>OY783230.1:61511810-62711810 GCA_963678685.1 Patella ulyssiponensis | reverse complement strand
TTTGAGACAAAAAGATATATTTTAAATTTCATCAAAATGGATAAAAATTGTGACCTCTAGACGGTCCACACATCCTTCCTTTACACCAGCGTTTCTCAACCTGGGGTGAATTCGACTCCAAGGGGGGAATGGCTCGCGTCCAGGGGGTGAATGGCCACACTCCCAGTAACTTCAAAAATGGGCATATAAAGGTTGTGCAGTTGTTCCAGCAGTCGTATGAGAGGTGAAGTTGCATTTCAAGATTTCAGTTGTCAACTTTTTCTCAATTTCAATTTGAATTGATGATAGTGCTCGATCCAGGTAGCCTAGGCCTCGATCTCGCGATCCGCCCATCAGTGGTTGCCATGTCATAGCTAGTTTACTTGGCTGTGTGAGTGGGAAACAGCGCAGGTGTCCATTGTCATTGTATGGCCAGCTCATTCAACAGACGAATCCCCAATTCAGTTTCATTTTGAATTTTTATACGTGCTTTTGATTCCATGTGATTCTGATTCAAAATCATGCCTCCAAAGAAGCGTAAATACCTAGAAGAGTATGTATCGTTCGGGTTCAAGTCGATAACAGGCGCGAATGGCGTCGAGAAGCCTCAGTATTTCATCTGTGGTAAGGTTTCCCGGCTTGGCGACTACGGCGCTCGTGGTCAGTAACCTCCTCAAAATTCTGGGGGTAAATGGGTCGGTTGAGAATTCATTTAGGGGTGAACGGTGAGAAAAGGTTGAGAAACGTGGCTTTACACAGATTTTTACGAAACTCGAATTCAACCTTCACTGATGTGTAACGGTGGTATATTTAGGCCGTGATGTGAAATTTCTAGCAAGCTCGCTTCTGTTACTCCATCCCGACGATTTTCAGGCGGAAAACAAACTACATCATCTAATTTTCCTAGTATTACTTTGTATTTCCACACAACTTTTCTTTTATCAATTCTTTGACGTTTGACAGAAAACGTAAAATAAATATGGGCTTACTTATCAATGTGCGATAGTATTTGAATTTCGCGGTGATTTGGTTTTAATAGATCACGTGACAAAGCTCACCAATCAGATACACACGACGAAAGGTCAACGGGTCGTGTAGAGTGAAAGGTCACCGGTTTACGTTTAGATAGTAAAAAAGCGGAAGAATAACTAGAGCTGTATACTCCGTGTAGATTTTGTTTAAAACACCGATGTAAAACCGTTTACTGTGAGACACTGGGAAAAATTTAGGGTATGTGCTAACCAGTGGATCAAGTTAGATGGAAATATTGATATGTTGGACAAAGAATTGTAGGAATGTGCAGACAAAACTCTCTCTCATTCTAACAATGCAGACTTCCACATACATTACCAACGTAAAACAAAACAACAACTGTGTATGAATAAAGAACTATGTTTAGAGCAGCTCATATTTTACCAGCGAAATAAGAAAAAGAATAATAGGTCTGGTTAATTTGTTAAGGGGATCATATCTTAACATTTTCCAATTTTATTGCAAATGCAAGTTGATGAAGATATATTCTCCTATTCATAAATGTATGACAACTCAGACCAAGACAGAAGACCACTATGGTAAAGACTGTGTCACCATTGAGGTGAAATACCATGTGCATTACTTTAAAGTTGCCTTACTGTAGCTGCGGAAATTTATGCCCTTCTTGTTAAACTCTACTGTAACAAATGGCAGGGTTAGGCTGACTATAGAGATCAAGAACCAAACGATATCTTCTCTGTGGATGCAAATCAGGCTGCAGTAGGCTACAGATAGTTGTATTTGTTACAAGTGAAAGCTTTCTGTATGGATTTGTGAAAATTGTTCGAATATGAAAGTGACAGTCAAATGATATTGATGAAATTACGTGATTTTTTATGAATAGGCCTACACCTGTATACGTACATATGTATTTTTGTAAGCGGTTTGGACATTGGTGTGCATATAAAAAGACCCCTTGGCAGTTGGAATTCGATATAAGAGTTAGCCATAATAGTGCTGTGCCCAGGCAAAATTTCCCTCATAATAAATCGTATAGCGCACGCCTGTCTTCCTTAACCCAGTACATGTATATAGGAGCTACAGATAGATGTATTTTTTAGAAGTGAAAGTTTTCTAGTATGGATTTGTTAAAAATTTTCGAATATGAAAGTGACAGCCAAATCATATTGATGAAATTATGTGATTTTTATGAGTAGGCCTAAACCTGTATACATATGTATTTTTGTAAGTGGTTTTTACATTACATATTTTAAACATGTTTTACTTAAATGTACTGTATATGTCGATAAATGTTCATATCATATTTAGATTTTTTTAAGTTGACATATATGTTTTTATTTTCCTTTTTTATTCCAATTCAATTCAGACGTGGTTTCTCCTTGTCAGTTGTGCAGGCAGAGGGGCTGACAAGGTACAGATGTGATGAAAAACCGAATTCCTGTGTAACATTGGTGTGCACGTAAAAAATATCCCTTGGCAGTTGGAATTCGATATAAGAGTAGGCCATAGTGCTGTACCCAGGCAAAATTTTCCTCATAATACACTGTACAGCGTATGCCCGTCTTCATTAGTCCAGTACATGTAAGAGCAGAACAGTAGGACGGCGTTTAACTCCATTTCAATTCTTATTCATTTTACTGGAACCATTTTATTTAGTTAACTGTTTGTTTTTCTCTTATATGTACTTTTCTTTACTGGTATATCTTTTAATTTTGTACAGTGTATATGGACACAAGACCTGATCTGTGTGTAAATACATGTATTCTGTGCGGCTTAGCCCCCCAAAAAATTGATGATTTCTTAGGAGTATTCTTAGCCGGCCACATCCTCAGCCCCTCCCAAAAAATCTGTACATTCCAAAGGTGTGACGTCACACATTCCAAAGGTGTGACGTCAGAGCATTCCACAGGTGTTCTTTTTATAGTTTGAATATGGTTATTGTGCACTGAACAATGAGGTTATGAATAATAAAAAAAAGGTATTGTTATAGTGAGAAGGTGTTTATACTTTGATCTCGTTTGACTTTTGTAACAAGGGTATGGGGTCCACGAATTGTTTATTGGTGTGAGGGCGGGGGCTATTTCCGTGTTATACTAAGCCTGTAGATTTAATCTGCATATTTGGTTTAGTTAAATTTATCCCTTCAAGGCTACGAATGAATTAAAGCTTGTATTCATGTTTTATAGTTGTATAATATAAGAATATTGACTTTGACAATTGTAAAGGATTGCCCTCCCAAAGAAGAAATTTAAATATTTGAATGTTATAGGTTAGTTGTTATGGACTAACCATAACGTTGAGTTATTTTACCTATTTATCCGTAGGTCGGCTACCTATAGAATGTGTCTTCAATTGACCGAAACGGGTTAGCTACCGGCTTAGTTTGTCTTGATATGGAGTCTAATATGAACACTCATTGAGTAATTCCCAATTCGCCACCTGTCTTACCTACCCTCGAATCCTTGCCCTGAATTTGTAGCACAAATCGGGGACCACGTGGCTAAGTGGGTAAGGTGCTGGCTCGCTAGCCTGGAGGTCGGGTGTTCGATCCCTGCATTGGCCGAGAAAGTTCATCTCTATTTTCCGGTGTGGTTTCCCATTGTCAGTGAGGCAGAACCGAGGGCCTGACAGGGACAGCTGTCTAGTCGTTCGGATGGGGCGAAAAACCGAGGTCCCGTGTATACATTGGCGTGCACGTAAAATATCCCTGGGCAGTTGGAATTCGATATAAGAGTAGGCCGTAGCGCCGCTGCTAGGTCAAAACTTCCCCCATAGCACACTTTATGGCGTATGACTGTCTTCCATTAGTCCAGGTTAGGTGGAGAAGAGTAGGACGTTAAACCCCATTTCATTTCATTTCAGTACCACGAATCGGCCCGCGTGTCGTGGCGGCCCGCGCAATCTAACTATACGCACACCACATTTGGATGAGGAAAAAAAAGTTGAACACATTTTAAATTGAAAATTTAAGGAATCATATTTAAATCTGACGATGGTATCAAAAAAAAAGCTTTTATATTGCAATGATATAATTCTATACACGCGAAACTTGTTTTAATGTCCAAGGTTTGACTATACCTAATCGAAGTTAACAAGTTCACATTTCAATTAACTAATAGAAGACGCATTGATGTAATGTTTTATTTTTGACTGGTTGCAAAGATGGGGTTATAATTACTAGAATGACGAAAAGCAATGACACATTAAACCATTTTTTGCATTGATAAAACAAGATAGAAATGTTTTCTGGCAATATCAATTTGTCTCAATATATTATGTATAGAAAAAAAGAAATCAGATTAAAGCTAAAGGCATTTACTCAACACGCGTTAAATATAAATATACTAAACTGTTATCAATAAATATATGGAGAAAAGGAGAGATGAAATTATAATGTCATGCATATTCAATTTGTGGTATAAAATAAGCCGTAACATTATATTACGGAACTTCCAATTTAGATATATACATAGAATTATATATTTTAATGATTTTTTTTTATTCAAAAACAAAATAAAAGAATCTTAACGGATTGGTGTTTTAGTCTATATAATACAAGGACTATTGCCGTCTTCTAAAAAACTAAACCCAACTCTTAACAATCTTTGCTTATTAATTGAAAAGAACATAAGAATAAGTTATTGTTTCAGAAGTTTAAAAGTATCGTTTACTGAGGTCTCTAGCATCAATATACAAAGCTTTTATATCACCGTTATTCGTCTGTGTAAACGTAAACCGAAATAGATATGCTAAAAACGAAGGTACTGTACCGGAAAATGTCCTTTCGTGAGGTCCTTAGAACAACCACTGGATTATTATCTATTGTAAAATGAAACACGGTTCACTTTGAATGAATTTAGACGATATTGTCTATTCCAGATCTTACTAAATTCCAGGGATATACATTCTTACCAAACGCAGAATTCAAAGCTGTATAGAAATATTCCTGCAAATACTACAGGTATAGTCCCACCCAAACACCTCCCTGTCGTGTGTAATAAGTGAAAAGCATAGTTTACCCGATCAGATAAAATTGTTGCTTACTATTTTAAAAAAATGTTTAAAACCCAATTAACTAAGGATGATATTTTATTACCACCCCAAAATATTTACATCAGAAAACATAATCCAGTCTAAACCGCGTTACAATAAAAGTATCATGACGCACCTGTTCCCCGTGGTCAATAGATATATACCGCACCTTATATCATTTGTTAAACTGTTTTGTCGATGATAGGTTTCAAACTATAAATAAATGACCGAATAGTTTTCATTTCAAAACTATAACCAATGTAAAATACTAGTTGCATCAATTACTTTCTCTGTTCACATGTATCTGACATCGTCAAAAACATCACACGTAGCAAGGTATTGCATTAAAAGTGGCAATAACTATCAAATTTACATACATATACGATTAGTACAATTATAAAAATATTGTACTGCTAATTGAATTATGAAGTGTACATATTATAATTGTGTTTTGTAGTATGTTTTTTTTTAAAATTGAGGCATATTAGTATCATTAGTATATGAAGTGTACATATTATAATTGTATTTTGTTGTATGTTTTTTTTTTTAACATGGAGGCAAATTAGTATCAGATTTGGACTTGTTTATGAACCTTTACCCTTTTAACAATGCATACATGTTTCATTCACGACTGGAGTGTCCATATTTCTTCGATCTGGAGGAAGATTTGAAATTGAGTGGCTATTTGTAGTAATTTTATACCATTGAGAACCTAGCAATATGAACGTTTGAGTGGTGACGTTTGCAAATAATTAAATGGTTTTAATTCTTTTATGTGTTTGATTGTCGAAATCGCTTACTTGTTTGGTCATTTATCATTTAAAGGAAAGGATTTTTTATTTATTTTCTATTTTTGGGGATATTTTACACGTCTTGCCAAAGTATATATAGACAAAAGAAATTTTGAAATTGTCGAAAGTTTGAAAACTAGTAGATCTTATTTAAATCTGGCACAGGGGTGATTTGAATAACAATGATTGCTTTAAGGTTTGATGGGGTCTATTCAACTAGACGAATGGTGAAAAGACACACAACTTGCCCCCCCCTTCTCACTCTCTCTCTCTCTCTCTCTCTCTCTCTCTCTCTCTCTCTCTCTCTCTCACACACACACACACACACACACACACACCCACCTCTCTCTAACTCATTAAACTCTCTCACATACACGCGCACGCACTCTCCCCCTCTCTTTTTTCCCACTCACAAATCGGTGATTAGAACGTTCAGTTACTCATGTCAACGGTTGTTTGTCTTTATGTATTAAAACAATATCTATTTGAACTTTTTTTTTCGGCCAGAAAAACAGAACTTATTTTATTCTTGAAATACCCCCAAGTATATGATATAGCCGTGTGTGAAACTACCATATCGTTAAGTTTCATGTAATATTCATTTTGAGTGGTAATATCCCCGTGAATAATATTATCTAAAATACTAAATCATTCAA
The DNA here is from genome assembly GCA_963678685.1 of Patella ulyssiponensis. Classification (NCBI taxonomy): domain Eukaryota; kingdom Metazoa; phylum Mollusca; class Gastropoda; family Patellidae; genus Patella; species Patella ulyssiponensis. The sequence goes on along the minus strand of OY783230.1, from coordinate 62,705,359 downwards.
TTTACCGTATATTACCCAAACCTATAAGAAATAATTTCCTAATTGTCATCCTTGTTTATACGTGAAAAGTGTTCATTTTATTGTATGTCATACTTGGTCATTTTTGAGAGTGGGTAGTAGTTTTATCAATAACTTTCTCAAATTACATCAACCGTACACCAAACATCAAAATGTTACAGACCTACACAGAATTGCGATTAGTTTATCAAGCGGGGAAATTTGTTGCAATAACAAATACCTATATTCGGCCATTGATTTACTATAACATTGATGCATCCACAATAGCAGAACGTTAACAGTAACTTCTGTAGATATGGAAAAAAAATGATAGCGATTACATAGAAATACCAAAATTATATTCCAAAAATGGCAGATATAGACATCAAACATACATTATGCAAGTCAAGGTCTAAATCTGTCTATTACAGGACTTTCTTTAGGACAGAAATGTTGTCTTAATTATTAATTAGACATTAATTACTAGTCCAAAGGCCATAATCAACTCGCGAGTGCATCGGATTTCTCCGATATTAAATAGATTAGAGCGGTTCGACCATATTTTAATTTAATTTAATAATGGTGGTTGCAATTATTGCACACGTCTTGTCAAACCATCAAAGGTTAATATCTTCACCCCGTAATGCAGTAATAATTTTAAATTGTTCATTTTACATTATATATTTTCAAACTGTTATTGCAAGAATGACCAGCTCTTTATCTAAATGTGACATGATGTATCTTTAAGTTAAAGGTTCAAACGTGAATTTATAGATACAAAGTTACATGTTCTTTGTGTGAAATTTTACAATTTTATAATAACGTACCGGAAATATACATAACGGGGATAAAGCATAACGTTTCCGCAGTATAATAACCCCGTAAGCGAACAAGCAACACTTCAAAATGCATATATAACGTACATTAAAACATCTTACCATTCGACACATAGATACGATGAGCATTTATTAAAAACACACATAATATAACATATGTGACTGGTCAAAAATATTACTATATGATATATATGTCAAGATGCAAAAGTCTTTTTTTCAAACTGAAATAATAAAATATTGACGGTGCAACTCTGTAAGATGCATATAAGTATATATCGCTCTTTTTATTTCGAACAGAATATAAAAACATCCCATTGGAAAGATTAAACATTAGTGACATAGATATATATCATCAGTTAATTATACCAAAAATATGCATAATGATTTATGCAGTTATTTTCGAATGATATGTACTGGTAAAGTAAGGTTGGTTAAATAAGCTCTTTCAGTATTTAATCAATTGTAACAATGATTTGTCAAGTCGTTTGAGTTTTAAATATGTTTCGTACTAGACAGAGTAACGGAATATATATTTATGTACAAACAAAAAGTTTCTTTGAACTATATTTCGGTAATTGCACTTTTAGTTAAAACCATTTAGAAACCGCTACTATAAAAACGGAATTCAGCTGTGTTGCGTTATGGGGAAATGGAAGTACATGTATAATGTATTAGACTGGGAAAGATTTGCGAATGAATGTCGGTGAAGGGGGGGGGGGATTTCCAAGTGATGTTCATATAAGTTGTGAATAAAAGAGATAACTTATAACTCTTATTGCATGGATCATCTCAATGTGAGTAAATAATCGACTAATTATGTGTTAAAGTAATTATAGCCTCATACAACAGAATGACCATATGTCCAGACGGGGAAAAATGCCTCTTCAGACTAAAGTAAGAGAATATCTGCAGTCTTGTAGTCCTGTTAAGCTTATCCCCAAGAAAGTAACTCCATCTCGACAAATAACGACACTCCCACCAAACACACACCAATCCTAATACTCACCATCTCAAACAAGCCCATACAGTTTGAAAGGTATATTAGTTGGGTGCTGACGATATCAAATGGGAGTACTAAAATCGCTGAGGTATGTCGAATGTACAAGCGTCTGTTGTCAACAAAATGAAGACAGGGTACCCCCCTTATAGTAGTAAACCACGCATCCATTTTTTTAAAAATGCGGTTAAGTTTGTGTCCTCTGAACTTAAAAAAGTGAAGAATTAATTTATAAAATTAAAAATTAATTCACAAAATGGAGAAAAAATTTACAAAATTGAAAACAAATTTACAAAAATAAAAATGATTCTTCATATTTAATTTCTTTCTTTTTTTTGTTTTACAAAATTAATTAGTATTCTTCTATATAATCAAAAATAATTTCGCAAAAATCAAAAATTATTTTTCAAAAATCGAAAATTATTTTTCAAAAATAAAAAATTATTTTTCAAAAATCAAAAATTATTTTTCAAAAATCAAAAATTATTTTTCAAAAATCAAAAATTATTTTTCAAAAATCAAAAATTATTTTTCAAAAATCAAAAATTATTTTTCAAAAATCAAAAATTATTTTTCAAAAATCAAAAATTATTTTTCAAAAATCAAAAAATATTTTTCAAAAATCAAAAATTATTTTTCAAAAATCAAAAATTATTTTTCAAAATAATAAAAATTATTTTCCAAAATTAAAAACTATTTTCCAAAATTAAAAACTATTTTCCAAAATTAAAAGGAATTTACGATGAATGATTCTTAGTTCACGAGACACAAAAATAAATGGAAGCACGCATTGAAGAAACGCCGTGGTCTTCCAGTTTGAGCTGGGGTTTCAATTAAAGCGCTTGCAATTTATTCTGACAACGCCCACAATTATTTCTATACTACCCTGGTAATGCAACCTTTTGTTCGTCAAGTGATGACGGCTATATGATAAACATTGTGGAGAATATGTTTTTCGGGGGCGGTGCCTCTAAAATATGGAATAAGCGTCTAGATACTCACTTAGTCTTTGTTATGTCATTAGTAACAGTAAACAGACTGGGTGGCCAAGAAAACAAACACAATATGTACATTCAAACAACGTCTTTATTATACACATTGCAGTCTCAGAATTTAAATCGAAAATCTTATGTCGAATATATATATATACATAAAAACAATGCATTATGCACACCAGTATGACAAAATGTGTTTTGTTTCGAATTCGTTTTAGGTATGCCACCACAGAATTTCATTGGATTTCGTAATGGGGTTCCATTAGCTTTCAAAGACTTGTTGTCGCAGTATCTCCATTTTAAGCTTATGTTCATCCACAATAGCATTAATCTTAGCATTTAACAATGCCAATCTTAGACCATGGACAGCTGTCCTATTATTTACACCGAATGGTTCGGAAACGATGTCGAGTGGTTGCTGACTGATTACATTCGTATCTACATTACTGACGTCGCGACTCTAGTTGTATTCAGTAATACCTGAAAAAAGAAAATACCCAAATCGTTTAACAAGGACATGCCAATACTTAAATAATGTGAATAACTTATGTTGTTGCAATGTATCCTTATCTTTCAAGAACAAAACAACGTATCTACCGTTGTATCTAATATGTCGTTTTAACATGGTATAGTGTTTTAAGCGGGTTTTAAGTACTTACCAGAATAAGCCTCATTTTCTACGCATTCACCCGGCCTTTTCTTTGACGTTCTTGTTAGCTTTATTTCGTTTCTTTTAAGATGACGCCAATAATTCTTTAATTGAGTCGAACTTCTAACGGAGAAATTTGGCTGTGTGAAGAATCGTCATTCTATTTCTTTCCAAGCTTGTTCTTTGAGAGAAACCGACTCAACATCCCTTCGCTTATTATCAAGTATATTTAGGAATTCTTTTACAGCGTTCAATAGAAATTGTTTCTCGAAATCTGTCATTGAAGGGGAGCGGCTCCTTGGGGTATCCATCACGTACAAATTATATCTGTTGTACTGAGAAAACTTGCCACAGCTATACTTTATAAATAATCACAATAATACAATAATAGTAGGATTGCAACAGAAATTGACCAGAAGGTAGTACAAACGATAGTTGTGTACAATATACACAAGATACGCTATGACACCCAACATCTTTCAGTACGGCTTTTCCGACAATGATGCCATTTCTTCCACCCCGTCAGTTGTTTCTCCAGGACAAAAAACCGAATGTATTGACGCTGCTAAGAAAGCCGACTTCAGCTTTATTGATAGTATGGTTAACGTCTATTTATTCCTGACAGAGAGGAATTGCAAAACAGATAAAATCAAACAGTGGGATATAGACAACACCTCAGCCGAAACACATGATTTCGAAACTTATTTGTTGAAACACTGAATTAACACTAAATCTGTTCATGATCTAAGATTGGCATTGTTAAATGCTAAGATTAATGCTATTGTGGATGAACATAAGCTTAAAATGGAGATACTGCGACAACAAGTCTTTGAAAGCTAATGGAACCCCATCACGAAATCCAACGAAATTCTGTGGTGGCATACCTAAAACGAATTCGAAACAAAACACATTTTGTCATACTGGTGTACATAATGCATTGTTTTTATGTATATATATATATTCGACATAAGATTTTCGATTTAAATTCTGAGACTGCAATGTGTATAATAAAGACGTCGTTTGAATGTATATATTGTGTTTGTTTTCTTGGCCACCCAGTCTGTTTACTGTTACTAATGACATAACAAAGACTAAGTGAGTATCTAGACGCTTATTCCATATTTTAGAGGCACCGCCCCCGAAAAACATATTCTCCACAATGTTTATCATATAGCCGTCATCACTTGACGAACAAAAGGTTGCATTACCAGGGTAGTATAGAAATAATTGTGGGGCGTTGTCAGAATAAATTGCAAGCGCTTTAATTGAAACCCCAGCTCAAACTGGAAGACCACGGCGTTTCTTCAATGCGTGCTTCCATTTATTTTTGTGTCTCGTGAACTAAGAATCATTCATCGTAAATTCCTTTTAATTTTGGAAAATAGTTTTTAATTTTGGAAAATAGTTTTTAATTTTGTAAAATAATTTATGATTTTGAAAAATAATTTTTGATTTTTGAAAAATATTTTTTGATTTTTGAAAAATAATTTTTGATTTTTGAAAAATAATTTTTGATTTTTGAAAAATAATTTTTGATTTTTGAAAAATAATTTTTGATTTTTGAAAAATAATTTTTGATTTTTGAAAAATAATTTTTGATTTTTGAAAAATAATTTTTGATTTTTGAAAAATAATTTTTGATTTTTGAAAAATAATTTTTGATTTTTGCGAAATTATTTTTGATTATATACAAGAATAATAATTAATTTTGTAAAACAAAAAAAAAGAAAGAAATTAAATTTGAAGAATAATTTTTATTTTTGTAAATTTGTTTTCAATTTTGTAAATTTTTTCTCCATTTTGAGAATTAATTTTTAATTTTATAAATTAATTCTTCACTTTTTTAAGTTCAGAGGACACAAACTTAACCGGTTTACCACTATAAAGGGGGTACCCTGTCTTCATTTTGTTGACAACAGACGCTTGTACATTCGACATACCTCAGCGATTTTAGTACTCCCATTTGATATCGTCAGCACCCAACTAATATACCTTTCAAACTGTATGGGCTTGTTTGAGATTGTGAGTGTTAGGATTGGTGTGTGTTTGGTGGGGGGGGGGTCGATATTTGTCGAGATGGAGTTACTTTCATGGGGATAAGCTTAACAGGACTACAAGACTGCAGATATTCTATTACTTTAGTCTGAAGAGGCATTTTTCCCCGTCTGGACATATGGTAATTCTGTTGTATGAGGCTATATTTACTTTAACCCATAATTAGTCGATTATTTACTCACATTGAGATGATCCATGCAATAAGAGTTATAAGTTATCTCTTTTATTTACAACTTATATGAACATCACTTGGAAATCCCCCCCCCCTTCACCGACATTCATTCGCAAATCTTTCCCAGTCTAATACATTATACATGTACTTCCATTTCCCCATAACGCAACACAGCTGAATTCCGTTTTTATAGTAGCGGTTTCTAAATGGTTTTTACTAAAAGTGCAATTACCGAAATATAGTTCAAAGAAACTTTTTGTTTGTACATAAATATATATTCCGTTACTCTGTCTAGTACGAAACATATTTAAAACTCAAACGACTTGACAAATCATTGTTACAATTGATTAAATACTGAAAGAGCTTATTTAACCAACCTTACTTTACCAGTACATATCATTCGAAAATAACTGCATAAATCATTATGCATATTTTTGGTATAATTAACTGATGATATATATCTATGTCACTAATGTTTAATCTTTCCAATGGGATGTTTTTATATTCTGTTCGAAATAAAAAGAGCGATATATACTTATATGCATCTTACAGAGTTGCACCGTCAATATTTTATTATTTCAGTTTGAAAAAAAGACTTTTGCATCTTGACATATATATCATATAGTAATATTTTTGACCAGTCACATATGTTATATTATGTGTGTTTTTAATAAATGCTCATCGTATCTATGTGTCGAATGGTAAGATGTTTTAATGTACGTTATATATGCATTTTGAAGTGTTGCTTGTTCGCTTACGGGGTTATTATACTGCGGAAACGTTATGCTTTATCCCCGTTATGTATATTTCCGGTACGTTATTATAAAATTGTAAAATTTCACACAAAGAACATGTAACTTTTTTATCTATAAATTCGCGTTTGAACCTTTAACTTAAAGATACATCATGTAACATTTAGATAAAGAGCTGGTCATTCTTGCAATAACAGTTTGAAAATATATAATGTAAAATGAATAATTTAAAATTATTACTGCATTACCGGGTGAAGATATTAACCTTTGATGGTTTGACAAGACGTGTGCAATAATTGCAACCACCATTATTAAATTAAATTAAAATATGGTCGAACCGCTCTAATCTATATAATATCGGAGAAATCCGATGCACTCGCGAGTTGATTATGGCCTTTGGACTAGTAATTAATGTCTAATTAATAATTAAGACAACATTTCTGTCCTAAAGAAAGTCCTGTAATAGACAGATTTAGACCTTGACTTGCATAATGTATGTTTGATGTCTATATCTGCCATTTTTGGAATATAATTTTGGTATTTCTATGTAATCGCTATCATTTTTTTTTCCATATCTACAGAAGTTACTGTTAACGTTCTGCTATTGTGGACACATCAATGTTATAGTAAATCAATGGCCGAATATAGGTATTTGTTATTGCAACAAATTTCCCCGCTTGATAAACTAATCGCAATTCTGTGTAGGTCTGTAACATTTTGATGTTTGGTGTACGGTTGATGTAATTTGAGAAAGTTATTGATAAAACTACTACCCACTCTCAAAAATGACCAAGTATGACATACAATAAAATGAACACTTTTCACGTATAAACAAGGATGACAATTAGGAAATTATTTCTTATAGGTTTGGGTAATATACGGTAAATTGAATGATTTAGTATTTTAGATAATATTATTCACGGGGATATTACCACTCAAAATGAATATTACATGAAACTTAACGATATGGTAGTTTCACACACGGCTATATCATATACTTGGGGTATTTCAAGAATAAAATAAGTTCTGTTTTTCTGGCCGAAAAAAAAAGTTCAAATAGATATTGTTTTAATACATAAAGACAAACAACCGTTGACATGAGTAACTGAACGTTCTAATCACCGATTTGTGAGTGGTAAAAAAGAGTCGGGTTGGTATACATATTTTTTAAAAATAAATGACCGTGGGTGTGGAAATAATATATGCATAAAATTTGTAATAAACAACATGCAAAGATAGTATTCGCGTGGAGGTTAACAAAGCCCGTGATGGCGTGCGAGAGACGTGACTGTGTGGATGGTCACCATTTTTGAGTGAAAAAAGGGGAAGTAATAAGATTGGTATTCATATTTAGCAAAAGGATCTGAGGAAATATATATACATTTTTAAATAAACAGCACGAAAAGATATTATTTGTAAGAAGAGAGTGATAGCGAGAGGGTTTAATGAGTGAGAGATAGAGAGGGATAGTGCGTGTGTGTGTGAGAGAGAGAGTTTAATGAGAGAGAGTGAGAGTGCGTGCATGTGTATGTGAGAGAGCGAGAGCGAGTTTAATGAGTTCGAGAGAGGGGTTGTGAGTTTGTGTGTGGGTGTGTATGTATGGGTGTGTATGTATGTGTGTGTGTGAGAGGGGGAGAGTGCGTGCGTGTGTATGTGAGAGAGTTTAATGAGTTAGAGAGAGGTGGGTGTGAGTGTGTGTGTGTGTGAGAGAGAGAGAGAGAGAGAGAGAGAGAGAGAGAGAGAGAGCGAGAAGGGGGGGGGGCAAGTTGTGTGTCTTTTCACCATTCGTCTAGTTGAATAGACCCCATCAAACCTTAAAGCAATCATTGTTATTCAAATCACCCCTGTGCCAGATTTAAATAAGATCTACTAGTTTTCAAACTTTCGACAATTTCAAAATTTCTTTTGTCTATATATACTTTGGCAAGACGTGTAAAATATCCCCAAAAATAGAAAATAAATAAAAAATCCTTTCCTTTAAATGATAAATGACCAAACAAGTAAGCGATTTCGACAATCAAACACATAAAAGAATTAAAACCATTTAATTATTTGCAAACGTCACCACTCAAACGTTCATATTGCTAGGTTCTCAATGGTATAAAATTACTACAAATAGCCACTCAATTTCAAATCTTCCTCCAGATCGAAGAAATATGGACACTCCAGTCGTGAATGAAACATGTATGCATTGTTAAAAGGGTAAAGGTTCATAAACAAGTCCAAATCTGATACTAATTTGCCTCCATGTTAAAAAAAAAATATACTACAAAATACAATTATAATATGTACACTTCATATACTAATGATACTAATTTGCCTCAATTTAAAAAAAAAACATACTACAAAACACAATTATAATATGTACACTTCATAATTCAATTAGCAGTACAATATTTTTATAATTGTACTAATCGTATATGTATGTAAATTTGATAGTTATTGCCACTTTTAATGCAATACCTTGCTACGTGTGATGTTTTTGACGATGTCAGATACATGTGAACAGAGAAAGTAATTGATGCAACTAGTATTTTACATTGGTTATAGTTTTGAAATGAAAACTATTCGGTCATTTATTTATAGTTTGAAACCTATCATCGACAAAACAGTTTAACAAATGATATACCATGCGGTATATATCTATTGACCACGGGGAACAGGTGCGTCATGATACTTTTATTGTAACGCGGTTTAGACTGGATTATATTTTCTGATGTAAATATTTTGGGGTGGTAATAAAATATCATCCTTAGTTAATTGGGTTTTAAACATTTTTTTTAAAATAGTAAGCAACGATTTTATCTGATCGGGTAAACTATGCTTTTCACTTATTACACACGACAGGGAGGTGTTTGGGTGGGACTATACCTGTAGTATTTGCAGGAATATTTCTATACAGCTTTGAATTCTGCGTTTGGTAAGAATGTATATCCCTGGAATTTAGTAGGATCTAGAATAGACAATATCGTCTAAATTCATTCAAAGTGAACCGTGTTTCATTTTACAATAGATAATAATCCAGTGGTTGTTCTAAGGGCCTCACGAAAGGACATTTTCCGGTACAGTACCTTCGTTTTCAGCATATCTATTTCGGTTTACGTTTACACAGACGAATAACGGTGATATAAAAGCTTTGTATATTGATGCTAGAGACCTCAGTAAACGATACTTTTAAACTTCTGAAACAGTAACTTATTCTTATGTTCTTTTCAATTAATAAGCAAAGATTGTTAAGAGTTGGGTTTAGTTTTTTAGAGACGGCAATAGTCCTTGTATTATGTAGACTAAAACACCAAACCGTTAAGATTCTTTTATTTTGTTTTTTAATAAAAAAAAAATCATTAAAATATATAATTCTATGTATATATTTAAATTGGAAGTTCCGTAATATAATGTTACGGCTTATTTTATACCACAAATTGAATATGCATGACATTATAATTTCATCTCTCCTTTTCTCCATATATTTATTGATAACAGTTTAGTATATTTATATTTAACGCGTGTTGAGTAAATGCCTTTAGCTTTAATCTGATTTCTTTTTTTCTATACGTAATATATTGAGACAAATTGATATTGCCAGAAAACATTTCTATCTTGTTTTATCCATGCAAAAAATGGTTTAATGTGTTATTGCTATTCGTCATTCTAGTAATTATAACCCCATCTTTGCAACCAGTCAAAAATAAAACATTACATCAATGCGTCTTCTATTAGTTAATTGAATTGTGAACTTGTTAACTTCGATTAGATATAGTCAAACCTTGGACATTAAAACAAGTTTCGCGTGTATAGAATTATATCATTGCAATATAAGATTCCTTAAATTTTCAATTTAAAATGTGTTCAACTTTTTTTTCCTCATCCAAATGTGGTGTGCGAAAAGTTAGATTGCGCGGGCCGCCACGACACGCGGGCCGATTCGTGGTACTGAAATGAAATGAAATGGGGTTTAACGTCCTACTCTTCTCCACCTAACCTGGACTAATGGAAGACAGTCATACGCCATAAAGTGTGCTATGGGGGAAGTTTTGACCTAGCAGCGGCGCTACGGCCTACTCTTATATCGAATTCCAACTGCCCAGGGATATTTTACGTGCACGCCAATGTGTACACGGGACCTTGGTTTTTCGCCCCATCCAAACGACTAGACAGCTGTCCCTGTCAGGCCCTCGGTTCTGCCTCACTGACAATGGGAAACCACACCGGAAAATAGAGATGAACTTTCTCGGCCAATGCAGGGATCGAACACCCGACCTCCAGGCTAGCGAGCCAGCACCTTACCCACTTAGCCACGTGGTCCCCGATTTGTGCTACAAATTCAGGGCAAGGATTCGAGGGTAGGTAAGACAGGTGACGAATTGGGAATTACTCAGTGAGTGTTCATATTAGACTCCATATCAAGACAAACTAAGCCGGTAGCTAACCCGTTTCGGTCAATTGAAGACACATTCTATAGGTAGCCGACCTACGGATAAATAGGTAAAATAACTCAACGTTATGGTTAGTCCATATCAACTAACCTATAACATTCAAATATTTAAATTTCTTCTTTGGGAGGGCAATCCTTTACAATTGTCAAAGTCAATATTCTTATATTATACAACTATAAAACATGAATACAAGCTTTAATTCATTCGTAGCCTTGAAGGGATAAATTTAACTAAACCAAATATGCAGATTAAATCTACAGGCTTAGCATAACTCAGACTACACGTGACATGAACTCACCGCGAACTCTACCAGTTGACTATAAAGGGAAATAGCCCCCCCCCCCCTTCCTCACACCAATAAACAATTCGTGGACCCCATACCCTTGTTACAAAAGTCAAACGAGATCAAAGTATAAACACCTTCTCACTATAACAATACCTTTTTTTTTATTATTCATAACCTCATTGTTCAGTCAACAATAACCATATTCAAACTATAAATAGAACACCTGTGGAATGCTCTGACGTCACATATTGGAATGTGTGACGTCACACCTTTGGAATGTCTGGAATTCCAAATATGCACCAGGCTAACCTCGATACTACTATTCTTGTTATAATAGTTCAAAAGTAGATAATGTAAAATGAATAATTTGAAAATTTCATTCAAATTACTCTATTGCAAGCGAAGATATTAGCCCTTGAAGGTTTGACAGACGTGTTCAACAATTTCAACCACTGTTAGAGTGGTTCAGGCTAAAAATGTTTTATAACAAACAGACACTATTTCGGGACAGTAAAGACATTATGTGATAAGACTTACTATAAAAACTTCATTGGTCAACAATGGAAGTCTGGCCACTTCTGATTTTTGAGGATATATAACCATTTGGACATATGTTATAAATGGCTCAAAATCTTCCCGGCTTCCATAATCAAAGGAGTTATCTCTCGGTGAGAATAAGAGCTATGTCCCTTGGTTGTACTAAAAAAAATATGCTCCAAGCTACACACGTCCCGGAAACGAAATAACTTTATCGCAGTCGGAAAATATCGTTTATTTCCATACTGCGAAGTAACAGAATACACTCTATGAGACGATTGGATTTGTATGGTGGCCTATCATTATCATTCAGGATTTTAAGAAATTTCTTTAAAAACCTAAATAAAATGAAAAGCAAAGTCAAAATTAAAAGTAAATTGAAAGAAAAATTAAATCAAAAGCAAAAGTTAAATCAAAAGTCAAAATTAAATCAAAAGTCAAAATTAAATAAAAAGCAAAAGTTAAATCAAAAGTAAAAATTAAATCAAAAGCAAAATTAAAAATAAAAGTACATGTAAAATCAAAATGTAAATTAAAATAAAAAAAAAATTGAAAGTAAAACCAAAATGTAAATTAAATTCAAAACACAAATGAAAAATAAAATCATTTTTAAAAGTAATTTAAAATGTAAAACAAAAATAAAAGTGAATAGCAAAACAAAAATATTTGTCGGCCTATCGTTATCATTCAACATTTTTTTTTTTCACGCAAAAGTAAAATGAAAAATTATTGGTCGGCCTATCGTTATCATTCAACGTCCTTGACCCCAATCGGTAACCGTCGGCTATTCCCGATCGCCTTGACTCGACGATTTGTTCTCCCGCTGTATTTCCTTATGGGGTGTGAAACGTACAAAGATTTGAGAAAGCAATATATTTCCAACCGCAAACGTTACTGATTAAACCTTTTTCTTTTATTAATCTCTTCAATCCATCAAGCATCATAGCCCCAAGTGTTTCAGAATTTGTGATTTATATGTCCACCTAATATTAGGCTATATTACCCGTATCTATTTTATGCGCCCATGTTGTTTTTTTTTGTTTTTTTTCGGGGGGGGGGGGTATTGTCCTTTTTATTATTTCCTATATAAGCATATTGTATGTATAGCTTGTATTGTCTGTCCATAAATTGATGCCCTTGTATAACTTTTTCATCTTTAATGGCCGCCTAAAAGTGCGTTCCGACGCAATCAAATTCTGGTATGTTCTTTTCTATTCGATATACATTTACACATTCGTTAGTGTAATGAATGGTAGACGTTACTGATTCCCTCTACACTACCACCGCTTTTGTATGGGTGGCCCTCGAGACGCAGCTATTCCCAAGGTCAGGTTGTCACTATGAATTTTTTCGGAGAGAAGAAGCACTCCGACGAACACGTGAGGTTTTTCGGAGAGAAAAAGCACTCCGACGCCCACTTTGGGCAAACAATGTGACAAGATACCCCGTCAAGAACCGAACCCGCTAATCCAGGCAAAGAGAGAAAAATGTGGTTTAACGTCCACTCAACACAAACTAGGTCATTTCGGTACTGACATATGGTTTAATTTTATTTCAATAATTCGCTTGTGCGTAGGGGTCATTAGCAGTGGGTGGAAACCGGAGTACTCGGAGAAAACCCACGAGGTTGGACAGGCGACCCTACTCCTTACCACGTAGTTCTATTACAGCATGATGAGAGTTATCGTCCAAGATCACCATCAGTGCCAGTCTAGTGCCTAGGTCCTAGCCTACAAGCACAAATGCCTAAAGCGAGTAAAGTCGCTCGACTGTAGCTGAGCTATTAAAAAAAGTTAATGTCGAATCTTATTAAAAATCTTCGACTTGTAGTAATCTGTTTCACTGGTGAATAAAAAGTTTATACCCGTTTACCATAGAATCAAATCATTTACAGATTTGCAAGGTCCCCATCCCCGCTGCTCAGCTCAACCAGCATGCAGACGGACAGACAGGAAAAATATAAAAAAACCCATCAAAAATAATTATTAAATTCCAGTTTTTATCATGGTTCAAATCACATCAAATATACACATTTGTGTTCTAGGATACACATAGATTCATAAAAACGCTACGGTACACCATTTTGACGTCTAAAAGTAGCAAAATAGATCGTAAAATGATAACGATGGGTTCGATGGCCTAGTGGTCTAGAGTGCCGCGCTTCGACCTCTAGCTGGCCGGTCACCTCTGGCTTGCGGCTGTGGTTTCGAGCCCTGGTGTGAGCGTATGTGGCATGGAGATAGGGGCGCCTTCTTAACCTCGTGGGTTTCCTCCGGGCACCCCAGTTTCCTCCCACTGCTAAAGACACCTACGCGCAAGCGAATTATTGAAAAAAAATTAAACCATATGTTAGTCTCAAAATGACCTAGCTAGTTTGTGTCGAGTGGACGTTAAATCCCAATTCTCTCTCTCTCTCTCTTTCCGTATGAAAGAAATTCGATTTCTCGTAAAACGTATGAGAAATGCACACACATTGATGATGTCACAAGCAAAATCGATACGAATACGTGATACGGACCAGCAATTTATACCTGCCAAAAGTCTCTAGTGTTTGCCCAACGTGTGCCGTAACATGTATGAGAAATGCACACACATTGATGATGTCACAAGCAAAATCGATACCGATACGTGATATGGACCAGGAATTTATACTTGCCAAAAGTCTCTAGTGTTTGCCAAACGTGGGCGTCAGAGTGTTTCTTCTCTCCGAAAATACTCATTATAGCGACAACCTGACCTTGGGTATATAGCTGCGTCTCGAGGGCCACCTACCCAAAAGCGGCGGTAGTGTAGAGGGAATCAGTAAGATCTACCATTACACTAACGAATGTGTAAACGTGTGTATAGAATAGAAAAGAACCGAATTTGATTGCATCGGAACGCCTTTTAGGGAGACCATATACAATATGTAAAGATGAAAAAGTTATACACGTGTACCAATTTACAGACAGACAATACAAACTATACATACAATATATCGTATATTGAAAATAAAAACAGGACAAAAAAGAAAAAAAAACAACATGCGCGTATAAAATAGATACGGGTAATATAGCCTAATATTAGGTGGACTCAATCACAAATTCTGCAACACTTGGGGCTATGATGCTTGGTGGATTGAAAAGATTATTAAAAGAAAAAGGTTTAATCGGTAACGTTTACGGTTGGATATAATATATTGCTTTTTCAAATCTTTATACGTTTCGCATCCCATAAGGAAATACTATTCTGATACAGTTTTATTTGTACAGCGGGAAACAAATCGTCGAGTCAAAGCGATCGGAAATAGCCGACGGTTACCGATTGGGGTCAAGGACGTTGAATGATAACGATAGGCCGACCAACATTTTTTCATTTTACTTTTGCGTGAAAAAAAAAGTTGAATGATAACGATAGGCCGACAAATATTTTTGTTTTGCTTTTCACTTTTACTTTTGTTTTACATTTTAAATTACTTTTAAAAATGATTTTAGTTTTCATTTGTGTTTTGATTTTAATTTACATTTTGCTTTTACTTTTACTTTAAATTTGTGTTTGGATTTTAATTTACATTTTGATTTTACTTTTGCTTTAATTTTTACTTTTGCTTTAACTTTTGCTTTTGATTTAATTTTAACTTTTGCTTTTGACTTAATTTTAACTTTTGCGTTTGATTTAATTTTTACCTTTGATTATCTTTTGCTTTTGATTTAACTTTTGCTTTTAATTTACTTTTAATTTTGACTTTGCTTTCCATTTTGTTTTGGTTTTTAAAGAAATTTTGTTAAATCCTGAATGATAACGATAGGCCACCATAGATTTGACATATGTACGCATGCGCGAACGCTTAGTTGTTTTAACAGTAAACCCGCACCTTCAAATGTCTTTATATTAACTGTGTTTATAATGCTACGGTAGAAATTAAAATACATGTTAAGCTGGAGATGAAAAGATAGGCATTTGACATGAATTATTTCAAGAATAGCCTAATACATATATTAAAATGAACAATGCGTTTACTTATTTATACCCAGATGGCCTATTTATAACGGCATGTTATACAGAGGGAGCGAGGGAGAGAGAGGGGTCTATAAATCTAATAATGTAACACTTTAATGTTAATCTCAAAGATAACTAAATATTATATTGTGCAGTACGATATGTTTGTTATGAAAAATAAATTGCCTGGTAAAGTACGAGGAAAATATAAACCCGCGCCTTCAAATGTCTTTATATTAACTGTGTTTATAATGCTACAGTAGAAATTAAAATACATGTTAAGCTGGAGATGAAAAGATCGGCATTTGACATGAATTATTTCAAGATTAGCCTAATACATATATTAAAATGAACAATGCGTTTACTTATTTATACCTATGGCCTATTTATAACGGCATGTTATACAGAGGGAGCGAGGGAGAGAGAGGGGTCTATAAATCTAATAATGTAACACTTTAATGTTAATCTCAAAGATAACTAAATATTATATTGTGCAGTACGATGTTTGTTATGAAAAATAAATTGCCTGGTAAAGTACGAGGAAAATATAATGACATGTAATACGGGGAGTGAGAGAGAGGGATAAACACTCCAATAAAACTATTAATTTAAGACTTTATTTTTTGTCCCCCAGATAAATAAATATATTGTACTGCATGACGTTTGTTATGAAAAAAGAACACATTGCTGGATAAGTGGCGTATGCGCCGAGCCATTGCGTATGTACCGAATTTAGAGCCAAATTGTGTAGTTTCGTCTGTATAAAGGGTGGTATTTTTCGCCGACTTCAAGGTTTCCTAAACATGTGGACACCGACGCGCTCACATGATATTCTTTGAACTGTAGATTTTGATGGAGTGTAATTAGATTTAGTCCCGCGAGAGCCAAACATACGGTTATAACCACTGCTACGTTACCATTGGAAACGTTTAGATTTTTAAGTTTCATGACCAAATTATGGCATTCTGCTGTGTATCTTTGATTTTTGACATCATACAAAATTCCTTCGTTCATCTAAAAAGGTTTAGACTTGCAACCATTATTTTTACCTGCCAATTGTTTTTTATTTTCATTATTAGCCTTCATGCGAATCATTTCTTTTTTAGTCTTCCGAAGTTGATTTTTTTTTTAAGCTTGGCGATTGTGCTTTTATGACAATCGCCGCAAATACTTTTTTTCTATCTAAATCAGTTAAGGTCGCATCGGCAGATGTCCGAGTCTCTCTGTTTATTAAATTAATTTCACTTGTGTCTGCCGATGGAGTAACGTAAACTATCCCGGAAAAAATGGGGTGTCAAGAAAATCGTCGTATGATTTCATACATTTAGTGGACTTAACCTTACTTTTACTCAGCTTCCTAGTCTTTGTCGTCAGTCTGACCAGTCTATTTTGAATGTATTTGTCACCAAAAGTCATACAGTCGTCATGTAAAGCAGTCATGATAGGCCGATGCTCCGAAGTTTTCGGGAATTTATTAACATTTGTCTAGCATAAAGCCTATTTGTGATTTTTGTCATAGGTAGTTTGTTACAGCTCCCAAATCATAGGGGTACTTGTCCAATCCAATGCTGGATAGCAAATAATCCGTGGACGATATCTTGCAGGGCTCAGTCTCAAATCTAGAAAAAAATAAGTCCGTCGATCAAAGCCTACAGGATGGTTAGATAATGTACTATGATTATAAAAATAATTTACACCATGTTACCGAAAAGGGTCTGGAAAATAAAGACTACAAATAAAAAATTTGTTTCGGTTATTTTCCGGTCTCAAATAGTTCTGCGTATTTAGAGCTAGCAAATATTTATTTCCTAACCACGATGCCAGCGTAAACCACGAATGTAGCCACTTGATAAAATTAAATCTCGAAAGGTTGTAGTGAATTTATCTGGGCGATCTCATGTGGTTGAAAGTTAGAAATGAGACGAAGCTATTACAGCTAGCTCTGTATTTAAATCACCAAAATCGCCAAAATCAAAAATCAAATCAAAGAGTGAAATCGAAATTTTTGCTCACGTTCGCTATTAAATAAACACGTAAGTTGAAGCCCGTAATGAGTGTATTTTTTACTCGGCGTTATATACCAATACATGTTTGTAAAAATACCTCATGTGACGTATATTTGCTGCGACTTCCTAAACCACTTGCGCGGCGCTAACTTCTGCTCACTTCAGAAGATTTCTCAACGGAGCAATCACACAGATAAGCGGGTCAGTTTTTATAAGGACAAATATTGTGTCTCTGAACCACTCTACCACTGTACTGTTTGATCAAAGCTAAGTCTTGGTCCTCCATATTTGATTAAATCAAATCATTTTAATCTATTTAATATCGGAGAAATCTCATGCCATCGAGTGTTGTTGTTGAATACTGTACGAGAAATAAAGTATATAAAATTGGATTCATTTCTTATTTTTTTTAGTACTGTATTTCTTTCTTTAAATAAATGTATACTTATTTGACATCTCTTATAATATTTCTTTTTTGTTTTTTTTTTTAAAAAAAAAAGTATAATTGGTGCATGTTCAGGGTTGTTAGGTGAATCATTATTAATATTCTGTTGTATCAGTGGGCTCAGATAGTAGTATTATTATTTTTTTCTCAACATTATATATAATTATTATACCGAACCAGTATTTCAATCATACCAAAAACGTTTTCATCTGTATACTATATTTATATTTCTTTTGGATATTGTATTGAAATAAAATGGAAAAAATACTTTTTCCAGGAAATATCACATTCATTGATACAATTTCGCTTTTGACCATATTTTTGCCTCAAATCGGTGGCTAGCCGTGTTCACGGTGTCAGCACAACATTTATCTGATGTTATTGTCCCATAATTCAGGCATATTTGCAGAAATATTCTCTCGTACAAATGTAAACAAGCCAACGTGTTCTGTCTCGTAAAAGGTATTCCCTGGTCTATTTATGGCTATTGACCCCTGAGCTAATGACGTTGATTGCTTTTATGGTTTCTGATTGGCTTAGAATATGATTTCTTCACCACATTATGGCTACACTTGACAAATATAGTCCGAGGCGTAATTCGAGTATTGGTCTGATTGTGCAAAACATCGCAATAGAAATGTGTACTACAGTGACGACTTACTTGTTTACTCGTACAGCAAAGCGTCAGAGGCTGATGTCCCCCGCCAAAATCCCAAAATAAATAGACGACACATATTAATTAATCGCACATTTATTTTTTTCAAAAGTATGCAGCAATCAAACTATACACTAAGTTTCATCACTCTCTCTCTCCCAGATAGAATCAAGGTTATTTTGTCCAAAAGCATTGACCAATGAAATTGATTAGCTCTGCTTAGCTTCAGCTTGAAAAGTTAATCATTGAACTTAAGACAAGACATTCACCTAATGAACATCTACATCAAGTTTAAACATTCTACCTCAATTAAAAGCAGAGTTGTTATGTCCCAACGTCTTGACCAATTAAATTGCTTATCGCTTCTCACTATCAAACTTCGTCAATGTCATGATATAATGAATCTATATTCTGAGTTTCATTGCTCTCACTTCATTATAACCAAAGTTACCGTGCCCCAAAGCATCAACCAATCAGATTGCTTATTTCTGTTTACTGTATAACATTTAAAATGATTTTATTTCCTTTCTGCCTTCAGGTTTTAGAAGTATCTATTCGTTCACCATGTTGAGTATATTTGACGTCGTATTGTCTCCAGCACGCGACAATTGGCCGGAAGTTTATATCCTATGTTTTGCTATGGTTGGTCAGATTATAAGCATCGCCACACCCTATTGGTCCATAACACCGTATGGTTATTCTGGTCTGTGGAAATATTGCATCGCTGGAAAATGTATCGGTGTTTTTGAATATGGCGATCCGAGTCGTAAGTAAACCATTTAAATTAAAACAAATCATGAGGATTTCTGAATACTACCGCGGTGATCAAGCGGTAGGCCATTGACTTCTCAATACGAATGATACCGATTGAATCCCGGTCTTTGCATCATTTCTAAACCCGAATATCAATTGTCAAAGTGCGTAAGTTTTCTTTTGAGGGGGCCGGGGGTAAAGACATATGACGGAAATTTAGAGCGCATTCGAACATGTCAGTCAACCTATTTAAACATTAAAAATTTACATTCTCGACAAATACGATGAGATTTCCTACCAAGGAATATTTGGATAGGTACCCGCCCTTCCGAAAAAATGCACTCTCTTCTGAAAATACTCATGGAAATGTCCGTCGTCAGTGTGTGCCGTCATGCCTAAGATATACGTCACATCAATTCTAACATGTGTCACAGAACCACGTGTTAGTTTGGTGTGTATACCCTCCGTCGTAGGCCCCAGCGCCCCTCTGGAGACCGCCTGCCCTATATCGTTACGCCAAGTGTCATAGGTCTGTAGTTTATACGAAATAGTATTGGATTATTGCCTGTATTCCGCCCATTCCACGCCCCACGCCGAGCATAATAATTTGGTAATTTTCAGACTAACATACGTACGGCCTTGTGATACAACCGGTATGATGAAATTCAGGGGTTCTTTATGTACATTCAAATGTCACGTATGTGTGGTTGCACCGTTTTTTTTCCAACACGAATGACAAGGCAGCACTTTAGTTCACTACGCAAGCTCGCTGGAACCCCTGACAGTTGAAGATTCTACATTGTTCAGCAAAGCCTTATATTTAGATTAGTGAATGTAAATAACAAGATCTCCAGTGTAGCCGTCCTCTTTTTCCATCTATTTCAGATTGGTTACGGTGTGTCCATATTGCCGTCTGCTTGTCGTTACCTTTGACCCTACTAGCCGCCATCTTTCTTCTGCTAGCGTCAACGAAAACCGACACAAACTGTTCAACGCCAGGTGGCTTCACAAGCCTAACAGTTGGTAAGACTCCCTGTTAATGTTTGTACGTGATAATGAATAGGGTCTCCTGTCCAACCCCGGGGTTTGGTGTCCTTGGCAGCTAAAGACCGCCCCCCCCCTCCCACGTGCACGCGATTTGCCCAACACTGACGTCGCCAGTGAATCAAAAATTACTTTTCGGTTCATTTTGTACTGCATTGGGAATCATACCAAAATGTATTTCCCTCGACAGTTCGAGTAATTCTAGGAGATAATATCACAGAGTAAAAAATGATACACGAGAAAGTATCTAGTCGTTAAGATGAGACAAAACCGGATTCCTGTAAAAATAAAAAAAGGCCCTCATTTCAGTGCCTACAAATAGGGATTCTTTTTCTTTTTGACTTCAAATGATTTTTATCCGTGATAAATTACAGGTTGCATGCTATTGCTGGGTGGTGGTGTCTATGTTTACCAGCAGAATGCCACTTCATCTATTGGTTGGAGTCTTCTGGTGAGCGTTATAAGTGGCTGTATGTGTGTATTCTGTAGTACCCGGATGATAATAAACTGCGCGAGGATGAAGTACAGAAAGTGTTTAAACCTGGGCCAACCAATTTATAGAATTTACGAAAGTACGCCCTCCATCGAGGCATTCACCTAATGAACGCCAACACCAACTTTGAACATTCTAGCTTAGTTAGAAGGAGAGTTATTGTGTTCCAAAGTTTCAGCCAATCCAATTGCTTATGGCTATGCTTACCCTAGTAGAAATGTTCCTTATCGAACTTAGTCAAGGCATTGATGTAATGGAACTATACACCAAGTTTCATCACCCTCACTTAATTAGAATTAAAGTTATCGTGTCCCATAACATCAACTAATCAAAATGCTAATCCAAAGTTTCGGCCAATCAAATTGCTTATCGCTCTGCTTACGCCGAGCAGAAAATGCTCATTATCGAACTTAGTGAAGGTATTGATGTAATGAAACTATACACCAAGTTTCGTCACTCTCACTTAATTAGAACCAAGATATCGTGACAGACGAACACATTTTAATAGTCCCTCAACCTTCTTCGAAATGTGGGCGTATCCTGCCTTACAGCCGCTGGTTTTACATGACAGTGTAATCGAATGACTACTTTTTGGAATAGATTTCGATTTTGGACTGAATTTGTTTTCAACTTAAATATTAAAAAAAATATAAGTCCGTTCTGAAAATTTGAACGTTTTTGAAATTCTAATTTGTGTGTGCCAAATTGCAAAGCAATTGCTTAACAATAAAATTTGGTTGGTGCATGCTACATGAAAAAATCAACTTCCGAATAACAAAGCACAGAATTCGACCAATAATTGCCACTAACCTAGCAAAGAAATGGTTTATTCTATAAAATAAACTGAGAAAAACAATACGACTGTATTCAAAGCAGGACCACAGACCAAAAATTATAAAATAATCATAGAAATTCAACACAAATTTGAACAGTTGACCATACTCATAGGAAATTGAATATCAACACATTATATTTATACAATTATATCCTTTATTTAAAAGATAAAATTTTATTTTGAATTGTAACAAAAAAAGGAAAATGTAATTTTATGAAGCCTGAAATTGTACAAAAGTAATATTAGTTCCTAATGCAACTGATTTGTTATGCAATTACCTGAAAATAAATATAAAATAATAACATTACAAGAAGATATTTAAGGTTCCATCCTAAGAATTAATTAAATTAAATTAAATTAAATTTTATATTAACTCATAATTTCAATTTTTTTAAATTAAATTTTAATTTTTTCAAATTTTAAATTATTTTTTTTAAATAAAATTTAATTGGTTTAAATTCAATTTTATATTTTTTTAAATTCAATTTTAACTTTTTTAAATTATATAAAATAAATAAAATTTTAAATTCAATATATAACTAAATTCAATTTTAAATTTAATTAAATAACCACTTTTGGACTAAATTTCGATTTCGAACTGAAATTTTTTTTATTTATTTCTTGGTCCGATTTCAAATGTTTAAACGGTTTTGAGAAAATTTGTGTGCCAAATTGCAAAACAATTGTTCAAAAAATAAAATTTGGTTGTTAAATGCCATCTTAAGAGCGAATAATATATAGGCTAAAATCTAATCATTAATATATCATTAACATGGGTAGTTTTATTTCCTCGTGCTGTAACCTATCCATGCAGAAAAGCAGCCATGATGGTATAATTCATCTTCCGGTATTTGTCATATGTACCGTTATTTGACGTATATCTTTCAAATGTATACATTGCAAGCAGTGGACTGTGCAACGCTGTAGAATTGAAAAACAAAACTAGTTGTTTCACATTCCTAAATCAATTTTCTCCTCGGATTTATTTGATGTAAAGATAAACTGTTTTTTCTCTGGGCCTTCGAACGGTCCTAGACCCAGACCAGCTCTGTATGGAACATTCTCCACTAAACTGAACCAAATACTTAATACATTGTCGCCCGCACATTTTACATAACAAATATCTATTTGGATAACGATTTTTAATTCTAACATGAAGTTATTACTGTCTGTTCCAGGCAACACTACACCCCGAAAATGGTTAAAACTTTACGACCTACCTGGAATGGTCATCCCGTTACTTTCTATCGCACGTTTACCAATTTCAGATCAACCTATGTAACGTTTCTCTCTTGAAAAATCCTTCTTTATTTACTTCGCGGTATTGAAGTCTTCCATAATCTCCCCGCTTCCCAAAATCGGTCCTCCACCTTGTCCATGACGTGTTGGCATGCCTTAGCCCAATCTTCAATAGTCACTCCAGCCTTCGCCTCCAGGAACAGACGCTTAACATCTTTGATTTTAAAGGATGTGTTCCTCCGGGCGACATAGGCCTTTTCTTGTGCTAAAATTAAAGTGTTTTTGATTTAATTTTGAAACACTTTAAAATGATATAATGAGGTGCAATAAAAACTCCCAGAAATGAATGCCTCAGCAGGTTTTTAACAACACAGACAAGGAAAGATTTATCATCTTTCAATGCCGTTAACTTAACTGCCGTCCAAATTTCAGTGATAAGCATTACCTTGAATTATCTCTATTGGGTTTAACTCGCAGTGCCTTACTGGCAACCGCAAGACTAAATGTCCATGCTGATGAGCTATGTCGTCGGTCTTATATTTTTGAGGAGGACGATGTAGGGTCACCATTCTTAATAATTCAGCCTGCAAGTACAATATATCATGTTATCAAAGCTGCAAACAAATTAACGCGTAACTTCGTATAATGTTTTGTTTTCAAGTACCACTGTAAATGGGTATTTCTAAAATAATTACTTTTGTTTTCGTTGGATCGATGTTAAGGTCATTTTCTTTAACCATTCGGTAGCCTCAGCTTTTCTGTTGTTGGTTTTGGGATACCAGGAATCCTCTGTCTTTAGATTGTGGTAAGGGGAGTTGTCCATAACAATGACGCTTGGTTCAGGGAGTGCGGGCATCAGGGTTTCTTCAAACCACCTATTGAAAAAAGGGGGGTTGGGATGGCCTAGTGGTCTAGAGTGTCGCGCTTCGACCTCTAGTTGGCCGGTCACCTCTGGTTTGCGGCTGTGGTTTCGAGCTCCGGTGTGAGCGTATGTGGCATGCAGATAGGGGCACCTTCTCAACCTCGTGGGTTTCCTCCGGGCACTCCGGTTTTCTCCCACTGCTAAAGACCCCTACGCGCAAGCGAATTATTGAAATAAAATTAAACCATATGTTAGTCCCGAAATGACCTAGTTGTGTCGAGTGGACGTTAAACCCCATTTCTCTCTCTCTCTCTCTTTATTGAAAAATCTAAAACACAATTTTAAGAAATATTTACAGGTCATATTGATTTTAGTAGTCTTTTTTCAAGGCCAGATAGACAAATACTATATTGTTGATATAAAAGTTTGTACATTAAAACAATACTTACTTTCCGTTCATTTCATCGTGATAATCTGTTGATTTTGTTTTTGATAGGAAAACCTGGCCAACATCTGGTGCAAAACCCCGATCAGCCGAACCAGCATCTAAGATTATCAGCCTTGACCATTTACCAGAAGGAATGAATCGATCGCATTCATTGCAATTTGGGAGAATTATTCCTAATGGTCCTATAAATATAATAACATATGATTAAAGTAGGTCTACTCATCGATACCACCTTAAAAAGATAAACATTGTATGTAATAAACTCACATGGGTATACGTAAATACAAAGTACTTTAAAAAGTCATTACCTTTCCTGTTTTCTGTCCATGTTCCATGGATAGCGTGGTTGGCATTTACCCATGTCTCATCCAGGTATATAATTTCGTAGCCCTCACTCCTAAATATATCTTTGAATAAGTAATTGAGTTATATAATTTTATTCCACAAACTAAACTAAAATTTTCATTTCAATTATTTAAAACGTGAACGTATGGAAATCTTACCTATACTTTAGTAGGTTTCTTAAATAGCTATTTCGGGCGGCAACAATATCAACTGTTTCTTTCGCGTATCGTTTGCCATGATTTCTGTAGTATTTGAACCCCATTTCACTGATTGTCCGATACAACGTTGTTTTTGATGCATGTACGTCTTTCTCTCTCAAGTGACGTTGTAAAATACGTAATGAAACCTTGAGCAATAATAAAATTATTATTATTATGTAGACAATTATTAAATCAAGGTTATGTGTAAAAGTCGAATAGCAATGATGAAACATATTTAAATGAAATGCATTTACATACTGGCCATTACCGTGTAGTTTGTGGATAGTCTCTCTAATTGTCATCAGGTCAAAATTATCTAATTTTGTTGAACATGTGTTAACCTTTTTTTATACGTCCACATTCATAATGTGAACGTATTATGCCGTCGCCCCTGTCTGTGTGGGTGTGTGTGTGTGTGTGTGTGGGTGGGTGTGTGTGTGTCTGTGGTTCGCCTACAGGGCGCAATTCTTCATGGATTTTCTTCAAACTTGGTATACTTATTCCTTATACCCCAAGGAATATCCCTATTGTTTTTGGGGCATGCCCGACCCCCAGGGGCAGAGCCACGCCCATTTCTAGTATTTGTTTGTTTGTCGTCTACAGGCCACATTTCTTAACTTATAATCTTGAAACTTTGCATACACATTCTTTGTACCCTAAGGAACACCCCTGTCTTTTGGGGTGCATGCCCAAACCCCAGGGGCAGAGCCACGCCCATTTTCTTTTCGTGTGTCTTTGTGTCGCCTGCAAGGCGCAATTCTTACTGGATTCAAACTTTGTATACTTACTCTTTATACTCTAAGGATGATCCCTATCGTTTGGGGTGCATGCCCAACCGCCAACGGCAGAGCCACGCCCATTCCTTGTATTTATTTGTTTGTCGTCTACAAGCCACATTTCTTAACATATCATCTTGAAACTTTGAATGCTTATTCTTTGTACCCTAAGGAACATTCCTATCATTTGGGTGCATGCCCAGCCCCCAGGGGCAGAGTCACGCCCATTTTCTTTTTGTGTGTCGCCTACAGGCCACAATTCTTAATCGGTCATCTTGAAACTTAAAATACTTATTCCTCAAACCCTAAGGATGACCCCTTTTGTTTTGGGTGCATGCCCGACCCCCGTGGGACAGCAACACCCATTTCTTGTATTTGTTTGTCTGTCGTCTACAGGTTGCATTTCTTAATGTATCATCTTGATACTTTGAATACTTATTCTTGGTACCTTAAGGAAGATCCCTATTGTTTTTGGTGCATGCCCGACCCCCAGGGACAGTGCCATTTTATTTTTGTCTCTATGTGTGTCACCTACAGGCCACAATTCTTAATCGATCGTCTTGAAAACTTTTTTTATACTTATTCCTTATAGCCTAAGGCTGACCACTATTATTTTTGGTGCATGTCGGCCCCCCTGGGACAGAACCACGCCCAATGCTTTTGTGTCTTGTGTTCGCCTACAGGATGCAATTCTAAACAGATCCTTTTAAAACTTTACATACCTATTCCTTATACCCTAAAGATGACCCCTGTTGTTTTTGGTGATTTCCTAACCCTTAGGGGCAGAGCCATGCCCATTTTTACTTCGTGTCTGTATGTGTTGTCTACAGGCCACGATTCTTAATGGGTCGTCTTTAAACTTGGGATATGTATTCCTTATAGCCTAAGGACGTCGACTGCATGTCCCGACTCCCACAGGCAAGACACGCCCAATTTTTGTGTTTTTCGTTTACAGGCCACAATTCTGAATGAAACAGCTTGGTACTTGGCTTATGTATTCCTTATAGCCTGAGGACGTCCACTATTGATTTTGATGAATGTCCCGACCCCCAGGGGCAGGGCCACGCCCACGTTTTGCCTTTAGCGTTAGGAAGGCACAATTCTGAATGGATTATCTTGGTATACTTATTCTTTATACTCTAAGGACGGCAACTATTGATGTTGAGGCACGACCCTCAAC
This sequence comes from Patella ulyssiponensis, assembly GCA_963678685.1. NCBI lineage: Eukaryota > Metazoa > Mollusca > Gastropoda > Patellidae > Patella > Patella ulyssiponensis. Next base: position 62,678,388 of record OY783230.1, on the reverse strand, counting down.
GCTAAACAAACCAAACGCCTAGCCTTCTTGACAAAGTACCATATCAATCAAAGCAGGAATGTGGACGTATATTGTAGCGTTAGCGTTATGTTTTTTTATTTTCCTGCGTCTTAGATGCGTCAATTTTCAAAGCGCCGTACACGGAGTTTAAGGGGATATTCAATGCGTATGCGATCTCTTTTTTGGAACTTTTATATCGTCTATAATTCATTTTACTCTGTTTCTCAAAATAAGTAAATAACCGATTGATACATTCGTTCACATCTTGCGTAATCTTCATCTTGAAATTGTAAATAACAATAATCACTTACCCAGTATCCACCTTCTTATATACACATGTTATATACACACACCATCGTGCACATGCAAATGCATGTGATGAAAGAATGATCCATTATTCATTGGGTTATATTTTTTACGATTAGTTTTTTTTATCTATTCAACGACAATATCTGAAACAATCCGTGTGCGCCTGTCGAACAGGAAAATAAATCAAAATGGATACCGATAATCGATACTAGTCCATAAAATTATAAGATATCGTAAAATATTTACACTTCATCCGAAAGGTTACCATGCTATCTTATGCTGAAAATAAGTGTTCTGTGAGGAATATTTTAGAAGACATGCACTTCTACGAATATCTCAAAGGCATATTAAAATACCGGAAACCAAATAAAACAAACCAAAACACACGCATACACAAATTGTTCATATTGTAACAATAAATGGAATTACTTTGCATGAAACGTTTTGAAAAAAAGCTCTGAAAATAATCGAAAATAAGTATTACTGTCGCAAAATAACGGTGCGAAACCTCCCGCCCAAAGTATTATTAACCGAATGCACCCGATTTGTGGAATACCTTCTACCCCTACATGATGTACGAGTGACCCAATTTACGCATGCGTAGAGTTGATGTTCTGAAAAATTGAGTGTATCGAAAAATGTAAAATTTACAAGAAAATAGATGATTTTATCGAACTTATTGGCGTTAAGGTTCAACGAAGAAAGTAATGGGGTGACCGTTCCAGGTAGGTCGTTAAGTTTTAACCATTTTAATTAAAAACGAAGAAATAGCAAAAAATTTTCGAGTTGTAGTGTCGCCTGGAACAGACAGTAGTCTATATTTGATCACACCAACATGTATTACCCTCCTTACATGAGGTAATTTTCATAATCGGCGCTTCAATAGGCTATTTTTACCATATTTTACTTGTCGCTTTTTGCTTTCTCTGTAATGTTTGTTCTGTTAATAAAAGTTATCGCTTTAAAAGTTGTTATTTTTTATATTTTTCCATGGCATATGGCATTGTTTCGAATAACATCCATTTTACACCCCCATTTTCTTGGAATTTAAATTTTATCTGTTAAAACCTTGTCGCAAATTTCGCAACAGATACGTGACCATATATTTGGAGTAGAGACTTTTGGCAAGCGTAAATTTCTGGTCCGTATCGCGTATCCATATCGATTTTGTGTGTGACGTCAACAATGTTTGTGTACTTCTCATACGTGATACTGCACACGAATACGGCAGCACGTGTAGAACAGCTTTCATACGGAAAAGCTCCGTATAACATCGTCGTCTTTTTACCGTATTTTTCGCTACTTTTAGACGTTGAAATGTTGTGTCATAGTGCTTTTATGAATCTATGTGTACCCTAGAACGCGAAGGTGTATATTTGATCAGATTTTAACAATGATAAAGACAGCAATTTAATGATTACTTTTGATGAGATTTTCACAGAATTTTCATATTTTCCCGTCTGACTGTCTGTCAATCTGCATGCTGGTTGATCTACATGCTAAATTTAGAGAGGTGGGGCCTTGCAAATCTGCATTTAAAAGCGGTATACTATACTTTCTGAAATGATACATTAGTGAAACCCAAAAAAGATTCGACACTAAATTTCTTTTTAAATTTTAAATAGCTCATCCACTGTCGAGCGACTTTATTCCACTCAGGAATTTGTGGGCTAGGCACTTGACTAGTACTGGTGTTTGTCTTGGTAGATAACTGCCACCATGCTGTATTAGAACTAAGCTCAGCTCAGCTACCCATATGTACACGGCCGAAAATGTGCCAAAACTCTAAAACTACCTTGACGCAACGTATCACGTGGCGATACGGATACGTGATACGGATGCGGAAAATTCCACTTGCCAAAAGTCTCTAGTGTTTAAATTTTGACGTATAAAGTTCCGTGAGGTAAGAGTGCTCTTAGAATAACCAACGGTGGCATGTGTTTAATCATTTATAATAAGAAATACCTTAATTAATAAGGATCTCTGCTATATGCATCCCACAGACGAAAGGTAAAAAGGTGCGTTCGGTTTTCAACAGATACGTGATCATACTGTTCTTACTTAACTGTAAGTAAAGCCACGTACGAGATGATTATGGTTTTCATTACTTCATAGATGGCAGCTATGATTTGTACGACTGCAAATGAAAGCTACAGACGATAAAATATACTTCTCAAGTTATGGTATAGTTACGAACAACAGATACGTGATAAACAGATACGTTACCGTTATGAGTAAAATTGAAAATTAACGCCTCTGTTCACTTAAATAACGTGATATCAAACGAGAATCTGACGACCACGTGTCCTCCAGACCTTGAAGCCGCCATCTTAGATTTCACGACGTTAACGACAATATAAATTCAGATATTGAAATCAGGACAGTTTTGGGTTAGTAATACTACACTTTTTGTATTTTACGAATTGGTTTACGACGGCTTCTACTATCAACTACTTAATTTATGATTTTTGAGGTGAAAAACCAAATAATTTAAATCAAATTAAGTGCTACTTTAGAGCAATGTTAAGTAACGTATCTGTTTTATGGCGGTAACGTATCTGTCAACCTACCTTTAAGCCACCTTAATACTAATTTAACGGCTATCGCTTTCTGTTTATATTGAACATCTTCAGACCATATTTAGCTTATTTATGACAGATTACGTGCAACGCCATAGCGTTACTATAAATTTATCAAATACAACATAATAATATTTATATATTTCGACATTTAGTAAATAATCAATAAAAACGAAATTATTAAATGTATTATTATTTTCTTCTTTTCAGATCCATGGGGAAACAAGAGCTGCTATTCAGAAGGCGTACAGGGAGCGACAAAAACGGAGTAATCCGAATTATCTTTTATTAGAGGACACGACAGGCTTCTTACAGAATTCCAGCTGATAAAAAGTAAAAAAAAAAGCTGGAAGAAAGTAAATTGAAAAATCAAATTTATTGTCAAAGTTACAGAGCTAAGAAAAAGAATGAAAAAGAAGATGCTTTAAATAAACAAGGAGATGACCGCACTCAGTTTAATCTCATAACAAGCACAACAAATGATCCAAGTCAGTCTTCATCATCTGCGCCGCTATCACCTGGTCCTGAAAGACGTTCTTCTGGTAACCAACTCATAGAACAGTTTCCTTTCACTGTAAAATCTCCTCCACCAAAACGTCGATCGAAAGCTCTGAAAAAAGCAAGAAATGAAGTCAATGCATTGAAAACAAAACTACAACTGCGAGAAAGATCAACAAAGAGGTGGCGTACAAGATGCGAAAGGTTAAAGAACAGAAAGTCGCCCACCGCTGTTCAACAACATCCGACGTAATCAACGCCAAATTCAAAAACCCGGTCGGAATTAAGGAGTTTAGGGGTGAGCCCAAGATCTCTCCCACGGTCAGTCGTCCGTAAATTAGTTGCAAGCAACTCTCTTTTGGCTGAAATTAAAGGATCAAGAGAGAAAAACCCAGCACAGAAAGATCGAAGATTGATCAACAATATTATTTATGGGAAAAAATTAAAGAAATATAGAGCCGTGAAATTGGGGCAAATCGACATAAACGTACAACACACTCTAAAAATAATTTCCTATGTCAAACGACGTCGCCAGTCACGTCAGAGGCAAGAAGTAAAAAGACACATCTTGGCGTATTTTGAGAGGGATGACGTGAGCAGGTGCTTACCTGGAAAGAAGGATGCGGTGAAGATCAATGGAAACAAACATCAAACCAGAACAACCAACGATTATCTTAGTAATTTATACGCAAGATTTATTTATGAAAATCAGAATTTTGCTATCTCATCTCATTTTCATCATTTTGCAAATTGAGACCGAAAAATATTAAACTAACCTCCCTTTTATCCAGAAACACGTGCCTTTGCACCTCCCATCAGAATATGGCCTTAAAACTTAAATGTCTAAGATCGCTGGATATTTACATATCGCCAAATCCAAAAGTTGTTAAGAAAGCCGTGTCTGTAGATGATATGAAAGAAAAGATGCAGTCAATAGAAATATCAGCTGTGGAATATGAAGAATGGCGTCGAGTTGAAGTTGAAGGAAAAAAGAAAATGAGAATTGTTAAATTGACAAAAGACAAGGCAGACTTCCAGGACATAATTCTCAATCAATACTCGTTATTCCTTGGTCACGTTTCCAGAGTCAGCGCACAATATAAGGTCATACTCGATTTAAAAGCCAACCTTCCAATGGGCCATATAATATTACAAATGGATTTTGCCGAGAATTTCACCTGCCAAACCATGGATGAAATCCAATCAGCATATTGGAATGCTACTTCGATTACCATACACCCAGTTGTTGCGCATCGAAGATATGAAGAGGGAACATTGAGTCACAAAAATTTTGCTTTCATATCCAATATCAATAATCATAATTCCACAGCTGTCCTGGCAATACTTAAAATTTTGGTCCCATTATTAAAAAATACTTACCCCAATATGACCACAATTCATTACTGGACAGACAGTCCTTCGTCGCAATATAGAAACCGTTTCATGTTTTCCGTCATTTCTTGACATCAAGAGCTGTTTGAAGTAAATGCCAGATGGAACTATTTCGAGGCCGGTCATGGCAAGGGGCCTTGTGATGGAATAAGTCGGGCGTGTAAAAGGATGGCCTCAGAAGCTGTAAAGCAAGGAAAAGCCGTTATTCAAGACGGTTATGAATTCTTTAAATGGGCTCACGAAAATGAAAAGTCGATTTGTGCATTGTTCTACTCACAAGTGGACTATGATTCCGCATCTCAGTCCCTGGCAGACATGGAAACCAAGGTAGTTCCGGGTACCATGAAACTACATGCCGTGTACTCTCCTAGTCGCGGTGTGATACTTACCCGATCTGTATCCTGTTATTGTAGCGGGTGTTTAGACGGTACTGATCTGTGCAATGGCTGGATATATAGAACATAAACTTATGTCTTCTTCTGCTGCTGTTGTTGTATGTGCTACTTCCCGTTCTTCACCTCCATCTGCTGCCGATTCTTCATCATCTGCTGCCGATTCTTCGTCATCTGCTGCTGGTTCTTCGACACCAGCTGCTGGTTCTTCATCATCGGCTGCTGGTCAATCGCCATCGGCTGCTGATGCTATGTCATCTGCTACTGGTCCGTCATCGTCTTCTTCGTCTGTTGCTATTAATGATCAATCTAACGTAAAAGAAGACGCCTTTATAGCTGCTGTTTATGATGGGGACTGGTATGTTGGTAGAGTTTTGGAGATGGAGAAAGCGGACACAGCTGAAGCGTTCGTCACATTTATGACAAAACATTATTCCAAAGGTCAACTTATTTTGCGATGGCCAGAAAGACCAGACGAATTGTTAATTCAATTATCAAATAACACCCGAATCATCGACTTCGGCACGTTTCCCTATTTCATTAAGAAAAGGGATTGCAAGGTTTGCTTTTTTGTTCATGGTATCCCAACTTATGAGCACTTATATTCCAGCATTCGGTATTCGCACACAACCGTGTTTGTCTGAGGCTGGTATAAGCCCTGACAATTGCGAATACCGCTTTCTTTAGGACTCGACCGCGGGCTGTACCCCAGAGAGATACTACTAACGCGATGTATCTTGCATGGCAACCGCCTGTCTACTACGGAATAAAGGGGTATATGTTTGTAAAAATTTGTCATGAAAAGTAAAACCTATATTATGTCGGGAGGAGGATGTTATATGAATTCGGCACGTTTCCCTATTTCATTAAGAAAAGGGATTGCAAGGTTTGCTTTTTTGTTAATGGTATCCCAACTTATGAGCACTTATATTCCAGCATTCGGTATTCGCACACAACCGTGTTTGTCTGAGGCTGGTATAAGCCCTGACAATTGCGAATACCGCTTTCTTTAGGACTCGACCGCGGGCTGTACCCCAGAGAGATACTACTTACGCGACGGTGTTCCAATCTCTCTTTAGACAGCTGAAGTCTAAGAATGGTGATCATGCTTCTATTTCCACAGGTGGTTCTAAAGATGGTGATCAAGTAGCTTCGGCTACCGTGACGCCATCTTGGACCATTTCTGTTCGTCTTCCTCCTGCTGTTTCTGTATTTACAGCTGAGCCACAAGCCATTGGGCCTTCGAGTTCATTCATTCATCAACTATACCACAGAACGTCATCCTTACTGATTCTCTGTCAACGTGGCAAACAATTATTCACAATGAACAGCTTGATCACATAGTGCTGGCCCCCAGTCATGTTGATATACAGGGGAATGAGCTTCCACAGCTGCTTTGGATCTTCCTCTATCAAAATGTTTAATACCATACAAGATTTTTAAAAATTGTATCAATCATGCCTTTTATGACCTGTGGCAACGGTCTTGGGATCTTGCAGGTACGAACAATCTTCATCACGTAAAGCCTCTCTTAGGAGACTGGTGAAAACTCCTATAGAATTAACCGGAGTGATGAGTTTGTTTTGTGTCGCTCTCGCATATAAACATCTGATAGCGAGAGCCGCAACCAGAATGTGTTCACTGTCTGACAGTGCTGATTGAGTGCAAGCATTCGATTAAACCATTACCGTTGCCACTCCTTACATAAATTATTTGCCCAGCCGGGTCTTTATTTTAAATTGCTTGAATTTTTAAACGAGACAAACTTGTATTGAAAATTTTAATTGTATATATTTTATCATGTATCATATATGTAAAGGATTTGTTTTTAAATTATATTTTCTGTGATATTTGATTTTATTTACATATTTAAATACATTTCTGTGATATTGTTTTTTAATTTGTCTCGTAAATTTCGCCATACCATATTTTTGGCGCATTATAGCCTGGTTGGAGCGGAGCTGACCTACCATAAAACAACATTTCATTTTATTTCTTTGTATCCCCCGTCGCAATCGCTGGTGGTATTGAGAGCTGTCGAATTAACTACAGGGGTAGCAGGTTGCATAGGGCGGTCAACATCGCTTGAACTTTAAGGAGGCAAGTCTCTAACTCAATATCATTTACGGTCTTCGATATTGCAAACACGATATTGGTCAATTAAAATCAACATTGATGTCATTATCTTACCGTGAAATGTTGGGATCCCCCCCCCCCCAAATGAAAATTATATAATTGGTATACGAATCACCTGCCATAATGCTTTCGAGTGCCTTTTGTAATGTAGCGACTCGATGAACGAGGCGAAACATACCGCGCATTGGAATACTACTGGTGTAGACTGGAATTACCAGACGCCAGATTGCCAGTCATTTTGGACCCTTAGTATATTTCGCCGAACATAACTGACTACAAATTACAGTAAAAACAGAAAGGATTGAATGTAAATCAGTTTATATACGTTCTTACATGCGTTGCGACCCATTGGTGTCCATTGCTAGGTGCCAAAGAATAGCGATTTAGATCCTTTTTTATACGCCCACGTTGAAATGTGGTCGTATATTGTCGTCGCCCCCGTCCGTCCGTCCGTCCGTTGGTCGTTCGTCCACAATTGCTTGTGGACGCTCTAGAGGGTAAAATTAATATCCGATTAACTTTAAATTTATACACAGTGTTTAAGGTCATGAGACGAAGAAGCCTATTGTTTATCAGCGATTTCCGATAATAACTATCAGAGTTATGGCCCTTGATCTCTTCAAAAAATCTTGTGGACGCTCTAGAGGCCAAAGTTAATATCCAATTGACTTTAAATGTATACACAGTGTTTAGGGTCATAAGACGAAGAGAAGAAACCTATTGATTTTCAGCGATCTCCGATAATTAATGCCAGAGTTATGGCCCTTGATCACTTCAAAAAATCTTGTGGACGCTCTAGAGGCCAAAGTTAATATCCGATTGACTTTGAATTTATACACAGTGTTTCAGGTCATGAGACGAAGAAGCCTATTGATTTTCAGCGATTGCCGATGATTACTGCCAGAGTTATTGCCCTTGAGCACTTTGAAAAATCTTGTGGAAGCTCTAGAGGCCGATGTTAATATCCGATTGACTTTAAATTTATACGCAGTGTTTAAGGTCATAAGATGAAGAATCCTGTTGATTTTCAGCGATTTCCGATAATTAGTGCAAGAGTTATGGTCCTTGATCACTACAAAAAATCTTGTGGCCGCTCTAGAGGCCAAAGTTAATATTTGATTGACTTTAAATTTATACACAGTGTCGATGGTCATGAGACGAAGGAAGCCTATTGATTTTCAGTGATTTCCGATAATTACTGCCAGAGTTATGGCCCTTGATAACATCAAAAAATCCTGTGGACGCTCTAGAGGCCAAAGTAAATATCTGATTGACTTTAAATTCATGCACAGTGTTTATGGTCATGAGACGAAGAAGCCTATTGATTTTCAGCTATTTCCGACAATTAGTGCCAGAGTTATGGCCCTTGATCACTTTGTAAAATCTTGTGGACGCTCTAGAGGCCAAAGTTAATATCCGATTGACTTTAAATTTACACAAAGTGTTTAAGGTCATGAGACGAAGAAGCCTACTGATTTTCAGCGATTTCAAATAATTACTGCCAGAGTTATCTCCCTTGATAACTTCAAAAAATCTTGTGACGCTATAGAGGCCAAACTTTTCGGCAAATTGACTTCAGATTGATACCAGAGTTTAAGGTGTTGAAACGAACAAGTATTTTGATTTCCAATGAATTTTGATAACTGAACAGTTAAATCCATGATATTAAATGTTTCGTATACTAATTGTTAGCGTGGGGCAAATGATTTTCTGATAATTACATATTGAGTTGTTACTCTTAATCAGATTTTAGTGTATTACAATTGTTTCATTACCGAAAAAAGTAAAAATATGCAACAACCCTTGTTGACTGCCCGGGCGATTTAGCTGCTGTGGGCGTGTGTTTCGTTGCCTGGCAACCTTTCTTTTTAATTAAGATTAAAAACAATGTATAGGAATAAGATTGGAAAACATGTTTGACTTCAGACATCATCAATACGCATAAGTAATGTTATTGAAGCAGATCTCCATCTTTTTTATTTTGATGAGACTTCTAACTCATCAAGCGTGCTTCAAATCGTCTGAAAAATTCTCTTTGATTTCTTTTTCCATAATACTCATTAACTTCAAGAAAATGGAATCGAGTGAACAAAACATATGTAACCTGGTCGCCCACAGTTGTTTTGTCTGGATAACATATTCTGTTGCCTGCCACAATTACTTGTCTGTGAAGAGCTGTATATTCAGCGTTCCAATGACGGTTTCGTTAAATGTTGTAGTATAGAAATTGAAAACGTGCGATTTTTATGGGTAGTGAAGTGCAACGGTGTACATTGATTAAACCTTTTCAATCCTCAATATGCATAGATAATTTTAATGGCTCAGAATACCATATCCTGAATTATTGAACACCTCTGGGACCCGACGACCTTGTTTATAATGGTAACTAGCATTGGTTAAAGTTAGGTTCCCACTATCGTGCGATATGTTATGATACTATTGTATTGGATCCACGATCTGGTACCTGAAGATACGTTCAGATCCGATCAAAAGGATTGCCTCTATGTAACTCATTATAGGAAAGACCTAGGAGGATCGCCACGATTTGAATCCTAGGGCAAATCGTGATTGTGGGAACCTGGCATAAAATAAAATCTGTGTCTGTTCAGTCTGGAAAATGTAAAATATATGAAGAATGGACTTTAGTCATAGATTAGGGACAAGTCTAGCTCACTAACGGGGGATCACGATGGCTAAGTGGATAAGGCGCTGGTTCGCTAGCCTAGAGGTCGGGTGTTCGATCCCTGCATTGGCCGAGAAAGTTCATCTCGATTTTCCGGCGTGATTTCCTCTTGTCAGTGATGCAGAAGGAGGGCCTGACAAGGACAGCTGCCTAGTCGTTCGGATGGGACGAAAAACCGAGGTCGCGTGTACACATTGGAGTGCACGTAAAAGATCACTTGGCAGGCAGTTGGAATTCGATATAAGAGTAGGCCGTAGCGCCGCTGCCCGGGCAAAATTTCCCTCATAGCACACTGTATGGCGTATGCCCGTCTTCCATTATACTGTATGGCGTATGCATAAGAGTAGGACGTTAAATCCCATTTCATTTCATTTCATTTCAGCTCTCTAACGCCATTTTGAATACATGTAGAATTAGTTTCTTTTGTTTAGTTCTAGTCTAAACACATTTGGGTATTGCAATGGATGAGGCCTACTTCTTTGACATCTGTAAGAACATTAAAGATATTAAATAATTTTACGATATAACCGATTCTGTAAAGTAAAGGCATACTTGGATTTGTGTCATTTTCTGTTGTAGAGAAAGGGAGAATATGTTAGTAAAAAGTTGTCTTGAAACGTACACTACCTTCACTTTACAGTGGCCCAAGTCAGTGTACCACCTAGTCTTGAAACATATATCCTAGACAAAACATTCGTTTACATTACAAATTGAGGCGGAGCAGAACAGTGGGATGTTTAACTATTTCATTACAAATTGAGTTGGAGCAGAACAGTAGGACGTTAGATTGTATACGTGAGCGCCCCGTACTGACTTAACCGTTACAATTTCGACCATAATTTTGATTGAATGCAATCATCTCAAGAATGTAAGATCACACTATTACCGTTGCCAGTCACTACGTCAAATATTTGCACAACCGGAAATGAAATGGGGTTTAACGCCCTACTTTTCTGCACCTGACCTGGCTAATGGAACACGGGCATACGCCATACAGTGTGCTATGAGGGAAATTTTGCCCGGGCAGCGGCACTACGGCCTACTCTTATATCGAATTCCAACTGCCAAGGGATCTTTTACGTGCACGCCAATGTGCACACGGGACCTCGTGTTTTCGTCCTATCCGAACGACTAGGCAGCTGTCCTTGTCGGGCCCTCATTCTGCATCACTGACAAGGGGAAACCACGCCGGAAAATCGAGATGAACTTTCTCGGCCAATGCAGGGATCGATCCCCCGACCTCCAGACTAGCGAGCCAGCACCTTGCCTACTTAGCCACCGTGATTCCCTTTGCTAGGGTGCCCCACGTGCCAACTGAAAAGTTGTTCTTGACACGTTGATCCTGCACGTTTTAGTTCAATGACTTACTACTGATTTCTAACAGTCTCGCACACTCGTTGAGGCTATAAATAGCAACAGCATGCGGAAATGTTCAAAACACCAAACACTACTACAGCCGTAAAAAATCTATTGTTGACGATTCTGAATAGCAATAATATTTAACTTTTTGGTTATTACGGCATCTTTAGAAATTACGCTCGTTTTATTTTTTAAATTGCCTTATAATTAGCTGTACCATTAGAAGCTGCATATTAATAATATCTCTGACTCCTTGTCCGTATGGAAGAATAATGATCAAAGCAGTAGTTTCATTTTACTTTTACAAGGTTCTTAAAAATATTGTTGAGACGCCTGATGTTGGTGCTTCTAAATTCAATTTCTTGTTCCATGTTTCGTAAAAAAAGTAGTCTTGATTATCCCGACCCGTCAATTAGACGTAGAATGATCGGTAGACTAGTTAAGCGAGACTAATTTCAAAACAAGGGCACGTAACCTATCTTTTACTCAAAAGTGTCTGGATGTTATGGACGACACTCCAAACCATTTTTCAGTATTATTTATGTATGGTTTAAATGATCATAGCCTATGAAGTACAGCATGGTCGTTTATTTAGTGACTATAAATGTGTGAAACAGATTTAAGGCTTTCTAAATATATTAGTATTGTGGTGTAATTGTCGAGATATTTGGAGATATTCATTTAGGGTGGGGCACCCTACCTTTGCACAACTAGAGCTATATGGAAAATTGTTAAACATTTTAAAAGAGACAAACTTTTATTACAAATTTTAATTGTATATATATAAATATATAACCCGTATTTTTGTTTTAACCAATTATATACCTAAAGGACTTATATTTAGTTGTATTAATTTTTAATTATATTATTGTTTGTGATACTTGGTTTTATTTATGTATATAAATATATTTATGTGATATTTATTTAATTTGTCTCGTCAAAATAACCATATGTTTGGCATCATATAGCCCGGCTGGAGCTGACATGCCATAAAACTCCATTTCATTCATTCATTCCCAAGTAAATCGGCTTTTAGAATCCAGTCTAAAATCAAGACAGTGACGCCATTGGTTTACATAGCGAATTTATTTCACAACCTCTATTTAATATGTCGTTACTTATCCTAGCAATTAAACAGTGCTAAAACGATTGTTGTCACTGTGTACTTCCATTGAGACAGTTTATTAATACACCAGAAAAATATCTTATTTGGAGAATGTTCCTGTTTTCTTGGATTATCTCCCTTAGAAAGAGCTGATGCGTGCGACAAATGAAATGGGTCTTAAATGTCGTCGGTTGTACTGTTTAGTACCGAAATGGCTAATAAAGAAAATGTAATGTACCAATTGCATGTATATATTATAGCTTGCATATCGAGTTCGTTCCAATTTTTAGCATAAAAAATGAAATGGGGTTTAACGTCTTACTTTTCTTCTCCGACTGCGATATTGAAGACGGGCATACTCCATACCGTGTGCTATGAGGGAAAATTTGTCCGGACAAGGGCACTACTCTGATATAAAATTCCAACTACCAAAGGATCTTTTACGTCCATGCCAATATAAACACGAGACCTCGGTTTTTCGTACCATCCGAACGACTAGACACTGACAAGAGGTAACCACATCGGAATATCCCGATGAGCTATCTCGGTTAATGCAGGGATCAAAAACGCGACCTCTAGGCTAGCGAGCCAGTATCTTTGCCCCCATGGCTCCCAAGTATTAAAAGACGATATTTGATCAATAAAAATACACATACCCCACGTGCACGTAGAGACAGGTCCGTGTCATAAGTCCAAGATAGTCAGATAAATACTAGCTTTCACATAAATATAAGTAACTTCCTGTAAGGTAAGGGCAAGTGGTATTCAAAGGCACTGTTAAGTATCAAATCTTCCTTGAAATTTCAGCTGCCTTAACTTTTAATGTAGGGCCAAAGTTTTCCACATTTTGCATGGCGATTTTTGTTGACTTTTTGGTCTAGAATCGAAGAAAAAGGATTTGAAAATACATTTTCCGCCAGGTTTTGGTGAATATTCATGATTTTGAGGCGGAAGGATACAAGAGATGTGAGGTTGGTTACGTTGAAAGGGAGGGCCGAAAATTGCTTATTTAGTTGTCTCTACCTCCAGCTTGTGTATCTCAAGTTTTTCATGGTGAACCTCATGCATTCCTTTTTGCAAGAGCTTGCCTAATGCTGCTCCACCTATGGCAGACGAGGGGGATGCTCGATTCACAGTTCCAGAATTGAATTCCAAAACTGGTGTTAATCGAGTGAAAAGGGGAATTGCGGATAACGCATGTGTCTTCTGTATAAAAAATTATCTCAACCTGCAATCTTGACAGCTGAAACATATTTTATACCTAGGAATACGTCACGATTCTACTCACTCCACCTCAACTGTCGGGACTGGCAGAACTGTGGCAGGACTGAATTCTGTCGATTCGGGACGTTCTGGACTGTAATTCGAACATCCCCGAGAATTATCAAAGGGGAAATAATTAGTGATCTGTGGTCTATCAATCCAAAGTTTTACACGTTGAAAACACGAATTATTTGTCAATTCATACAACATTGATGTTGTTATCTTACCTTGAAAAAGAAGGCTTCCGTTATGCAATATTTAAGACAAAATAAACATTTTACCATTTGGTACACAAATCAGTGCGTTTCAGCATACAATTGACCAGAAAAAACGAGGCAAGACAAATTCCACAACTTTATTAAACGTTAACGCCATAACTTATCTGTAGAGCAAGTGCAATGGACTAGCATAACCAGACACTACAAATTTTTATTCAGTTGAGACTCGATCGTGCCGTATTTCGCTGTACATAACTGATTTGAAATTAGAGTTAAAGTTGGGTTCCCAGATAAGTATTTATCGGGTGGTTATTGCCTATAAAAGTATGACAATTTTGGTATATATGGAAAGAAGAGATATCCAATCTTACTAGAAAAATACTGGATTCTCTGAAAAACACTCATGGAGCGTATACAGGACAAAAATGTAAGGGGTTCCCTTAATAGTCAACCCGATTAATAAGGGTACCTGCACGCTTGGCGTTGAAGGCTGCACGCGAACTTGAGCGATTTGTGTACATGTTGAAAAACTTTATGAAGAGTTAGACGTACAAAAATTTCTGGGATAAAAATCACGGTAAAAGACGCGGGCAGTGGATAATCCGAGAATTTAATTTAGGATTCGATATTTGTAGTAAATAGTCAGCGCTTACAGACAACATCGTCTTGTGTATGCAATGCATTCTCCCCTGTCCTCCGCCACCGTTGCCATTGGTTACGGCGAGGGGTAATCGCCTGACGCAAACATGGTCTCTTTCGATAGATTTTTATAGCAGGCTATACTCGTCAATTACAATGTTTTGAGAACGATCTGAAGCAAAATTATGATAAAATAATTAGTTTGAATATGTTTTTAGTTCTAATATATCACCAAATCACCCAGTTTGTACCCGGGAAAATAACTTTAAAACGGAAACAATTGAATGTAAATCAGTTCATATACAATCAGATTACATTATTATATGCGTTGCGACCCATTTTGGTTAATTTCTAGGTCCCAAATATTAGCGATTTCTATAATTGAGAAATATCCACTTGAATTTAAGTGACCTATGGGAGGTACCTTCAAGTTAAGTGAGATTATAATGACTTTTATTTTAAACGTTAGGGGATTCAGATAGAAACAAAGACAATGTCGCCGAGCGTAGCTGGCCTCATTTTTTTCGTCGTCAGCTTTGATGCTGTAGTGCTATAATAGAGTATAAGGTTATTACCACCGAGGTAGTCAATGATATCTTTTTCAGATCAATTATCAAATTTGTATTGCTTAATCATGTTTCCACGACTGTCATATAATAAAGTTATAATCATTTGTGATGATATTGCTTGCTAGATAACAGAAATTGTTTATACTACCGCTAGAAACAATGCTTGATTTATTTTTTTAACTTTTAGAAAACATTTGAATACGTACCCAGGTCTGAAACACCCTAAAAGTTATTTTGGCCACCGCGGGTTTCAAATTCTGTACATTTTAGTCGAGAACCGATGGACTGAATTAATACAAATTGTTTAGAGTACAGTACACTAAAATCAACATGGATGTGAATCATTAATATTTGTTTTACCTTAATGTGTAAAGATATAATATTTGTTTTAACTTCTTTAAATCGTTGGTGTATATGTTTAAAGTCAACATGGACTTATATACATAGAATGAAGTTGATGGTATCCATGATATGAAATCTTGATTGAGTGCAATCATCTCAATTATATTAGATCGAAATATTACCGCTGCCAGTCAGTACGTCAGCTATTTGTTCAACCGGAGTTATGATAAATTGCTAACATTTTTTATAGGAGACAAATTTATATAATAAATTTTAATTGTATATATTTCATCATGCGTTACGTTTGTAATATTTACCCCATATGTAAAGGATTTAATATTTGTTTTAGTTATATATGATATTTGTTTTTATTTACATATATAAATATCAATATGTAATATTATTTCAAACTTGTATCGTTAAATTCACCGTATGTTTGGCGTAATATATGAAATGAAATGAAATTTTGTTTTATGGCACATCTGCTCCAACCGGGCTATGTAGCGCCAAACATGATGAAATATACGAGACAAGCTAAATGATATCACAAAATTTTACATATGCATAAATAAAAACAATATCACAGTATACCAAATTTAAAAATAAAAAACAATCTTTTATGCATACAAAAATTTAAAATACTAAAACACTAGATAAATATATATATATATATACAACTTAAAATTTATAATAAAAACCTGTCTCTTTTAAAAAATTTAACATTTCGCAATATAACCCAGATTGGGCAAACAAATGATGTAGTGACCGGCAACGGTAATATCTTGATCTTATATGTTTGAGATGCTTGTACTCGATCAAAATGTGTTTAACTGTCAAAGGAACATGGCAGTGTTCACATT
This sequence comes from Patella ulyssiponensis, assembly GCA_963678685.1. Taxonomy (NCBI): domain Eukaryota; kingdom Metazoa; phylum Mollusca; class Gastropoda; family Patellidae; genus Patella; species Patella ulyssiponensis. The sequence goes on along the minus strand of OY783230.1, from coordinate 62,662,044 downwards.
CTGGTTGAGGCTCTCGCTTTAAGATGAAAAAATGCGTTAAAAAAGTGTGATCTATGCGAGAGCGACACAAAATAACTTCATCCCTCCTGTTGGATCTGTAGGAGTTAGGCCAATCTCCTAAGAAAGGCTTAATGTGATGAAGTTTATTTGTGCCTGCAAGATCCCAAGACCGTTGCCAGCGGTTGGCGCAATATAGGAAATGTAAATGGGCCAATGATTAAACCCATGAACCCAATCACAAACGATGTGCTATCATTGGACTACCTAAATCTAATCTTAATTGAACAATTTTTCAGCGTTATGTGGCCCTGGAGCCCACTGACATACATGTATGTGGTGTTATCGTATCACTCATATGCCCCTTTATTGTAACAGTGCATATTGACAAAATATGCACGTATATTTTATTTTAGATATTTTATTTTTATGCAATTTAAAGAATGTATATTTTATAGATTATATAGTTTATTTTAAATGTATATATGTTTATTAAAGACGTCGAGTCTATATTGCATAAATCAACCTTGACGCTGATTTGGTGTCAATAGATCTTAAGCATATTATATAATTGTATACTGATATAGAAGAACTTGAATAGAGGGTCCTTTATTGGTTGTTTATTTTAAAGTAATTAAGTAAGATTAATGGTGACAGCTTAAACTTTTAAAACAATAGCTAGGATTAAACTGACGCTATTACTCGGGTAGTCGTTACCTGACATATTAAGTCAAGCGAGTCTAGATCCGGCCAATCAGATTTCGTATCGAGTAATGGGCGTCTTCCATAAATATTCTTCCACCAATCAAAAATGAGTTTAATCCAACACGTGGCATCCCTAATATCTGCCGGGATTTTTGGAAGATATAAATATATCTAGCTAAACTTTCACCATTATCTTCACTTAATAAATTACTTTGAAACGACAAAATTGGATCTCTCTTATATTCAGGTAAGCCTCTATGTATATTTTAATTGTTTAAACTTTATATATATATTTTATTCTAACCTTTGACTTAGAATTATATCCTTTTATATCGGATAAATACGATTACATGTAGTAGAATCGAGTATTACATTAATAGATATTTCTACATCTACGTAAAATATTAATTAATAAACGGAAAAGTAAGAATTGATATGATTCATTACTTGTTTAATTACTTGAGAATATTTTACAATATATATATTAAATAAAACGGAAAAGTACGTTTGTCGACGAAATACTTGTTTGTTTAAATAAGTTTCTATAATAGATAATTAGTGTCTAAAATAATTAGAAATGGTTCGCGCTAAATTAAACGGAAAAGTAAGGATTTACATGATTTATTACTTGTTTAACTTCTAGCGAATATTTTACAATATATATTTTTAATAGACGGAAAAGTACTATATATTCGATAGATTACTTGTTTATTAAAGAATAGTGTTATTTAGATTATTTGAAATAATTAGTAACTAAAAAGTACGGTATATTTTATTATCGATTAATACTTGTTGCTAAATATAGAATAAAGATTTAATAGTTATATTTAATAAAGATTTTTAATAGTTACATTTAATAAAGATTTAATAGTTACATTTAATTAATTCGACATCAGTAATTTGTACCTCTTCACAAGCGAGTTAGCTCGATTGTATTACATTGAAATTATATATATATTATTATTATTATTATATGCTACACCACCCTATGTATATATATTATTATAAGCGACACCACCCTTTACATTGTATTTACGTTATATTGTTATTAATGTTTGAATTTGAATAATTATCATCTTCACTTAATAAATTACTTTGAAACGACAATATTGGATCTCTCTTATATTCAGATTAAAAACCACCGAAAACCACACTTTTACATTATCCAGAAGTCTATAGTTTGTCTCTAGATATAGTTTGGTAAGGCCCCCAATCGCCTCTAACGAGGTAAAGGGTCATATTATCTGACATTTTAGATTTTACTATCTTCTGATCACCCCAGAACATAATGAATGATTTCAGTGTATTCCTTGACCCCAGGAACATTCGATTAGACACCACAACTATAAACTTATACGAAAGGGTGACAGAGGTTCACCCGGCAGATTGAGATTAATCATGAATAATACTTTGTAGACAATTTCCAGGTTCACTCGAAATATTGGGGTTGGCGACCGGACTAAAATGACCTAGTTTGTACCGACGGTTAACCTTATCCATGTACTTAAAGACTGAAATTTATTCTGGAAGCTACCTTATTTTGTTGTTGAATAGGATAATGATAAGATAGTCTCGTGGGAAAATTCGGGATATGGTCAATTGGGCTTAAGATAAGATAACGGTTTATATCTGGTGATACCCAATCTAAATCACATTTTTTCGCAACCGCGTTCGAATCAGGTACTTTTTTTATTGTCTTGTAAATATATATGAAAATTTAATTTCGGGGGAATTACAAAATTTTAACACTTGCGTCCTAAAGAATAAAGTTGTACGTGCCAAGGAGTAAGGTCGCCTTTCCAACCGCCTGGGTTTTCTCCGGGTCCTCCGGTTTCCCCCACTGTTAAAGACCCTACACGCAAGCGAATTATTGAAATTGAATCATATGTTAGTCCTGAAATGACATAGTTTGTGTCAAGTGTACGTTAAACCCCATTTCTCTCTCTCTCGACCCTTAGGAATATCCCGCGTAGATATTCTACCCTGCCACCTATCTGCGCGGACGAGAATATATTGACGTATTTCCGTTTCTGATTCATCTTTTAATTTATTATTTTCTATTATCGGTGCGGTTTAACCAATCCACCAACTTAGGCGGATTATTCGGTTGGACGCCAGTGTTGACATTTTGAGATGGTCCGTCGAATTAATCATCGGCTCATTCTTTCATTTTGTCTGCGATGCAAATCATCGGTAAAATCGAGAGTGTACCTGTATCAATGCAATTTCATAATACATGTATAATGGCGTAAAGTATAGATGTTTGACAACTTTACTCCAAACTACAGACACACCGCTCAAATAGTAAGAGATTTAAAAAATGTCAAATAATAGTTTGCCTGACTGAAGAGTCATATCCCACACAAAGACCTGTATCTATATACGGCTTTGATCCCAATCACCTCAGTTGGCATAAAGAAATAATGATCAATATGTCCTCCGTCTTTCTGGTAAACGGCATGTCAGCCCCTTCTCTACCTAGAAATCGAATTCTTCATAGCTATTTTCTGTCCATTTCGCCTGAATTATATGCTGTAGTAATTGGTTTTTCATAAATAGCCACGATATTGTTTTATGGATTGTCTGTATGCAGATTGCATTAATCTGACAGAGAGAGTTGGGTTTAACGTCTACTCGACACAAACTTGGTTATTTCGAGACATGCTTCAATTTTGTTTCATCAACTGGGTTGCGGGTAGGGGTCTTTAACAGTGGGGGGATTCCGAGAAAACCCATGTCACGTACAACCAGGGATTCGAAACCACACCAGTTGACTCAATGAGAGAACGTAAGAATCTGGGCCCTGTTTCACGAAAACTTAAATCTCCTTAAAATAGTCTTAAACTAAAATTTCATCCTAACTTAAGATAGACGAGTTTCACAAAACGATTTTAAGCATTTTAGTTAAAATCAACTAAAATAATATTGTAAGTTAAAATCTAATCCTTACTTAAAATAGCGGCGTTTCACAAACCGATTTTAAGGAAAATTTTAACTAAGATCAATTTTAACTTAGGATAGCCGTCACCCTCTCCTAACTTAAAATCACGACATTAACAAACATTGATTAGAGCTACATTGTTAGATCTATTGTGACATATGGATATAATTGGAATAGTGATAAAACTGTCACATAACAATTCTCATTCAATTTCTTTTCACAGCATCGGTCCATCCGTTTTTTTTTTTGGGGGGGGGGTTTATTGTAAGGCAATTTAAGCATTTGGGTGGCGCTCCATATTAGAATTCCAAACAAAATAAATCACTCAAAACCCCAGTAAACTAAACACTAAAATAAAAGAAAAATAATTTATTTATATTCAATGTCGTGGGAAGAAAAGCACTCTTATCTATAAAGGGGGGTTGGGGTGGCCTAGTGGCCTAGAGTGCCGCGCTTCGACCTCTAGCTGGCCGGTCACCTCTGGCTTGCGGCTATGGTTTCGATCCCTGGTGTGAGCGTATGTGGCATGGAGACAGGGGCACCTTCTCAACCTCGTGGGTTTCCTCCGGGCACTCCGGTTTCCTCCCACTGCTAAAGACCCCTACGCGCAAGCAAATAATTGAAGTAAAATTAAACCATATGTTAGTTCCGAAATGACCTAGTATGTGTCGTGTGGACGTTAAACCCCATTTAATATGGTTAATTTCTTGGTTTTAGAAGGCCTAAAGGCGTACAATACTAGACATACCATAATATGTAGTATCTAAAAGAAATAAAAAATCTCAAATGTGTTTATTGAAAAATATTATAAGAAAGTTTAATATCATAAATTTATTATTATTTCTTAATTAATGAAGTCATAAATAAGGGAACCAAAGCTGTTTCATCTTGGGGTAAAAAAATCATTTGATTTAGTAATATAGGCATTTTCAAAGTATCATTTCAAATCTAGGCATCGGAGCATTGGCTATTTGGTGTATTAGTTTTAAAGTTAATAAATACTTTTAAAATACGACAAAATAAATACAGCCTAGATTAGTCGTTTAAGTCGCAAATATCATATGTTTGTAACAATTCTCAATAGTTCCTATTGTCCAAAATACCATAAAACGACATATCCAAGCGATTTAGTTTATCGATACACATTTTTTCCATTTGAACCCTGTGAGTAAATCAAATGCCAAGGTCACGAATGAAATGCAAGTTCAAGGTCAACCCACCGATACTTTTCGAACTAAGAAATAAAGCAACAAGCTAATTTTTTCGCTTGTCTACGACTGATTGACCGTGTGCAAACATTGCTACAACGGATGAAACTCTCCCCATTGATATTGCAACCGTAAATCCAACCTGTCAACAGTTTTTAGCTTCGAAGCGTATTTGCTCTCACAGTTAGTACCTGCTGCAGAAACGTGCACTGCGCGGGCGCAGGCGATTTTAACTAAAATGTATTAAAATTGCATTTTAAGTTACAATCAATCTTCGTGAAACGCATCAAATTTAAAATTTCATTTTGATTTTAGTTAAAATCTATTTTAGTGATTTTAGCTTAAGTTTTTGTGAAACAGGGCCCTGGTCCTAAATTAACAACACGGCTGAACATAACAAATGTCGATTCGCGCTAATCCACGTTGAAATAAAAGTGAAAATCCGAATAATTCTATCGACTTAACGCGTAACGTCATGGTCATTATTATACATAACAAATGACGATTCGAGCGTGTTAAATGCATTACCGCAAAGAGAAAATGTTCGGTGACTATTTTAATGTTCATAACTTCATTGTTTATAAAATGAAATGGGGTTTAACGTCCCACTGTTTTGCCCCTAAGTGGGGCTGATGAAGACGGCCATACACCATAGTGTTCTATGATGGAAATTTTGCCTGGGCAGCAGAGCTATATGACCTACTCTATCGAATTCCAACCGTCAAGGGATCTTGTACGTGCACGCCAATGTGTTCACGGGACCTCGGTTTTTCGACCCATCCGAACGACTAGACAACTGTCCTTCATTATATTAAAGACATTTATTGCATTACAAATCATGATGACGTGTCATGAGGATTATTCGTTCTGGACTATTTGTACTTGCGGAAAATAAGCACTACTTATTTCGTCTAATTAGTAAAATAGTATGTACCTGATCAGACATAATAATTGTGTAGCAATAATAATTTCAGTAAACTTATAGAGAAAAACCGCTCAGTCAGTAGGTAATTGGTAGTTGAAATATTGCTAGCCGGGTGTGGACAGTGTGGTTGACACAGTGTATACTGGATGTGGGCGTGGCCTGCCTCTGTTTTCGTTCGTTCGTTCGTTTATGGGGTTTAACGTCCACTTCCACCGAGGGTGATATCGTAGACTAGCTGTTTTCGTACACCGTACAGCAGCCATACTTGTTCGGCAAATTTAAAACAAGTATGGCGATTATGTATGGCAGTATTTTTTTTTATTTATTTATTTCTGTAGTTTTGTAATCGGAGTTCAGCTTTAATAAGTTGCTTGCGGGTAATGGTCTTTAATAATGGCGGAAAGGGGCTTCTAGTATTGGGATTGGACGACAAAACCCCAGGTGTATCCGATGAAGAGTTGGCGATAACTCCGAAGTTCGGACAATATTTTCCTCATAGCACTCGAATGGTTGTGGGTACGAATAAGGGGGGGGGGGGCTTACGAGGCTACTCCTGAATATTATACCACCGATAATTCTATTTTGGAAACTTAGAGGAATTGACGTAGAAAATTGAAATAATACATTTAAAATATAGTCAGGATATTTTGTAAAATTATACAATCAGCATTGTAAAATTATACAATTGACAGACACAACGTTTTCAAAATATACTGTCAAAGTTACTTTTATATATATATTCGCCAGGCCGCTACAATCACTGATAAGGATGACATCGACGCGACTTAATGAGTCCCCGGTATTAACTTTTTTCCTCGCGACAAAATAAATTCTAAAACAATTTTTGAAGTATAAGAAAAATAAATAAAGACGTTTGAAGTATCCGTAGCTAAAACATATTTCCTATTTAGTGTAGATGGATATTAAAATGAGTAAATAGTCATCATTTTGCCCGAAGCAGTTACGTGTTACGTAAACAATGGACGAGCCATTGAGCCAATAGAGACTTTTGGCAAGTGGAATTTTCCGCATCCGTATCACGTATCCGTATCGCCACGTGACGGTGATACGTTGCGTCAATGTAGTTTTAGAGTTTTGGCAGACTTTCGTGTCGTGTACATAATGGGTAGCTGAGCTGAGCTTAGTTTTAATACAGCATGGTGGCAGTTGTCTACCAAGACTAACACCAGTACTAGTCAAGTGCCTAGCCTACAAATTCCTTAGTGGAATATAAAGTCACTCGACAGTGGCTGAGCTATTGAAAAAGAAATTTAATGTCGAATCTTTTTTGGGTTTCACTAATGTATCATTTCAGAAAGTATAATATACCCCTTTTAAATGCAGATTTGCAAGGCCCCACCTCCCTAAATTTAGCACGTAGATCAACCAGCATGCAGATTGACAGACAGTCAGACGGGAAAATATGAAAATTCTGCGAAAATCTCATCAAAAGTAATCATTAAATTCCTGTCTTTATCATGGTTAAAATCTGACCAAATATACACCTTCTGTTCTACGGTAGGCTACACGTAGATTCATAAAAACACCATGACACAACATGTCAACGTTTAAAAGTAGCAAAAAGTACGACGGCTGTTCTATGCGTGCTGCCGTATTCGTGTGCAGTATCACGTATGATAGATACACAAACATTGGTGACGTCACACACAAAATCGATACGGATACGCGATACGGACCAGAAATTTACGCTTGCCAAAAGTCTCTATTGACTGACGCCGCCTGAAGTCAATACACGTGTTGAAGACAGTCATCTGTGACAGAGATAATTCGTAAGTAATTCTCTATGAAACAGATTGCATAAAAGTATGATATCAAACCACATGTCATCTCATTTCCGTTGATTACAGGTCCCTGCCATGAATTGGTTACTCGTGTTATTGCCCTTAATTGGGTTTTGTGGAGTGACCGGGAGACCAAAGAAATACGTAGACAAGGTGTTGCTGGTCTCCATGGATGGATTTCGATGGGATTACCTTGAGAAAATAGATACACCCCATTTTGATTATTTGGCGGATCACGGAGTGAAAGTTCGTTATGTGAACAACACATTCATAACTGAAACATTCCCATGCCATTACAGCATAGCAACTGGTAAGTATTTTACACCCTTGAGCCATGGCAGCGGATAGGTTAGAGAAATCCTATGCCGTGCGGGTTAATATTATTCTGCACAATACTTTGGTTATTTTAAGACAAGCATTATGGTAAATCATTACTTCGTAGATTGCGCTTGCAGTGCGGGGTTGGGCCATTATGCCTTCGTTATTGCCTACTTTCATGCGGCCGCACTGCAACCGTCTAGAGTTCTTTTATTCCAACACCCGAACGATTAGACAAATTGTCAGCCGTGGTCTTGACCTTGCTTTTAAACGCTGGAAAGCACCTTCTCAACCCATATATCACATTCCTTATTTCTTCTATGATTATATCTGCCCATTCCACGCCAGAACCTGTAATTGTACATGCATTACATCATTTTGTTGTTCATTTTTAATTATTTAATATTCTGCGATATTTGTGTACTTCATACTTTCTGTGATAGCTTTTTGTATGTCCCGTACAATTCGCCATGTGTTTGGCATAATATAGCCTAGTTAGGGCTGAAAACTTGTAAAACCATTTTATTCGTTCATTCCACATCCGCACGATAAGATACACAGTTCTTAGTTCAGCTTAGAACGTAAGTCTTCATACACTGGAGCACTACCTTTAGGCACTCCTCCTCTGAAATTAAGACCCAGACTCTAAAACATGGCTACAAAAACGTCATGACGGGTGCCCTGCACAAGAAATGTATTATGTCTCATGTCTTCCTCGGGGAGTACATATAGCTAAAACAGTTCTTTCATATATGGACATGATAGGGATAATCAAAACAATAAATCTGTATTACCAGGTCTGTACGAGGAAAGTCACGGTATCATAGCTAATAAAATGTACGATCCTGTATTTAATGAGACGTTCGGAATGGCCAATCACGATCCAAAATGGTGGGAAGCTGGAGAACCAATCTGGATAACGGCAACAAAACAAAATATGAAATCAGCAACGTATTTTTGGCCAGGAAGTGAAGTCGCGATTAAGGGTGTGAGACCAGAAATATGGTACCCTTATAATGAGTCAGTTCCATTTGAAGAGCGAATAGACACGGTAACAATATTATATTCCAGTAGGTAATTTTATAAGACGTTGGCTGGCTGGCGTCAGAGTCTAGGGTTCGATCCCGCTGTTGGCCGGATTTTCTGGCGTGTGGTTAACCCTTGTCAGTGGTGGCCGGATGGCTTGACAAGGACGGGGGTGTAGTTTTGATATCAAAAGATCGATGTCCCGTGTCAACACTGGCAAGCACGCATAAGAACCCTTGACAGTTGGAATGAGGCCCCGCTTTCATTAGCCCAGTCCATTCAGAAAAGTAGGGCATTGAATACCATTTCAATTTCATTTCATAAAATACAGTCGTGTAGTATATTAATATCTTTTAGTAGGAGTGAATTATAAGTATTGTGTCTTGGGGTGATTTGGTAGCCGCATTCAATATGCATTAACTTACTTTAGGAATTTTCTCCAATAAAATAACACGTTTTACTAAAAGTGTGACTTAAGTTGATTTTGTCCATCACTAAAAATAAGCACCATTATACTTCGCAGACAAAACCAAATCGACGACAAGAAACATTTTTTAAAATCTTAGATCCAATACGAATATGTATGGGGTTTAAAGTCCCCCCTACACAGCCGTGACTAACATACGGTTCGGTTTTATTTCAATAATCTGCTTGAGTGTGTAGCTGTCTTTAGAACTGCATCGGAGAAACTCTGAAGTTGGACAGGAGACCTTATGTGTCGTACATGCTGGGAAACGAAATCACGCCGCGTGACTCTATGACAGGCCTTATAATATAATACGCACACCTTAGACCCCCCATTATATATATATATACATGTATATATATATATATATATTCTGATATGAGTGAATTCTATTCTAATTTCGTATGATGTTATTGATTGCACTCAGGTTATGGATTGGTTTGCTAATCAAGACGTTCATTTAGCGACTCTTTACTTCCACGAACCCGACCACACAGGCCACCTGTACGGTCCAGACTCCCAACAAATAAAGGATAAAGTTATGTATATGGATAATATTCTTGGTTATTTGTTGCTGAAGTTACGTGAAAATCAGTTATGGGATTCTGTGAACGTTATCATCACAAGTGATCATGGTATGACGTCAGTGGATGTCGATACTCAGGTAGGTAATTACAGTAAAGTAACGAGGATTAAGTCTAGTATTGTTTCTCCTGATTTCATCAGGTATGAATGTAGTTCTACTACTGTTATAACATTTCTTTTAATTCCTTGTTTGCCCATTTGTGTATGGAAATAATACCGGTAACGAGACCAAAGAGGGGTTCACAGTTCTGTCTGTAACCCATACAAAACAATCTATCAAATATACATTATGAAAGAACAAAATCTTCCTATTGTAGGTGTTTCTTTAGACCCGAAATGTTATATAAACTATTAATTAGACATTACTTAACTTATCCAGACCATAATCAGCTCTCGATGTCAAGGCTAACCTGCGATATTTCTTGGATCATAGTCTGATTAACACTCAAAACTTTCCTTCGTGATTAACGATTAAATGGATAATCGAGACTATTAGTTTTGTCTTACCGCCTTCAGTAATGTTGATCGATGGATGGTAGGCGGAACATTCGTGCGCTTAGTTATCCGTTCATAGTGGATCAATGTGACTGCAATTTTCAGCAAATTGCCTTTATATTCTGTAGTTTTTAACTATTATAGTGATAACTGCCAACTCGTTATCTAATCTCCCACAATGTATCTTTAAGTTATGGTTTACTTTACCGATGTACCAGAACTCACAATCATATCTCTCCAACGTCTCTTAACCTTTCTTTGATCTTTCGGAGTCGGTTAAGTCAAGCATTCAAATTCTAATCAGATTTACTGAATCCAATGATATTCAATTAGTAGGATCTAATTCATGAGGATTAACATGACAATTCTTAGTACCATGTACCCCCGATCCTACTAACATTGTATACCCAACTACTGAAGATTATCTTTTTCATCTAAAGGAATTTCTTTTCTTATTCAGGATATCTTTTGTCAGTTTGTGTTTGTAACTAAATGTTTTAATTTTACAAGCTGATTGATATCCATGACTACGTGCCTCATCACACGGTTAAAATGGTCCCTAAAGATGGTCCTGTTATCAATATCTTACCGGAAGATGGACAAATAGACACTGTTTACCAGTCCCTGAAAAACCAGTCCGATGAGATGCACCTGACTGTTTATAAGAAGGAGGATATACCAGAACACTACCACTATAAAAACAACCGTCGTGTAATGCCAGTTGTTGCTTTGGCTGATGAAGGGTGGTTGGTCGTAGATGTAAGTATGCAGATTTAGCCCTAGGGGCCAGGAAGGCAGAACAAAAGGGCGATGGATTTTAGGTTCATTGCATGATTGGGAATAATGTTGGCATAGACTTCAATCATTGGTAACCAGAGGAAACATGCTGCTGTTCCTAAATGCCAAGAATAGCGTCTTTAGGTGGACACAAATGGTCGCCAATCACATGAAGGCGGAAACGGCGCTATGTGGGCTAACCCCCTTTCCGTACCAATCCGTAAGACAATTCTTATTTGTTTTCTTTCAGAAGAAATCTCTATCATAGCAAATACATTTTTCGGGGCTGCAATGTTGTAATATTTGACTCTCGGAAAGCAATTTCATTTGCAAAAATATAATAAATTCGAAATGTTTGCCAACCTTTCCCATCCTCTGCAGACCATATATACAGCATATTATAGCCAACGCCATCTATATTGTTTGCTTTCATTATAAATTATGCAAGCTAAATCTTTCTATTTGTAGATATTTCTTATTAATTACACATTAGTTAACTTATCCAGACCATAATCAATTCTCGATGCCATCGGTTGCTTGCGATATCCACTAGATTAGGATCCGATCTGCTGCTCAACGCTCATTCATGATTAAATCAGAAAATGTATAATCGAGATAATGTTTTTTTTTATCGTGCCTATTTTAGTAATGATGATCGAGGCTAGGCAGAAAAATTGAATCGCTAAATTCTCGGTTCAGATTAGATCAATTTTGACTGAACTTTTCAATTCCCTTTACATTATCAAGTTTTTAACTATTATACTGAGAACTGCCAACTCTTTATCCCCCAAAATGTATCTTTAATATTGTTATGGGTCTCATTTTTATACAAATTATTAAAAGTTTGAGCTTTGATAATTTGTTTTGTTCTAAATGAAATGAAATGGGGTTTAACGTCCTACTCTTATGCACCTAACCTGGGCTAATGGAAAACGGGCATACGCCATACAGTGTGCTATGAGGGAAATTTTGCCCGGGCAGCGGCACTACGGCCTACTCTTATATCGAATTCCAACTGCCAAGGGATCTTTTACGTGCACTCCAATGTGTACACGGGACCTCGGTTTTTCGTCCCATCCGAACGACTAGGCAGCTATCCTTGTCAGGCCCTCCGTTATGCATCACTGACAAGGGGAAACCGAGTTGAACTTTCTCGGCCAATGCAGGGATCGAACACTCGACCTCCAGGCTAGCGAGCTAGCGCCTTACCCGCTTAGCCACGTGATCCCCTATTTTGTTCTAAATTAAATCTTCATATTGTGTTATTTCCCTGTGTAGATACTGTAACTGATTATGAATTGCAGTTCAACAGGAAATTAAATGATAAATATGATCTCACCTCAATACTTTTATTCATTGTATAATTTCAGTATAAACATAAGTATGATCATTATCATCCCGGTGGTGCCCATGGTTACAACAATCAATTTATGTCGATGAAGCCAATCTTTTTGGCTCATGGACCCAACTTTAAATTGAATTACCGTCAAGAATCTATTAAGAATGTTGACATATACCCATTAATTTGTGAATTACTAGGCGTGGTTCCCTCTCCTAACAATGGTAGTCTTAGCAACACTGAAGATATGTTAAGAGGTAGCGAATACATAATTGGTTAACCGTTGTTTAGCAATTGTATTTATTAAAGAAAATGTATTTTATTAATTCTATTATACAATTAGTTCAGCTCTGAACGTCGGTCTCATTACACTCACCCTGACCGTTCAGGGACTGGCCTATTCAATCAATGTCGAAAATAATTTGAACCCCAGTCAATTTTACTGGGCAACTTTTCACTGCGAAACATCGGAGTGTCAATCCGTGGAAACGCGGCCCTTTTACCATCGATTTAATCACGTGGAACTGCCTTTTTACTGGCGACGCCTGGTGGGAATTTCTTCGCCGAGTACGCCCATTAATGTCGGCATCACGGATAAGAATATAAGCATATCATGTGACCTTTGTATTTAAATTCATTTCCCACCTAGTCTTCCAACAGTCTACAGCAAATACTGCGCTCAAGGAAAAGTTAATACTTTAGGTTTGAGGAAACGCAGTTACATCCAGAGCAGGAAGAAGTGGTGGTCCACCCAGGGCAGCACTTTCAGTCTAAAGAATTAAAATGATACCCATATCAACCCCACAACAAGTAGATAAGACGTATTAATTACTTGCATGTCCATCTTTTATTGTAGAGGATATGTATTTATTCATAAAGTATCATGCAATCAAATTTCTCATCTTGCTGCGTAACCTCATAGTATTAATCATAATTTCAAAACATACAAAAGAAACGGACCGGGTCCCGTTTTTACAATCCGCAATACATCGACAAATCGTTAGACGACTGGTACACTTGACTGGGTAAAATCCCCCATCGCATAAAACCTGATACCTGTAATCATAAATGAAAGTTACGTATTAATTTTGACCTAATAAATTACTCCTATTCCGACGATGTTGGGGGGAGCAAATGGTTAGTGAGTCCGCGCTGTATCATGTCATACAACAACTGGCGTGGTTACCTGACAAACAGTAGGGTCGCCTGTCCAACCTCGTGGGTTTTCTCCGGGTCCTTCCCTTTCCTCCCACTGCTACAGAACCCTATGCGCAAGAGAATTATTGAAATAAAATTGATGCATATGTTAATCCCGAAATGGCCTAGTTTGTTTCGAGTGAACGTTAAACCCCGGTTGTACATAACAAGGAGTAGTAAGGCGGGTCCTTCGGTTTCCTCCAACTGCTAAAGACCCATTCGCGCAACCGAATTATTGAAATAAAGTTGAACTGTATGATGGTCCCGAAATGACCTGGTTTGCATTGTGTCGCTTGATGTTGAAGCCCACCTCTCTCACTAATCTGTAAAATAGAAGAAAATGTACTGCAAATAAACAAGAAATTAGTTGTAAGTTATGAGGAAATTAAAAGAAGACAATATATTACTAGGCGCAAAAAAGATGACATTCGATGATATGAATTAATTTTAAAAAACGTGCCAGGCAACGAAACATACGCCCACACAGCAGCTAAATCGTCCGGGCAGTCAATAAGAGTTGTCGCATATTAAGTAATTATTAGAAAATCATTAGAATTTGTTTGGTTTTTATAAAATTCTGCCCCATGCTAACGTTTAGTATACGAAACATTTAATATTATTTCTAAAATTGGATAATAATTGAGACCTCTAGCTAAAAAAGTCAATTTTGCGTACAATCCAACATTATCCGTTGAATATCAAAAAGAACCAAGATCTTTGGGTTATAAACATGCATTTCAAGTTTCATCAAAATCGGTTCAAAATTGTGACCTCTATAGGGTCCACAAGCTAAAAACATGAATTTTCGTACAATCAGGGGCCATAATCCATGAAGTTTCCATCCGATACATGCCAATATCGAAAGCAGTCGATATCTTATGGGGATAAACCTATATTTGAAGTTTCGTCAAAATCGGATAAAAATTGTGACCTGTAGAGAGTCCACAAACAAATTGTGGAGGGACGGACGTCCGGACGGACAGGGGCGACGACAATATACGTCTACGTGAAAATGTGAGCGTATAAAAATGAGTTCACTTAGTAATAATGATATAATGTATATCCAACGGAATGTTTTTTTTTAGGACATATTACAATGCAATATCGTCTTATATTAAACGGTGTGTTTGGTGCTGAATGGGGGGTCGTCGGATGGCACAAAAATCCAAGGTTCCGTGTACATAGTCCGTGTAAAAGAGCCCTTGGCAGTTGGAAAAGGATATAAGAGTAGGCCATAGTCCCACTGTCCGGGCTAATTTTCCTTGGTAGCACACAGTATTGCGTTTGCTTTTTTTCATTACCCGCGTTTCAATTCATTTCATAACGCCATGCATTTGGTAATATATAAAACAGTATACTGATAACTATAAAGAAAAATATTAAGTGAGTTCAGAATTTGTTTTTGAGTTGTTTTTTAGTTGTTGGTGTCTTTTTTTTTTTGTTAATTATTTGGAAAGAATGAAACTAGTATAAAATGTATTTGAATCATATTTTAATATAAAACAGTAACAAAGAGTTATGTATTCTGCGGTGTTGAGGGTTCTTTGGGTTCTAATTTGGGGCGTCATCTAATTGCTTAAATTACCTCACAATAAAATAAACAGGTTGTCCGTGGCTGTATTTCCCATCCAATGAAAGGATTTTCAATGGTGATGCGTTAAAATTATGTGACCCGGGCCATTGGCTACATTATCATTATTCAAATTATATCTGTATGTCACAATAGGTCTAAAAACTTAGCCCTAACCAATGTTTATTAATGTTGTGGTTTTAATTTAGGAGAGGGTGATGTATGTCCTAAAGTAAAATTAAATTTAGATAAAATTGTCCCTAAAATAGTTTTGTAAAATTTTACTTTAAAGTAGTCAAGTCTCTAACTCAATATCATCCAAAATCTTCAACTTTGAAAACACGAATTATTTGTCAATTTAAAGCAACATTGACTTCTGGGCTTCTGATATCCAATATTTATAACAAGAGACTCGGGGAACAAGGCTAGGCATATCAAACGGCGTATGTAGACTGGAATAACCAGACACTAGAAAATTTGCATTGAATTGAGACTGCTAACTTATTTCGTGGAACATAACTGATTTGAAATTAGAGTAAAAACTAAAACCATTGAATGTAAATCAGTTTATATACATTTATATTACGGTATTATATGCGTTGAGACTCATTTCTGTCAATTTCTTGTTCCCAAATGTTAGCGATTTAGCTCCTTTAAGACGATTTTAAGAAGATTTAAATATGTGTGATACAGAGTCCAGAACTTTAAAATATAACTTGGATATTTTAGAATTGTCATGTTATATAAAGGGTATTAATAACAGACTTACTATCTAATGATTTATATTGCTGGAACATCTCTGTAAATATAGAACATAATATAACACATTATAACAGTGACATGTTTAAACAAACAATGAAATATATAAACTATTAGATATATTCTAAATGACTTAACAACTGGGTTTTAATGGAGCTGGTTTCCTCCCACTGCTAAAGACCCCTACGCGCAAGCGAATTATTGAAATAAAATTGAAACCATATGTTACTATCCTTTTTGCATTTCTATAAAACCCAGATTATGAGTTATATTTTAAATCTCTGTTCTAAACCTAACATTTTTAACTCTACTGCGAAAGAGTGGCCCCGTGTCCTCTACTGTGAAAGGGTGACCTGTTCTCTGCAGATACAGTAATACACTATATAGTTAAACACACGGTGACTGGGTACTGATAACGATGTGGGTGTGGTTTCTGTTATTTATATCAGTTGTTTTATAGGTTCTCAAGACAGAATTAATACGAGAATTATTTTATTGTAGATATTCCACGACGAATATATTAGCTTCCTCAAAGAAATCAGGTTAAGATCGAGTTTGAAAGAATCCAAGATTAGGTTCACTTCTGCACTAGTTAACATAAGCCTATGTGGCGCCCCAGTGCAAACGTTTCAATGACGCCCCCCCCCACCCAGCCATTGCATACTGTAATTGCTTTGTTTAATGTCTTCGATCAGTTGAATTAAGATGATCAAAAAAATTTTAAAATATCATCTTTCATGCTTTTAACACCTTGTCTAAATAACTATTTATTAAATTTTCCCGTCAATTCTCCGTTTGATTGAACAACACTATAATATGTCTTGGAAAAATCATATTTCTACCCTCTACTGACTCCAAGGTGAGCACTAAGTTAATTGCCCCCACCCCTCCAAGTAGAGTCGCCCCCGGGCGTTAGCCCCTCTCAGTACCCCCCCCCCCCCCCTGCGAATATATTGGTCTTCGGGTACTCTCATAATAATTCTGTCTGTATAAATGTCAAGGAATGTTCATACTATGAGGAATACAACACTAGAGAACCTATAAAACAACTGATGTAAATAACGGAAACCATAACCACATCGTTATGAGTACCCTGTCATCATTTGTTAACTGTAATAGTGTACTATCTGCATACAGCACGAGGTCATTCATTCACACCAGAATTTAAGTTTAGAGCAGAGATTTAAAATATAACATATAATCTGGGTATTATAGAAATATATTGTTATATAAAGGATACTAATGGCAGTTCTTTGTGTCCAAAATAAATTACTGTATGTAAGATAAAATACCAAACGGCAAATAAACTGCAAATGAATTCTCCTGGTACATGCGCATTTCATCACCTTAGAAAAGGCGACAAGCGACGCGACACGAAGGGCGAAGCGACGCGTCGCCGTGTTAAAAACTTCGCGTCGCTTTTTTCTCCCTATAGCTTAACATTGAAAAAGGCGACGCACGAAGTGGCCGAAATAGAACACCATAGAAAAGCGACGCGTAACGTGGCCGAAATAGAACACCATAATTTTAACTTTTTTATCGGGTAATTTGAAGGACATTTTAAGACTGTAACACAGATAACGGGTCGGCAATAGTCGCGATTATCAATAATACAAATACAGCTAAATATAGTGGCGTGTTGACCAAGACTAAATCATATATAACCGAAGGTTAATATATGAATTAGTTTTTCAAGGGAGGTAATGCAAACTTTATATAGGTCATCGTAAATTTAACGATAAGTTCGATTTATTTAAAAAAAAATTAATCTATCAATAAGGTAACAACCATTTATGCCATCAAGTACATAAAAACTACTTTCATTTGCAAGTAAAGAAAACATTAAATTTATGTTTTTCTGTAAATGACCTACTTACTGTCACACCCATTGGTGTCAAAATGAATCGGCGTGGCTGTCATTTCTAAGAAGCGGGTAGTGTATGGAAATATGGGTCATCAAAATAGCTGACGGGATTTTCATCACACTATGTCCCGTTATAAACTTAAAACTGAAATAACATCGCATTCTATATGGTGATAGGTTTTAAATATCGATTTAATGAACTGCTTATGTTTGTTTAGTCTCCATTTCGTGAGTAGTTTTTTTAAACCTTGTATGGTGAACAAATGCTATACTTCAAGCTTAGGTGGATTGCAGTAACTCTTTACTCTTATGTATGTTCGCTTTGATTAATAAATGACTGGGTAGCTGAATGGTGTGCGCGTTGCATCATAGGGTCTGTCATTGGGTGGAGTGACGTCGTTTCGCTTGTACGTGACAAGAAGATGGGTCGCCTGTCCAAACTTGTTGGTGTTCTCCGGGTCCGTCAATTGCTAAAGACCCGTACGCCCCAGCGACTGACTTCAATAAAATTTAACCAAATGTTGGTCCTGAAATGACCTAGTTTTTGTGGAGTTGACGTTAAACCCAATTTCCACCTCTATTTTCGATTAATAGTAGTATAATAAGTAGACGTTTGTCAAAGTGAAACTTTTAACAGTACAAAAACTACTTAGACTTTAACAATTACTTATGATGTACAAAATAAGACTAAAAAGTTCTAAATAGGTAATTATTCCGTACTCAAATAATCAATTGGGATGACCATCGGTTAATTGTAAAAGTAAAATAGAATACAAATCGTAAATGATAATAGGGACCTGTGGCATCGGTACGAATACGAAAAAGAACACGTCATCGAATCGTGTGTACTTGTGACGTCAATCCGGAATGAGTGTTCGGCCAGTGAAAAACGTTACGCGTTTGGAACGGGATTCACGTAGGTATGCAAACGAAAATGTTTTTTGTCTCATATATTTAATTTTCTACAATTTTTCAAGGCCTTGTGTATATTGTTGATTATGCAGAGTTTGTAGAATGTGTTCAAATGCAATATTCTGCTTGATTTGTTGTGCATCTACCAAAATATCAATTGAAAACTTTGCCTGGACAGAGAAGTTTTTTGAGTTGAAATTAACGCCATCTAGCTATTATCGTACGTCAGATTGCGAAACCGTGTGTTGGAGGATACGAATACGTAAACAAACATATGTTTTCGTACTGATGCGAAAGGTCCCTAATTCCAATGCCAGACATAACAATTACACAAAACTAAATAACTAAAATAATTACAGTTATAGAATAAAAGCACTCAAACTTCCAAAATTAAATAAATCAAATGGGCAAGACAAATGCATTGATAACATGTCACCAAGGATGGCAAAGCCAGGCACAATGACCCAAATAATTGAATTAATTACCGATTCATAATCTGTATGACATAATATTTCAAATGCTTTTTATTTAATCAAATTACCTTTAATAAGTTTTTAATGACCTTTTGAAGTTCGGCGATCACATCAGATGTTCTTAGCTTAAAAGCACTTATATAACGTACATTAAATGTTATCCAATTGATGTTAAATTTGGCTCAGTGCTGACCCAGGATATGGACTTCAAAGACATGTCAAATTCCATGCATATTCATAATATTTTCCACACAAAATAAGGTGGAAACCAAGTTATAGGTTTTCGAGGTTTGGAATCCGTGTAACACTATGGCTATATAAGCCGGGAGAACTCCCCACATCCAACGTGTGACGCATACTCTTCTTCTGTGCTACATATTTTCGAAGTCTTGTGATCGTCCGTGGTTGAATTTGTAATTCTTTGACTATGTAGGACGCATCATTAAATGCCACTCCATTCCTCGTTGTCAACTACAAAATATTGTATGTTTAACAAACACGATGACAGGTACGGTTTCTACAGTTTTATATCATATCATAGCTGGATACATACAGCATAGTACAGATTACAATACTAACTAAAGTCATTCTCAAAAACTTGCCGCCAGACGTGCTGGGCGAGTCTGATAGAAACTGTCACATCTTTCCCCTTCTGGAACCAAGCTGCTGTCTTGGAACTCAGATGGTAATCTCTCTGGAATCTAAATGAAGGCTAAGGAATTCTCACAAGTATAAGTTTTGAAGCTGTGGGTTTTGGACTGTCAATTATCTACTTGGTCAAATATGATGTAAATAATTAGTGCTATTGGTTAATTAAGTCAAATGACATCGAAACCCACCCTTATATGGTTATGGAAGTTTACTCTAGAAACTTCCCATGAGATCTGTTATGTTGTTGACATATGGAACCAGCTATGTTTTGGTTATATAACAATGTCATTCAAATGCTAGATGATTTTAATACACACCTACATATTTGTGAACCTACTAACTTTCCATAGATATGAAATTGTATGCCATCTTGCGTCGTGAATCCTTATCAATAAATTGAAAACAATGTCGCAACGACCATAGTGCTACATCCGACGCATAATCATTTCTAGGGTAGGGGTACTTTGGAATGTTAAAGTGGTACGGACCATTCCATTTGCATTGTAATTTAGTACCAGTGTTATTTCAAGGCTGTTTTGGAGTGACAGTGCACCACATCCCTGTAAAGGGCGCTACCGTCCATTTTTGTTTAGTTAAGTTCACTTATTTCCTTGTTTGGTGGATTTGTGTTTGCAACCAAAACCAAAAGCAGGATACATGAAATAGAATAACAATAAAAGTCAATTATTATCAAATAATGGACATTTCATTTTTTCATTCACGAACAATCCTAAAAGGATACAAAGCATGTAACAAACTTATAATGGAAGCTTAATAGATTTTGAAGAACCGGAGTCATTTAATCCATTTTCCGCAGTAGGCCTCTGTACTGGTGGATGAGCTGGGTCGTTCTCAAGATCATCCGGTTCCAGGGCATTGCTTTTTGGTTTAAGGACGGTAGGGTTTGAGCATGTAATGTTTCTTCAATGCAAGAGTCCCTTAACTAGTCGTACAAGTACCACTGACGTTTTGGCGGAAGAGCAGGTTGTGGAATAACGAAGGGCATCCTTTGACTTCAGAAGACGAAATTCTTGTTCTTCGTAATCAACAGACCACTTGCAGTAGACTATACCAGGCTGTTCATCTGTGGACCTGAACGATAATGGACGTCGTTGCCATTAAGCGTATTCAGAAAAATCATGTATGATTATTCATACACTTACGCAACATTACATTACCTGAAATGATGGTAGGACTTAATTCTAGGAAGTGTTTTAAAATCAGATTCGATCTCTTGCCAGTTATAATGCCTAACCGGTATTTGGCCACCAATATTCATCACCTGTTGCGGGATGTTCACACCAGTAGTCGCACTATTGCGGACTACCTCTGACATTTCATCTCACGAACAATCCCGGGTCTTCCGAAATTTCTGTTTTACAAATCCGAAACACCAATCGGGAGCAAACTTTGTGTATCCTGTTACCAGAAAGTCGAGTATTATGGTGCGATGCAATCCATGCATGACCCTCCATGCCAAATACCAGAGCATATAGCGATTCTTGTTCTGACCAGAACAATGGTCACAATGGAGTCCACATGCCTCAAAGAAGTGGTGCAAGTAACTTATCTCAACACTTTAACCCTTGGAAGAAGATGCTGACTCGTCAAATAAGTGACAATAGAATTTTTTTCAAGGTGGAAATGACACCAGTAGAAAACAATTAAATGTTTAATATCATAATTATTTCTAAATTGACAAAACGTATTAATTAATCATAGCGAACAAAATTGTCAACTATTACAACCTCTAAAACTTGATATTTACCACAGTTATAAAAAGCAGACATTGGGTTTGGCTGGGATTCCTTCTATGGCAGAACGATGCTTAAATGTCGGTCCATTATGTATATTATTGTCTTGAACAAAAAAAAAATATAATTTCGGGGAGTGCAATACAAATTATGATACAAAATAATGCAAATGACATTATTCCGAATATTTTAATTGTTCAATTCCACACTGTATTCACGGACCCAAACATTCAATTCACGAGTTTGTGTTGGATTCATTACCATCTCAGAGTTGTTTTCTGTTGGGTATCTCTCTTTCCTGACAACCTGAATAATTTTCAGCAATTACCATATCCTCTGTAACCATAAATCCAAACCCATTCCAGCAGTCACCAGGAATACTGTTTCGGTGGAGTCAACCTTGGTTATTCTAAATCCGCGAGTTTGTGATGGGTTCATTACCATCTCAGAATTGTTTTCTGTGGGTATCTCTCTCTCCTGACAACCTGAATAATTTTCAGCAACTGCCATATCCTCTGTAAATATAAATAAAACCCCAACATTGAAGATGTAGCACCCATTCCAGCAGTCACCTGGAATACTGTTTCTAATCTCGAAGTACTCCCAGAGTAATGCCGAGATAATTTTCTAAATCAATGCTATTGCTCAAACATTCTTGGTGGATAAAGATTATTTCCATGCACAAGTGTGTGCCGAGACCATTTTGCAGCGAAGTTAAACGTTATTCGGCATAGGATCCAATTTTTCCTATAATACATGTATGAATAAATGCAAATGCATTGACTATATATGACGTCAGCGCATGGAGTTGAGGACAAACGTCAACGAAGGAAAATAATGTAAACATTGGATTCAAATGGCTACGATATCGTTTTGTGGGAAGTATTTGTGCAAATCAAAACGGCTAGATTGAAGAAACATCATATGCGAGTGAATTGGCAGAGGTTAGATTGCCTGACATTACGAATTGTGGAACAAAAACGTGCCGAAGCGAGAGCAGGTAAAATCGAGGATTTAACAGGCATTGCATTCCTGTTCTTTTTTTATTATATATTGTCTAGTTCGGTATGGTGTATGCATATATATACAGATAGAAGGTCAGATTCCTGTGCTTTAACCTATTGAGCATAAGACATCGAAATAATTATGTTTTGACTTCACTCACATCTCTAACAAACACCAACTTCTTTTTCACTAACCATACCAAAAAGGCGTCGACCAGAAGGCATAAAACAACTAATTCCCAAAATATATTAAGGGCGTTACCATGTCTAATAATCGCACTAATATTCCAAATTAATTCTCGTTGATACTTTAGTACCCGTGTCCTTTACCCCTAAAACAGAAATAATTAAAAGAAAAACTTACAATTCGCCGGATAAGTCGGTCAAAGGAAGGGTATCCCCGACCTTGATTGATTGTTTCAAACGTCACAGTCTCGTGGTTTACCGGGAAAGACAAACTGGCAACAAGTGCAAGTAGCCGGAGTCCACGACAAAGGTTAAGTCAAAAATTGAATGACAAGTTACTTGGGTGTGTATATATGCAACTTCTGATTTTAGAGACGACCTTTTCGGTTATATAGAGAGCTATTTCTAATCAAAACAAAACATCCCTTCATAAATAAACTGCATTCGTTTCTAGTATTACAAAAAGAAATTAAAATGTGTGACATAAAAACAAATGTCTTCACTTGCTGAAACAGTGTTGATTTTGTGTTTTTATAAGTCTCCAGTGGTGTTGATTCGTTGTATTTTTTTTAACAAATTCTCTTACGGTGTTGATTTCGAAAACAAAATAACCCTACATCAACCTTGTAGATATCCCTCGACTGGAAGCGTCTGGTATAATATTCTAACGGTGTTGATTTTCAAAAAAAAATCGTAGATATCCCCTCGACTGGAAGCGTCTAGTATAACCCTTCTGTGGTTCTATAACTCTTGCCGCTCAAGTTAATATCCGGTTGACTTTAAATTTATACACAGTGTTTAAGGTTCTGTGGCAACAAGTGCAAGTAGCCTGAGTCAACGACAAATGTTGAAGTCAAAAATTGAATGACAAGTTACTTGGGTGTGTATATATGCAACTGCTGATTTTAGAGACGACCTTTTCGGTTATTTAGAGAGCTATTTCTAATCAAAACAAAACATCCCTTCATAAATAAACTGCATTCGTTTCTAGTATTACAAAAAGAAATTAAAATGTGTGACCTAAAAACAAATGTCTTCACTTGCTGAAACAATGTTGATTTTGTGTTTTTATAACAGTCTCCAGTGGTGTCGATTCGTTGTATTTTTTTAACAAATTCTCTTACGGTGTTGATTTCGAAAACAAAATAAACCTACATTAACCTTGTAGATATCCCTCGACTGGAAGCGTCTGGTATAAGCCTTCTGTGCTTCTATAACATATACTCTAACGGTGTTGATTTGTTGTAACATTCTCTAACGGTGTTGATTTTCAAAAAAAAAACCGTAGATATCCCCTCGACTGGAAGCGTCTAGTATAACCCTTCTGTGGTTCTATAACTCTTGCGGCTCAAGTTAATATCGGGTTGACTTTAAATTTATACAGTGTTTAAGGTTCTGTGGCAACAAGTGCAAGTAGCCGGAGTCCACGACAAAGGTTAAGTCAAAAATTGAATGACAAGTTACTTGGGTGTGTATATATGCAACTGCTGATTTTAGAGACGACCTTTTCGGTTATTTAGAGAGCTATTTCTAATCAAAACAAAACATCCCTTCATAAATAAACTGCATTCGTTTCTAGTATTACAAAAAGAAATTAAAATGTGTGACCTAAAAACAAATGTCTTCACTTGCTGAAACAATGTTGATTTTGTGTTTTTATAACAGTCTCCAGTGGTGTCGATTCGTTGTATTTTTTTAACAAATTCTCTTACGGTGTTGATTTCGAAAACAAAATAAACCTACATTAACCTTGTAGATATCCCTCGACTGGAAGCGTCTGGTATAAGCCTTCTGTGCTTCTATAACATATACTCTAACGGTGTTGATTTGTTGTAACATTCTCTAACGGTGTTGATTTTCAAAAAAAAAAACGTAGATATCCCCTCGACTGGAAACGTCTAGTATAACCCTTCTGTGGTTCTATAACTCTTGCGGCTCAAGTTAATATCGGGTTGACTTTAAATTTATACAGTGTTTAAAGGTTCTGTGGCAACAAGTGCAAGTAGCCGGAGTCCACGACAAAGGTTAAGTCAAAAATTGAATGACAAGTTACTTGGGTGTGTATATATGCAACTGCTGATTTTAGAGACGACCTTTTCGGTTATTTAGAGAGCTATTTCTAATCAAAACAAAACATCCCTTCATAAATAAACTGCATTCGTTTCTAGTATTACAAAAAGAAATTAAAATGTGTGACCTAAAAAACAAATGTCTTCACTTGCTGAAACAATGTTGATTTTGTGTTTTTATAACAGTCTCCAGTGGTGTCGATTCGTTGTATTTTTTTAACAAATTCTCTTACGGTGTTGATTTCGAAAACAAAATAAACCTACATTAACCTTGTAGATATCCCTCGACTGGAAGCGTCTGGTATAAGCCTTCTGTGCTTCTATAACATATACTCTAACGGTGTTGATTTGTTGTAACATTCTCTAACGGTGTTGATTTTCAAAAAAAAAAACGTAGATATCCCCTCGACTGGAAACGTCTAGCATAACCCTTCTGTGGTTCTATAACTCTTGCGGCTCAAGTTAATATCGGGTTGACTTTAAATTTATACAGTGTTTAAAGGTTCTGTGGCAACAAGTGCAAGTAGCCGGAGTCCACGACAAAGGTTAAGTCAAAAATTGAATGACAAGTTACTTGGGTGTGTATATATGCAACTGCTGATTTTAGAGACGACCTTTTCGGTTATTTAGAGAGCTATTTCTAATCAAAACAAACCATCCCTTCATAAATAAACTGCATTCGTTTCTAGTATTACAAAAAGAAATTAAAATGTGTGACCTAAAAAACAAATGTCTTCACTTGCTGAAACAGTGTTGATTTTGTGTTTTTATAACAGTCTCAAGTGGTGTTGATTCGTTGTATTTTTTTAACAAATTCTCTTACGGTTTTGATTTCGAAAAAAATAACCCTACATTAACCTTGTAGATATCCCTCGACTGGAAGCGTCTGGTATAAGCCTTCTGTGCTTCTATAACATATACTCTAACGGTGTTGATTTTCAAAAAAAAAATCGAAGATATCCCCTCGACTGGAAGCGTCTAGTATAACCCTTCTGTGGTTATATAACCCTTGCGGCTCAATGCGTAATAACCTCCCAAATTTCACACCAATAAAACAGGTGATGACACCATATTATGTCTACTAACCATAGGTCCAATAACAGGATGAACGTGGTGGACAGTTTTGTCACAGGTTATGATTTTACCAAAACATCACTGACTTTTTATGTATAGCTTATATTTCACGTTTACTAGGTACGTGGGATTTCAATTTTATAGACAGATAATTTAATAATTTCCAAAGACACAA
Organism: Patella ulyssiponensis; assembly: GCA_963678685.1. Taxonomy (NCBI): domain Eukaryota; kingdom Metazoa; phylum Mollusca; class Gastropoda; family Patellidae; genus Patella; species Patella ulyssiponensis. The sequence continues at coordinate 62,635,772 of OY783230.1, read as the reverse complement.
TATGGTCTTAAAGACCATAGTCTTACATACCTTCCCTCACTAAAGACATGTTGTTACCTTAGTAAAACATGTAATAAAAACTAGAGGTCGTATGGGGAATAAGGGGAGACTAGAGAACAAGGAAGCCTGGCAAAGAAACATGAAGGTACATCAATATCATATAATTTCATGCATAAAATATTTCACTTTAAAAAAACTAAGTCAAATTTAAAAAGTGTTTGGTGAGTGAAGTGTCCTAACCACGCTAACAATTCACACTACTACACAAGTATAGTAAAGCACTACACACTGGTTGTTAAACGTTCATCGGTTGGCATCATTTAAGTCCAATTCACATTCCAGAAAGAAACCATTATTCCCTTATCAAATAGATAGTGATATGAAATAAAGTCCTGCCACAACACACATCCTTCTACAATATGTGACCTAATGAAGTTGACCTCCATAGTTTGTTTGATAATATACACTCAGTCTACACGAGTAGGATCACATATTTGACTTCTGGTTACCACGAAAGGTGAAAAGCCTACAACCATGAGCAACAAGAAAATCCCCACCTAAAATTACGTTTCTATTCATATTGGAAACAACATGAAATACGTGTCTTAACTTTTTACCCTTAATTTGAAATTCCAAATTTGCAGAACCTACCAATTTAAGTTCAAGTCCATTTACTGACTGTAATATAATTTTACTTTCGTCCAACTTCGGTTTATATTTTAAAGAATCATATACCTGCTTACTAATTAAAGATACTTGAGCCCCGGTGTCAACTAATATCGTTCTATTTTAATCAAACATGAACTTGAACAACCTGAAACATTTATACCAGAAAAGGGCTTTTGATGTCTACTCTTCTCGTAAGCCCCCCCCCCCCAAAGAGTACCTTAGTTTCCCCGTTTATGTGGAGTTTTAGGCTTACTTGATGTACCCCGTCGTTGAAATCTTGGATTTGATGTAAGATAGTCATCAAATTTCCTACAGTCCCGTTTAAAATGCCCTTCTACGCCACAAAACCAACAAGTCGTATGTCCTTGAAAACTCGTCCTAACCTCGTTTACACTTCGCTTTTGTCTGCATTCGCGGCTTACATGACCCCGACGAAAACATATTCCACCAAATCAACACTGTAGTACTATAGGTATTATAGGACTTCTTCTTTGCTGTGTTCTTCTTGTGATCGACAATAATACTACAGCATTAGTTGTAAATAACTTTATTACAAGCTGAATGGTTTCGCAGGTCCCTTGTTCTCAACAGATAATGGCTGCTTGAATATCTGGGTGAGTTTCTAATGGGGCTTGGTCTACACTCGAATTTATACCCCCATCCCTGCACGTCCAAGATTTAGCCTTGACGTTAATTTCCATTCCAAATTTCACACAAATAAAGCAGGTGATGACACCATATTGTGTCTACTAACCATAGGTCCAATAACAGGATGAACGTGGTGGACAGTTTTGTCACAGGTTATGATTTTACCAAAACATCACTGACTTTTTTATGTATAGCTTATATTTCACGTTTACAAGGTACGTGGGATTTCAATTTTATAGACAGAGAATTTAATAATTTTCCAAAGACACAATATGGTCTTAAAGACCATAGTCTTACACCTGGCCCTAATCTGATATTATGTTCGATAGTAATTATAAATTCTTTTGGATAATGTACCGTAATGTCAATTTCAGATATCACAATTTTTATGACCTGGAAAATACAAAATTTAAAAAAAAAATGTTTTCTTTTTTGTTTCACTTAAAAGTGAACCTGATACAAAAGACTCTGCTACTCAAGTTGATATGTCAATGACAATGCGCTTCTGTGCCCGAAAATACATGTTCAGTGCGGACAAATTTCTATATTATACTGGACTATAAAGCTATGATGCATTTATGTGTTTGTTTTACTCCTTTGGGCCAACACCTAAGATGTCAACAGTGGACCAGTTTTTTCTGACTTTGGTTAAACTTAGACTTGGGAGGAGCAATTTTGAGTTTCACTTTAAGGAAATTAACTGGTGGCCATCCAAAGACTTGGTTAAATTTTACAGTCCTGCAGACTTTAAGTCTAAGTTTCCGACAACAAGGGTAGTAATTGATGGTACGGAAATACCAATACAAAGGCCAAAACAACCCATTATTCAGCAGGGCACATTTTCCACATATCATGTGTCCGATGCTTTTGGTGGTGCAGCAAGTGATAGGCAGATATGCGAGAGAAGCTGTCTAATGAATTTATGTGAATCTGGTCACTCTGTCATGGCTGACAAGGGGTTCAATGTCCAAGATCTGTTCATACCATCAAATGTGGAAATTAACATTCCAGAATTTTTTAAGAAAAAGAACAGGATGTCTGGACAATCAGTAGCAAACGATCGTAAAATAGCAAGCAAACGAGTTCACGTTGAACGAATTATCGGACTAGGCAAGACATTTAAAATATTGAAAAAAAACGCTAAATAATACAGAATCAAATTTATCAGATGCAATTATTTCAGTTTGTTTTTATTTGTGTAATTTTAGACCAGCCATTGTCAACAATGATGCCTAAGTTGACATTTGTTGCTCTTGTAACATTGGATTGAATAAAACATTTAACTCTGATATATTTTTATTTATTCAAAATGGCATTCTTGAAATGTAAATCGTAGAAATTGGAGAGTCTATTCAGCATTTCCATAACAAACTCATGATCAAAAGAGATGTCCGTGATTTTTAAGGCTGTCAAACTAAAAACAATAAACCTGCACTGTCTCCTACATATGGTGGTTGGATCAGGAGCTATCTAACTAAAGATGTTCTCCCTAGGTCACAGAAAACCCAACTGCTCCGGGAGTCCGAGGGCAGACCCCCGTGGTCTGGGAGCCGACCGACTTCTCCCTAGTTCTCAGAAAACCCAACTGGTCCTAGGGCAGACCCCCGTGGTCTGGGAGCCGACCGACTTCTCCCTAGGTCCCCCTAAGACCTGACTGGTCCCTGGTGTCCTTCATCCAGCAATGCCTGTCAAATCCTAAGGCACGCCATAGTTAATAATCAGAAAAATGAAAACTAATTTAATATTCACACGTCTTAGCTCTAAAACAACAAGTGTTAAGCTAAATCTTATATCAAATAGACACTTCGATGATACAAGTTTATACAACCCATACATCTTACATTATACTATGTCAGATAAACTCACACCTGCAAGAGATTAAACCTTGCAATTAACCTGCCACTTAATATCTCCAAGATGAGTTACAATTGAAATTACAATATAAAACAATATAAAATAAAAATACAATATTTCAATTTAGACCAAAAATGATATTGTGTAATCTAAAGATAACATCGGATTAATTATCACTTACCGTTCAACCAAATCTTTCTTTTTCCCGGCAACTTTCAATTTTCGTACGCGAAGAATTTCCTTAAGTTCTGATAACGTTTTATCGCAGTATGTGTTGTTTTCGAAGTCAGCCATTTTTTTAGCGTCTGCTTGTCGCTACGGAGATGCCCTACTTTCTTACAGCGCCACCAGGCGGATTAGTTCTGCCGGTACCTCATTTATAAAACTGATTCAGGGTAAGTTAAACTATTGTTTGTGAATTTAAATAATATAAGTAGTCGGACATCAGATGTGTCGAGATATCTGTCCAAGTTTTTTGATTATCCAGTCTTTTGTTAAACTCAAGATGGCTGCCCCAATTAAGCAATTGGCGCCTGCTTCAAAGACCGATATTTAATAATTGTTAAATTTCCCTCTATGATGTCTTTTGCTTTGGTGGGAATCGATTATTAAAATAAAGGGATTGCAATTACACCAAAAGATTACAACTTTTAAAGATTAACCTCAAATAAGAGGTTTCCAAAATTAATGTCCATATCTGTGAACATCAGGACTAGCTTAAAGATAATTTTTTGTTTGTGAATTTATGACAATAATAATTTGGCTTGATTTTAACTAGTTTTTTGGTTCAAATTATTTTTGCAACGTATTGAACACGATTTAGCCCCATTCGAACCACTAGATTCTTTTCATGGTCCAACGTTCTACTGGTTGAGCCAACATTTTTTATCAAACGAAAACCTGATGTCCACATATGTGAGCATGTCGTGTTTCCATGGCAACTGCAATTTTTGTTAGAAAAAAGCTCCAGTTTCTCATAGGTTACGTATACAAGGGGCTAGTATCTAATTATCCTTCAAATATCATTGTTTTACGGGTCTCAAAGGGATAAACAATAAAAATTTAAAATAAAAACCTGTCTCTTAACAAGTCAAACACTTTATTATATAAACGCGGTTGGGCAAACAGTCGATGTAATGACTGACAACGGTAAAAAAAACCCCGCGATCTAACGTCCTTGAAATGCTTGCACTCAATCACAATGTGTTTCACAGTGTTCACATTCCGGTTGAGGCTCTCGGCCAGAGCGACACCCGACAACTGGCCAATCTCCTAAGAGAGGCTTTATGTGATGAAGTTTGTTTGTATCAAGATCGTTGCCAGTGGTCATAGATAAAAGAGTTAATGGACAATTTAAAATCGGTGAAAGGTAAAAGAAATTGTAATGCTGGAAGATTTTAAGCAAACTTGGCAGCTAAGTCTGCTTTATGATTCCCTTTAGTATCAATATGACTGGGGAGCCAGCAAAGGACGGTGTCCTTGCCGTTAACCGCGTGAGATAGTCGGACGATAAATGTCTGCTACTAAAGGGTGTACAAACTGCTTAGTGCATAATCACCATACTTAGAGAAACTGAAACACTGTGGAACTTGTATCCTTCTTCCTGTTTTTAATACGATCTAGATCGACCTTAGGAGGAGATAAAACCCATAGTGGTGTCTCAAATCTATATAAGGCTTTTCCTTTAGTTTAATACAATCTTCCATAACATGTGACCGATCTTTACAGTACATACAATTAGAGCAGAAGTTGGTTTATTAGCTGTAAGAGCTGGGCCTTTAGTGGGCGTAGGTACCCTTTGTTGTCCTGTAGGTTTATCTGGTAACTTATTTGTAGCAAACCTTCCCTTCGAGCGTTGATGCGAGACGTATGGTTTTGGTTTAGCTTGTTTACAGTTGAAGTTGACATTGCTAAACTTCCATATAAGTGGTCATTTGCCTTCTAGGACTGAATGAATGACATGATTAATGGCATATCAGCTCCAATCGGGCTATATTGCGAATTCCCCTGTTTTTAGGACTCCACCGTCGGCTATACCCCCCCCCCCCAAAGATCGATTTCGGTCTTACTCAACATAAAAAGAGAGATTCTAGCTCTACGGTGTTCAAATCTCTTTTTACTGAGTTAAGGTCTAAATATGGTGATTATGCTCCTATTTACACAGATAGTTCTGAAGATGGTGATCGGGTAGCGTCGGCTACCGTGACGCCATTTCTATGTGTCTTCCACCTGCTACTTCAATATTTACAGCTGAGCCCAGGCCATTCTTCAGGCCTTGGAGCACATTTAAACCTCTTCAGCTTTAAAGCATATCATCTTTACTGATTCTCTGTCCTCGCTTCAAGCAATTAACAATAAACAGCCTGAACACCCATTAGTGGCAGATGTGTTTTGTATGCTACTATCTTACGAGCTCAGCAGTAAAGACGTCGTCTATTGCTGGCTCCCCAGTCACGTCGATATAAGCTGCTTTAGATCTCCCCCAATCACACTATTTAATACCATTCACCCATTTTAAATCATCTATCACAAAATTTATATTCGATCGTTGGCAACGGTCTTGGGATCTTGCAGACACAAATAAACTGCATCACATCAAGCCCCTCTTGGAAGACTGGCCACGCTCCCATCGTACGAGCAGGAGTAATGAAGTTTTCTTGTGTCGCTCTCGCATAGGTCATACTTTTTCAACACATATTTTCATCTTAAAGCGACAGCCTATAGATAATATTGTGATTATTTGTTTCTAGTTTGTCTCGCAAAATCTCACCATATGTTTTGCGCAATAGAGCCCGGTTGGAGCTGATGTGCCATTAAACATTTCATTCATTCAGTCTTAGTATCTGGGAACATGCGATTGTAGCTGGCCAAGAGTTCGTCGTCTTTGTGGGACGCCATTGGCGTTAGAACAGACCGCCAACAATCGATTACAAACATGGGTGTCTATTATTTCTTTAAGCGACAATTCCGAGATAATCGTAATCATATTTCGTTGTTCATAATCTTGCGGCAACTATACTGACCAAACATGTCTATCAGTTCCTTTGATTGAACGCAGTCAAAATATGCGAGAGCTATCTTTGAAATATCTTCTTTTTTTTCCAGTAGTAAATAGTTTATTTGCAAATACATACATAGAAGTATATGTGTATATACAGACGGGATCTGAACAAATTATACAATTTACGAATCTTCTCCCAGTATAATGTAAAATATTTACAAATACCACTGAAATTTAATTTACTACATAGTTATATACATATATACATGCTACCTTTATAATATGACCATGTCGTTAATACTAAGTGAATATTCATAGAGATAAACCACTGTCGAAATATAATACAAATACAATATCTTTCTAGTAGGTCCACTGCATGATCTACTGTATACAAATTCCTCCATAAATACTGACGCAATTGCTATCGAAATATAATTAAATTCGCGCCAGCCAGCCAGGTATACTCGAGTGACAGCGCCCCACTCTTCGGAACCAAAATCGTGACGTAAAAACGGCACTTTGAAGTCGGAGCCCACAGTGCACTGTGAGTAAAATTACCCCAAAATCTGTGCCAACACCTTCCTCCGTTAACCCAGTTTCTTACTTCCATATTCTAGATTAACGTTCGCCAAGGATAGATCTGTCTCTCTCCATTATGTCCTCTAAACAATACTCAGATGAGATTCTATTAGGCAGTGTTTGCAGTGTCACTTGAAGAGAAACGTTTTGAACATCAATGATAGGCCCACTGGTTTTCATCGTCGGACCAGTCGCCATTTCCTGGACTTGATATGTTTCGGGAGGTAGTGCCTGCATCTGAAACTGGATTGCTAAATGAAGGGACACCGATACCTTCTTCATAATATACCAAGTTACTTTCCTCGTCATTATTTTTAAAGAGCCGTGTCAGAAAACATTGTATTTATTATGTCTTCATAGTCACATTTATCACCAGAGGAACACTATTTCTTGCGTGTACCAAGGTAATTACTTGCAGAGTTATAGCCCTTGATCACTTTGAGAAATCTTGTGAATGCTCTAGAGGCTACAGTTAATGTGAGTGATGTTAATGTTAAATTTATACACTGTGTTTAAGGTCACGAGATGAAGAATCCTATTGATTTTCAGCGAATTCTGTTAATTGTTGTCAGAGTTATGACCCTTGATCACTTAGAAATCTTGTGAACGCTCTAGAGGCCAATGTGAATATCCAATCGACTTTTAAATTGTACACAGTGTTTAAGGTCATGAGACAAAGAAACCTATTGACTTTCAGCGTTTTCCGATAATTACTGCCAGAGTTATAGCCCTTGATCACTTTTAAAAATCTTGTGGATGCTCTCTAGTGGCCAAACTTATCATCCAATTGACTTCAGGTTGATACACAGAGTTTAAGGTCTTGATTTTCAATGAATTGTGATAACTGAACAGCTAAATCCATGATTTGAAATGTTTCCTATACTAAGCGTTAGCATGGGGCAGAACTTTATAAAAACCAAACAAATTCTAATGATTTTCTGATAATTACTTTACGAGTTGTTAATCTTAATCAGATTTCAGAGTATTATATATGCGACAACTCTTGTTGACTGCCCGGACGATTTAGCTGCTGTGAGCGTATGTTTCGTTGCCTGGCAACCTATCTTTGTATTTTAATATTTATGTTCATTAAAGATGTTAAGTTATACTTACTGTGATGTTATTTATTTATCTATATGTTTTTATGTGATATATTTTAGCTTGTATCCTAAAATTCGCCATATGTTTGCCGCAATATAGCCCGGTTGGAGCTGACGTACCATAAACCCACGTTTCATTTTGATATCTCTGAAGTTAAAGATACATAGCGAAAGATAAATTCAAAATTGACTCAAAAATGGTTGATTTTAACCTTATCATCTTTTTTTCAGATGTGGTAGTGGATGACGCTGACCAGATATTAATTTCGAGAATCCATAATAACGACAGAAAATCAAAATCAAAATGAAATCCAAAATAGAGGCATTTTAATTAATCGTCATTTGTTTCCGTGTGATATGGCTTGCAATATGTCTTATGTGAGGGTTTTGTTGAGGTTGAAAAGTTTCTACTCATTTTAAAACAACAACCACAATAGAATCCAAAATGGCGATTGCTTGTAAAATAACGTTTTCGGTATTACTGAATTCAATATCGGGTTCAAAAATTAATTTCTGGTAAGATTGTCACATCACAAAGTTGCGCCTTTTCTAGAAACACCAGGACAAACTACGGAAAACATAAATTTACAGTCAGTTTTTTCAAAAGAAATTTCACGCCGAGAAAGAGAGAAAAACCCTGGACCCCCACCCCCATTACAGTGGGAACCCCTCGGTCTCGAGTCCGTATCTGATATAATCTACACCGATAGTAAACACAGGTTCATTTCGGTATGTTATACATTTCACGGGTTCGTGCAATTGCGACGGTCATACTTTTTTTCGCCAGCAATGGACACTATACAATAGATATGATACCAGAGATGAGCTAATCTTTGCACCGTGGGGGGGGGGGGAGCACGGGGCTCTCTTCAACCAGACTAGTAAATTTCTTTTTTAATAAACCGACTGTAAATGGCGCTTTCTAGAGTATATCCTGGTGTTTTAGCTTATGCATATATCTTAAAATTTATCAAAACGACGTACATTCATCACCTACACAAGAACATTAACCAGTCTAGGGAACCCTGGAGCTACCATACCCCTTTGTAGTTCACCCCTGAAAATGGTAGGGGAAATATAGGACGTTAAAAACTTGCAATTTTCAGCATTACTTGATTATTTTAATTACCAGTAAACATATATACGCCGTATAAATTAATAATTCATAGTCAAACAATTTATTGTTACACTGTGTTGCAAATTTCCGTATTACATGGTAGACTTGAACTATTATGTAAACAATAGGTATTTATTTTACAGGTATATAATGTTTCGGTGTTCGGCAATGATCAATAAATTGTTCATTCGCGTAGAAAGATATGCCGTCAACGTCTGGTGTATTAGTCATACATTGATGTATGCGTTGAATTGAACACTCCACTAAACAAGTTATTCTTATATTGAAAGGAAAGTGCAACAGGTGGTAGGCTATGTTTAAATGTTTTTTAAAGAAGCAAAGTTTTCAACTCAGTATCATCCACTGTCTTTGACGTTGCAACCAAGACTCACTAGTCAGTTTAAATCAACATTGATGTTGTTATATTACCGAGAAAAGATATCCAATATTTGTGGCAAAAGAAAATTATAAACGTGACACACGATTCGCGTGTCAGAATGCTCTTGAGTGCCATTTGTATGAAGCAACTGGATGAACGAGACTGAATAAATCCCATGTAGGAGAATACTACCAGTGTAGACTGGAATAACAAGACGCCAAAGTTTGATATTCAATTCACGTCTTTCACTGAACATTTCTGATGAGAAATTACAGAAACGAATGAATGTAAATAAGTTTGTATACATTCATATTACATCGGATAAGAATGCGTTATGACCCATTAGAGTACATTTCAAGATACCAAAGAAAGGTGATTTAGCTCCTCCAATGTTTGTTTTCTTAAATGAACCTGCCATTACTATCGGTCTATAAAATACCATTGGCTCTTTCCGTGAAGGGTTCACACACTATGTGGGTGGGGTTGAAAAATTGTTTGTTACTAGTACTTTCTATGGCATATCATGATGTTTCTAGCTTATGCACATATTTAACCTGTAGCAATCTTGACCATTCATCAAAACCGCGTAAATTCATGACTGATTGGTGAGGGGGGCTAATCTACGCAAAGACATTAATTACGTTAGAGACCTTTGAGACGCACACGAAAAACCCAATATTCACGTGCAGCATTGTGTGTGAGCCCTTTAAAAGCATGTTTTCAACTTAATGTGCAATACATGAACTGTGAAACGTCAATCTGTCGTAATTTGTTGTTGAACTGCTGCGTCTTCGAAACGGATCGATAGGGTGGGGGAAGTGTAATGGTGTTTTGAGGCTTCACATTTCATCACCGAACCCCCTACACATTTGCAGGGGTCGCGTTAATGCTGTAGCCTACCGTGATGATGTCTTGCAACCAATTGTTGCTCCGATGTTTCGAGCGCACCCACAACTTCAGCACTTCCAACAGGATAATGCACGTCCGCATACTACCCGTGTCAGTATGGACTACCTGGCTGCTAACAATATAAATTGTTATGGCCTGGCACCGATTTTTTTTTTTTTTTTGTAAACAAATTTTTATTTCAGAAATACATGAAACGGGACCAGGGAACAGGCAAAACCTATATCACCCCTCTCCTCATACAAGGAATATAAAACATATAGTAATATATTCAGATCGTCTATGTACACATTATACAATAGTGGTGAAAATCATATGAAGTAAAATAATTAATATACATACATTTACAACAAATAAAAAGGGGGAAGTGCTGTTATATAACATGAATAAAAGGTTTCTATAAATAGAATCAGATATTGAAGCGTCTGGTAACATCGAAGTATTCATGTACTATTTTATAGATATTATCAGATGTAGCCTCATTTTCTATGCCAAAAAGAAGTGGTTTAATTGATTGCTGGTGTGATGGTAAAAGACGTATTGTAATTTTTCGTGCATCTGATTACAGTGGGCACCAGCCGAGAAAATGTTCAGAATCTTCAAATCGATGACCGCAGCTGCAGGATGGCACCGATAGAACATGTCTGGGATGAGATTGGGCGCCGTCTGTATCGGAGACCACAGATTCACGCCATTGCTGCTTTAGAAGCTGCTCTTGTCCAAGAATGGAACAATTTGTCCCAGGCCCTCTTTCAAACATTGGTCAATTCCATGCGACGTCGCTGCACAGCGTGCTAAGAGCCCGTGGAGGACACACGCGTTACTGATATCTGTGTCTTATTTTTGGTTTTGACCCCTCTGACTTTGTACCGTTGATTACAGATTAAACATACGTAAGTGTAGTGTTGTTATTGATGTGTTCCCATTTGAATACAATAAGAAGCAAAATAAATAAGATTTGTTTACAAGATCATTTTGTTACACGAAAAACTAAGTGATGCGTTTTCCATGGCGCTCAATGTATTTTAAAAGCAATATCCAAATGGAAAAAATCCCCACTGATGGATTCTATTTTGATATAGGCCGCATTCTATGGACACAAATTCTCGCTAGAAAAATATTTTCGTTCCTTCAAATTGGGTCTAGAAAAAATTTTTAACGGTGAATAGTTAATATAGTAATTAGCGTTTGCTGAAATGTTCCACAAAATATTTAATAGTTCTTCGATTTGAAATCCGGATTATTTATTGATAGTAAATTTCATTGTGCAGTGGTTAATGGACAAGATTCAAAGCTATTCGCCGCGTCACGTGATCGCTTTTCCCACAATTGACCAATCACGTTATTGGTAAACACAAAATAGCGTGCTCAACAAGGAACACATTCCAGTTGTAGAATCTACACGAAATGGCGACAAAGGCCAAATATACAGACTGGTTTCAATTGGATGGAAATGGCCAGTCTATTTGTCGATACAAATGGATTGATTGTTTATATTGAAGATAAAGTCGACAGTGGTGTTTGATTTCACCCAACGTGTTATAGATGTTTTATGGACAAAATGAGCCTCTTAAAATCAGTTAAAAGATGCGAGAAAGAAACCCAAACTAGAGAGTGAGAAGGCAACATCTGCATCCAGTCCAACTAAATTTACAATTCAGCAACTGCCACTGCATTGTACTACTGGGATGTAGTCATAATAATGTACCAAACATGATTTACCTTTGATAAAAATAACAACTGACTATTAGTATATTAATCATTAACATAAATAACAATTCACTTGTAACATAATCGTTTAAACGCGGTTTCAACTAATCATCCTTAAAAATGCTCTTTGATAATTTTTGTAATCTACGGAGCCCCTTAAGTGCACGATTCCATTCTTACATAATTTTTTCGTACATGATTCCACTTTTTATAGCGAAATAATTTATTCGTTTAAACGAAATAACTGATTCGTTTAAACGAAATAACTGATTCGTTCTAACGAAATATTATTAATTCTTTATAACGAAATATTATTAATTCGTTATAACGAATTATTATTAAGTCGTTATAACGAAATATTATGAATTCGTTATAACGAAATATTATTAATTCGTTATAAAGAAATATTATTTCGTAAAAATGAAATAGTATTTCGTTTATATCGAAATAGTATTTCGTAATTCGTTATAACGAAATATTATTAATTCGTTATAACGAAATATTATTAATTCGTAAATTATTATTAATTCGTTAAATATTATTTATAACGAAATATTATTAATTCGTTATAACGAATATTTCGTTTAAACGAATTAATTATTCGTTTAAACGAATTAATTATTCGTTTAAACGAATTAATTATTTTGATGTCGATTCAAAATATATTTCCATGGCTCTCTTACACCACTTCCCTACACGAATGGGACTTTTATTAGGTTCACTGGATCTCTGCTCGGAATGACCGCAAGCAATTTGTAAGGTAAATCGTGCACATGGCTTTGTTTACAAAGGCTATGACCTGGCACTTGACCCCATAATTTTTGACCGCGACCCCTCAAGCGCGACCCGTTATTGGTACCTGCGCAGCATCCAACTCACATATACGCAAATATGGCTCCGCACTATAAAGAAATAGGTCATGGATTTCTGGCCAATTTCGAGCTTAAACTATTAAATTAACAAAATATATTGGAGAACTTTGTTGACATGTTGATTGCACGATTATTAATAGTCCGATTTCTAGACCCGTTTAACGGGAGCGAAGGTGACAGGTTTTTCGACCCGAGAATGCGGCCTAATAGCCGTTTTAAATTTATAACATCTATGCGTTAATATCGGTCTGTGTACTGGTAACTTACCTATTTTGGATTTTGATATTATGTCCGGGATGGTTAATGGCCCACGAAAACTGGTTTTAAAAAACCTTAAGTATCTGTGAAAGTAAAAAACAAAGAGCACACCCAACTTTTAATGGAAGGGGCACTATGAGGTTAATGGATAATCCTTTAAATAGCCCTAGGGGTGTGGAGATGATCAGAATATACCAGTCGTTCGTCCGACGTGTCGTAAGGCTAAATGGGGATCTGTGTGGTGGAGATCACTTTTCTATATTGATAGATAATTGTCGTATTTTAAGACGCCTTAATAAACACTCCGCATCCCACGCGAGTTGCCGGCAGGGTATTGAACATTATCTAGGGAAGTAGACCCATTACGCATCAAAATTATCAAAAAAATCGCCATTAGAGGATTTTTTCCATGGTGAGCCAATAACTATTTTCTTAAATTTATACAAGGCTAGCACGTGAAACACGCTCGTTATTGTTGTTGCATTTGAGAGTTACGAGGTTTTCAGAGCAAAATATGGTAAATGGTTATTTGTTACATTGTCGTCGCACCTGTCCGTCTTTCCATCCACAATTTGTTTGTGGACAATCCTACAAGTCACAATTCGTATTCAACTTTAATGAAACCAGGTTTATCTCCGCAAGAGCTCGGTTCCTTTCGATATGGCATAATCGGACCGTAACTTCGTGGATTATGGCCCTGATTGTGTTTGTTGAAATGTAAGTTTATAATAATATATCTCAATTTATGTTCGCGCAACAATACTAACGAAAGTTTCTATTGCGCTAGGGGGTGGATGGGTAATGGTTAGCGTGCGCGCGTTGTATCACAGGGCCTGCCATTGAGTCTACTGGCGTGGTTTCGAATCCCCGGTTGTACGTGCAAGGAGTAGGGTCGTCTGTCCAACCTCGTGGGTTTTCTCCGGTTTTATAGCTTGTGGACCACATGAATATATCACCGATACACCCTAATGACGGTTGCATTCGAATTTAGTGAATATCAGTTTGGCGCCATATAGACGGGGTTTTCTCCAACCAGACTCGAAATGTCTTTTGCAAAAAATGACTGTAAATTGTGCTTTCTTAGTATATCCTGATGTTTTAGCTTTTGCATAATGTTAAGAATTCATCGACATAAATTCATAACTACGCAAAACCATTAATTAGTCAAGGGACCCATGAAACTAAAGATACGCCGTCTGAAAAGATAATATATTCCGTTTTATCCAATGAATAATTTATTGTTCGGTGGTGCAGAAAGATATGGTGTTAAAACGTGTTGCTAATTTCTGCATTTCATGATATACCTTAACTGATATAAATTCATTGGTATATTACTTGACAGGTATTGATAAGATGTTTCCGTTTTATCGAATGAAAAATTTATTGTTAATTCGCGTAGAAAGATTTGATGTTAAAAGGTATATCAGTAGAGAATTTTACAGCTACAAAAGAAGTTTACGTTGAAGAGTAGGTGCTACAGGTGGTAGACCGTATTTAAAGCAGCTAAATCGCTAATATTTGAGACCTAGAAATTGCTACAAATGGGTCGCAACGCATATAATAATGTAATATGAATGTATACAAACTGATTTACATTCAATCGTTTTCGTTTGTACTCTAATTTCAAATCAGTCATGTTCGTCGAAATACGCCAGACGTTTCAATCGAGTGGCTATTTTGAGTGTCTGGTTATTCCAGTCTACATACACCGTTTGATTTGGTAAGCGTTAAATCATTCCTTGCGAGGCCGATTTTATAGATTTTGCTGAGCGAGGCATATGTAAGCCCCGCCTCTTTCTTGTTCGAGTCCCTCCCATTTTATTTGAAGGTGGAGTTTATAAAGGACTATTTATTGTTAATAATAGAATAAATCTCAAGTGCTACTACACTTACGCATACCTAGTGGTTCCCATGGTCCGAGTGTGTGATTATCAATAGTCGCTCGTAACACTTCCTAACAATTTCAAATCTCTACGACCACGGGAGGTACTAGCGGTACGAAAATTCAATAACGACAAAATGTACTCTCCCTGACCTGCTCTACTATGTAATTAGTCTCTATCGTCAAGACAAATATTCTACGTTGAAGACTGGGGGGGGGGGGCGGGGATCGAGACTACTGTGTACTCGGAGTTTTAATTGGTCGATGAATTTCCCTATTTCTGGAATATAATATTCTAATAATATGTCAATTACTTACTGAAATATCATTTAATTTACAAAATATTATATTTCTATGAAAATTAATTCATAGAAATACTTTATAATCTTTCATAATTAAGAAAAAGTCCCACTGCTAAGCTAGGCCGGTTTGTGTTCAAAGTGTGCTGACTGCGTAGCTAGACCACTTACACTCTACAGGCGGTATTGGATGATAAATTTAAACGCTCGAAAGAAATATTATTATTTTATGAAAATCAATCGAAATAATATCCCCAAATCTTTAAAACATAAGAAAAGGGCGGACTGCTAAGCTAGGCCGGCTGTATACATAATGTGGTATAGTGCGATGTCTGTGATATATAAGATGCTATCTTCATTTATATAATAATACATTCACTCAAATATTATTTTTCGATGTAAATGTTCCAAAGATAGAGAGATGGGGAGGGGCATTTAACGCCCACTCTACACAAACTAGGTCATTTCGGGACTAACATATGGTTTTAATTTTATTTCAATAATTTTCATGCGCGTAGGGGTCTTTAGCAGGGGGAGGAAACTGGAGAATCCTGAGAAAACTCACGTGGTTTGTTCAATATTAAGAAAACGTCCCACTGCTAAGCGAGGCCTATTGGGTTCAAAGTAAAGTGACTGCTAAGCGAGGCCGATTGTACACTGCATGGGGTATAGTGCCATGTCTGTGATGTATAAGACACTATCATTCATTTATATAATACATTCACTCAAATATTATTTTTCAATGTAAATTTATTCATATAAATACTTTACAATCTTTCAAAATAGAAGAAAAAATCCCACTGCTAAGCGACGCCGATCTGCTTCAAAGTATACTGACTGCTGAGCCATGCCGATTGAGTTCAAAGTATAATCACTGCTAAGCGAGGCCGACTGTATGTCTGTGAGATATAAGATACTATCATTCATTTATATAATACATTCACTCAAATATTATTTTTTGGTGTAAATACTTTAAAATCTTTCAAAATAGAAGAAAAAATCCCACTGCTAAGCGACGCCGATCTGCTTCAAAGTATACTGACTGCTAACCGAAGCCGATTGTATGCTTCATGTGGTATAGTGCGATGTTCGAGATATATAAGATACTATCCTTAATGTATATAATACATTCACTCAAATATTATTTTTGGGTGTAAATTAATTCATTGAAATACTTTTAAAATCTTTCAAAATAGACGAAAAAGTCCCACTGCTAAGCGACGCCGATTGTGTTTAAAGTATATTGACTGCTAAGTGAGGCCTATTTTATACTTCGTGTGATATAGCGCGATCTCTGTGATATATAAGATACTGTTCTTCCTTTATATAATACATTCACTCAAATATTATTTTTCAATGTAAATTAATTCATAGAAACACTTTAAGATATTTCAAAATGGAAGAAAAAATCCCACTGCTAAGCGAAGCCGATTGGGTTCCAAGTATATTGACTGCTAGGCGAAGCCGATTGTATACTTCATGTGGTATAGGCCTAGTGCCATGTCTGTGATATATAAGATGATATCTTCATTTATATAATATATTCACTCAAATATTAGTTTTTGGTGTAAATTTTCGAAAGAGAGAGAGGGGGGGGGGGATTTAACGCCCACTCGACACAGACTAGGTCATTTCGGGACTAACATATGGTTTTAATTTTATTTCAATAATTTTAATGCGCGTAGGGGTCTTTAGCAGGGGGAGGAAACCGTAGAACCCAGAGAAAATTCACGTGGTTGCTTCAATATTAAGAAACCGTCCCACTGCTAAGCGAGGCCTATTGGGTTCAAAGTATAATGACTGCTAAGCTAGGCCGACTGTACACTGCATGGGGTATAGTGCCATGTCTGTGATATATAAGATACTCTCATTCATTTATATAATACATTCACTCAAATATTATTTTTCGATGTAAATTTATTCATAGAAATACTTTACAATCTTTCAAAATAGAAGAAAAAGTCCCACTGCTAAGCTACGCCGATCTGCTTCAAAGTATACTGACTGCTGAGCTACGCTGATTGAGTTCAAAGTATAATGACTGCTAAGCGAGGCCGACTGTATGTCTGTGAGATATAAGATATTATCATTCATTTATATAATACATTCACTCAAATATTATTTTTTGGTGTAAATAATTTGAAATCTTTCAAAATAGAAGAAAAAATCCCACTGCTAAGCGACGCCGATCTGCTTCAAAGTATACTGACTGCTAACCGAAGCCGATTGTATGCTTCATGTGGTATAGTGCGATGTTCGAGATATATAAGATACTATCCTTAATGTATATAATACATTCACTCAAATATTATTGTTGGGTGTAAATTAATTCATTGAAATACTTTTAAAATCTCTCAAAATAGACGAAAAAGTCCCACTGCTAAGCGACGCCTATTGTGTTTAAAGTATATTGACTGCTAAGTGAGGCCTATTTTATACTTCGTGTGATATAGCGCGATCTCTGTGATATATAAGATACTGTTCTTCCTTATATAATACACTCACTCAAATATTATTTTTAAATGAAAATTAATTCATAGAAATACTTTAAGATATTTCAAAATAGAAGAAAAAATCCCACTGCTAAGCGAAGCCGATTGGATTCCAAGTATATTGACTGCTAGGCGAAGCCGATTGTATACTTCATGTGGTATAGGCCTAGTGCGATGTCTGTGATATAATATAAGATGATATCTTCATTTATATAATACATTCACTCAAATATTAGTTTTCGATGTAAATTTTCGAAAGAGAGAGAGAGAGAGAGAGGGAGGGGGGATTTAACGCCCACTCGTCACAAACTAGATCATTTCGGGACTAACATATAGTTTTAATTTTATTTCAATAATTTTCATGCTCATAGGGGTCTTTAACAGGGGTAGGAAACCGTAGAACCTGGACAAAACTCACGTGGTCGGGTCAATATTAAGAAGACGTCCCACTGCTAAGCGAGGCCTATTTGGTTCCAAGTATAATGACTGCTAAGCGAGGCCGAATGTACACTGCATGGGGTATAGTGCCATGTCTGTGATATATAAGATACTCTCAATCATTTATATAATACATTAACTCAAATGTTATTTTTCGATGTAAATATATTCATAGAAATACTTTACAAGCTTTCAAAATAGAATAAAAAATCCCACTGCTGAGCGACGCCGATCTGCTTCAAAGTATACTGACTGCTGAGTTATGCCGATTGAGTTCAAAGTATAATGACTGCTAAGCTAGGCCGACTGTATACTTCATGGGGTATAGTGCGATGTCTGTGATATATAAGATACTATCATTCATTTATATAATACATTCACTCGAATATTATTTTTTGGTGTAAATTTATTCAAAGAAATACTTTAAAATCTTTCAAAATAGAAGAAAAAATCCCACTGCTAAGCGACGCCGATCTGCTTCAAAGTATACTGACTGCTAACCGAAGCCGATTGTATGCTTCATGTGGTATAGTGCGATGTTCCAGATTTTTAAGATACTATCCTAAATTTCTAAAATGCATTCACTGAAATATTATCTTTTGATATAAGTTAATTCATACAAATACTTTAAAATATTTGAAAATAAAAGGAAAAATCCCACCGATTTGGTTCAAAGTATACTGACTGCTAAGTGAAGCCGGTTGTATACTTCATGTGGTATAGTGTGATATGTGTGATATATAAGATACTATAATTCATTTATATAGTAGATTGACTCTAGTGTGAGATATATAATAAAATTTATATAAGAAAAAGACATAGCGAAGCCGATTGGGTGCTATATTTCTATGTGACAGAGAGAGAGAGAGAGAGAGAGAGAGAGAGATCCAACATCTCATTTTTGCAACTACGAGTCTACTATACTATACATAGAGTCTGTTTAGATATTTTGTGATTATAGGGCGATGAGTTTTCCTACTAGATATAAGATAATATTAATAATTTTTATTTACATTAAAGTATGGAAATTAATTTCGAAAATTTATACAAAATATAAGCACAAGAAACGGCTGCCGGAAGATCCAAACCCTCATTTTAACCTCAACTAAACATCACATCAAGGCTGTTTACCGAACTGTCAATCAAATTGACTGACATGCGGCCTCCCTCAACATCGGTCTTGCTCTTTACAGTTTATCATTTACCGTTTGATTTGGTGCAATTGTCTAGCCTTGTTCTCCGAGTCTCTTGCTAGAACTGATGTTGAAACGCATTATGGTACACGATTCGTGTACCAATCGTAAAACGTTTAGTTTGTCTTAAATATTAGATATCAAAAGCCCATATTTTCCCGGTAAAATGACAACATCGGTGTTGATTTAAATTGACAAATAATTCGTGTTTTGAATGCCGAAGACTTTGGACTATATTGAGTTAGAGACTGTGTTTAAAGATGTATTTTCATAAACTGTGTATACAGATATATTATTATATAGAGGGTCCGTTTGGATAGAAAATAAGATTTTGTGTGAAACGGTTGCCATGGAAATAAATAAGTTCACTTACATTAAATATCTGTAAATTGTATTTGTCCCTTCTCCGTTTCATTGAAAATTAAAAACTGTAAATATACGTTCTATGGTATATCATGGTGTTTTTAGCTTATGCGCATAATTGATGGGTGGGATTCCTAACAATTTATCATTATCGTAAATGATTCGTGAAAAACACAGGGCCGTAAACTATGCAAGAACATAACTAGCCAATCCTTGGAATTGATACCACAATGGATGTAAACACGAGTCGTATAAGAATTTCGGACTTAATATTAGGGCGCATATTCTTAAAAACTAGATAATTATATCGAAACAATTGTTAACTCCGATGAAGAAGGTGTAAAGACATACCAAAGGAAGAAAATTGCACTTAAAAAAGTGTAGTACCATGGGTGTTTGTCAGACGTGGAGAGCGGACCTCTGGCAAACCGGTCGCCACATCCGGCGTGTAACCCATGCATCGTTTCACACTACATATTCTGAAACAGCCCATGATTGTCTAGTATTGTCTCTGGCCGCAATGTAATTTCTTAACTGCTTAGAAAGTATCTTTCAATGTCAAGCTGACTTTCCCCATTAATGACGACTTCACATTATGTTTCAGTATTCTTCATCTTCAATGATAGCATCCACAGGAACAACAAATACCACATTTCAATTCTACATTTTATATCAAGCACTGCTACATACAGGTTACATGTTTACAAGCATTGTAATAAAGTCTTTCTCTTAAACCCCATCCAGCCAGACTCTTCGAATCTGCTGTGTCGCTCTCGCATTGGTCATACTTTTTTAACTCATATTTATATTTTGAAGCGAGAGCCTCAACCAGAATGTGATCACTGTCATGTTCCTTTGACAGTTAAGCACATTTTGATTGAGTGCAAGCATCTCAAGGATATTAGATCTCATTTTTACCGTTGTCAGTCATTACATCACTTGTTTGCCCAACCGGGTTTATATGATAAAGTATTAAACTTTTTAAAAGAGACAGGATTTTATCATAAATTTTAATTGTATATATATATATATATATATCATTTCTTTTTTGTATTTAAATATTTATATGCATAAAGGATGTGTTTTAATTTTTAGTTTTTACTTACTGTGATATTGTTTTTATTTATGCATATAATGCTTTTCTGTGATATATTTTAACCTGTCTCGTAACGACCATCGTAAGTTTGGCGCAATATAGCCCGGTTGGCGCTAACGTGCCATTAAACTCCATTTCATTTCATTTCATTTCGAATCTGCTGAGAGAGAACTACTACATCTTCTCCCTTCAGTTATATTGTATATGCCTGGATTTCTGCTACTGATTATTCTATTAATTAAATATTACGTACTTAATTATAATGATTGGTTAAAAAGCCGCCCATCACGTGTTTTAGACCCTAAAGACATACCCCATACCTAGCATACCAATAGGGACGCATTGCCAAATTTGGTCACCACACGCATTCCATACTTGGCCATATGACAAATGTGTTTATTAACCTACAGTTCAAATCATGTATCATATAAGCACAGACTTCACTTCTGTTTCATAACTAATTTAATTTGTGTTTCAAATAAACTCATACCATAGCATACTTTGACAATGGTGAATAAATAATCCTTATATTATTTTGCATATGTTTTCTTTAGCACAAATCCCTGCCACCCATATTACTACAAAAGGAACACTAAAAGTGTTTGGAATTCTTAAATTTAATTTTGAACCCAAAATAGAATTCAGTAACTCTGAAAACCTTATTAGATATATTTGAAAAGCATTATTCACATGGAAAAAAAATCGCCATTACGGATTCTATTTTGATTGCATTTTTAAATTTATACCATCTGGGCTATTCAAAGTTGGTTATAGGAGTCGTAATCAAACTACATTACCTCAAAACCGTATAGATGACACGTTACAAGCCTTATCTAAGGGACGAAAATGACGATTAATTATAAATTCGCCATATGACACCTAAAATCACGTGAAAGACGTGTTATAGGGGAAAAATAGCGAGTAATTTAAAATCTGCCATTTTGGATTCCATTTTAAATTTCTACCATATCCGATTTAAAGCATCATTTTAAAATCCAAGGATATCGCAAACCATTTTATAATAGGGAATGAGATAGTGACTTGACAATATTTAGGCCTCTAACTTCGCGATTGTAAATAATTAGTTTCTTCACATAACCCATGACATGTGACAAGCTATCATATCTGCCTTGCTATTCTAGTTATTATTGTTTATATTCATAAAGTATTTGATATTTATTTTTAATTTTATCTGAGATATTTGTTTTTATTTATGGGTTATATTGCGAAATGCTAAACTTTTGAAAAGAGGTTTTTATACATCCCGGTTGGTGCTGACGAGCCATTAACCCATATTTCATTTTATTTCTAAAGCAGACTTGTATGATAGTAGCAGACTCTAATTGTCTGCTAGTAATAGGTGTACAAATTGTTCATTGCTTGTAAAGAGGACAAACAATCAATAAATATACCATTCAAAAAAAGTAGGGGATATTTGATTTTTAAGTGTTATTAAAGTCACCTTATGAAACTGACGAAGAAACAAATGACAAAATAAAATGAAGTTCACATTCATCGATTTATTCCAAATATTCGTTAGACTAAGTAAGGCATAGACTGACCATTATAAGGGTAAAATGATACCCGGGGTCAAACAGCAAAGTTACCACAGCATCACAACAAAGTCAGTAACGGGTAAATCCTCCTCTGTTTGCCAAACAAGCATTGATTCGACGTGGCATACTCCTAATGAGACGTCTAAGGTCATTTTGGTCCAGATTGTCCCATTCCTGTTGCAACGCAGCAGCAAGTTCTTGGACATTGGCAGGACGTTGTTGACGTTGACGTAACCTCGATTGGGGAGAGGTCGGGACTCAGTGCTGGCCAAGGTAATGTGGTGATGTTCTGTTGTTGGAGGTAACCTGTAACGATCCTGGCCCTGTGACATCTTGCGTTGTCATCCTGGAAGATGAAACGGCGGCCATGACCTCGTGCGAACGGCACAACATGGACTGCCAAGATGTTGTCCCGGTAGTACTGGCCTCTAACACGCCCTGCAACAACATGTAAAGCCGTTCTTCCCGCAACAGTGATGCCTCCCCACACCATAACAGAACCACCCCCAAATCGATCATGTCTGATGACGTTAACGTCTTGGAAGCGCTCGTTTCGACGACGCCACACCCTCCTACGTCTGTCCAAAAAATCAACAGTGAACCTTGACTCATCTGAAAACATCACATTGCTCCAGCGTCGATTATCCCAGTGTTGACGATCCCTACACCAACGACGTCTTGCCTGAATGTGATGATCTCTCAAACAAGGGATCACGCGAGGACATCGGGCGCGAAGGTGACCCCTATGTAGTCGATTCCGAATCGTCTGGCCACTCACTCTCACACCAGTGTCTGTTTGAAGATGAGCGCTGATCTGATTTGCTGTGATGACACGATTTCTCAAGGCCAAGGTACGGATAAATCGATCCTGGGCTTGAGTTGTCGCCCTTGGTCGACCTGAGCGTGGTCTGTCCTGTACAGATTGTGTATCACGGTATCTGGACCATAGCCTGCTTATGACAGACTGAGAAACAACATTCATCGTCCGCGCCACAACCGCCTGTGTTGTGCCGATCTGTAGCATGCCAAGGGCACGTAACCTTTCATTTTGGGTAAGCCGACGCATATCAAAATTTGTTTTCTGGTCACTAAAACAATTAAACTGATGTTTCCACCCTGGAATTCAATGCCACAATGACTGTAACATTCAAAGTCAGAGTTGTGCAAATCTTGGGTTGGACCCCCATGATGGTCCCAAGCATCACCTGCATTCCATGCGGTAGCTATTGGTTTGTTTGGGCGTCACATGTAACTGGAAATGTTTCTTCTGTTAGGTTCTATAGTGACTTTTTTCGTAGTCATTTGCATATTTTAGTATTATGCCCTCAAAATCAAATATCCCCTACTTTTTTTGAATAATATATAACGTGTTTTGAAGATGATTTAATGAACTCCAAAGTCTGAAATTCAGCAGTAAATAAGGAAGCAGCAGGTGAACTCTTGCAGAAACGATTCGTGATCGCGCGACAACATCCGAAGCTACCCGATCACTATCTGTGTAAATGGGAGTATAAGAACACCCACGAGGTCTACGATATCACCTTAGGACGTTAAACTCCCAGTAACGAAATGAAATGAAATGGAGTTTAATGGCACGTTAGCGCCAACCGGGCTATATTGCGCCAAACTTATGATGATCGTTACGAGACAGGTTAAAATATATCACAGAAAAGCATTATATGCATAAATAAAAACAATATCACAGTAAGTAAAAACTAAAAATAAAACACATCCTTTATGCATATAAATATTTAAATACAAAAAAGAAATAATATATATATATATACAATTAAAATTTATGATAAAATCCTGTCTCTTTTAAAAAGTCTATTACTTTATCATATAAACCCGGTTGGGCAAACAAGTGATGTAATGACTGACAACGGTAAAAATGAGATCTAATATCCTTGAGATGCTTGCACTCAATCAAAATGTGCTTAACTGTCAAAGGAACATGACAGTGATCACATTCTGGTTGAGGCTCTCGCTTCAAAATGAAAATATGAGTTAAAAAAGTATGACCAATGCGAGAGCGACACAAAACCACTTCATCCCTCCTACTGGTTCTATAGGAGCTTGGCCAGTCTCCTAAGAGAGGCTTAATGTGATGAAGTTTATTTGTGTCTGCAAGATCCCAAGACCGTTGCCAGCGGTCAAAAATAAAAAAGTTGATGGACGATTTAAAATCGGTGAAAGGTTCCCAGTAACGAACGAATGGAAATGCGACTCTAATTTATAATGTTATGGAATTTAATGGAAAATTATATATACATTATTTGGCGACATGAAAATTGATTAAAACGGAAATGTATTTAGTACGTGTTTAAATTGCAGCAAATGCGTTCACGTGTTAACAAAGATATAAATGAGCATTCAAAATGATCTTGTGTGTGAAATAGTCTTTGTTCCACATCCACTCCCAACGTAGATAAAAACAGCCACAATTTTATATACTCTCCATTCAACTGATGACAGAAACAGTTTGATTTCGTTAAACAGTCAGGTGTATATTTTTAAGTAGACGCTCATCATGAAGGTTTATATGGTACCCATCTTGTTTGTTGTAATAGACACGACATCAGGTAAAGTTAATATGTTCATGTAAACCAATGCGGTTCTTTGATGTGTCTCGTTTGGCATTCCGTAGAGTGTAGTTGGTATTTTGTATGTGTAGAAATATCTTGTGACACGTACGTTCATGCATCAATGCACACCGATAGCCGAACATTTGTGGGCATATCAGTTTACTAACTTGATACGCTTAAATATAACCATTAAACTTAATATCGATTTATTGTAAAAGTTCAAAATTAAACATTAATTTGTAATAGTAATGTGTAATCAGTAATTGATAAAATGAATGATTCTACAGGGTACTGGCGTCGATTAAAGAGAGAGTTGGTGGTTTGACCTGCATAGTGAACCCTCTCTCTCTCACTTTCGCATGTTCACAATTCTCCCTATTATACCCCTGCACAGAACTGACGAACGGATTATTCGACTTTATTCAGGTCCATTTAAATTGGCCTCAAACAGAATGTGAACACTGTCATGTTCCTTTGACAGTGAAGAACATTCTGGTTGAGTGCAACGATCCGAAGAATACAAGATCACGATATTAACGTTGCCAGTCACTACATCACTTGTTTGCGCAGTCTGTGCTATATTGCGAAATACTTAACTTTTTAAAAGAGACAGGTTTTTATTATAAATTTTAATTTGTTTATAATATATATATATATCATGCAATATTTTGTATTTATTGTCTATACTCATAAAAGATTGTTTTTATTTTTAAATTTGATAAAACTGTGATGTTGGGGTTTTTTTTATGCATATAACATTTTGTGATATGATTTTGCTTGGCGCAATATAAGCCGGTTGGACCTGACATGCCATAAAACATTTTATTCATTCATATAAATTGTTACTCACAATAGATATACGAGACAATCATGATTGGTGGAAGTCTTCCTCTGATTGCAGACGGATTGGAAGCAAACATTTGATGGATAAACCAGTTTTTGTCTAGATACATCTACAAATCGCACAGTTTGTACGCGGAGATTGGCACAATTACAATAATTGAAAGTATGTAATGAAAATGATTTTATGGAACTTCCTTTATGCTTGTTTCAGGTGCCTGGAATGTGGCCCTCAATAAACCAGCGGCACTCAGTTCAATCACCACTCACGGCGGTGTTGCCTCTAGAGCGGTAGATGGCAATACTAATGGAGATTGGACTCAAGGTAGTTGCGTTCACTCTGATAATAAAGGAACGAATGAATGGTTGTGTGTTGATCTAGAAACGAATTTTGATATCAGTAGCATAAAGATATTCAATAGAAAAGGTATGTAAAAAATAACCTTTGTCTGATTACCCACGGATCAGAGTTGCTCATAATGCAGAAGCCTAATTATTATCCGCTTTACAGGGTTTTTTTTTTTTGGACCACCTTTGGGATTAGGGTATCACCTATTGCCCATGTCACCGACAACTTCATTTTACTATGAAAGTGTTCATTTAGTGACACGAAGAATCTCTCCGGATTTGTACATCAGGATCCATGTCAAGTGGACCAAATTTCGGAAAGTGTGGGACGTGACCCTCTCCAAATAATAAAAAAATATATGTTATAGTATATGGCCTTAAACCAAATAATTCAACAGTATACCTCTAGAACGAAAACCAGCTGAGGTGTGGTGGTTAAAAACTGGATAATGTAAAGGGAATTTGCTAAAAATTTCAGTCAAATTGATCCACTCTGAACCAAGAAACTAGTGATTAAATTTTCGGTCTAGCCTCGATCATCATTACTAAAGTCGATACGCTGAAAAAACAGTCTTGATGATCCAGCTGAGTCGACAATCGGATTATAATTCAGTAAATATCACAGGCTAGCGATGACATCGAGAGTTGATTAAGGTCTGAATAAGTTATTTAATGTTAATTTGATAACATTTCAGTCCCAAAGAAAGACCTGTAATAGGCAGGCTTAGCTCTTGCATAATTTATGTTTAATTACTGGTTTGACGAAAGCGGATGAAACGCATACTTGGTCGCTGCATTTTCTTAAATATTTATCGTTTCAATAAAGTGTAACCTTAACTGTCATTATCTAATTTAGGTAGTAGTAAATTTATATTTTCATTTCCTTGTCAGGTTATGAAAAACGACTGAATGGGTTTGAGATTAAGTTGAGTTCTGGTGGTAAATGTGATAGTGCCGGGTTTACATCAGCTACGCCATGCTATAGAGACAAATCCCCACAACCATCAGGAAAGCTATATCATAACATACAGAGATGTAATGTAGAAGCTGTAGCATCATTTACAGGCAGATATGTATTTGTATCTGTTGAGAAAGAATATGTGAACCTATGTGAGCTACAAATATTTACAGGTAAAATTAATAACCAATATCCCTATATTGTTAGTCATCCTTTCCCTAGATATATCGGCAGGCCATAGATTATGGCAGGCCATGTTAGCGTTTTAAATATAAGGGCATTTATATGTGTTGGAAATAGCGATTAGCAATATTTTGCAGTATGAAAGTGAAGGACACATTGCTATCCATTATAATTATTAGGATTAATTTTCTGGTAATTTATGTACGATTGAGAATTAATATGGGATAATTTTTTACCCCTTAGAAAATTGTCTTGCTGGCTTTTACGGTACCAACTGTCAAATGGTGTGTCCTCAAAAAAATTGCCTTAACAAAGAATGTGAGAAAATTGGAGGAGGTTGTTTGACGGGTTGTTTGGATGGTTACTATGGTGAATTCTGCGAGTCTGCATGCAACAAAAATTGTAAGGATGGAAAGTGTAATTGGAAAACCGGGAAATGTGCCGGATGTAAAGATGGTTTCTATGGTAATTCCTGTAATCAGCAGTGTGCCAACTGTAAAGATTCATGTCGGCAATCAGATGGAATTTGTTTCACTGGTTGCAAGGAAGGATATTGGGGAATGAATGGTTTGTGTCTTCAGGAATGTCCTGATTCCTGTACTTTTGGATGTAAAATAAACGATGGTACCTGTTCCGACAGGTAAGTACGTTATTACTTATTATCTCCCGTACACGATACCCCAACTTAACCACATACCCCATTAATGAAAATTTTCTGAAATTGGTTTGTTTAAGTCGTTTGTGATTAGACACAGTGGGAACACAGGCTTACTGCGGAACCAGGGCATCGGTCAGGGTTAGCAAATCGAAGAACTCGAATGCATTGGAGGTTAGGGATTTAGAGTACAATCTAGTTTCAGGGGCACTATGGGAAATCGTGGTGTAATAAATATTAAATTGGACAAGGCACTAAACTGAACATCATCTCGGCAGGAATACTAGCTGTTGATATTGATTAATCCATTTTAGACTAGAATATACCCGTTTTTTCGGGAACAAATTCATGTGTATAATCGTTGGGGTTCGACTAAAATCAATATTGACAGTTTTCATCCAATAAGAGTAAATGCCGTTTTCATAGCAAAATCCTCGTCACCACGAAATAACACTCTATGTTAGTAGAACATGTCCAGATCTATGTAATAATGTATGCTTTGTTTTATTTTCAGTCAAGACTCTGATGTGAATTATATAATTGTAAGCGATGTCTAATACGCAGCATTTAGCAATTTTCACTCATACTCTTTACCAAATTGCTTTTTATCATAAAGCATTGATTTATTTTGAACGCTGTCTGTATTGTGTTATCCATATTGTTTTGTTTTATATATTGTATTCAAATATTCGTGTGTATAATGTATTTGCTTCAATTCTAAAACCAGTTTACTATTATTATAATATATCGAAACTTTAATCTCTCTTGTTTACCTAGACATTTACTATGTTATTTACTTTGAAATTTTATCTAATTTAGTTAGAACTAGTGCACTGCGAATAAAATCTTAAAGCATTTTGTTTTGTTTGGATGTGTTATCATATTCGGAACATCTATCTACATTAACATAAAAAAAGAGTGAAATACATTGGAGTTTACCGTCCTACTACGACAGGCCCTACATCTAGAATATGCAAACTGGAATGTTATTTAATGGTACGTCAGCACCAACCGGTAAGGGTTATGGGCTTAGGCATAGAAGTGACTTTTTCATGTCGCGTGGGCGTTTGTTTATAAAGGTCCCTGGATGATCTTCAAAGTTGTTTTCCATGTGCTGTTTTTTTTGTTGGGGTCATTATTACTGACGTGTCTCCCTTTTAAGTCGCCGTGCATCATTGCATTATGATAGATCAAGTAGTAATATTCCTGTAATTGGGTTTTCCTTAACTCGAAGGTGACTGTATAATGCATACTCGTGACACCCAGACGGCATAATTAGGGGTTTGACGTCCACGCGACAAATACTGGGTCATTTCGGGACTATCATATGGTTTAATTTGTGCGTAGGGGTCTTTAGCAGTGGGGGAAACCTGGGGACGAGGTTGGGCAGGCGACCCTACTCCTTGTCACATACAACCGGGGATTCGAATGACAGGCTTTACGATACAGCGCACACGTACTAACCAACCGGCAATCCACCCCCACCCCCGATTGACAAATGAAGAATTTCGTGTTTCAAACTAATGTATCCGTATATAATGGAAGGAAACTTATGTCCGGCAAGTCTTTCACTCTTTCTCTAATGTCTCATTCAATTGAAACGCCCCACTTTTATACGTCCACATAATGTGGACGTATTATGCCGTCACCCTGTCTGTGTGTGTGTGTGAATGTATGTATGTATGTGTGTGTGTCTGTGGGCGCAATTCTTTATGGATTTTTTTCAAACTTTGTATACTTATTCCTTTTACCCCAAGGAAGATCTCTATTGTTGCATGCCCGACTCCCAGGGGCAGAGCCACGCCCATTTCTAGTATATGTTTGTTTGTCGTCTACAGGCCACATTTCTTAACTTATAACCTTGAACCTTTGAATACATATTCTATGTACACAAAGGACTACCCCCATCGTTTAGGGTGCATGCCCAACCCCCAGGGGCAGAGCCACGCCTATTTTCTTTTCGCGTGTCTTTGTGTCGCCTACAGGGCGCAATTCTTACTGAATTTTCTTCAAACTTTGTATATTTACTCTTTACACCCTAAGGATGATCCCTATCGTTTAGGGTGCATGCCCAACTCCCAGGGGCAGAGCCACGCCCATTTTATTTTTGTGTGTTGCTTACAGGCCACAATTCTTAATCGATCATATTGGAACTTAAAATACTTATTCCTTATACCCTAATGATGATCCCTTTTGTTTTGGATGCATTCCCGACCCCCTGGGACAGCAACGCCCATTTCTTGTATTTGTTTGTCTGTCATCTAAAGGCTGCATTTCTTAACGTATCATCTTGAAACTTTGCAAACTTATTCTTGATACCTTAAGGAAGATCCCTATTGTTTTTGGTGCATGCCCGACCCCCAGGGGCAGTGCAACGCCTATTTTCTTTTTGTGTTCCTGTGTGTCACCTACAGGCCACAATTCTTATTTTTGGTGCATGCCGAACCGCCTGGGACTGAGCCACGCCCAATGTTTGTGTTTGCCTACAGGATGCAATTCTTAATAGATCCTTTTAAAACTTTGCATACCTATTCCTTATACCCTAAGGATGACCCCAATTGTGTTTGGTGATTTCCTATCCCCCAGGGGCAGTGCCATGTCCATTTTTACTTCGTGTCTGTGTGTTGTCTACAGGCCATGATTCTAAATGGATCGTCTTTAAACTTGGGATATGTATTCCTTATAGCCTAAGGACGACAACTGCATGTCCCGACTCCCAGAGGCAAGCCACGCCCAATTTTTGTGTTTGTGGTTTACAGGCCGCAATTCTGAATGAATCAGCTTGGTACTTGGCATATGTATTCCTTGCGTCCACTATTGATTTTGGTGAATGTTCCGATCCCCAGGGGCAGAGCCACGCCCACGTTTTGCCTTTAGCGTCTGAAAGCCACAATTCTGAATGGATTATCTTGATGTTGAAGCACGACCCTCAACGCTAAACAAAACAAACGCCTAGCCTTCTTGACCAAGTACCATATCAATCAAAGCAGGAATGTGGACGTATATTGTAGCGTTAGCGTTATGTTTGAAATTCCTCAATACCTTCATCTTGAATATAAAAACTCGCCAACTTGTCATTTTATTTGTTACATAGCATCTCACTAACTCTT
Source organism: Patella ulyssiponensis (assembly GCA_963678685.1). Lineage (NCBI taxonomy): Eukaryota > Metazoa > Mollusca > Gastropoda > Patellidae > Patella > Patella ulyssiponensis. Next base: position 62,604,681 of record OY783230.1, on the reverse strand, counting down.
CTTCAAAATTGATACCATTTTCAATAAGTCTCCTATGTGTCCATCAATGTAACTTTGTAATATATATATAACGTGTGACACATGCTCCAACACAATCAGTTTCACAAATATCTTCGATTTCATTCTTAATCCACGACAGTTATTGGGTATTCTCACATATTTATCTTTAAATACGTGTCTTTTGCTCTGTACCTAACAGCGTTATCCCTTATAAAATGGGTATAATCGACAGTCGGACTCTTATAAACAACATTGCTTGGATAAAATGTATACAATCAAAATTTAATATAAAATTTGTCCCCTTGAAAATAATGAAGTTTTTTCAAAAAAAAAAATTGTTGTTGTAAAGCTTTTGTATTTCTTCAACTATCCATTACAGGTTTTGAGTTTCCAAACCAAAGTCCGTTTTCACTAATCCCTGGTATAGCTACATGTAATGTAATATTCGAAAATCATATACTATTCAAAAAAAGTAGGGGATATTTGATTTTTAAGTGATATTAAAGTTACCTAATGAAACTGACGAAGAAACAAATGACAAAATGAAATGAAGTTCGCATTCATCGATTTATTCCAAATGATTGTTAGACTAAGTAAGGCACAGACTGACCATTATAAGGGTAAAATGATACCCGGGGTCAGACTGCAAAGTTACCACAGCATCACAACAAAGTCAGTAACGGGTAAATCCTCCTCTGTTTGCCAAACAAGCATTGATCCGACGTGGCATACTCCTAATGAGACGTCTAAGGTCATTTTGGTCCAGATTGTCCCATTCCTGTTGCAACGCAGCAGCAAGTTCTTGGACGTTGTTGACGTTGACGTAACCTCTGTCCCGGACATGCTCGATGGGGGAGAGGTCGGGACTCAGTGCTGGCCAAGGTAATGTGGTGATGTTCTGTTGTTGGAGGTAACCGGTAACGATCCTGGCCCTGTGACATCTTGCGTTGTCATCCTGGAAGATGAAACGGCGGCCATGACGTCGTGCGAACGGCACAACATGGACTGCCAAGATGTTGTCCCGGTAGTACTGGCCTGTAACACGCCCTGCAACAACATGTAAAGCCGTTCTTCCAGCAACAGTGATGCCTCCCCACACCATAACAGAACCACCCCCAAATCGATCATGTCTGATGACGTTAACGTCTTAGAAGCGCTCGTTTCGACGACGCCACATCCTCCTACGTCTGTCCAAAAAACCAACAGTGAACCTTGACTCATCTGAAAACATCACATTGCTCCAGCGTCGATTATCCCAGTGTTGACGATCCCTACACCAACGACGTCTTGCCTGAATGTGATGATCTCTCAAACAAGGGATCACGCGAAAACGTCGGGCGCGAAGGTGACCCCTATGAAGTCGATTCCGAATCGTCTGGCCACTCACTCTCAGACCAGTGTCTGTTTGAAGACGAACGCTGATCTGATTTGCTGTGATGACACGATTTCTCAAGGCCAAGGTACGGATAAATCGAATCCTGGGCTTGAGTTGTCGCCCTTGGTCGACCTGAGCGTGGTCTGTCCTGTACAGATTGTGTATCACGGTATCTGGACCATAGCCTGCTTATGACAGACTGAGAAACATTCATCGTCCGCGCCACAACCGCCTGTGTTGTGCCGAGCTGTAGCATGCCAAGGGCACGTAACCTTTCATTTTGGGTAAGCCGACGCATATCAAAATTTGTTTTCTGGTCACTAAAACAATTAAACTGATGTTTCCACCCTGGAATTCAATGCCACAATGACTGTAACATTCAAAGTCAGAGTCGTGCAAATCTTGGGTTGGACCCCCATGATGATCACCTGCATTCCATGCGGTAGCTATTGGTGCGTTTGGGCGTCACATGTAACTGGAAATGTTTCTTCTGTTAGGTTCTATAGTGACTTTTTTCGTAGTCATTTGCATATTTTAGTATTATGCCCCCAAAATCAAATATCCCCTACTTTTTTTGAATAGTATATTAAATTGGAAATGTGAACAGAAGTAATTGATAAATCCATTGAACGCTTTTGGTATACGAAATATATATCTGTAGATCTGGAATCAAGTGTGAGATTATTAGCAGGCGATACATGATGTATCATCCATCTTTTGTCTTAATAATTGACAACCCAACAAATACACTGACTATACTTAATAGAGATATTGAAAAATGTATATAAGTGGTCAAAAGCATGGGAGGTCGATTTTAATTTCATTCTTTGTACTTGGTTGTTGAGGTGGTTTAATAATTGATGGGGGTTATCATCTTCCTCTATAATTTGTCTGCAGATGTGTCTTGTCGGTTTGTTTTTGTGTGTAGTGCAGTTCGCCTGCACCTACTATTAGGTATGTGAAACTGGGTTATTAACAGCAAAACAAGAACCATATTTTTTATTCTACTATTAAATAGGCTTGGCTAGACTTAAGTACAATCCCATTTCAAACTATTAGTGATATATCTTTAAATGGGGTTTAACGTCCCACTGTTCTGAACCAAGGTGGGCTAATTAAAACAGGCATACGCCATGCACTGTCTATGAGGGTAATTTTGCCCGCACAGCGGCACTACGGCCTACATTTATATCGAATTCAAACTGTCAAGGGATCATTTTAGTGCACGCCAATGTGTACACGAGACCTCAGTCTTTCGTCCCATCCCAGCAACTAGACAGCTGTCCTTGTTAGTCCCAACCGTCCTGCATCACTGACAAGGGGGAACAACGCCGGAGAGATATCTTTAAAGTGAAACCCGTAATAATTTAATTTTTGTATTATTGTACGTAATACACGGGGTTATCAAAGGTGGAACTACAAGTAGAACCACTTTAAAGCGATACGCTACTTTGAGTTAAAGACTCGTATTATCAATCATTGTCATATTGAATGTATGCAATACAGTGCATGGGTTTAGCTAAATTCATAAACGAACCACTTTAAATAAGATATAAAATACAAGGTTTGTGTCATATACCAGGTGTGTCGTTTAATACCGAGTGTTGTTCACTTTCTATGACTGTTTATGTATTAATGGGTATTCCATTACTATATGTCTGTCGTAGTTTCATTCAACATAGCAATAAATACGAGTGGAATTTTGTACAACTATTGTACATTAGCTCTCGGGTATTTTAATATATTCAATGCACGTTATGTATCAATAACCCAACGTGAATACACGGTGATTAGTAGGCTTATGTTAGACAATATTCACATACTTCGACTGTGCAGTCGACAAGGTGCAGGATTATGTCCATATCTCTTAAGCTGGTGTGTTGCTGACTGTGATAAAATATAGATTACAAATTGAAAAAAAAAATTGATTTTGGAGTTTCAATTGAAACATGCTAAAATATTAGGTGGTGCTGATCTGAGTGTTACAGTTAATGCTGTTAGAGTTTTATTTTAAAGTGAACTAGAAACAAGTCATAAGATAACAAACAAAAAACGAGAGAAGAAAACCAAATTAATTTGGAATGTGTTTTAAATTGCGAAATGACTAACTTATTGATATTCTGATGTTATTTTGGTTTGGAAAAATGCAGTGTTGTACAAACTTTATTTAGAAATTTCAATGGTTACTTAACATCATGGTTGGATACAGTCCCAATGTATGGAATAGCTGATACAGTAAGTTAGCTTTCTTCGCGACATAATTAAAACAAAAACTCCTATAACTCACACAAGTTGAATTATGGCAGAAGTTTATTAAGCTCAGGGGGTCACAGTGGCTAAGTGGGTTGGATGCTGGCTCGCTAGCCTGGAGGTCCGGTATTCGATCCCTGCATTGGCCGAGAAAGTTCATCGATTTTTTTCCACATTGTTCACCCTTGTCAGTGATGCAGGACGGGGGACTTGAGTACAAATGTCTAATCGTTGGGATGGGGCGAAAAACCGCGGTCCCGTGTACACATTTTCGTGCACGTAAAAGATCCCTTGACAGTTGGAATTCGATACTAGAGTAGGCGACTGTATCGGTACACTTTCCCTCATTGCACACTGTATGGCATACGCCCGTCTTCATTGGTGAAGTTTGGAGCAGAAGCGTAGTACGTCCAACATAATTTCATTTATTAGGCCCATGCTGTTGAGTCCCTCTTTTATATTTACGTTACAATAAATGGACGATTTCCATGAAATTATCCAATAAGTCAGTTTAATTGTTTTATTCCTGTGCAGGTAAAAATGAAGACAATACTTGTTTATCTGGTGTTATTGTTACTTGTACCACAGCTAGGAGGACGCAAGGCATCAAAACTACGCAATAAAAAATCTGTACGTTTTCACCCCACTTACTCTAAAGCACAAACTGTTCCAAACTATAAACTGGACGCAGAATGGTCGAAACGTGTTGCCCTAAACGCTACCAAAGAGGAAAATATCCGTTCTTTTGAAGATGCCATGAATAAATTTAGACAATTGGTTTGGAAAATACATGGAGGTCGTAAAAGAGTACTGTATCGACAGCCTGAAGGTATAATTCCTAATCAAAAGAGACGGAACAAAAAGAAAAGAAGACGCCAAAGACGAAAGGAAACCGAGCCAAAGAATAATACAAGCGTAAATTGGCCAGTATCCAATATACAGAACAAAAGCGTATTACCGAGTAGAAAGAAAGAAGAAAACTCATCTGAACACGAGTCTACTAAGTATGGTGTACAGTTATATATTTCACAGCCGACCATTATTAGCCGAGTAACATCAAAGGGGAACTTTGTTGCAACGTTATTAGTTAAAGGCTCAGACAAGGTCCCACCGCTTCTAACCACAGTACGCAATTTTAGAAAGATCCGGAGACGACAGAGACGCAGATATGCCAGATTCAAAAGAAGACATCGTAAACGAAGCATGCGGAAGCTTTTTGTAACCCGTGGTAAATCACGGAGCTCACCCACTATATCGAACATCACCATGAATGTCAAACATCGCCGACATCGACATCGTCATAATAGAAGACGGCGTCGAAGAGGAGCGATAATGGGCGGCGTTTTGAATATCTATGACTTTCCTATGAAAGCTTATATTTCACAACCAACTGTCGTCGTCCGTGTATTTAAGCCAGGACGTAGTGTGCCGTACTCTGAACGTGTTTTAATTCGGGGTTCAAATGGTGTACCGTACAGACCAACTCGCCATATTCCCGAAATGCATAGAAGAAAGTGGATCATTCCTTCTAAAATTTCCAACACCCGTAGTTATGGAGCCTCGAATGCTCAGAATATATATCATTCGTCGAGATGGCGCAGACCAAAACCACACAGGTATGGATAAAAGTGGCCAGTGAATATGCGAAGGCTCGAATGTCCAGTAAGTATATTATTCACCAAGATATCGTAGACAGTTCACGTCTGGATAACAGTGACGATTACTTATGCCGATATTGTTAAATTACCAAAACAGAACCTAAAACAGAACCAGAATCCCCATCTTGGAACACAAGGTGTTTGGAATAATGACAGTGATTAATTTATCGGCCAGTTTATTTAATAGAACAACCTAATAGTTCCATCTTTATGACATTATTTCTGTTTACCTTGCTTACGGTCATATAGCCTGTTAAAAGTTATGTGAAATGATCAAATCTCAATCATAAGCCAAAACAATATTCGAATTTGATCTGTATTTTACTTCTTTTGTCTTATATATCTAATTTATGCATTTTTATTGTCCATTAGGATTGGCGATACTTTATTAGTGCTTCTTCCAACAACAGTGTAAGCCCAACAAGATTGATGCGCTCGCCCTTCCCATGAACTATAATGATGATTTGGTTTAGTGGCCAAATTATATTCTTGAAAAGGTAGAACATGTATTTATATATATTTTTTTTATTTCTAACGACAATTAATCTAAACAACACAAGACAGAATGGATATGAAATATACAATGTATATGTACAAAATCAAAGTTCATTATATATCTAGAAATAAGTGCAGTTAATTTAAAATATTATTATATTTAGAACAGCTTGATATAATTGACATATATTGGCACCTTTACATAAATGTATTGATATATTTAAATAAATATATTGGCATTTTTATATAAATATTATTATTGGCATCTTTGACAAACAAACTGATAAGGACGATATAATGATAATATTATTGTAATAAATATTTTATTGCAAACATATTGTTTACACACGAATACGAACAATTAAATTATAACAAATTAGGAATCTTGTAAACAATGTTAATCCAGAGATGGCCATCATATTAAAGCTAAGGTTATGAATAATATCAATAGGCGGGAGCCGCGTAGTCCTGAACCCTCACCCACTGTGTATCTGTGCCTGCATTGTACCTTTATCGTACCATTATAACATGTAATAGGACAGCTGCCTAGTCGTTCGGATGGGGCGACAAACCGAGGTCCCGTTTTCACATCGGCGTGTACGTAAAAGATTCCTGGGCATTTGGAATTCGATATAAGAGTAGGCCGTAGCGCCGCTGCCCAGGCAAAATTTCCCTCCTAACACACTGTTTGGCGTATGCCCGTCTTCATTAGCCCAGGTTAGGAGTAGAATAGTAGGACGTTAAACCCCATTTCATTTCACCTAAAATGGTTAGCTTTGAAACTAAATAAAGTGGCATCGGATTAAGGGTACCAATATGACCACCTTTGCGACTACACGTATACATCTCGATGGTTTAAACTGAGATCATTTTCTTATGATTTAAAAACAGATCAAAACAAGTAAATATATTGATGTTAGGTAAGTCAATGTTAGAGTGCTCGCCCCTCCCACTGCAGGTGGCAGTTTATCTGTGACTAATCCACTAATTGTTGACCATATACCATTATGAGATTCTGGTATAAGACCCAATATACGACACATAATCTGATAGAGATGTATGTTCTCTATTCCTGGTCCTCGATAGTGAGCCTTAAACGCTGAAAGAACAACCAAGTATGATATAAGTTAAATAATACTAACATGTAAATACAACATATAAGAGGAGCGGTATATAACGCGTGTTTAGCCCACCTAAAATAGCGTACATTAATTATACGGTACGTAACGCTCCGATGTGCTGCATTACATCAATAAACGGAGGGTGCGGCCAACTCCAGAAATAATGAAATAGATTATGTATCCAACCGGTCAAATCCCTTTAAGAGTAATTTGACCAATGTGTGTGAAATGCCCAGATAAGCACGAACTTAACATTACGTATGTCTTTCGTGAAAAATTAGTAGTCTTACCCCAAAAGGTCTACGATAATAGGGTTATCGCCCTTTAATTGTAATGTTAATCTACCTAATACAGTAAGGCGAATGTATATGAAAACTTACAAGGCCCAAAACCTAGAAATATCCCTCTCATATCAATATCGGTATCATCATAACCATGCACTCCCATTCTCGGTCGAAAATCGGATTTTCGTGATGGATAATTCGGTTTTACCGGCTGAAAAGAAAGTAAAATTTTATTTTGAAATTTTAGACAATTTATTTTATGAAAGAGGAGAGCTAGCCTATAATTTTTTGTTAATTTTCTTCTATCTGACTAAGAATAAAGGGGATTTAATGTAAGGAAGTTGGAATGACATGGGGTTTAATGTGCATACGACCTACTCATATTGAATTCCAACTGCCTAGGAATCTTTAGCGTACTTCCTCGAGCACCGGGACCTCCAGCTTAGCGAGTCAATTGCAAGGAAATGAGAGTCTCCTCTGCAAACTGGGATAGCAAAGACAGAATTGTATACTGGACACGCTCTATGGCATTCTTATAGTTTATTTAAATTGAAATATTATGTCCCAATAAACCCATCTCTGTCCACGGGTGGCTAACACATAGCTTACCAGATACACTAATACATGTATTGTTTAATTAAAGGATCCAGAACATTTCTTACTTTTAACTACACGGATTGTCAAAATAATTGATCAGCCAATAAAGGTGACAAGATTTTTTTCCCCCAGATTTAAATTATGACACATGACACAACCTAGAAACTTCGTTCATTTGCCTAGTATGCCATGGAAAAACCTAGCTAGTAACTCAATGGTAAATTCAATGGATGAACTGGTGTTTAATATTACATTTTCCTTTGTTTTCTCAAAATAAGAAAAAAGTGAGTTACTAGGGTTATTTTTCCTTTTAACGGGAGCTTTGGATTAACCGTTACGTTATAAAAATATTCATATTATATTCATATTATCTCTAAAATAAAACTTGTCACGAACTACTTTTAGACTATTTCAAATCAGAACAAAACGTCGCGAGTATTTATGGATGATAAAGCCTTCAAACTGTCCCTTACACCTGTGGTAAATTTTAAACTCTGGCTATTCTATGAGGCTTGGGCTGCAAAATCTTTATAATTCTTTGCGAAAATAATTTTCAATAACTTTACATTTTTTATTTCGTAAAAAAAACACCGTTTGCAGTTAATTGTTAAACCGCTCTGATGGCAGTTTGAAAGGGCAGTGAGGTGGTGTACATATTTTGTATCGAATGTTCAAGTCTTGATATATATTTCACTGTTTTACATTGGTTTCTATTGGTTATGATTCCAAGCTGGCACCCTTAAAATTCAGTTTAAACTAATGGCCACAAATTAGTAAATTCTTACTGTTAATATATAATAAGGCTTCTCTGCTATCATCGTTATTGGTGCTACACGTGCATTATGTTTATAGTGATATCGTTCTGGCAAATCTTCACGTTCATAAACATGCATTTTACGGTGAAATCGTCGTAACTTGTGGTAAACCTGAAACAAACAATAATGTCGTCGAGGTAACACGTTATAGTTTCCCATCTCCAGTCCAATACAAATTCCGATTTCGAGTAAGAGGTCTAAATAATCTGCAACATCACTTCTGTGGAAGCAAATGTTAAAGCACTAGGTGGTAGTAATAGAAACGGTCATAAAGGTGAGGAGGGGGGCTTTATTAAGCAGCCAAGATTACTCCAATCTACATTGTCTGTAGCAGCTGCGATGGGATTTATCGTCCAACGCTGAAATATCCCGAGGAACTTGTTCGGCCAACATTGGTAAAGTCCACAGGGGCGTTGGGTGACCGAATGGTTAACACGTGCGCGATTTATCGTAAGGTATGTCATTGTGTCAAGTGGCGTCGTTTCGATTCCCCCTTTGTGCGTGACAAGGAGTAGGGCCACATATTTAACCTCGTGGGGTTTCTCCGAATCCCCCGGTTTCCTCTCACTAGCGAATTATTGAAATAAAATTAAACCATATTTCAGTCGAGTAAACGTTAAACACCACTTCTCTCTCTCTAACCCGGAAGCCCTTTGTTCGATCCCGGTGTTGGCCGAAAAAGTTCATCGGGATTTTCCGGCGTGGTTTCCCCCTTGTCAGTGGTATAGGGAGGCGGGCCTGACTATGGACAGCGTATATAGTCATTCAGCTTCAGATTGAATGAAACACATTGGTATAAGAGTAGGCCATTGCGCTACTGTGCGAGCAGACCACCCCACCCCACCCCATAACACTATATGATGCATCCCCGTCTTCATTAGGCCGTTTGGAGCAGCCCAGTTGGAGCACTAGAACTTTTAACTCCATTTCATTTTTCGCTCTCTAGCTGTGACACCAGTTGTGCTTGCAGTCAAATCAAAGAGCAGTAACAATTTTCGCTAAACTCACCTCTCTGTGTTTTCCAGGTTTTGGCCAAATACTTGATATAGGCCCGTTTTCTCGAATAACATCATAATCATACCGGGTCAATATACTAGCTGTATTTATTAACGTTCTATTGGTCATATCTGTCATACCATGATCAGAAAATATCATGACATTTAATTTATTGTTTAATCCCATTTTTACTATGTCTTCTGTGAGTTTAAACAATTCAGCATCTAAGGCCTGTATATTGTCGTTCAATTGTTTACTCTTGGGACCGTAATCATGTCCTAATTTATCGGTCAGTTCATAGTATACACCTAAAAATGAAAAGACGTAAACAATGATACCTTTACCATATTAACAAATATGTTGGAAAGAGAGAGAGAGAGGGGAGAAATAGAGGGAGAGAGAGCGAGAGAGAGAAATGGGTTTGAAGTTCCACTCGACACAAACTAGGTCATTTCGGGACTAACGCACGCGGTTGGGCAGGCAAACGTACTACTTGTCACGTACAACCGGGGAATCGAAACCCCACCAGTTGACTCAATGGTAGACCTATGATACAGCGCGCATGTCGGAAAGAGAAAGAAAAGGAATGGGGTATAAGATCTCGGCGACGTAATCCCCCAGGTTGTACGAGACAAGGAGTAGGGTCGCCTGTTCATCCTCGTTGGTTTTCTCCGGGTCCTCCGGTTTCCTCCCGCTGCTATAGACCCCTACGCGCAAGCCAATTATTGAAATAAAATCGAACCATATGTCAGTCCAGGAATGACCTACTTTGTGTCGGTTGGAGGCTAGACCCCATTTCTCCCCTCCCCCTGTTTTGTACATGTATTTCCGAAAGGATGATATTTGCAATGGTGTTTTTACTGGGGAATATTGGTTGGAAATCTTTGTTTTCGTTAGCGGTATGAACGTGGGCTGGGTATGGAACAGCGCATAGTCATTCGGAATGGACGAAAAACTGATGTCCCATGTCAAGTTGGCATGAACGTAAAAGAACCCTGGACAGTCGGATTATACCGTAGCGCCGCAGCAGTCCGGGCAAAATCGCCATTATCACTGAACCCACTTTTGCCTGATAAATAATGTTTTCTCGGTGAATTATTGTTGGGTAGGGTCCCTTCAATTTTTCCAGGGTGGTTGTGGTCGTGTCGGGACTATACTGTGTTCAGGTGGTGCAGATATGTCAAACCCGCACTTGGAAATCACGGTGGCTAAGTGAGCAAGGCGCTGGCTCGCTAGCCTGGAGGTTGGGTGTTCGATCCCTGCATTGGCCGAGAAAGTAAATCTCGATTTTCCGGCGTGGTTTCCCTTGTCAGTGATGCAGGAGGGCCTGACAAGAACAGCTGCCTAGTCGTTCGGATGGGACGAAAACCGAGGTCCCGTATACACATTGGCGTGCACGTAAAAGACCCCATGGCATATAAGAGTAGGCCGTAGCGCCGTTGCCCGGGCAAAATTTCCCTCACAGCACACTATATGGCATATGCCCGTCTTCCATTAGCCCAGGTCAGATGCAGAAGAGTAGGACGTTAAACCGCATTTCATTTTATTTCAGGACCACATGCTCTATTGTCATTATAGTGAGTATTACTCTGACAACTGGTGTAAACTGAGGTTGAACAGTAGTGGGAGGCGAATACGACACATTCTATTATAGGCACATAGAAATAAAATGGGGTTTAATGTCCTATTGTTCTGCTCTGGACTGGGCTAAAGACGGGTGTGTGCTATGGGTTGAATTTTGCCATGACAGCGTCACCACGGCCAACTTTTATGTCGAATTGCAATGGTCAAGGGACCTTTTACATGCAGGCCAATGTGTACACTGGACGTCAGTTTTTCACCCCATCCAAACGAGTAAACAGCTGTCCTTTTCAGGCCCTCAGTCCTGCACTATTTACAAGGGGGAACCACGCCTGTACATCTGCAGGGATAGGACACATGACCTCCAGACTAGCGAGACAGCGTCTTACCCACTTAGCCACCGTGACCCCTCAGAAAGTCATTGCAATATTTTGATATTGAACGCATTCTTCTGTGTTCTTTGAAATGGGAAATATTTTTATATTACCACCCAGATCAGCTTCGTCATTAACAAATTTCCGCATGACGTCCGCCATAACTCTTTTAAAATCATTTAAACTAGGTGGACCATTATATGGTCTACATTGCGTTGGTTTAACATCTCGAATGGTAACTTCACAGCCAGGCCAAAAATACATATAACTGTTTAACTTCTGTAAAATAACAACAACATAATTAACTTTTATATTATAAACACAATACATACAACCCTATTCTGTAGCAGACGTACGCCATATAACTTCTTTATGTAGGGTTACAGTTTGAAGTTCCGATATTGGATGTACTAACGTAATGTTCGAATTGACGGAATGTTTGGTAGTCCAAAGGTTCGACTATTGACTTGGGAAACGGTTTCCAGTAGGATTAGTAGAATAGTCAGATATAGGTCAGTAATATTAGAAAAGAATTGAATCCAAAAATCCATGGTGAAGATTTCTTTACAAGGTTCCCCGACAAATTCCGAAATGTAGATTGGGCATTAATCCCCACCCCTACCTCTCTCTCTATCTTGCCAGGTTATAGAAAATTGGCCAGGGTGATCATTTGTATTTAAATCATAATAGGTATATTTCAAATTATGAGTGAAAAATATATATGGCCTCTCTGTAAAGAATGGTAATATTCTTACACATGTACGTATATATTAGGGGGTCACGGTGGCGAAGTGGTTGAGACGCTAGTTCGCTAGCCTGGAAGTCGCGGGTTCGATCCCTCGATTTGCCGAGGGGGTCTGAGAAGAAATTTTCTAAGTCTAATATCTTTTGTAGAATATATATTATCAAGATTTTTCATCAAGATTTTTCAGGGTGGTTCCGCCTTGTCAGTGATGCAGGACGGGGGAGGGGCTGACAAGGACAGCTGTCTAGTCGTTCGGGTGGGACGAAAAACTGAGGTTCCGTGTGCACATTGGCGTGTACGTAAAAGACCCATTGACAGTTGTAATTCGATATAAGAGTAAGCCGGGCAAAATTTCTGTCACTGTATGGCGTATGCCCGTCTTCATTAGCCCAGTTCGGAGCATAACAGTAGGACGGCAAACCCCATTTCATTTCATTTATATATATTATTGATAAGTCGAAATCTTAAAGTCCGTTCAGTCAGCGAAAAAGATTGCTGACTACCTATCATTGATACATCTGATACAATTAAGTATTGGCATGGTGTGTTGGTGGGTGATAATATCATTATCACTGGTTTGCTTTCCACACGCCGTGATCAGACGATAAACAGGTTTCCAGGCACTGTATAGATTATTTCTTCTGACAAGAAGGCCGAAAGTACAGTTTCGATACTTCAAGCTAATTGATCCTGATAGTTAAAATATATTTTATGGCGAACAAGGTCATGATCAGATAAGTGAATTATTAAATCAAATATACATAATAATTGCAAAGGTATACGATTTTTCTGGGATGCATTTTCCTTCGAAGCGCCATAACATACAATAACGTCACAAATAAGGGGTAGGGGCATAAAGTTATAGAGACTATGTATATATTTCTATGGCGAGTGATTTTTCTCTATGAGGCGGGGAGGGGGGGGGGGTGTCTGTGTAGCCTATTATTTAAGGTCTCCTTTCTATTGTGTAGTTAATTCAAAGAGTGTGCGTGAAAGGAACAGTGTGCAGGTACGACCTATGACAGGAGTTCCCGAAATTACATGTTGTCAAACCAAATCTAAAACGTCATCTCTGAAAGTCGTTTTCTGGACACCCAATATTTAGTATCTGGAGACGGCTTCCTTTATATTGGGCGAACAGAAAAAATATGTGAGTGTTTATTTACCTGTTTTTCAGCAGAAATCCAGACGGGTTCTGCTTGATTCCACCAGTAAGAATGATATTGTTCTGGATTTGTCCCGATCAGGAATGATTCTTTTTCTACTTCATCATACATATAATTACTGATCATACCATGGTTCTCTGTATATAACCCTTCAACAAATTATTAAACAGATTACTTATCACGTTATGACTCTCAACAAAATATTTTACAGATTATTATGGATCCCAAGAAAATATCCTACAAATTACTTATCACATTATGGCTACCAACAAAATATCATACAAATTACTAATAACGTTATGACCCTAAAGGAAATATTATATAAATCACTAATCACACTATGGTTTTCAGCTCAATTTTATACAGATTATTACTCACATCATGGCCCTCAAGAAAATATTATACAAATCCCTTTTTCATACCCAATAAAATATACAGATTACATAAAGCCTGATGCACTATCAACACAGCATCATACAGATTACTTAATCACATGATCGCTCCCAAGAAAATATTATGCAATTTATTTACATAAGGAGCCGCGGTGGTTTAGTGAGTAAGACGCTGGCTTTCTCTCTTGGAGTTCCCGTGTTCGATTCCTGCTTGGATTTTCCGGCGTGGTTCCCTCGGGGATGCAGGGTAAACGGAAACAAAGGACAACGTATAGTTGTTGGGATAGGACGAAAAACTGAAGTCCCGTGTACACATTGTCGTAAATGTAAAAGAGTAGGCCATAGCGGTGGTGTCCGACTTAATTTCCCAAATCGAACGAAATGTAGAAATTCGGCTTTCGGTGTTTAATAATCCATAATTCTTGCCTTGTCTACAAATCCTTACAAAAGTATTGAATAGGCTCCAGACTCCAGATGTCTTCAAGGATATTACAAAAATCAAGCATTTTGAAAATTCCCCGAGGATGTCACATTTCTATGACGTAAGCTGTTACCCACAGATAAAACGAATTAGTAATTTAGTATAAGTCTGCTGATGTTATATAGTGGACATGCTCAGACAATATAAAACAAATGTATAAGTCATGTTTTCAGGAAACCATCAAATGAGAGAAACCGGAATTGGGAGTTTGTAGAACAGTAGATTCCTTCCTGCCATCTTGTTGTTATTTATATATTTACCTCGGCTATTTGTTTATCTATTTATTTATAAACAACCCCGCCCTGCGTGTTGTAATCGGGGTCACGTTTAATAGAAGCTTTTTACTTTTGCTGTCTCTTACCTCGTCACGCAAATGTTAATAGTTTATCACTAGCAGTACATAGATTAAATTATTACAGTCTAAACAGTTCAACATATTTATAATGATATTGATGCTACGCTGTCGTACATGTAGCATGATATTTTAATTTTTTTATTAGACTTTAATAGTTTCTGTCCTATCTGTTTCTAAATGATTTGTATCGGTTGGGCATCAGGTAGATACATGGTGGGTCTGGAAATTCCTAGAAGGTTTCCATTTTGTTTGGTTCCGTTCGGCCGTTTTCTTCGTATTACTCAAAATTTACAAACACTTACTTGGTTTTCCAAAAGACGGCAAACAGAATGAATATTCCCTTAATTGACCCAAACATTTACTTCGACATCACCAAGCGAGACTAATCCCCTGGAGCAAGATCATAACCTATCGAACGAGGCTAGTCTTCTAGCTCAAGATCACAACTCACCAACCGAGATTAGTTACCAATGTTCAGATCAAAAAACAACTTAACTCTTATCGTAGGAAAAACTATTAAACTGAAATTATCTTGACTGACATCACAAACTACTAAACTGAACTAATTATCTTAGTTCAGAACACAAACTATCAAAACTAATTTATATTGACAAATCCAAATTAAGAATGCATTATGTAGTAGCTAAATCTGCATAATGCAGACCTCCCGTTTGCCCCCAATATTATTAATTAACCATTTATGCACATGGCAAGTCCGCAAAGAACTCTCTAGATTATCTGGTGGTTCTGATTTTCAGCGGATTTAAACACGATTGATGGCCAGATAATAATCTAATAAAAATGTATAATCTAGACTTTGTTTATCAGCGTAACAACGGTAGCAATGATAATCGAAACAGCACTGTCCTTCAAACGGCGAAGTTATTATTTGGCCGAAATTTCAACAGATTTCCTTTTCATTATCTATGTTTCAACTATTACAACGAAAACTATCAGCGCTTTAATATAGCTTTAAATTGTTAAACAAATTCATGGTCATTAATCCTCTATCCTATCATAATGTTTCTTTAATCGAGTAAAAACGATTTCTTTATTTGTGCTTGAGCTATTAAACGCTACCCGCGTGTTCATAAGTTGAACAATCAGAGGAAATCCTGAATACAAGAAATACCACACGTGACATGTGGTTTAAAGGTGGACTGATCTTTACCCGATTCTAATCAAGACGAGGCACACATGTTTAATTCTTATATCCAACTATTTTCTCACGTGTTATAGAAATTGTTCTGTGGTTCACCACGCTGATCTAATAAGTAAGCTTACGCATACCCTGTGTTGTGTACCAAATCCGTCATTACCGTAGAACGATTGTAGTGATTTAATTCTACTATGATGGAAGCGTGCCATTAAGTGTGAATTGCACCATGAGAAGTGGTACAAAGTGTTCTAATACACTGTTTTGTGTTCACAACCTCTATGTGTGTGTGTGTATGGAAGGGGTGGGGGCTAGGGTTTTTTAACGCCTTTGCGTGAAATCACAAGGTCTGTCATTGTGTCAAGCGGCGTGGTTTCGGTTCGCCGCTTGTACATGACATCTTGGGATTTCTCCGTGTCTTCCAGTTTCCTCCCACTGCGAAAGACCCCTACTCGAAAGCGATGTTTTGAAATACATCATGGATTATAAGGTCCATGAATACACTTAACCGTGTTAGTCCCGAAGCGACCTAATTTGTGTCGAGTGAACGTCACACCGACCCCCCCCCCCCCTTGTTGTGTGGTAATTGTTTCATATGAACGCAATTACTGACGCCAAGTTTTGTTTTAAGATCCAAAAGTTATATCAAAGACCGTATGAGGTATAACGGCTGACTGTATCTTTACTTACATAAGTATAAAACCATGAACATTATAAAACAATTACACGTTTTTACCCACAACATGACATAAACATACTTGAAATTGTTTAACGCATGGAATGTGGTAGGTGTATGAACTTCCAGCCTACAAACCAATTGCTATTTTATTACATTATAATCTGCACATTATCTAACTGCAGGTATAAAAGTTGTTCATCAAAATACTCAGTTATTATTTGAATCTAGACATCCTGGCCATTATTGTTCACATTACTTTGAATCGAGAATTATCAGCGATTGAAAGGATATTTAATTTCTTCTATCAAAAGAAACGAAATGCACCAGGTCTTGGCTAATAAATGCAGTGTGCTGTTAGACATTGTGTCCACTCGACACAGTAAATCGCTTGTGCGTAGGGGTCTTTAGCAATGGGAGAAAACCAGATGTCCCGGAAAAATCCCACGAGGTTGGACAGGCGACCCTATTCTGTGTCACGTACAACCGAGGAATCTACGGTGAGGGTAATTTTGTCCAGACAGTGACGTTTCCGCCTAATTCCAACTGCCAAATTTTATTTTACGTGTACACGAGACCTGACAAAACTGCTAAATCCCGAAAAAAACTTTGGAGACCAACGGAGGGATTGAACCCTAGACATACTGGTTATGTAGTCAGTGACTTATTCACTGAGTGATCGTGGCTACCGATGTTCCTGGGTGATAATAACTGGTCTTCAGAAATTCTGCATAGTACCATGACCACTGGTTCTAGGTGATATATTTATTTATAATGTCAATATATAAAGGTATGGGTGTATGATTAAAGTGAGGGTTGAAAGCTGTAGATCAGATTACTGTACTATCATATTCCATGATAAATATGAATAATAAATACCACATGCTGTCAATTATAGTCAAACCTTTAACTGACAGCTCAACTCGTTAAAGGGAAATACCCATCATCATTTCTTCCTGCTTCTAATATTATATTCAGACGGATGGGTGTCTCGTCGACACTAAATATAGTAATATAACATTTTTGAAAATTATGTTCTAAATTTGTTGGGAGAAAGAGATGGGGTTTAACCTACATTCGACACAAACAGGTCATTTCGGGACTAACATATGGTTCAATTTTATTTCAATAATTCGCATGGGCGTATAGGTCTTTAGCAGTGGAAGGAAACTGGAGGACACGGAGAAAACCCACGGGGTTGGACTGGCAACCCTAGCCTTTGTCACGTACAGCCGGGGAATCGAAACCACCCCATTTGACTCAACGACAGACCTTATGATACTACGCACACGCGCTAAACAATCGGCCATTCAACCCATATACAAGCACAATATCGAAACCACACCACAGACCTTGTGATTTCACGCACACGCGTGGACATGGAAAACTCAAGGTAAGCGAGCCAACGTCTTCCCCTGTTAGCAACTGTGTCTCCCCCATCGGAAAAGCATTACTCTATATTTTGAAAATAGTATTAAGTATACTCTGCCACTGACAAGACACTATCGTTACTGTTGACATCTTGAGAAGTTATTGGATTTTATATCATGCCAGTATTCTACTATATGAACATGCCTGCTAAACATTTAAAGCGGGAATTTCATATTTTCCAAGAAAGTCAAAACATATTTATTTCTATGTCTTTTGCTCAATAGGTTGTCAACTCACTATTATACAATCATAGGCATTATTTTCCACACTGAAACATCTTTCACATCGGAAATAATAACACAGTTACCTCCTTGTTTTCCCTTTCCCCCCATGCAATAGCTATCTTCAAACGTTTGAATTTAATGTTGAAAGTGATATGTTTGCCAATTTCTAAACTGGCAATAGTGACTTAAAGAATTATTCTTTAACAAGGTTGGACTGTTTATAGATACCATCTATTTTAAGGCTTTATTTTAATATATTTTAAAAATATAACTTAAAAATATGAAATTGCCGCTTTAAACATACAGGGTCGGTCTTTCTTTAGGCCTGAACAGTTATACTGTATAAACTATTTATTAGACATTTACTAACATGACAAAATCATAAGAAACCCGGTGACATCTGGTGATTTTCTTTAGATTTTAATCTGATCTACCGTTCAACACCCATTGATGATTGAACGCAAAAATGGATAATCGAGACGGTTTTATTTTTATCACAGCAGTAATAACAATTACAAATCGAGATTACAATGGTTTTTTGTCACTTGTTAACAATTACAATCGAGATTACAAGTTGTTTTTTTTTAAAAGTAATTTGACTGAAATGTTCAGAATATTCCCGTTACATTATCTATTATTTAACTATTATAGTGAGACCTTTCAGCTTTTTATCTCATCTTCCATAGTGTATCTTAAATTCCTAAGGTGATCCACTTTGTAAAACGTTAAAATAAAAACGACATCTAAAACCCCATATTATATTGTATTACCTTCTCATATTTCTATTAAATAGCTGAGCCACTTTAAGACGCATGGAAGTGATATTGTAGTGTTTGTAAATAAATACCAAACATTTTACATAAACTATATCTTCCGTTCTACTCCATTACACATTAAATACTAGACATTTTTACTTGAAACGTTAGTACTGGGCTCTTGAAAACTGGAGTCGTTGTGTATGGCGAGATTTCTAAGCCAGAGATAACATATCATGGACTGGTAATCGACATAAATTCATTTCAAGGTACATTTACTATGTTTCTTAACAACAATAATTAAGAAAGATAGCGAAATAGTTGTTTCGCATTCCTTTTAGTATTCAAAGACCACTTTCCTGACTCGCTAACCCTTTAATGTGATACTAATTACTTTGTTCCCATAAAACACATGAATCTATGTCTACGATGGAAGATACTAGCTACCAACAGCAGTAGACCCTAGTATTTCAAGGTTAAGAGAATTTTAATAATGTTGATATTTACATTATCTGGGTACAAACCTACCACCGTATGGGTTTGTCTTCTTATTAAATTAACTCTATAACATGATAACTTTATCTTGTAACGACGGCAACCCTGATAATACTACAACTAGTACTGTCTTACAGATAACATGGAGAGAGAGAGGGAGAGGGGGGGGGGGGGGGTAACGTCCAATCAACATTGACTAAGGTCATGTATATACTACGGACTAAGACGCACACGTCCAACCTCCTTCAATAGAATTTGGACACATTTTTGCTTGATGCATGTCCATTTCACGGGGCGGGAATGGGAGTTCGGGGGAGGAGGGGGATATATTGGCATTACCGCTGTCCACCTACTAGTCGAGAATTTGTGTAAGCGTTCTACAGGTCTAAGTTTTGAAGATTTTATTTCAAACATTTGGAATTATTCTGGTCCTAAACTGGAACCCGGTCAAAACCCAGAGTTACTATCATTACGTTATTATTTGTTTCTTAAGAAAAGTGAGCGTGGCCTATTTACATTCATCAAGATCTGTGCATGGGACCCATTCTGCACATAGAGATCTAGAAAATAGTATCATGTTTTCTACCTCGTTTCATATCTGTCATACACACAAAAACTAAATAAACTTCCTTTATTTTATTAAATGGAAGCAGGATAATTACTTAACCAAATTCTGGAATCATACTTTGTGTTTTCGACTAAAATCGTCCATTTAGGTCTTGAAATGGCTGTTCTCAAGCGGAGCAAAGTGTGAACAGACAGCCTTGACTTATAGGTTGTGAATCCACGTGTTTCGCCCTTTTTTGCAGATAGACCATGCCACTCAAATGTTATTTACCTGTGTATATAAACTAGATTGTGTAATTTATATAACACGAAGAATGTCAAATGTCATAGTTCAACTACTAAAGTCTCATATCAAAGTCTTTGTTTGTGGTGATGAATATTAATTTACTCGCTAGGGCCAAATTAACTTAGTTAAATATAATACACTTGCAGATATATGGCCACACTAATTGGAATGTCTGTTATTCCGGAACACCTATTAAAAATTATGCTTCCATTGGAAAAAAAACTAAATTTAAATAGCAGAACCTAGTTGTTTTTATCAAAACTTTCAAGTCCAAATGTTTAAGTTTTGTAATTCGAGTATAACATTGCCCCCAAGAATTGAGTTGGTTACATGTTGATCAAGACCCAAATATTAAATTAGTTTAACCAAGGGTGTAGGGCATTTATTAAGACACACACGAATTGCGTAAATAACAGGCTAGATTTGCTATCCAGACTTATTTGTGTAAAATATAATTATAATGCTTAAAATTATCTATTTTAGGTTTTATATTACATTAGCATTACATAACTATTACAAGCATCAACCATTACGTCAAGATATAATATTAAATACATTAATCAAGAATAAACTAAATATGGTCTGTGACCTCAGTTTATTTCAAAATTTATGTCCACCAACACTTGACGAAACACGTCATCCTAGATATGGGTCGGTCTGTGTGTGTGCGTTGGAGGGGGGGGGGGCACAGTAGGTGCGTGGCATTGATTAGACTCCTGAGAAAAATATACTGTTCATTTTCCTTTGGAACATCTCGCCGGCCATGTTTCAATCTGAATTCGGTTCCTTAACTGGGATTGTTAGTTGCATACAGTCCTAGAGTATATTGTTAATTATTATTTTCATTTTTATTTTTCGTTTCGTTCGAAAATTACAAATGGCGATCATCGGATTTATATTCCTCTATTCCAGTTTTCATGAAACGAAATGAAATGAGGTTTAACGTCCTACGTTTCTTCTCCACCCGGACTCGGTTTTCATGAGATCACAATTATCATGATAAGTTTTAATATTTTAGTTCTTCCCGTTTCTTTTGCTGTCTATACTTATTTAATTGCAATTCCAGACATAGTCCCACAGCAATAAACCCCATCATTGCGTTTGATAAAACGCCCCGATTGTATTAGACCATTAAATTAACACTGTACACGTCTGTATCAAATTTATGTTACATTAAAATTCCAAGATATTCTGATAATAATACCATGAAAAAAATCCATTTGCTTGAGAAAAAAGAGACAGATAAAGAATATTCTGTTTGATTTTGTTGAAGATGCCTGTTTTTGTAATAATTTATTAACAACAAAGTATTTGAAGATTTTTTTTCTTATCTTATGTAGCCATTTCATTTACTGTTTACTAAAAGAAATCTGCCTTTACTTGTTTTGCCAATTGGCAAAAGTCAGCTAAGACTCATATGAAGAATCCAGGAAGGGAAAGACGATCTAAAGGTCACTTTTTTTGTTTTTTCGCATAAAACGCAAAACAAACTTTTGGACGAGAATGCTTGCTGTGAACAGAATAACGAGTGGGTTTTATCAGAACTTCAAAATGATGTTTGACAAGAACCATTATTAACAATACAACTGTCTTCAACTTTTCAGGCTAATTAAGGTTAAGTAAAGGATAAGATGGACTTGTATTTGTCCCGGAGGCCATTTCAGAAGGGCCTTGGTTCGATGTGACTCCGGTCGTTTTTACCTGAAATTGATTGCTCCACAGATAGCTAATACAATTTGCTACCAGGTGGCATTATTAACTGGAGTTCGTGGAAAAAGTGAGTTAGATAGCTCTTCTCCCGGGTTCTTCATATAAGACCGTTCCCCGTGAAGTTACATCGACTAAAAGTAACCAACAAATATCCTTAGTAAACCCCGTGCCGGCATGGGAAATTGGCCCTTATTGTACCTCAAATCGGTTACTTAAAGGGGCCATCCTTTTAACACACAATTAAGCAGTTTTATTCTCCAATATATAATCGAGATTGGTCCTTTAACTTAAGTAGTTGTTACTGAATGAATGAACATGTTTTTATACACCGATGGGACTAATGAAGATGGGGCATACGTCATATAGTGTGCTATTATGAACATTTTGCCCGCACAGCTATTGTATTGAATTCCAACTGGCAGGGGTTGTTACGATAATAAACAAAGTTTCGTTTATCCATTCCTATGGTTATTTTACACATCGTAAAACGTATTCAAATCCACTAAATATCACATGCATCCGATGGCATCGAGAAGTGATTATCGTCTTGGTAAGTTAATTAATAATTTAGATAAGATATTGTGTATTTCGGATGAGGCTTCTATCTTGTTTGTGGGTTTGTCGTGTGAAATTATTCATATGAGGGGCGGTCCTCCTGTCAATCACAATGCTAATATAATTATTGTAGCTAGAAATATTTAACAGAATTAAACTCACCCGTGGCAATAGAATAATAATTAGGATAAGACAGGGTCGGGTAGACGGGTTTCAGATAATCCGTTCTAATTCCTATCTCGAGTATTCTCCGGAATCCTGGAAGATGTAAGTCGGGTTGGTCGAGATAATCCCATCTAAATCCATCCAATAGAATCATCAATAACTGTTGGTTTTCCCGGGCAATAACTGATTTAATATATGTGATCAACATCCATATAAACACACCAAAACCTTTAGAAGACGCCATTGTCTTTTCGTTTCCTTCTTTATTCAAAATGAGTTTAAAAAAAAACAATTTGTTTTCAGTAACTCGTTGATCCAATGCCGAATTGACTTATTCAAGTAGGCCTTCTAAGTGGTTGCTTTTAGAGCTCATTGGTGATTACTTGTTTACCAAAAAGATTATTTATCAAAGTCCTTCGACATTTGGTTTTCACGCGGTTTACTTTGTAAAGGATGCGCAGTTGCTTAATATAATCCTTTATCAGAGATTATTCCATGTCGATATGGTTTGGTTAAGACAATCCGTGTTCACTTATCACTGGTGATTCCCCTGTGATTTACATAATCTGATGATAAATAAATATAAACTCAATAACTAGGTTCGTCCTCAATATTAATACAACAGAAATAACCAGACTCTTCCTCAATTATATATTATATGTTCTATTTTACATAGCATACACTGATGGTGTCCTCGTGACCACTAAAATTAAGAAAACAACAGATTGTTTATATAATGAGCTCATCTGAATGCGCATAAACACACCTGAACTTTTCGTATAATTTTAGGCTACATGTTGGAAAAGTTTCTGTCCTACTTTTTGCGGATTGATATAGGTATTGATATTTTATCCAATCTTGTTTAAATATGAGCTGATAAAACGTCTTTAGCAATTTATTCCCTCTTGACCGCACCGTATTAGCAAACACAAACAGGACACTCTCTTCTTACTATCAAAGCTTGTTTTCTACGTCTTTTGACTATTTGAGGCCGATGTCCATGTTGTTACTGCGACATTTACAACTTAATGTAAATATTTATCCGCTGAACATGTCGTGTCGCACAGGTTGTTGGCCTCTACCTAAAACAGAAAAGGTTATATTCAACAAACATCAAGAGGTAAAAATATAGCCCATGGGAACCCTTCACCTTTTACTCGGTCCAAAATGTCACCTAGGTGTTCGATTTTAACCTCATCTAGAGAATTTTAGTTTTTTTACCATTTTGGAACACTAATCGCGCACATATGAACACATCCTAATAACGATTAGAATTAAAGATGTAAAACACAATTAATGACAAAACCTTTGTGGCGCCCCTGGGCAAAAGTTCAGTGATCCCCCCACCCTTTGCATAATGTAACTGCTTTGTCCAGTGCCTGCGCTCAGTTGATATTTTTCATGATTAAAGTATTTCTAAAATGCAATTTGTTTTATACGTTTAACACTTTATATAAATAAATATTTATTAAATCAACTTATATGCAGTAAAAGTTTTATGTTTATTTCCCCTTCAACTCTCCATTTGATCCAAAATCCCTATAATATATTGAAAAAACCATAAATCTACGATCTCTATTTGTTGAATATAAACTGGTTCACATAGGTTTATGCGAAACAAAGGCCGGTGATTTGCTATTTCAGCCCCAATGAGGCTAGTCCATAAGTATTCCAAGGGCCCTTTTAGGGCGTTAAGGCGATGCAGAAAAGTAGGACGTTAAACCCCATTTCAGTTCATGTTATGCATAATTTAAAGGGACAACACTACAGAATAGAAAACATTATTCTGATACATTCAAATCCGACTAACCAAGACTGTGCCATCATAGTATGGAAATTGTGATCCCCGATGGTCTGGGAGTTGACTCTATCCATGATTACAACATACACTTGAACATGTGTATGAATTAATTTGCATCAATATTTCCCTTAAGACTAACATGCAATGCTGATTTAATTACACATAGATTGAAATATATAAATAAAATGATAAGATAGTGTTTATGATCATAGGGTAAAAAGCACAGGGATATTAAACTATTATAATTCATACTATGTAACCATACGTTCTAGTGTTTATTGTACAACGACCGACAAAACAAATCAGTGCGTATTGTTATTTTTTTTAATTTATGGCGTATGTTTAAATATTTAATGTAATGTGTACTTATCCGACGCAATGAACACCATCATAGCTACGGAGAGAGGGGGGGGGATTTAACGTTCACTCTTCACAAACTATACGTCATTTTATTTCAATAATTCGCGTGCACGTGGGTTCTTTAGCAGTGAGACTTAGTTTGATTCGAAACATCTCTCTCCCTCTCCCTCTCTCTCTCTCCATGTTATCTGTAAGATAGTACTAGCTGTAGTATTATCAGGGTTGCCGTCGTTACAAGATAAAGTTATCATGTTATAGAGTTAATTTAATGAGAAGACAAATCTATACGGTGATAGGTTTCTACCTAGATAATGTAAATATCAACATTATTAAAATTCCCTGCTCAACCTTGAAAGTTTACGATATGCTTAGCCACAGGTACCTACTATCTTTCAACATAGATTCAAAATAAAATGAAATAAAGTGAAAGGGGATTTAACGTCCTACTGATCTGCTCCTAACATGGGCTAATGAAGACGGGCATACGCCATACAGTGTGTTATGAGAGAAATTTTGCCCGGGCAGCGGCGCTACGGCTTACTCTCATATCGAATTCCAACCGCCTAAGGGAATCTTGTACGTGCACGCCAATGTGTAGCCTACACGGGACCTCGGTTTTTCGTCCCATCCGAACGACTAGACACCTTCCTTGCAGGCCTCCGTTCTGACATAGATTCATGTCTGAAGTTCGTATCATACGTTTTTGCATCTGTCTAAGCTAAGCATCAACGTCAATTACTAATTGGACCTCTTCGGAGCATTTTTATTTTCCCGAAATGGCCATTTTTTCTGCAAATCTAGCTAAAAATGTATTCCTATGCCTAATTTTCTCCCCAAAATAATGCTTAATATATAGAGAGTTGGGTGGCGATAATCAATGTTTGAAGATGGGGTTGCATTCATTTCGCCACCATTAGTGGGTCTTGTCAGTTTACGTAATTATTCGGTTTAATGTCACGAAATATTTTATTCTTTGCGCACCTTCACATGATTATTTGGTCCATTGTCCATGAAACCATACCTAATTTGTGTCGAGTAGACGTTACCCCCGCCCCCCCCCCCTCTTTCTCTCTCCATGAACTATAGTTGACTTATTGCCACACTGACTGAATACCCTTTAAGACGAGTTTGGTACAAGTACTTTCACATTGTTCACTTTGTACTTACTTTTGAAATGGTTGCTTTGTTTCAGAAAAATACGCTGCCTTCAAAAGAAAGACAATGCTTATATTATAAGAGTATCCGTGGGCCAAAATACCGTTCCTCTTAGATACAAGTGTATGGGTGTGTGGTTTCTTCATCTTCAAGTGAAGTTCTAAGTATATATGTTTATGGTCCAGAAGTTCGCCATAAAAAATTGGTCATATATCAGCCCGAGATAGAATTAAGTTACTGATTGTATTGTGGACGTTAAACCCCCATTTCTCTCTCTCTCTCTCTTTATAAAGAGAGAGAGAGAAATGGGGTTTAACGTCCACTCGACACAAACTAGGCCATTTTGGGACTAACATATGGTTTCAATTTTATTTCGAAAATTCGCTTGCGCGTAGGGGACTTTAGCAGTGGGAGGAAACCGGAGTGCCCAGAGGAAACCCACGAGGTTGAGAAGGCGCCCCTATCTCCATGCCACATACGCTCACACCAGGGATCGAAACCACAGCCACAAGCCAGAGGTGACCGGCCAGCTAGAGGTCGAAGCGCGGCACTCTAGACCACTAGGCCATCCCAACCCCCCGAATTCTTTTTAAAATAAATGGCCAAATTTAGATATTACATATCACATACTTTATGAAGCGACAATATTGAGAAATTACGACCTTTGCTGTGCCAATAACGCCAAGTGTTGCATATCACATACTTTATAAAGCGATAAAATTGAGAAATTACGACCTTTGCGGTACCAATAACGCTGTGTTAACGAATAAAAAAGCTATGTCCGTATAGTAGTGTGACTTCAAGGGAACAACTGATAACGAGTCAGTTCATTTCTTACAAAAAAAACAAGAGGCCTGTTGCTGTCTTAAGACAAAAAGTAATTTAAAGGCGAAAGAAAAAAATAGACAGAGTTCGTGCTAATCTATTAAATGAATCGTGTTGGGTATCAGGAGAATTCAATGTTGTCGAGAAAGCCGAGTGCTTCATTGATAAATGATTTGAACTGACTGACAATTAACAACGTCTGTCAGTCAGTTGTTCAAATGGAATTAGTTTTAAGCACGCAGAAGCTGTTCAAAAAACATAAATCATTTCAAAGGGTTTACAGTGTCAGACGTTATCCTTTACAAGACACACGTGTGTTACGGACGGGGAAGGGTGGGAGGGGTAACATTCATTCGACAATTCGAGATTAACATAATTATGAGTGTGGCGGAACCAGAGAGAACCCATATGCAAGCGACTTAACCCATGACTTGCATAAGGTCATTAGTTTATGATTTACACCGCACGCGTTAGATCACTCGTCACAGCCCCCCCCCCCTTCAGGTTGTCCGGATGGTACAAACGGAAGTCAATAGTTGAAATTCGTGTAAAAGAACGTTTGACACTTGGAATTCGGTGATAAGCAATCGGAAAGCCCGTTGTCCGACCAAAATTTCCCATATAGACCATTAAAGCGGCAATTTCATTTTTTTTAAGTTATATTTTTAAAATATATTAAAATAAAGCCTTAAAATAGATAGTATCTATAAACAGTTCAACCTTGTTAAAGAATAATCCTATAATTAACTATTGCCAGTTGAGAAATTTGGCAAAAATATCACTTTCAACATTAAATTTAAACGTTTGAAGATAGCTATTGCATGGGGGGAATGGGGAAACAAGGAGGTAATTGTGTTATTATTTCCGATGTGAAAAAAGTTTCAGTGTGGAAAATAATGCCTATGATTGTATAATAATGAGTTGACAACCTACTGAGCAAAAGACATAGAAATAAATATGTTTTGATTTTCTTGGAAAATATGAAATTCCCGCTTTAAATGACAAGGGAAAACCACGGCGGAAAATTTCCGATGAACTTTTCTCGATCAAGACCAGGATCGAAAGTGAAACCCCAGATTAGTGAGCCAACGTCATAATCACAGAGCCACCGTGGCCCCCATATCCATTTTAATGAGCTCTGTTCGCGTTATCTCACTTCAGAAGGGAACCTCGGTACAATAACCATCAGCAGTCACCTACTAAGTTGTTGAAACATAACTGCAAAAATTTATCCACGTAAAATTCCATATTAAAAGAAAAATTGTATATTGTGTCCAAAGAAAAGTACTCATTGAAGTAGACCCCGTAGGCCACTGTGCTCAAGTGTTGAGTGCATGGATCGCCGGTACGTAATACTTTATCGACTATGTCTACCAGTTGCGAAACTCGTTATTACGCCCCCCTGTTAAACATTGAGTATTCGGTTTCATACCCACAGTATTGTACTCAAACATCCCTAACTCGATCGGCATTCCTGGCAATCGAGATGTTTTGAATAATAGGAGTACGTTATCGCATTAAAGCATCAAAACAATAATTAAATCTCTAACAAGCTCAATTATATCTAATTATTAGAAATATGGTTACAATTTCAGGAACCATGTTCATTCAATTTATCAACAAACTGATATTTTGATCCTGGTATTAAACCAAGCCCAATAACAGCACCATCATCTTTCAAATGTACATGTATAACAATTGTCCCCGTGTGAACTAGTGCATCAGAGTATCGGGATTCCGCTGAGGATTTTACGGTTTACGCGCAAATTATTCAAATGTTGACACGACAGAATAATTAGGTTATAAAAACATTAACAGATTTTAACAGTTTAAGAAAATTCAAAACATCTAGCTTAATGGACAAATTATAGAGTTATACAAATGTCGTAAACAAATTGGGAAAACGCCTTGTTTACGATATCACCCTTGGTGGAAGTGGACGTTAAACTCCAGACACGAACGAAATGGGAAAGCGCCCAAATCCACTCATCTATATGTGTCGTAATAAACGTGGCTAGGACAGAACTTGTTCAAATCCACTACCATGGCATTTAATGAGGCGTAAAGAAAGAAAACCAAAATGTATATAAGAATGTGTTAGTACCATAAGACCTAATTTGTCTTGAGTAGAATTTAGTTAGAAAAGGGGTGTCAATGGAATGAAATAATAATTGTTTAATCGTCATGTTTGCTAAATGCGGACGCACTTCGATAAATTGGTTTCAAATAGTTGGAAAATAGATTTTGCCCCTAACCGAATCCTCAAACGAGAGAACTTGTGAATTAGTTTTCTTCTTTATTTCTGTTCAAATGACGTTAGAGAAGATAAATTAGCAACACGTACATTTAAACAGTAACAGCTATAAACTTATTCTAAAAAACAATTATGAACGTCTTTGAACTTTTTTTTTGTCTAATGAGATTTTTTGCGTTGAGTTGTCATGCTACTGACAGGAATTAAGACGAATTAGTCGGGGTCACGGATTGGGTTGCAGGGATTTCAAACTTTATTACACGATTTGGGTATTGAATGAATGATATAATATTTGAAATCCTGGGTGTTAACATTTTCAGGCTGATTCATGTTGTATTGAATAGACTGAGCTATTTCAAAAGACCAACAACAACAATAACAAAGGAAAGCCTTCCAATAAAATCTTTATATTCCCAAAATCAGGTTTAAACAAAGTAGCTCAAATAACATCTACGAGCTTACTATGAACATGGCACCAAGTATGTCGTTATACTACTAATCGAATCGATTGACCAAGTAACAATCGTGCCAAGTTTAATGTCGATCGTACTTGAAATGGCGGAACCATGTATCATAAGGTCTGCCATTGAGTCAACTAGCGTGGTTTCGAATTCCCAGTTGTATGTGACAATCATTAGGGTCGCCTGTCCAGTCTCGTGGGTTTTCTCGAGGTCCTCCAGTGTCCTCTCATTGATAAAGACTCATACTCGCAAGCGAATTATTGAAATAAAATTGATGCATATGCTTGTCCCGAAATGACCTTGTTTGTGTTAAATGGACCTTAAACTTGGTGACACTTTTATTATATAATAATTACAAATGAAGGTTGTCTAAAAGTACTTGAAAAATTGTGATTTGTAAACCAGCTGCTCGAGACAATCCTTTCCGGGAAGCAGAAAGCTACAGGAGTGACGTTTTCACACAGTTCTGTAACCCACTCATTTCAGGTGTTTGCTGAAACATCTGACAACTATTTCAGACTTAGGAAATATGGCGGTGAAATTTTACTCTCTTATTTAGCCTATTTAAAACCCCAACTGTTTATTATGATAATATTTACTAACAAGTTAGCACCACGTGTTGGTAATTACTATGACAGGGCCAGCTTTAATAGTATCCAATGAAAAGCATGGGTTAATGCTTAACATAGCTGTAGTATATCTTATTCTTAATCATGATACGGTTTTTTTTCTTACCGTTTGGCATGTGCAATGTACATGTAGCGGCAATATTTATCAAATTAAAAATCTAAAGGAGATAACCAACGGTCTTAAGTTGCAATGTCGGAGCAGTTTAACACTCGTCGATTTAAGTCAAAATAAAGTATTAAATTCGTGAAACGTTTTTTCTTGTCGTTTGGCTTATATATAGATCGGCAATAATTATCCAATTAAACATCTAAGTCTAATGGATATTTGTATTTAGTCCATGGTCTTAAGTGGCCGTGTTAAAGCTGATCAGTCCCATTTGATTAACGTTAAAATTGGCATATACCCATGCATATCGACAACATTTATCAAATCATAACTCTTAGCTTGCTTACTAATTGTAATTTCCTTTATTTCTCAATCTGGTGAATGTTAAATGTTAACAGAATAACACCCACGCCAATCTTTATCAAATCGACACTTTTATTATTTTTTGAAAGCTGTCACAGTTATTTTAACTTATATAATTACGCCTTGTCCTGTAACACTTTTGTTAGATAGAAATCATAAATATGGAAAGCAAAATCATTCAACTTTTTTTGATATAAATCAAAATTAAAACCAGTTGAATATTGATTCAATCAGTTTTACTAATGTTACAGTGGTGCTTTAACATCTGCTTCCGCTATCGCCGACAAGAATTAGTAGAGCCAAAGCTGCTGCCTCCATATTAGAATATGATCTTGCAATCTTTCCATTTACGGCCTAAGGGCATGGAGTGGTTTAGTGAGAAGTTCTTCCCTTTATTTAAAAAAAACAAACATATCGTTGGGCTATACTTGATCTGTAGAGTCAATCAGTTCTGAAATTGATGGGCACTGATAAACGCGACGAATGTTGTAGAGCACTGTAGATAATATGTTATACATGTAATTGGTTAGGGTTCGGTTAAAAATCATAACGGCACCCATTTGCCTCGCAGGTGAAGGATCTCGACTCCACGACACCACCGGGCTTTTGCACAAGTTGGGGGAGGGGGGGGCTGTGGAATTCCATAACTATGTTTTGCTCTTCTTCACTAATATTTCCCATTAATGTATTTTTGTACTTGTACCGGTTAGCTTCCACTTGTACGAAAACCATTTTTTGCTTGCTTTCAATTTAAAATAACTTATCTTGAAATGCATAAATTTATACTCAGAGAGAAACCGTTATATTTTTTTTTACATTCTTTTCAATATCGTTTAGATTATATTTTTTTTTTATAAATAGATACACAGGCTTGAAGATAACCTATTAAACTGAACATATACCCTAAGTCTGGTAGACAGCTTAAGAACCGCTGATTGTTACGGGGTGGGTAAAGAAGTAAAGATAACAGACAAACTCTTATGATACTTAATTCAATTTAAGTATAGTGATTTAATAGTAACTTCTTTTAACATAAAATGGACGAAGACTCTCTGACTATAAACTTCAAATATAACTGATTTTATATAGTTTGGTTACTGCACGAGTCTGTTTTTCTTTGGTTAGACTATACAAACCAAACTTATATTAATTATAAGTATACTATATATGTGACATACATAACGCAAGAGCTAAATCTGCCCATTGCAAGTCTTTCTTTAGGCCTGAAATTTTATCTAAATTATTAATTAAACATGAATTAACTTATCCAGACCATAGTCAACTCTCGATTTTATCGCTGCTCAACTTTGATTCATAATTTAATCATGACATGGATAATCGAGACTATTATTTTTATCGTACCGATTTTAGTAATGATGATCGAGGCTAAGCTACATTCTCTGTTCAGAGTGGATCAATTTCGTAGGCGCCTTCCTTGACGAGCGTAGACCAGGTTTAAAAAACCCAGAAATTTTAGTCCAGAATCCAGTTCCCTGACCGCCCAACAACCTTTTCACGCACCGATGGTGGTAATTTTGGGTTAGTAACATTTAACAGATATCGAGCAGCGGTGGCTTGGTGGGTTCGCTCCCGGTGCAGGCCGAGCAAGTTCCTTGGGATTTGCCAGCGTGGTTTCCCCGTGACATTGATGCAGGACGGGGGCCCTGACAAGGACAGTGTCTAATCGTTCGGATGGGACGGAAAACCGAGGTCCCGTTTACAAATTGGCAGTTGGAATTCAATGTAAGTGTAGGCCGTGGCTCGCTGCCCGGGCAAAATTTCCCTCATAGCACACTGTGGGATGTATGCCCGTCTTCTGTAAATGTGCTTATGAGGATAGATTAAAAATTTTATGCAATTTTACAGAGACTTGGCACCTAGCACAGACACATTTTGTTCCAAGTTTTATATAAATATTTATTAAATTTATACAAGTTAACAAAAACATATGATTCACTATTTATACAAATAGATTTAATCTTGGCTAAAGCTTGGAGTCAACTAACTAATATTTAAGAATAAAATATGTATATGTTTTGTCTAAGGTTAAATTCTTGTAGGTCGTTTAAGATTAATCCGAGTTTATAATCGTGCCAGTGCGTACTGTATGTGGTTAGATATTAAAACAACGAGTTTTTGGTTCATACAAATTGGTTGCAGAGGGGTCATTTCAGGACTAGCATATGGTACAATTTGATTTCTGAGCTTAGGGGTCTTTAGTTGTGGAGGAAACTGGACGGCACGGCGAAACCCCACAAGATTGGGCACACAATACTGCCTCCTTGTCACGTAAAAAAATTGGATAGACACCACGCAAATTACGGCCTCTAATTTGGTTGGAATCCGTTTTGTCAATTTCTTTTTGTACCATGAAGTGACAACTTGTTACTGCATGTAATTTAAACCATTAAAATAATTTTCTAGTGGAAACACCACTGCTCAAATTATTTTTATATAACAAGAGTAAAATCGAGTTTGACTTTCACCAAAACAAAGTCGAGTAACATTAGCTTTCGGTCAGTCCCACCAATTGGGCGATTAAGCGCCATGGATATATGATCACAGTGGGTAGGACCGCGAATGTTTATAGGGCTTTTCCCGTGTCCCCCCCCACTCGAAAAGGTTCCGTGTACACATTGGCGTACACATAAAACAACCATTGGCAGTTGGAATTAGATATAAGAATAGACCGTAGCGCCACTGTTCGAGCAAAATGTCCCCCACAGCTCAGTCCGCGTAGAACTGTGTGACTTTAAACCCCATTTTATTTATTTGATTTGATTATCACGTATTACTTGTTACTTAGTCTCAATTCGTCCCGAAATGACCTAGTTTGTGTCGAGTGGACGTTAAACCCAATTTCTCTCTCTCTCTCTCTACTTAGTCTCCAGGGATTTTGACATTTGCGAGTTCTACCAGACTACTTTACTGGATGTAAGTTTAGCGAGATTATTAATATTTTACATCTGAATCTTTGTAACCCTAGTCTGTTCCCGATATCACCACACAAAGGTGGTCAAACGGTCAATCCAAACCACACCACTTGACTTAAGGACAGATCTTGCGATTTCACGCGCACGCTTTAAACCTCTAGACCACCTAACCCCCACTTATTAACAAAGGGTAAGATGTGGATCATATTTATTAAATGTAGTATGGTTAAAAACTAATCGGGAATCACGTGGCTAAGACACTGGCTCGGGTGTTCGTTCCCTGCATTGGCCGAGTAAGTTCATCGAGATTTTCCGGAGTGGTTCCTCTTGTCAGTGATGCAGGACGGAGGGCCTGACAAGGACAGCTGTCTAGTCGTTCGGATGGCACGAAAATCCGAGGTCCCGTGTACACATTGGCGTGCACGTAAAAGATTCCTTGGCAATCGGAATTCGACATAAGAGTAGGCCGTAGCGCCACTGCCCGGGCAAAATTTCCCTCATAGCATACTGTATGGCTTGTGCCCGTCTTCATTAGCCCAGGTTAGGAACAAAAAGTAGGACGTTAAACCCTATTGCATTTAAAAACCGATCTGACGATACAAGCAATAAAACTTTATAAAATATATTTTACTTACCAACTGTCTACATCGGTGCACGCGAGTGTCAGGACCGCTTGAAGCCAGAATTTGTGAATGAATGAGAAAACGTTAACAGGCTGTAGTTGAAATATATACCTGACTACTTCATACGCTAGTAGTAAGTGTATACCAACAGAGTGGCAAAAACTACGGCAGTTATATACTCACGGAAGGATGGAATCGCTGGCAAATTACCTCACGTCACAAAAGACAAAAAATAAATGAAATGAACTGAGGTTTAACGTCCTATTGTTCTGCACCGACCGGGTTAACGAAGATGGCCATACGCTATGTAGTTTGGTATGGGGGTAAGTTTGTCCGGACCCTTCGGCCTACTCGCATATCGGATTCTACTCTAGGTTAACGACAATGTTGAGCCAAAGTTACGAAATGAAATGAAATGAAATGAAATGGGTTTAACGTCCTACTCTTTTGCACCTAACCTGGGCTAATGGAAGACGGGCATACGCCATACAGTGTGCAATGAGGGAAATTTTGCCCAGGCAGCGGCGCTACGGCCTACTCTTATATCGAATTCCAACTGCCAAGGGATCTTTTACGTGCACTCCAATGTGTACACGGGACCTCGGTTTTTTCGTCCCATCCGAACGACTAGGCAACTGTCCTTGCCAGGCCCTCCTTCTGCATCACTGACAAGGGGAAATCACGCCGGAAAATCGAGATGAACTTTCTCGGCCAATACAGGGATCGAACACCCGACCTCCAGGCTAGCGAACCAGCGCCTTATCCAGTAAGCCACCGTGATCCCCCAAAGTTACGAGGATAATGATACAGGGGCGGGGGGGGGGGGGAGGGGGGGGGCTGTGAATTTTCCGCCTTAACGTGTCAAGAGTTGTTTTACGTGAACCACAATATGCAATTATGTAATTTAACCGAATAGTAATAGTAATTTAATAATAGGCGGAAATGTGCAGTGGATTTGAAAAGACATGTGGCGGCTACTTCCACGTTAGCTATTTTAAGATACACCCAAATCTTACAAGGAAAATTTTGTGTTCGACATTATGATCAAGAAACTTAATATAAAGTCATTTGAATATGATTCAAAACTACTTGTAATACACACGGATAACACAAGACACGGCTAAACATGACTTGTTATTGACAAGCTATTATAAAGCCCGCCTCACACGAGAGTCATTACCTTGGTGACTCCATGAAGTAACTCCACGGTGGCACAGTGTAACACCTACGCAACTATTGCGTCACTCCTGCTTTGCGGTAGTTCTGCGTCACATCCCATTTCTCTGCGTTACGCGTTATTCGCGTCACCAATACGGTATCACGGATTTTAGCAAAATTTTGAACATTTTCAAGAAATGACGCGGGTGTTACGACATATTTGCTGTACTTTACGTCAGCCAACTACCGACGTACACAGCACACGTTTAGTTACGCAGAATATACAATAGTGACACACCCGTGTGAGCCAGGCTTTGGACATAATTTCAACATCCTCAAACATTTTACTCCACTTTCATTGTTCTATTGTTGGGCACAAGGAAAAGATTTTTTTACACCACTTGATGAGTTTGCTAACAATCTTTATTACATTTTCGTGATAAAACTATAGACGAAGAAGGCATTTTATTGAGTATCAGCATGGCGAACATTTGCCTAACATTTTTCTTATTTATCATTCGTTTGGAGTTTATTAATGGTAAGATAGATTTGCTTTACTTTACAGTGATATAAGGATTAGATATAGTTCCCCTTTTAAAAATTTAAAACAAACACTGTTTGCTTATTCTCACCTATCATTTTTTTTTCTTGTAGTTTTTAAACAAAACAATTTTTGTTCACGCAGGTTTTTATCGTGTTAGATGTAACTAAATATATTTATTAGGATTTTAACTCAATATATTAAATTAGAATGAGATCGATCAATATATTAAATTAGATTCAGATCGATCTATAAATTAAATTAGATTCAATTACTGTCCAACTTAGCCCCAAATGCTAAAATGAGATTTAATTTAATTTTTCAGATTAACTTAAAGCTGCAAATTCATATTTTTAAGTTATATTTTTAAAATAAAGCCTTAAAATAAAGCCTTAAAATAGATGGTATCTGTAAACAGTCCTAGTACCTTGTTAAAGAAAAATCCTATTAATCCAATAATTCACTATTGTCAGTTGAGAAATTGGCAAATATATCATTTTCAATTTCAAATTCAAACGTTTGAAGATAGCTATACCATGGGGAGAATGGAAAAACAAAGGAGGTAATTGTGTTATTGTTTCCTGTGTCAATGATTTATTAGTATGGGGAATAATGCCTATGATCGTATAATAGTGAGTTGACAACCTATTGAGCAAAAGACATAGTAATATATAATAATTATGTTTTGACTTTCTTTGAAAATATGAAATTATCGCTTTAATATGTTATTTTTATTCCAATGGCTTTGTGTGCATTGCAAGTGAATAATTATGGCAGGACTGTTGCGCTTTCATCAAGTACTTTCAAAATGTTTCTTTTATAGGCGCCCCACGCAAAAGTTAGGTTTGAAGAGTTCGTCAATTGCGAAATAAAATAACGCATAACAATATTTTCAACGCATTACTTGGCATTTTTTGTTGGCTTTGTTGGTCTAGAATTGAAGATGAGTGTTTTTGGTAAATAGCCATGATTTTGTGGCAAACCGATCAGAGAGAAAATATAAATAAATTGAGATAAATCACACACAAAAATGACGCCAGAGCCAATAAATTCCTTTGTCTGGGCGTAGCAAAACGTCGGGTTGATCGACACCCATCTATATTTTTATCAGCTGATCACCCGCATTTTCAAGAAAATGCTATAGTCGACCAGAACAAAATTAAGTAGGGCGTTGATTCCATTTCCGGCTTCGATGATATAACTTATTTCTGAAAAATTGACCCCGTAAAATCTCAGATTTAGCTAGTTTCTATCAGATTTGTAAGGCTTACACTTTCTATCTTACTGATCAGCACGATACAGTATTAACCCCTAGACCAGGGTGATGCATACTACATGGGCCCATGAAAAAAGGAAAATGAGCTGAGATTAAGGTGATCTTGGTGCTGGAATCACTTCATGCCTGTAATATAATGCTGAGAAATGGAATGTAATGCGAGTTTATTCTTACAATAACAATGTAACGTGTACAAAGACCAAACTAAGGACCATCAATATCTATTTCAAATCTTCATATACTTTTCGAAGAATAAGTGGCTTAGGGGTTAACTCGGCTCAGACTCTTTTGCTGAAAAAACACCAATACTAACATTAACTTTGTGATCTGACGTCAATGCTATTTACTGTATATTATAAGTATTGTTCATTTGATTAAATTTATTAAGCCCTAGAAGGAAACGTAGCGTTTCATAAACCAACCTACCAGAACAATGGCAAGTCGACTAATATCTCATCGTTAGCTGTAGATGATGATCTACAAACATACACTAACATTTCGGCATCTTACTGGTGGTGTGTAGATTTACAACAGACAGTCAACATCACACGCATAGAAACAACGATGGGCAGTTTTCTAAACAGACTGACAAGTATGTATTTAACAATTTAAAGTTAATCATCAAACTCGGTCAACAAATTGCAATTGCCCGATCACGTGTTGCGTAGAGGTTGTATGATCAACCGTTACATTTGGGTGGCCCATTTCCCAATCGAACCTAAAATGACAGATCGAGATCATTAAGAAGTAAGATATTATTTTAAAAAGATAACGAACATAAATATTGGATGGAAAGGACATTATATGGAATAAACTGCATCCCTATCATCGATAAACATTTTGATTATTTTCTGAGTAATGAGTACGTTTATCTCAATGTTATTTGTTATACAGGTATGTATCTTCGAAGTAATGTCAAAGGAGGATGCAGCATCTCTGGGTTTGATTCTTCACCAATCCAAATTAGAGAAAGGTTACATAGCAATTATCACACAAGGCCATGTTCACAAATCAGATTTACGTGGTCCATAAATCAACCGCTAACAGCCAGAACAGTTTTTGTGGAGACCTCTTGGTCCAGCATAAAACTATATTCAATATCTATATTTACAGGTGATGTATTTATTCCAGATTTCACTTAAAAACATTTATTTAAAGGGGGGGACTCATTAGTCCTAGTCCACCGATATCTATTTATTGTCATTTTTACGATTGATGGTCACATGATACACACCCGTAACAAACAATAACACCAACCCACCACGACAATGAAATGTAACGCACCATCCCCGACCAACAGTGAAATGTAATACACCAACCCTGATAATGGTATGTAACTAGTGGATTCCAACTGTGAAGGGTGTACACAGGGGCTTGTGTTTTTCGTTTTTTATAGTTCAAAATTTCGTTTTACTTATCTTTGCTACACTAGGATATAAAGGAATTGTTATATTCCCGTCGTTTTGGTTGAAGTGAGGGATAAGCCAATGAAACGGTCTGTTACAGTGACTTCTTGCTGTGCGATGCACGCAACTGTGGGTAAACCACAAGGAACGTGAAACTGATGGGATAAGGTCAAAAGTCAGTCGTACGACCCCTTACACGGCCTTCCAGTACAACTTGTTAGATCTTCATGAAGCCATTGAAAATATAAAAACGAAACGAAATATAAACTTGTATTTTAATCAGATTGGTGTCGTAGCTGCTGGTTTTTTTAGCCTCTCTTTATTAACTTCATTAATTTGCCGTGAAATATTAATAGCCACCAGCAATATATTATTTTCTTAACAGATGATATTAGTAGAGAAACGGTTTGGATTTGAACAATTTGTTTCAATATGTCTTGATGTTAAATGTGCCATATTGAAAACATTATAATTTGATGACAGTCATACACTTTAACCTTTAAATTATGAATCTATAACAACATTAGAGCAGGTTGATATGCTAACGAATTGTCCGTGTTGATATTTAAGACAGGGAACGTGCTATCGCGTATATTTAAGAGGACGAGTACCAGAGTTAAAGGTGGGCATACACTTTATTGTAAATGCCCAGTATGCCTAAACCACATTTAATATGCATGGTGGCTCAAAGTTGTTTATGTATTGTATTTCGGTATACATTATAATACTTATTTAAATATGGTAAACCTAATTTGCATGAAGCATTGCCAAATCACTTATTGTAATGTTATTTCATTGCAGCTCAGTGTCCTAAAGGAAATTATAGTTTATCTGGTAATTGTGTTCCTTGTAACTGCACAATCGGTACTTGTGATCCAGACACCGGGTATTGTTTGCAATGTCAAACGGGGAGATATGGCAATGTCTGTGAGAATAATTGTCCTAATTGCAGACATGGTTGTCAGACAGATAATGGTGTTTGTAATGTCACCGTATGCTCTAATCATACATCGTGTGTATGTAGGGACGGGTTTTATGGTGACAAATGTGACGAGCCATGTAGCGAACGGTGTCTTAATAAAACCTGTTATTTTGCTGGATCTCAATCTCGACCAGAATGCATTGAAGGTTGTGTCGATGGTTATCAAGGGCCGTACTGTCAGACACATTGTCCTATAAATTGCATTAAATGTGACCGACAGGGCGATGGTTGCTCTATATGTAAATCGGGGTGGTACGGCAACAAATGTCAGTTGTCTAATTATGGCTGCATTCCGGGTAAAACGGGAGTTGATTGTTTATCTGACTGCAATGCCAACTGTACCAGCTGTCGACAATCGAATGAAAATGACTGCACATCATGTAAAGAGGGGAGATACGGCATCGCGTGTAATAATTTGTGTAGCCCAGCTTGCATTACGCCTATTGTACACAAGACGAATATGCTTCAACCCGTGCTTGCGAACAATATATGTCATCAACTAACAGGAGACTGTATATTTGGGTGTATTGTTGGACGAAAGGGGAGAAACTGCACTAAGGGTTTGTACGCTATTTTATTATATTTTTGTGGATTCCTGATAGTGTACCACTGTTGTTTTGACGTGTTGAAAAGGCTCTATTTCCACTTTTTTAATTAATAGATTCAGCTATACGATTATTAGGCCATGTGGTTAAGGAGTTCGGATGACTTATAGATTTATGTTGTGAACAATTGTTTCAATGATATTTTAAGTAATTGAACTGGAATTCTTAAGTCACGGTCCTATGGAATCCAATCAGCAGCAATTACATTCCATTGACTGTGTTTGCATGTCGTGCTTTTTCACAAATAACATCAATATGAAACAAAATGAATTCCCTGGTCACAATTCGTATCTTAATTTAACTTGTCATTTTCGAGAGAGAGAGGGGGGTTTCCCTTGGACGAATGTACTGATGAATATTTTATTGGTGTATTTTATTCCAGCACATTATGTTTTTACTCCTCTGTCTACTGGGTTAATTGGTGCGAGTTCAGCCGTAATTGTAGTCTTTACTATCTGTGTTATAATTTGTAAACTTTACAATAGAAGGTAAATACTAAGAAATATACTTTAAATCGGCTTAAATGAAATGAAATGAAATAGGGTTTAACGTCCTACTGTTCTGCTCCTAACCTGGGCTAATGAAGACGGCCATACGCCATACAATGTGCTATGAGGAAAAGTGTCCCCTGACAGCGGCACTACGGCCTACTCTTATATCGAATTCCAACTGCCAATGGATCTTTTACGGGACCTCGGTTTTTCGTCCCATACGAACGACTAGACGGCTAGCGAGACAGCGTCTTACCCACGTGTCACATAGGCGTGCACGTAAAAGATCACTTGGCAGTTGGAATTTGAGATAGCAGTAGGCCGCATTGCCGCTGCCCGGGCAAAAAGAGACCCATACGCGCAAGTGGTTTATTGAAATGAAATTAAACCATATGCTAGTCCCGAAATGAGAGAGAGAGGAATGGGTTTACGTCCAAACGGGACTAACATGGTTTAATTTTATTTCAATAATTCGATTGCGCGTAAGAGTCTTTAGCAGTGGGAGGAATCTGGAGGATCCGGAGAAAACCCACGAGGTTTGTCCCGTACTAAGGGAAACCTTCTCGGCCAATACAGGTCGATCCATAAGCCCCAGTGGTGTCATGCGCGTAGAATCTCTTTATCATTATTCCACTTTCTAAATTTTTGTTTTCGTAAGATTATATAAAATGAAATAGGCCAAAGACAAAATACAGTACTACAGCTGTGCTACTATGGACATACAGATCATATATATTCATACATTTATAATATAATTATTGATACCGTATTATACATAATAACACAGGTAAGTGAAAAATTAATACGTGTATAGGCCTAATAAGTAAATATTGCCGAGGTCTATATTATGACATTCACAACGGATGAAAAAATTCCCTGGCTTCTCCGTCCTTCCATTATCCTGTTCCTGGCAGATAATTAAATTAAACCTGTCATCATCAATTCGCATCAAAACAGGTTCAGTTTAGTGTCATTAATTATTTTTCAAAATTGCGATTAGTTTAAAGGAGCTAAATCGCTAACATTTGATTTGGGACCTAGAAATTGACATAAGTGTGTCGCAACACATATAATAATGTAGCATGAATATAAACTGATTTAAATTCAATGGTTTCCGTTTTTACTCTTATTTCAAATCAGTTATGTTCGGCGAAATAAGTCAGTAGTCTCAATCGAATGCAAATTTCTAGCGTCTGGTTATTCCAGTCTACATACGCCGTTTGATTTGGTACAATGTTTCTAGCCTCGTTCCTCTTGCTAGAACTTGGTTTGAAACGCATTGTTGTACACGATTCGTGTACCAATGGTAAAATGTTTATTGTGTCTTAAATATTGGATATCAGAAGTCCATCTTTTTCCGGTAAGATCAAAGCATCAATTGTTGATTTAAATTGACAAATGATTCGTGTTTTCAATGTTGAAGATTTTGGATGATATTGATACTTAGCTACTTTAAACTTTAAACCTTTCACAAACATTAGTAAATGTTTACTAATTCGGGGAAGAAATTAGTCAGGATGCTCATATTTTTAGATTCAACAAAAAGTTATATTTTCCTTTTAGGCCTACCAGCACAAACATAAAAAAATAATTTGAAAAGAAAAACAACTAATGGCGCGTTAACTGAGTTATCTTTTCTTGGGAACAATTATTCATATTTTTATGAATATTTAAGAAGATGCTATGCGCAAGTTGATAAAAAGAAAGCGTGAATGACAAATGAGATGTGACAGAGCGCAAATGTGATTTGTAATGAGAGAAATGTAAAATGTAGAAATGTCAAAGAACAGCATTTTCCATTAAAGCATTTGTCATTTGACACATTAGATTTGTCGTTTTACATTTGACTTTGGCTTTAGAGGTATTTTGACTTTATCATTACCGGTATTGTGACTTTGTACATTGTACTTTTTACATATAATCAATATTGGCAGCGATACCCTTCCATATATATATACATTATATGCCACGGTTGTCGCTTAGGCTGCTATTACATAGAAGTATACGATATACGGTATTCGGTATACAGGCGCGGCGGTTTACACGGCATATACTATCGGGAGGTATACTAGCTTGGTCAGTTATTTTCCCTACCGATTTTGGTACCGTCATTAAGGCTCATTCAAATATGAACAGAATGGAATCTGAAGTGGCGGGGGACGCTGGCTTGGTTTCTACATGCGGAGGCGTAAAGTTTGTTGGCGTGAAAGTCAGGCTTTCAGTTTGCTCATTTTAAGGCGGGGCAAGGCGAGGCGGGGCCAGGCGGGGCGGGGCTTGGGGGGGGGGGGGGGTAACTGTAAATCACTGTTCATGAGATTCTAAAATAGTCTACCATGCCTGAGATATATATGCCCATCAATGTTCAGAACGTTTGATTCCAACTTTTTACAACACAAATGCCCCATTTTCTACTCATCTCATTCAATTTAGAGGTATACGCCACTAAAAGAACGAACATGCACGATACCATGTATACTCGTATAGCGTGCCCCTTTAAGCGTATAGACCGATGTAAACCGCTAAGCAAATTCCTGCTGTTCGAACACAGGTATCGAATACCGTATACCCCTATGTAACAGCAGCCTTATGTGTATAACTAACTGAGCTACGGGGCTCACTGAAACAATAATCCTAAAATTAATGCATGTTACTCTCTGGATCACCAGAGTGAATTGTTGGCGTCTGTTCCGGCCGGTTTATACCACAAATAAATATTTCCGTGAATCATTATTATATCTGTATTATGTAAATTTGGACGTAGATACTTTTATTCCAATTGCAGAAAGTCACCAGATAGGGCCAATCATTACAGTGAAACAAGGAAGTCACAGTCGAAACCAAGAGATCTTTACCAGGATTTATCTAATACTGGTTACGTAAATACTTCTTTTCATAACCCTGGCACAATGGACCATGAAAATAAACCACCAAACTGCGACCATGAAAACTATGAAAACCTACCCACTGAAATAGTTCAAAATTTAAAGGATATAAGAGGACAGCAGAATCAACGCCGTGA
The DNA here is from genome assembly GCA_963678685.1 of Patella ulyssiponensis. NCBI lineage: Eukaryota > Metazoa > Mollusca > Gastropoda > Patellidae > Patella > Patella ulyssiponensis. The sequence goes on along the minus strand of OY783230.1, from coordinate 62,560,988 downwards.
TAAAATGTATCACCAACAACCGTTAGTTGAACATCCGCGAATTTCCCGTCAACTGTTGTATAAAAAGGTCGTGAAGAAGGCTGCTGGTCAGAAACCTATTAAACGCCTACTTGGCGAAAAGACTACCAAAGCAGGTAAAAAGGCCGTCCAATCAAAGGTATCTGAAAACCGCTCAACCGAACAATCATTGGAATTGTATGAAAATACACATATTGATAAACATCTACCAAAATGCCGACAACAAATAGATGTTTATGTGAATATACATTAAATCGGTTGTTTTGCCTATTTCTATACTCTTCATACAACGATGTCCGTTACTAAATCCCCCTTTTAATTAAATTGCTTGGGACTAGAGAAGCCTAGTTGAAACGTCGCTCAGTAAAAGCAGTAATTGTATTCCATGGAATTGTGACCTGTTTATCCTTTTATTTACTTAAAGATTGCTTTCATAATGACAGTACTCTACTAAAATATATTTTTGCGCACAAACTCTATTTATAATGCAGGACACGAGAAGTGCTTTTTTTGCACTTGAGTTCCGAACCCTAGTTGAATACGCATTATTTAAGATGTCGAGAACGAGCTAGCCGTTTTTGCTGTAATAGTTGATTATGGGCTTGGCATGTGACTAATTGTCTAATAATAATTTTTATAGCATTTGAGGCTAAACGAAAAGACTGCAACAGACTGTAAAGACAGTTTAACACATCTGTATTCCCACAGGGTGAAGATGGGGGGGGGACTGGCCGACTAGTTAGCACGTGCGAGTTGTATCATAAGGTCTGTCATTGAGTTTACTTTCGTGGTTTCGATTCCTCAGTTGTGCGCTAAAATTTACTGAAACTGGGCATTAATCATTATTAAGAAGCAAAAAACCAGAATTTAACGGCGGTTAATCTTTTGGCTTGGATACCATCCAACTTTGAGCATATCCTATTTACAGTCTGCAGTGGATGACGAATGTTGATAAATTTACAATCCATCTGATCGTCGGGGGAATTGGGGGGTGGGTGGCCGAGTGGTCTAGAGTGCCGCGCTTCGACCTCTAGATGGCCGGTTACTTCTGGCTTGCCGCTGTGGTTTCGACCCCTGGTGTGAGCGTATGTGGCATGGAGATAGGGGCGCCTTCTCAACCTCGTAGGTTTCCTCCGGGCACTCCGGTTTCCTCCCACTGCTAAAGACCCCTACGCCCATGCGAATTATTGAAATAAAATTGAAACCATATGTTAGTCCAAAAATGACCTAGTTTGGGTCGAGTGGACGTTAAACCCCATTTCTCTCTCCATCTGATCGGTATATATATTGTATAGAGCTGAACCCTTTTTTTAATGATATTTTCTTTGAGATCCACCATAGTTTACAAGGGCTTTGAATAAAAATTCGAAAATTCAGAAATTACTACTACTTTATCCTTAAGTTGATCGATCATTAAAAGAAAATTATTAACGAAATTGACGGTTCGAAGGACACAATTTAAAATAAAGCTCTTTAATCGAGGGCGCTTAGTGAAATATGATTAGATAGTACATATGAAATCGTGATCGCCATATGCTCATACCTAGAGACAAGTTATTATTATTCAAAGCGGACTCACGTTCTGGAGCTTAAAATGATAACGTCACAAAATCAATGAAAACAAAGGGACCTTTAAATGGCTAGAACGTGCGTTAGAAATGATTTATTTTAATTATTGTTTGAGTAATAGGCTTTAAGTTCAATTTCTGAACCAGTCGACGAAAAGTTGATGTCAGAAAATAAATGTTTGGTCACAGCCGGTGCATATATAGCAGGGGCATCCCAGACCTTTATTTAATAGAGTTCCGACATGATTATTATTAATGTTCGCTCAACCTTACTACAGACCTATTGAATCTAACAAATTTCATCTTTCTTAAACACAGCCTTTGGAAAGACTAATTATTAATTGCGTTGGGTATCAAAATAATGTTTATTTACCGTAAGTATCTGTATTATTCGAGAATAATTAAACTGTTAAAATTTCTTAATCATTATGCATATTCAACAGTATAATAATATGAACATATTATGTTACCTGTTTGAATGTAACAACATATTATGTATTATTTAAATGTTTTGAATTATGTTATTAAGTCATTGCCACTTTTATACTTTAACATGTTTTCACTTTCCTTGTTATTTTATTACTTTCCTCTTCAACATGTAATTATGATATTGTTTTTCGTAATACAAATGAAATGAAATGGGGTTTAACGTCCTACTCTTCTGCACATAACCTGGGCTAATGGAAGGCGGGCATACGTCATACAGTGTGTGTTATGAGGGAAATTTGATCCGGGCAGCGGCGCTCAGCCTGCTCTTACATCGAATTCCAACTGCCAAGGGATCTTTTACGTGCACGCCAATGTGTACACGGGACCTCGGATTTTTCGTCACATCCGAACGACCAGACATCTGTCCTTGTCAGGCCCTCCGTTCTGTATCATTGACAAGGGGAAACCACGCAGGAAAATCGAGATGAACTTTCTCGGCCAATGCAGGGGTCGGACACCCGACCTCCATGCTAGCGATCCAGCGCCTTACCCACGGGACACCCCCCCACCTTTCGTAATACAAGGATTTCGTATAAATGAAGTACATAATAGCTTCCGCCATATTATGACAATTATTTGCCCAACCGGGTTTCGATAGTTTTTATAAAAGCGGCTGTTTTTTTATGATAAATTTTAAATTTGTTTCTACAAATGTATCATTTCATTTAAATATTTATATGCAGTGTTATTTTAATTTTGAAACTATTGTATACTATTTATTTTTATATACATGCTATGTATGTACTTATGTGCTTTTATTATATAATTTAGCTTGTCTCATCTTTCACCATTATGTTTGGCGAAATATTGTCAAGTTGGAACTGACGTGCCATTAAACCACATTTCATTTATTCATTTTGGTTAAATTTCATATAATAGAAGTTATCCTTAACTAAAATTAACCGCCTAATGATTTCGTCGTGTGATAGCCACAACTTGCCCGTGCCCCCCAACCAGTCTAGAAATAAACAATACCAACTCAAAATTGTGATGATCACTTGAGAAGTAAGTATACCGATTAGGAACTATAAACCCCCCCCCCCTGTGTATTTTTTAAAATCCAAATTAGTAGGAGAGCTAGCTGACCGTTATTTCTAAACTCACAGATTAAATTGGTATTATGCCTAACGGAGGCACCATTATGGCCGATGATCAGAATCTGAATTCTTAAGATGCACATCCCCTGGGTTTAGGGGCCGTACGCCCCCGAAATCGCGGAAAAAGTCGATTTAATTTAAATTTTTGCGGACAAGGTTAATCTTCGCTACATATGTTCACGTTGATAAAGCAAACTTGAAAAGTGCTCTTCAGAACAAAAATAAACCGGCTTCTGGTTTCAGAACAGCTCCTAGTGACCCGAGTACGTAGGGTTATTCCAAGTATGGCGGACAACTTTGGTTCCTGTTTCAGTTGATAGGGTATTGTCCCAGAGTAAATAAAACACAACTTCAGAACAATCAATCCCCTGGGTTCGTACTCCAGAAATGGTTCCCAACTGAACATAGTAGAAGACTGATTTGTTTCAAGTATGGCAGACACAATTCTTCTTTCGTGACAATGGTGCCACAATTGACCTATAAATAAAAAGTGCCCGCCAGAAGAGACCGTCATCTGGTTTCTGTACTTCAGAACGTCCGCTACTGTCACGGTCGTATTTCAAACTTTCTCCCTGTAATATATTCAGGCTCGCCCAAACTGTCTACCTTCGGTGCACGTGCATATATAAACCTTGCAATCCGGCTTGTTTGGGAGATGGATTATGACAGTATATCGGATTCCAACTGAAAAAGGATCTTTTACGTGCATGTCAATGTGTAAACATGACCTCGGTTTTCGTCTAAACCCAAAGGCTATACGTTATCCCTTGCCAGGCTTTCGATCCTGCGGAGGCGGGGACACGCCGGAAAATTCCGATGAACTTTTCACAGGCATCGAAATCGGGACCTCCAGGTTAGCGAAGTAGCGTTTTACTCCCTGCCCCACCTTGACTCCAGAAAAGAAATGAAATGGGGTTTAACGTCCTACTGTTAATCACGGAGTTACTGCCACTATGCAAAATCTGTGTGTGAGATATGGAGGGGTGGGGGTACACAGTGTTGAGTCGGTGTTACAAGGATAATAATACACGAGAGGGGAGGGTGACTAGCTAAACCCGGGTTGTGAGTTGTTTGACGTGCACGACAACGTGTAATTATGTAATTTAACAAGCCAACAGTGAGGCTGATGTCCCCCGCCGAAATCCCAAAATAAATAGATGACACGTATTAATTACTCGCACATTTATTTTTTTCAAACGTATCGAGCAATCAAACTGTACACACAGTGTCATCCAAAAGTGTTTTATTAAGAAAAATGCTAAAACCGACGAGGAAAATGAAAATGTACCCTAGTTAGGGGGACCCTAAAGGCAGACAAAAGGGCCCCCACGCTTGACAAAAGGGCCCCTCTGGCCAAGGGAAAGGGCCATCGTGTCCGAGTCAATCGTTTCTATACACTGTTACTGTCGAATCTATTACTGAATGAGAAAGCAGTCATTGTATTGGCATAAAAATCATCAATCAAGATGAACCTAAGTTATCTTGTCCCAAAGTATCAACCAATCAAATTGCTTATCTCTGCCTACCCTAAGCAGAAAATGCTCATCTTCGAACTCCATCAGGGCATTGACCTATTAAGCATACACACCAATTTTGAACATTTTAACTCAATTAGAAGGAGAGTTATTGTGTTCCAAAGTCTCGACCAATCAATTTGCGTATCGCTCTGCTTACCCTGAGCAGAAAATGCTCATTATCGAACTTAGTCAAGGTATTACTATAATGAAACTATACACCAAGTTTCATCACTCTCACTTAATTAGAACTAAAGTTATCGTGTCCCAAAGCATCAACCAATCAAATTGCTTATCTCTGCTTACCCTAAGCGGACAATGCTCATCTTCGAACTCCATCAAGGCATTGACTTAATAAACACATACACCAAGTTTGTACATTTTAGCGCAATTAGGAAGAGAGTTATTGTGTCCCAAAAAGTGTGACGGACAGACAGACAGACGAACCCATTTTAATAGTCCCCCAACTTTCTTCGAAAGGCGGGGGACAATAACGGGCGGAAATGTGCAATGTAACGGGGGTGGGGGATTTGAAACGACATGTAGCGGCTACTTCCCCATTAGCTAGTTCAAGATGCATCCTAATCTTACAAGGAAAATTTTGTGTTCGGCATTAAGATAAAGTAGCTTATTATAAAGTCATTTGAATATGATTCAATACTCTTGTATTACACACGGATAACTTGGACACTTCTGAACATGATTTGTTATTTGCAAGCTTTAAAGCCCGTCTCACACGAGAGTGCGTTCCCCTGGTGTAAGTAGTGTGACTTGGTGGTAACTACTCGGTGACACAGTGTAATACCTACGCAACTATAGCGTCACCCCTGTTTCACGGTAGCTCGTGCGTCACATCTCACTACACTGCGTTACTCATAGCTGATGGTATTTTTCGCGCAACGATATGATATCACCAAGTATTAAAAAATGACGCGGGTTTTGCGACACGCCTGCTGTACTTTACGTCACCCAACTACCGAAACATGCTTTGTGTTACCTTGGTTCACACCACACATTTACCTACGTTGGTGGGTACGCGGAATAGAATAGTGTCGCACTCGTGTGGGCCAAGCTTTAGACAATTTCAACATTCTCAAACATTTTACTCCACTTTTGGGCACAAGGAAAAGTAATTTGACACCACTTAATTTGACAACACTTAATTGGGTTGCTAACTATTTTTATTACATTTTCGTTATCACTCTTTAGACCAAGAAGACATTTTCTTGGGTATAAGCATGGCGAATATAAACCTAACCCAGTTCATGTGTCTAACATCTGTCTTATTTTTCATTCGTATAGAGTTTATTGGTGGTAAGTTAGATTTGCATTGTTTCACAATGGGGTTGCATTTTCCGATGAAACATTTGTCACGTTGCATTTAACGTTTTACATTTAACTGTGGTCTGAGAGGTATTTGACATTATCATTATCGGTATTAAGACTTTGTACATTGTACTTTTTACACGTAATCAATGGAAAGGACATTTGAGCAGAGCTTTTAATATTGGCTGCGATACCCTTCCATATATAACTTAACCGGTTATTTTTATTCTTCGAATGCATTGCAAGTGAATAATATGTCAGGACTGCGGTGATTCCCTCGGTTCCTTTCCAATTTTTTCATTTACAGATGCCCCAAGTTGGCTCGATTTTCGTTTTTCGATTTTGTTTTTCGACTCTCGATATTGGCGAATCTCGGAAAAACTATCTACTCGTCTTTCAATATTCAAACTTGAATCTGAAAAAAGCAGATTTGATGGGTGTATATCTACAAAATGTTTCCAAAACACATTTGATTAGTTTTCAAACTTGAATCTCCAAAAAGCAGATGTGATGATATCGTATAAATGCGGATGCCTGATATAATCCCAGTCTTAAGATTTTGCCCGGGCAGTGAGGCCACGGCCTACTCTTATATCGAATTCCAACTTCCAAGGGATCTTTTAGGTGCAAGCCAATGTGTACGCAGGACCTATGTCTTTCGTCCCATCCGCAGGACTAGACAGCTGTCCTTGTCAGGCCTTAAAAATCAAGGAGAAAGTGTATTTTGTGTGTGATTTCACTGCTCATACATCCTCATTTAAGATATCTTCACTTCGTTTTAGAAAACGTATTTAATCAAATGTGTTCTGGAGACATTCTGTAGATATACATTCATCAAATCAGCTTTTATAAGATTCAAGTTTGAATATCGAAAAACGAATAGCTCGTTTTTTCGGCATTCACCAATTTTGAAAAACTAGCCAGCTGTTTCTCGTTATTCGCCAGTATCGAAGAACGAAAATCTAGCTAACCCCACACTGCCAAGAAATAACGCTTAACAATATTTTCAACGCATTACTTGTCACGTAGGGCGTCTATTTATAACAATTCTTCCCTTTTCAACTTCCCGTCTCTCCTTCTATGACATCTTTTGTTGTCCCCCGCCTTTCGAAGACAGTAGGGGGACTATTAAAATGGGTTCGTCTGTCCGGCCGAGAACTTGGAACACAATGACTCTCCTTCTAACTGAGCTAGAATGTTCAAACTTGGTGTAGGCGTTCATTAAGTGAATGCCCTGATTGAGTTCGATGATGAACATTTTCTGCTTGCAGTAAGCAGAGATAAGCAATCTGATTGGTTGATGATTTGGGACACAATAACCTGGTTATATTGAAGTGAGAGCGATTGATTTCAATGATTAACATTTCGAGCTGAAGCCAAGCATAGCTAAACTTTCATTGGTCGATGCTTTGGGACAAGATAATCTTCATTCTATCTGATAGAGAGTGATGACACTTAGTGTATAGTTTGATTGCTCGATAATTGAAAAAAAAATAAATGTGCGATTAATTAATATGTACCATCTATTTATTTTGGGATTTCGGCGGGGGACACCAGGGGTCTACGATAAGACGAGCTCGGCATCTAAACACTAAACTACATAGGGGATATACACCAAAGTAGCAGGATAGTGGAGTAAGGGAGGGCCACGGTAAGACGGGCTCGGCATCTAAACACTAATCCACAACAAAGACACCAAACCTGCAAAGTGGAGTAAGGGGAGGCCACGAAAAGACGGGCCTGGCACCTAAACACTAAAACCCAAAAGATGACTTCTACCAATCCAGAGACGAGACGCATATATGTCTGCATAAATGCTGTCTCTACAGATCAACTACCAAACAATATGTTTTTTATTAAATAAAGGGAAGAACTTCTCACTAAACCTACTCCATGGCTCAAGGCAAAATCATATTCTAAAAACAGGAAGAAGCCTCGGCTCTCCTGTCTTGTTTGCGATATCACTTCTGCATGTTTGCATGTACATTTTCCGCTAGGTTTTAGTGAATAGCCATGAGTTTGAGGCGGAAGGACCAGAAAGAAAACATAAATGAATTTTAAAAATACCATACAAAATTGACGCGAGAGCTTACATATTCATTTAGCCGAGATAATCGACACCATTCTATATATCATGTGATTGTGAAATGTTGGGCTCTTTATGGTTATGGGCTCTTTATGGTTATACATATTAAGATCTTTTAAGGCGTTTAATCCCGAATAAAGATGTTTGACTTAAGGGTAGCCACATTTTGAGAAATTTAGTTGGATGTTTACATCTTACTTTTAACTTCGATATAGTGTTAACATGGTGATGCTATATAGGGACCCATGTTGAAAAAGGAAAATGAGAAGAGATTAAGATGACAGTAGTGTTTTGATTCACACCATGCGGGTAATTTAAAGCTGAGAAATGAAATGCCATGTGAGTTGGTTATCCGATTTTCCTTGATCAATTGGACTAATGAAGACGGACATATTCCATGCTGTGAAATTTGGGGTAAACTGTCAAAGGATCATATTCGTTTTCCTCCAATTCTAATGACTAGACGCCGTTCATTGACAAGCTAGATTATCCGGAGAGTCATTCTCGGCGAATATACAAATTGAACCACTGGCCTTCTGGGTTGTAAGCCGAAGTCTTTCTCATTGAACCACTAAAATATGGATAATAGTTTGAATTCAATTTGGTTCAGGTCAAACCCATGAGTTAGTATTAAGTTTTAGGATGAATAGTTAAATAAAAACAAATTCGTTTATAAGAACTAAATCGCAATTCTTTGGCACCTGGAAATGGTCACAAATGGGTCGCAAAGAATATAATAATGTAATTTGAATGTATATAAACTGATTTCCATTCAATCGTTACTGTTTTTACCGTAATGTCCAAATAATTATGTTCAACAAAATACGCGAAGGAAGAGTCCAGTGGGAGATGTTTAGCCCCGTTCATTGAGTCGTTTCATTACAAATGGCGCCCGAAAGCATTCTGGCACGGGATTCGCGTGCCAGCTTTAAAATGTTCATCTCGTCTTATATATTGGATATCTATGGTGGCCCATGGTTATCATAGAGAATGTGTAAAGAAAAATTCCCCCCAAAAAATAAAACCTGTAAAAAAACCCCATAAAAATGAGAATTAGCCAAAAAATAAAATAAAATAAAAAAAAAACTAAATTAAATAAAAACTAAATTTATAAAATAAAAACTAAATTTATAAAATAAAAACTAAATTAAATAAAATAACAATTAAATAAAATAACAATTAAATAAAATAGAAAACTAAATTAAATTTTTTTTAATAAAAAAAATAATTAAAATAAAATAAATGTAAATCAAAAAATGAAATGAAAAAATTGAAAACTAAAAAGAAAAATTTAAAACAAAAACTAAATCGAAAACTGAAATGAAAAAAAAAATTAAAATAAAAATAAAAAAAAAAGGAAATTGAAAATTGAAATATTTTTTTTTTTTTTTAAACAAAAGTTGAAAATGAAAAACTAAAATTCACATGTTTCGACGTGGCCCATCGTTATCATCAGCCCATCGTTATCATTTAAACGGAAAAGTAAGTTTTCTATTTTATTTAATTGTTAATTAATTTAGTTTTTATTTTATTTAATTTAGTTTTAATTTTATTTAATTTAAGTGTTCATTTTATTTAATTTAGTGTTCATTTTATTTAATTGTTATTTCATTTACTTTAAATCTTTATTTTTATTTTTATTTTATTTGGCTAATTTTTATTTTCATATTTTTTTCTTACCGGTTTTATTTTTTTTTTGGGGGGGGGGGGGGGGGGTTCTTTACACATTCTCTATGATAACCATGGGCCACCATAGATATCAGAAGCTCATCTTTTCATGGTAAGATAACATCAATGTTGTTTTAAATTGACCAATAAGTCATGTTTGCAATGTCGAAGATAGTGGATGATATTGAGTAAAAGACTTTCCTCCTTTAAGTACCTGTCTCATCGGAATCATAATTCTACAATAACGGGGTAGTTGTATATTTATATATATATATGAGTAAACTACGGACCAACGGGTTCTATTTTAAAATTTAATATTTTTGTCGAGGAATGTAAGAAATGAAATGGGGTTTAACGTACTACTCTTCTGCACCTGACATGGGCTAATGGAAGACGGGCATACGCAATACAGTGTGCTATGAGAGAAATTTTGCCCGGGCAGCGGCGCTACGGCCTACTCATATCGAATTCCAACTGCCAAGGGATCTTTTAAGTGCACGCCAATGTGTACACGGGACTTCGGTTTTTCGTACCATCCGAACGACTAGGCAGCTCTCCTTGTCAGGCCCTCCACCTGCATCACTGACAAGGGGAACTACGCCGGAAAATCGAGATGAACTTTCTCGGCCAATGCAGGGGTCGAACACTCGACCTCCAGGCTAGCAAGCCAGCGCCTTGTCCACTTAGCCACCGTGATTCCCAAAGAGTTTCAAGTTCAGTCGATTCAGACCAACTCTTTTAGTGAGACAAACTCTAATACTAAGTTTGTGATATGGCCCCGCATCCAATCTCAATTACTGTAAGCAGTTTTTGCATTGTTCGTCTTACTAATTTTTTGAAGCAATAGAAGTAAATGTGGCATTTGACAAACCAACCTACAAGAAACCAAGCGACCAGAATGACACGTCTTGTAGCACCTCATCGTTAGCTGTAGATGATGATCCACAAACATACACTACCATCCCGGCATCTTACTGGTGGTGTGTAGATTTACAACAGACAGTCAACATCACACGCATAGAAACAACGATAGGTTCGAGTAAGTTTATAGCTCTTCAGTCTTTAACAAATATTTTGAATGAAATGGTGTTTAAAGTCCTACTGTTCTGCTCTTAACCTAGGCTAATGAAGACGAGCATACGTCACACGGTGTGCTATGGGCAAAAAATTTACTCTTATATCGAATTCCAACTGTCAAAGGATCTTTTACGTGCACGCCAATGTGTACATGGGCCATCGTCTTACCCACTTAGCCACGTGATCCCCCAAACAGAGTGACAAGTATACACCGCGTTTGGTGATTAACTTTATACTGCACTTAATCTACATGGTCGCCGTTACTAATCGCATCGAGATCGTCTGTTGCGTAGAGGTATCATGGTCATCCTTTAAATTGGGGTGGCCCTTTTCCAAATAAAATATACAGTTTACCCCGTAATCACATTGAGTTTGCGCCGTTACCAATCGAACTGATATGACAAAGCGAGATCATTAAGAAATAAGATATTATTTTTACAGGATATCGAACATTAATATTGGAAAAGATATTTTTGGGGATAAACTGCATTCCGATCATGGATAAACATTTTGATTATTTTCTGAGTAATGAGTAAGTTTATTTCAATGTTATTTCTTATACAGGTATGTATCTTCGAAGTAATGTCAATAGAGGATGCAGCACCTCTGGGTTTTCTTCTTCGTCACATATCCAAAATATGGCATGTTTACCTATCGAATATCTAACAAGGCCATGTTCACAAGTCAGATATTCAACATATACATGTGCCAGAAATCAACCACTAACAGCCAGGTCATTTTTTATGACACCATATGGGTCTGGCGTAGATCTATATTCAATGTCTATATTTGCAGGTGATGTATTTAATCTACATTTCACTAAATCACATTTATTTAAAGGGGGTTGCTCATAAGTCCGCCGATATTTATATCACATGATACACACACGTAACGAACTCTGACAATAATACTAACGCACCAACCACCCGGACAATGAAATGTAACGCACCATCATTAGTCCGCGGGTGTACTAGTTCACCGATTTGATGATCATATGATGCACACCCGTAACGAACTCTGGCAATAATACTAATGCACCACCTACCCTGGCAGTGGTATGTAAGTATTTTCCAAGAATTGATTTAATTCAATATAAGAGTAGGCCGGTAGCGCCGTTATCCGGGCCAATTTACCATCATGGTACACTGTATACGGGCCCGTAGCCACGGGGGGTGGGGGAATTGAATTAGCCCCCCCCCACCAAATATTTCGCCAAAAATAATGATTTCTTAGGATTGTTCTTAGCCCCCTCCCCCCAATTTTATGAACTGGCTACGGGCCCGACTGTATAGCGCATGCCGGTTTTCATTAGCCAACTCGGAGTAGAGCAGTGGGTCGTAAAACCCTATTTCAATTAATTTTCCTACTTTTCTGCGCCAAACGGACTATTGAAAATAGGCAACCATACCTGCTGGGTTCTTTTTGATACCAATATTTATAGTAGACTAGTGCACCCGCGGACTAATGCCAACGGGAATTAGCGAATCCCTCTCTTTTAAAGTCGAGATCCCTATGGCGTATTATACAACAATAGATTGGGAAATGTATTATAAAAATATAAATTTTACGAACTATTTCAAGCCAAGCATAATTGGAGGCATTACGAACTATACGCCACCCTAATTATGTGATTCTATGGGCCCGAGAACATGATAAATAAAATGGGGTTTAACGTCCAACTGTTCTGCACCGATTAGGCTAAGTATATGGGGTATAGATCATGCAGTGAGCTAGATAGTGGCGCTACAGCCTAATATTATATCGATAAAAACACAGATCCTATTTCTTTTCGTTTTTTTTATAGTTCAAAATTTCGTTGCACATGTCTTTGCTACACTAGGATATGGAGGAGTTGTTATATTACCACAAGGTGTGTTTGTATTGTGTCTCGGTATACACTATATGCCTGATTTAAATATAAGCCTAATTTACATGAAGCAATTCTATGACAAATGAATTATTATTGCAGCTCAGTGTCCTGAAGGCTATTACAGTTCATCTCGTAATTGTGTTCCCTGTAACTGCATAATCGGTATTAATTGTGATCCAGACACCGGGTATTGTTTGCAATGTCAAACGGGGAGATATGGCAATGTCTGTGAGAATAATTGTCCTAATTGCAGACATGGTTGTCAGAAAGATAATGGTGTTTGTAATGTCACCATATGCTCTAATCATACATCGTGTGTATGTAGGGACGGGTTTTATGGTGACAAATGTGACGAGCCATGTAGCGAACGGTGTCTTAATAAAACCTGTTATGCTGGATCTCCATCTCGACCAGAATGCATTGAAGGTTGTGTCGATGGTTATCAAGGACCGTACTGTCAGACGCCTTGTCCTGTAAATTGCATTAAATGTGACCAACTGGGCGATGGTTGCTCTATATGTAAATCGGGGTGGTACGGCAACAAATGTCAGTTGTCTAATTATGGCTGTATTCCGGGTAAAACGGGAGCTGATTGTTTATCTGACTGCAATGCCAACTGTACCAGCTGTCGACAATCGAATGAAAATGACTGTACATCATGTAAAGAGGGGAGATATGGCATCGCGTGTAATAATTTGTGTAGCCCAGCTTGCATTACGCCTATTGTACACAAGACGAATATGCTTCAACCCGTGCTTGCAAACAATATATGTCATCAACTAACAGGAGGCTGTATATTTGGGTGTATTGTTGGACGAAAGGGTAGAAACTGCACTAAGGGTTTGTAAGCTATTTTATTATATTTTTGTGGATTCCTGATAGTGTACCACTGTTGTTTTGAATGGCTCTATTCCCAATTTTTTAATTAATAGATTCAGCAATACGATTATTAGGCCATGTGATTAACGAGTTCGGATGACTTATAGATTTATGTTGTGCAAAATTGTTTCAATGATATTTTAAGTAATTGAACTGGAATTCTTAAGTCACGGTCCTATGGAATCCAATCAGCAGCAATTGCATTCCATTGACTGCGTTTGCATGTCGTGCTTTTTCACAAATAACATCAATATGAAACAAAATGAATTCCCTGGTCACAATTCGTATCTTAATTTAACTTGTCATTTTCGAGAGAGGGGGGTGTCCCTTGGACAAATATACTGACGAATATTTTATTGTTGTATTTTATTCCAGCACATTATGTTTTTACTCCTCTGTCTGCTGGTTTAATTGGTGCGAGTTCAGCCGTAATTGTAGTCTTTACTATTTGTGTTATAATTTGTAAACTTTACAATAGAAGGTAAATACTAAGAAATATACTTTAAATCGGCTTAAATGAAATGAAATGGGGTTTAACGTCCTACTGTTCTGCTCCTAACCTGGGCTAATGAAGACGGCCATACGCCATACAATGTGCTATGAGGAAAAGTGTCCCCTGACAGCGGCACTACGGCCTACTCTTATATCGAATTCCAACTGCCAATGGATCTTTTACGGGACCTCGGTTTTTCGTCCCATACGAACGACTAGACGGCTAGCGAGACAGCGTCTTACCCACGTGTCACATGGGCGTGCACGTAAAAGATCACTTGGCAGTTGGAATTTGAGATAGCAGTAGGCCGTATCGCCGCTGCCCGGGCAAAAAGAGACCCATACGCGCAAGTGGTTTATTGAAATGAAATTAAACCATATGCTAGTCCCGAAATGAGAGAGAGAGGAATGGGTTTACGTCCACCCGGGACTAACATGGTTTAATTTTGTTTCAATAATTCGATTGCGCGTAAGAGTCTTTAGCAGTGGGAGGAATCTGGAGGATCCGGAGAAAACCCACGAGGTTTGTCCCGTACTAAGGGAAACCTTCTCGGCCAATACAGGTCGATCCATAAGCCCCAGTGGTGTCATGCGCGTAGAATCTCTTTATCATTATTCCACTTTCTAAATTTTTGTTTTCGTAAGATTATATAAAATGAAATAGGCCAAAGACAAAATACAGTACTACAGCTGTGCCACTATGGACATACAGATCATATATATTCATACATTTATAATATAATTATTGATACCGTATTATACATAATAACACAGGTAAGTGAAAAATTAATACGTGTATAGGCCTAATAAGTAAATATTGCCGAGGTCTATATTATGACATTCACAACGGATGAAAAAATTCCCTGGCTTCTCCGTCCTTCCATTATCCTGTTCCTGGCAGATAATTAAATTAAACCTGTCATCATCAATTCGCATCAAAACAGGTTCAGTTTAGTGTCATTAATTATTTTTCAAAATTACGATTAGTTTAAAGGAGCTAAATCGCTAACATTTGATTTGGGACCTAGAAATTGACATAAGTGGGTCGCAACACATATAATAATGTAGCATGAATATAAACTGATTTAAATTCAATGGTTTCCGTTTTTACTCTTATTTCAAATCAGTTATGTTCGGCGAAATAAGTCAGTAGTCTCAATCGAATGCAAATTTCTAGCGTCTGGTTATTCCAGTCTACATACGCCGTTTGATTTGGTACAATGTTTGTAGCCTCGTTCCTCTTGCTAGAACTTGGTTTGAAACGCATTGTTGTACACGATTCGTGTGCCAATGGTAAAATGTTTATTGTGTCTTAAATATTGGATATCAGAAGTCCATCTTTTTCCGGTAAGATCAAAGCATCAATTGTTGATTTAAATTGACAAATGATTCGTGCTTTCAATGTTGAAGATTTTGGATGATATTGAGTTAGAGACTTAGCTACTTTAAACTTTAAACCTTTCACAAACATTAGTAAATGTTTACTAATTCGGGGAAGAAATTGGTCAGGATGCTCATATACCGTATACCCCTATGTAACAGCAGCCTTATGTGTATAACTAACTGAGCTACGGGGCTCACTGAAACAATAATCCTAAAATTAATGCATGTTACTCTCTGGATCACCAGAGTGAATTGTTGGCGTCTGTTCCGGCCGGTTTATACCACAAATAAATATTTCCGTGAATCATTATTATATCTGTATTATGTAAATTTGGACGTAGATACTTTTATTCCAATTGCAGAAAGTCACCAGATGGGGCCAACCTTTGCAGTGAAACAAGGAAGTCACAGTCGAAACCAAGAGATCTTTGCCAGGATTTATCTAATACTGGTTACGTAAATACTTCTTTTCATAACCCTGACACAATGGACCATGAAAATAAACCACCAAACTGCGACCACGAAAACTATGAAAACCTACCCACTGAAATAGTTCAAAATTTAAACGATATAAGAGGACAGCAGAATCAACGCCGTGATAAAATGTATCACCAACAACCGTTAGTTGAACATCCGCGAATTTCCCGTCAACTGTTGTATGAAAAGGTCGTGAAGAAGGCTGCTGGTCAGAAACCTATTAAACGCCTACTTGGCGAAAAGACTACCAAAGCAGGTAAAAAGGCCGGCCAATCAAAGGTATCTGAAAACCGCTCAACCGAACAATCATTGGAATTGTATGAAAATACACACATTGATAAACATCTACCAAAATGCCGACAACAAACAGATGTTTATGTGAATATACATTAAATCGGTTGTTTTGCCTATTTCTATACTCTTCATACAACGATGTCCGTTACTAAATCCCCCTTTTTGATTAAATTGCTTGGGACTAGAGAAGCCTAGTTGAAACGTCGCTCAGTAAAAGCAGTAATTGTATTCCATGGAATTGTGACCTGTTTATCCTTTTATTTACTTAAAGATTGCTTTCATAATGACAGTACTCTACTAAAATATATTTTTGCGCACAAACTCTATTTACAATGCAGGACACCAGAAGTGCTATTTTTGCACTTGAGTTCCGAACACTAGTTGAATACGCATTATTTAAGATGTCGAGAACGAGCTAGCCGTTTTTGCTGTAATAGTTGATTATGGGCTTGGCATGTGACTAATTGTCTAATAATAATTTATATAGCATTTGAGGCTAAACGAAAAGACTGCAACAGACTGTAAAGACAGTTTAACACATCTGTATTCCCACAGGGTGGAGATGGGGGGGGGGGTGACTGGCCGACTGGTTAGCACGTGCGAGTTGTATCATAAGGTCTGTCATTGAGTTTACTTTCGTGGTTTCGATTCCTCAGTTGTGCGCTAAAATCTACTGAAACTGGGCATTAATCATTATTAAGAAGCAAAAAAACAGATTTTAACGGCGGTTAATCTTTTGGCTTGGATACCATCCAACTTTGAGCATATCCTATTTACAGTCTGCAGTGGATGACGAATGTTGATAAATTTACAATCCATCTGATCGTGGGGGGAATTGGGGGGTGGGTGGCCGAGTGGTCTAGAGTGCCGCGCTTCGACCTCTAGCTGGCCTGTCACTTCTGGCTTGCCGCTATGGTTTCGACCCCTGGTGTGAGCGTATGTGGCATGGCGATAGGGGCGCCTTCTCAACCTCGTAGGTTTCCTCCGCGCACTCCGGTTTCCTCCCTCTGCTAAAGACCCCTACGCCCATGCGAATTATTGAAATAAAATTGAAACCATATGTTAGTCCCAAAATGACCTAGTTTGTGTCGAGTGGACGTTAAACCCCATTTCTCTCTCTCTCCATCTGATCGACATATATATTGTATAGAGCTGAACCCTTTTTTTTTGAATGATATTTTCTTTGAGATCCACCATAGTTTACAAGGGCTTTGAATAAAAATTCAAAAATTCAGAAATTACTACTAGTTTTCCCTTACGTTGATCATTAAAAGAAAATTAACGAAATTGACGGTTCGAAGGACACAATTTAAAATAAAGCTCTTTAATCGAGGGCGCTTATTGAAATATGATTAGATAGTAACCATATGAAATCGTGATCGCCATATACTCATACCTAGAGACATTTATTATTCAAAGCGGACTCACGTTCTGCAGCTAAAAATAATAACGTCACAAAATCAATGAAAACAAAGGGAACTTTAAAAGGCTAGAACGTACGTTAGAAATGATTTATTTTAATTATTTTTTGAGTAATAGGCCTTTAAGTTCAATTTCTGAACCCGTCGACGAAAAGTTGATATCAGAAAATAAATGTTTGGTCACAGCCGGTGCATATATAGCAGGGGCATCCCCAGACCTTTATGAGTATTATTAATGTTCGCTCAACCTTACTACAGACCTATTGAATCTTACAAATTCCACATTTCTTAAATACAGCGTTTCAATAGACTAATTATTAATTACGAAGATTAACAAAATAATGTTTATCTACCGTAAGTGACGTTATATAGAACTAAACAATTTGTATCGGTATCATTCTAGAATAATTAAACTGTTTAATTCCTTATCATTATGCATATTCATCAACAGTTATATAATAGTAACAACATATTATGTTACCAGTTTAAATGTAACAACATATTATGTACATGTAATATTTAAATGTTTTGAATTATGTTTATTGTCACTTTTATCCTTTTAACATGTGTTCATTTTCCTTGTTATTTTATAACTTTACTCTTCAACATGTAATTATGATATTGTTTTTCATAATACAAGGATTTCGTCTAAATGAAGTACTTATAATAAGTTCCGCCTTGTTATGACATTTACTTTCCCAACCGGGTCTAGATAGTTTTTATATGCCCACATTTTCATGTGAACGTATTATGCCGTCGCCCCTGTCCGTCCGTCAACAATTGTTTGTGTACTCTGTACAGGTCACAATTCTTAACCGATTTTGACGAAACTTTAAAGATAGGTTTATCCCCATAAGATCTGGGCTGCTTTCGCAGTGGCGGCGCCAGCCGTCGGTGGTTGGAGGGGCAAAGTCCAAGGTTAAGGGGGCAAAGGCACGAGTATCAACTAAAGGGGGGGGGGGGCGTCTCCCCCAGACAATTTTGAAAAATAGGCTGCTGGAAATGCAGCCTGGCAGTATTTCAGGCAATGACCGTTGAGGTAAAGTGTCAAACGAACGGACTTGCGAACCTCGACGAATCCCACTCTCGAGCGCCAATGTCGGGAGTAATTTGGAGGGTATGGGGGACCTCCCCCAGAAAATTTTGAAAAATAGACTCTCGGAAATGCTCTCTGACAGCGTATTCAGTCAGGCACCGATCGTCGAGATAAATAAATCTGACCACATACTGTCCGTAGCCTGATCACTAGTTTATACGATCAGAGACCAAAATGGCAAACGAACTGACTTGCGAACCTCAACGAAGTACCTTTGTGAGCGCTAAAGTAGCGAGTCCTTGTGGGGGTTTTAATTCGATTTTTATAAAACTTAAAATGCATGTTTATAACCCAAAGATCTGGGCGTATCCTGCCTGGCAGCCGCTGGTTATAAAAGCGGCTGTTTTTTAGTATAAATTTTTAATTTGTATCTACACATGTATCATTTCATATTTATATGCAGAGTTATATTTAATTTTGAAATTATTGTATACTATTTATTTCTATATACATGTTATGCGTGTACATATTTGCTTTTGTGATATGATTTAGCCTGTTTCATCTTTCCCCATACGATTGGCGCAATATAGTTCGATTGGCACTGATGTCCCATTAATTAAACCACATTTGATTCGTTGATTTTTGGCCCTGTTTTATGTAATAGTAGGTTTCCTTAAGGTTTCGTATTATAGCCACAAGTTGGAATCCAATGTAAATTTGTTCACACTTGCATATTCCAAAGGGGTTAAACCGATTTAAAACGTTCACATTTTAGTTGATGATAACTTGTACTATATGGAACATGGTTCAAAAGGTGGTGACACCTCTTCACGTGAATGAAACCACCGAGCGCATAGTTAGATAAAATGAATTTAGAAGTTCAGGAATTCGTCTTTATTTATCCATATTTGGATGCACGATATCATAGAATTCCCGATAGACAAATTCTCCCTATGGAAATGACCCCCACCTCAACCAATCTAGAAATAGACGAAAATAAAGTGGGGGTTTAACGTCCTACTGTTCTGCTCCCAGTCTGGGCTAATGAAGACGAGCATACACCATACAGTGTGCGATAAGGGATAGTTTGTACGGGCGGCGGTGCTACGGCCTATTCTTATATCGAATCCACCTGCCAAAGAGATCTTTTACGTGCACACAAATGTGTACACGGGATCTGGGTTTTTCGTCCCATCCCAACGACTAGACAGCTGTTCTTGTCAGGCCCTTCGTCACTGACAAGGGGAAACCACGCCGAAAAATGTGGATGAACTTTCTCAGCCATTGCAGGGATCGAACACCCGACCTCAAGGCTAGCGAGCCAGCGTCTTACCCACCGCGATCCCCCCAGTAAAAGACAATAACAACTCCAAATTGTGATGATCGCGTGAGTGTATGATTCCCGATATCACATAATCCCTGATAGATGGATTGACCCTGTAGAAATGACCACCACCCCAACTTCAAATTTGATGATCACGTGAAAAGTACGTACACCGATTAGGAACTACCACCCTCGGTGTGTATATTTCTTAAAATCCAGATAACTTCCCCAAAGAACTTGATAAAATTTACGGTGTAGTTTCGAAGCAAACTGCTCTTGTCGTGTACCCTAACTTTCAGTTACTATTTAAGGATATATTGTCCTTGACATTAAACAAATTAACCGACACACCTAAGAACAAATGCCCGTCTTCCTTAGCCCAGGTTATGAGCAGAACAGTAGGACGTCAACCCCCATTTCATTTAAAAACAAATGTAAGTAAAAGTATGAATTTTCTAGATGGGTACAATAAAACGGTTACAAATACCATGCATGATGGGGCTCACCACAACAGGGCATAGGCGATTAAAGCACACTCTTCCTTACACCTGTTACCACTGTTTGTCGCGTATTTTGTACACGGTGAAGAGTCCATTTGCTGATTACACTATTTTGCGTATAACGTTTTCGAAGACTTCGAATGTTGTCAAATGGTTTGGATTGTTCGTATTTTACTTTTTTGTAAATAAAATACGCGTGACCACCGAGTCATAGCGGTTAAATAATCGGACTGAATCCTTGCTCACGACTCAAAGATACTTATAACCCAAAAAACAGTCAGTTCTTCAGTTACGTTTACTAAGTATAAACTTTTTAGAAACCTCACCAGTTCTCGTATTTAGATATGCGAAAATTTAGAATGTTTTATATTAAGCTATTTTGTACATATTTAAAGATACATTATGGGAGATTTTTACAAGGAGTTAGCCATTCTTGCTATAACAGTTCAAAAATAGATGCTGAAACAAGAATATATTGAAAATTTCAGTCAAATTACTTTATCCTGAACAAAGTTGTTACCACTATAATTTTTTACTAGAAATGGGAGTTAAATTCATCGACACCCTTTTCCCATTATGGCCGATTGTTGATTGACAGGCGTTAACCCCACCTATATAGTCTCGATTATCAAGTAATGTTTACAATGACTAGTACTGATAGCGTATTCGGTTTGAGACAGGACTGCAATTCAATTCGTATACATTTATTTTTTACTATAAATTAGAACTAAGATTTTAATATATAGATAAGAAGAGAAAGTCTGCGATAGGATATTAAAGTTTGAAAGGAATGGGCCAAATCAACGAGGCAGTATTGTAAATAAATTATAATAAATAGCCGACTTCTTGCGTTGCCTGCGTGTACTCTTTTGTACTTCGGGTAGGCCTAAGCGACTCCCTAAGCAGACGAATCGAAAACAGTCCGGAAGTATGATGACGTCAACGTCACGGAGAAGCCCCGCCCACGACGCCATAGTGATTAAATCAGTCAACGAAATCCTGTTTTAATCCGAGCCCAATTCAAGACATCCGTGGGTCTACAGAGCTCATTTTAGGTTTGTTGTTTAAATAAAGATCTAATTTATAA
Source organism: Patella ulyssiponensis (assembly GCA_963678685.1). NCBI lineage: Eukaryota > Metazoa > Mollusca > Gastropoda > Patellidae > Patella > Patella ulyssiponensis. The sequence goes on along the minus strand of OY783230.1, from coordinate 62,539,382 downwards.
TTTCTATGGCTACTGAGGCCCAATGGAAGACCGACAAAAGTCTGTTTTTGCTCTCCCATAATGTATGTTTAAGTGTCTAAGAATGATATTTGTTATTTTCATTTTAGCTTGATTCCATAACGTATTTCCATATTTAATTTTATACTTAATTTTTTTATCATTCATATTTTGTGTGGCGCATACTAACTATAAAACATATTATAGTCTTACCAGTTGTTCTTACTTTTAGTTCCAGCCCCGCCCCCTCCGCCGTATAGCATAGAGGCTGGTTATCAGACAGATATTGCCCCATATTATTATATATACTCTTTAAAAAAAAGAAACGTTATGTGACATTTCGTCGTCGGTATACCATTCACCATTCCCTCGATGCAACAGGAACCGCGACAAACAGCTGAACCAAACTGTTCTCCGGTGTTGGTGTGGCCATACATTCAGGTCTGAACCCAATAAAGACGGATTTGACGGTATCGGTGTATTTCAAAACAGCAGCTCTAAGTGAACGTTTGGCTCGTAATCTGGTTTCACGTAGGCGTTTTCGGACTGTCTGATCCGAGATTCTACACCGTCTAGGAACTGCTGCTGCAATGGAGGTCAATGGAGAACCGTTTCCGCAAATGACATAACCGGAAATGACGATCAAGGGCAGGTGGGGTCACTCTTGTTGGGCCTGAGGTTGGGCGGTCACGTGTTGAACTTACCCCAAAGGCGAGAAATGGTACTCGGGGAAACATTCAGCAGCCGGGCTACATCTGTCTGGGCACCTGCTTGTAACCAACCAATAGTGTTGTTGCTTTGGTCTTCGTTTAGATGTGGCATCACTTGGTTCGTTGAGTGTTTATATGTGCAACTGATTAGTTGTAATCAAGCGAAAAACAATTTCGGAAAAAAGTATGACCAGTCACAATTAATGACTACCATTAAAACTAATAATGAATTTCGTTTATCCTTACATAACGGCATTAAAAACAAGTAAGATTTATCAAAATAACGACCTTGTTCAAAAAAAATAAAAATCGGCTGTGCGTTTCTTTTTTTGAAGAGTATATATATGTTGAATTCACGAGAATTGTAATTTTAGTATCTCTGGATGTGGTTGGAACACAGGAAGGGCAACAGAAAAAGGGGTCACGGTGTTTTCTTTTGTATCTCTGGGTGTGGTTGGAATACGAGAAGGGCAGCAGAAAATGTAGTTCCTTTAGGAACAGTCTTTGAGCGGACAATGTCCTGATAGTTCCTATCCGGCCTTATATAGCTGCGGTATGAAAATACCAGTCTTCCCCACCTCTGGACTAAGGTTACTTTGGAATCCTTACCAGCTATTTTTCACCCTGATTCTACAATCATTTCTTGCCACAGCTGACACACATTTATAAAGATTCAACACTATTTTCAAGTAGAGTTCTGCGATTAAAAACATACACCAAATTAAACTGAAGAGCCATTACGAGATCCGGACATCTACCTGATAAATTGAGTTGAATTATTATAAATTTGTGTCAAATATAGTGAGAAATGGTTCCTTTTGGTGACAAATAGACGGTAAGGGTTCTAAAACAGCCCAAGAACAGAGGTGGGGAATAGCGGTATTTTACCGTGTTTTCATATTGCAGCTATATAAAGCCGGATAAGAACTGTGAGCGAATATCATTCGCAAAAGTAACTACAGAAAAGGGGCCAAGATGTTTTCTTTAAAAGTTGACATTTCCTTAATTATTTAAGGTAACTTTCTCGAAATTCGAGGGCACATTTTCGGGTGGGGGTGGTTAACATAGCCACCTCCGGTCGCTCCACTATCCCAAGGTGGGAAATCTCATCGGATTCGAGCGTTATCAACCATTTCCATTTATGAGAGCACGCTTCTGCAGTGACAATTTTCGCTTAGGTGACACTGAGTGATGGACAATTTCATTGTTAGGTGTGCAAGTAATTAATGAGTTTCATCTATTTAAGGACACCAGATGACATAGGCGTTGTAGCAGCGGTCACCAGTTATATCCGTAACGGAGCGTCTGATAGTCTTTTTTACAGACCATGTAAAAGACAACGGTGCGCAAAAATTACTTTTGTCACCACGGACTGTCTAAACCCTGATACAGGCTCCCCCACTTCAATAGCGTTACTATACTGTGCAATAGTGGAAGTTGCAACGTTTCGCATAGTATTTTTCGTCGAGCTTGAAATCACGACCATAAATTCTCAGCTGAGCTGCCATATTGACGCTCCCAATACCCGTTATTTCCGAAATAATGTTGGGCAGATCATTATCAAATGATTCACTGCATATCAAACAGTGGAATGTCGTAGTGAATTAAATTAGCAACGTGCTTCAAGAGATATGTTCAGCTTCCGCAGAGATCTGGGAGTGTTCCCGGTCGACATATCCATACGCCTCTACCGTAGTGAGCTGAGTGACAGTTCAAATGAAATTTAGTTGATGCATGTCATTGTATTAGCTTTAATGAGGGAGGGAAGACAACTTAAAATAATACTTAAAAGGGTATTATACCCAAATAAAGTTGGAACAACAAAAGAATGAACGCTAGCTATCAATAATTTGAAAAAATAAGGCTCAGATTCGTGATGTTTCGTTTAAAGTTGAGATGATGGAACCTAAAGATATGTTGAGGTGACCGGTCGCAAAATTTTTGCTCAAGAAACTTTTTGAGGAAGCTATGAGATATTAACTTTCATGGGTACTAAGCGCTGTAATATATCTAAATATGGCTTTAAATATGGATAGCTATGGTGATTTTGATGGGAAAGAGAGAACGACAGAGTGAAGGAGAAACCCATAACCAAATAAAATAAAATGGAGGATCTTGGGATGATGTCAGTGATAGTTCAACTGACCATAATGTTTCAATGCAACTGGATAAAATATTAAGGAACATACATATGTGAGAGGGAGAGAGAGAGAAAAATGGGGTTTAACGTCCACTCGACACAAACTAGGTCATTTTAGGACTAACATATGGTTTCAATTTTATTTCAATAATTCGCTTGCGCGTAGGGGTCATTAGCAGTGGGAGGAAACCCACGAGGATGAGAAGGCGCCCCTATCTCCATGCCACATACGCTCACACCAGGGATCGAAACCACAGCCGCAAGCCAGAGGTGACCGGCCAGCTAGAGGTCGAAGCGCGGCACTCTAGACCATCCCAACCCCCATACACATATGAATGAATGAATGAAATATGGTTTTATGGCACTTCGGCACCAACCGGGCTATATTGCGCCAAACCTACAAAGATTTATGCGAGACAAGTTAAATAAATATCACAGAAAAAGTTTTATATGCATAAATAAAAACAGTATCACAGTAAATAAGATTAAAAAATCAAATAAATCTTTTATGCATATAAATATTTAAAACATACAAAATGAAATGATAAATATACAATTAAAATTTATAATAAAAGCTTGTCTCTTTTAAAAAGTCTAACAATTTACAATATAAGCCCGGTTGGGCAAATAATTGATGCAAAGACTGGCAACGGTAATATTTCGATCTTAGGTTCTTGAGATGCTTGCACTCAATCAAAATGTGTTTCACTGTCAAAGGAACATGACAGTGTTCACATTCTGGTTGAGGCTCTCGCTTCAAAATGAAAATATGAGTCAAAAAGGTATGACCAATACGAGAGCGACACAAAACAACTTCATCCCTCCTGTTAGTTCTGTAGGAGTTTGGCCAATCTCCTAAGAGAGGCTTAATATGATGAAGTTTGTTTGTGCCAGCAAGATCCCAAGACCGTTGCCAGCGGCCATAAATGAAATGATTAATCGATGATTTAAAATCTTGATATGGTATTAAAAATGGTGATAGGGGGAGATCTAAAGCAGCTTTGGCAGCAAAATCTGCTTGATCATTCCCCCTTATATCAACGTGACTGGGGAGCCAGCAAAAGACGATGTCTTTGCTTGAAAGCTCGTAAGATAGTAGCAGACGATAAACATCTGCTACTAATGGGTGTTCAAGCTTTTTATTGTAAATTGCTTGAAGTGAGGACAGAGAATCAGTAAAGATAATGTGCTGTTGTTGATGAGATGATTGTATGAACTCCAAAGCGTGAAGAATGGCCTGGAGTTCAGCTGTAAATATGGAAGCAGCAGGTGGGAGGCGGACAGAAATGGTCTCGGATGGTGTCACGGTAGCCGAAGCTACCCGATCGTCATCTTTCGAACCATCTGTATATATTGGAGCATAAGCACCATATTTAGACCTTAGCTCTCTAAAGAGAGACTGAAAAACCGAGGAGCTAGTATCACTCTTTTTATGCCGAGTTAGATCGAAATCGATCTTTGGGGGAGATACAGCCCACGGTGGAGTCCTAAAGAAAGGGGTATTCGCAATACTGTCAAGGCTGATACCAGCCTCAGACAAAAGGGGTTGTATGCGAATACCGAATGGTGGAATGACTTTAGTCTTGAGCATATATAAATGCTCATGATAGGGTCTAAATATGGTGTTAAATGAAATATGATTTGGAAGAGATGCTATTTTCGTAGCATACTGCAGGGCCAGTTTATCACGTCTGTTGTGCAGTGAGGGCTCATGCGCCTCGACGTATAAACTGTCCACTGGAGATGTACGAAATGCTCCTAAACTGATTCTAAGTCCTTGGTTGTGTATGGTGTCGAGCTCTTTGAGATAAGACTCGCGGGCAGACCCATACACAATACACCCATAATCGAGTTTTGATCTTATTAACGCTCGATACAATCTGAGCAAGACCTTACGGTCTGCTCCCCAGTCAGTATTTGATAAGACTCTCAATATGTTGAGGGCTTTCAGACATTTCTTTTTTAGGTTTTTAATATGGGGGATAAATGATAATTTCTTATCAAATATCAGCCCCAGAAATTTGGTTTCATCCACAACTGGTAGGCGGTTGCCATCCAAGAAAAGTTCTGGATCAGGATGTAAACCTCGTTTCTGACAGAAATGCATGCAGACAGTCTTGGATTTCGAAAACCGAAATCCATTTTCGGTTGCCCATTGTTGAAGTGAATTCAAACAAAGCTGCAACTTACGTTCGATTATCCGCATGTCTGTAGAACCATAGCACATCTGAAAGTCATCAACATAAAGAGCGCCGTTTGTACCTGGTTTAAGGCACGCTGGGATCGTATTAATTTTTATAGCAAAAAGAGTAGGAGATAAAATGCTCTGAGGAAATGGGTCAGAGAAAATTGATCCCAGTCGTACCTTAAATGACCTATCTTCGAGGAAATTTTTAATGAAGATAGGTAAGCGACCTCGTAGGCCGAGGTTATGGAGGTCGCGCATGATACCGTGTTTCCACGTGGTATCATATGCTTTCTCCAGATCGAAAAAAATTGCAACTAAATGTTGCTTCTGGATGAAAGCGTCCCTGACGAACGTTTCAAATCTGACGAGATGATCAAGAGTGCTCCTTTGGGACCGAAATCCACATTGGAGGTCTGTAATAAGGTTGTTCGACTCGAGGTACCAAACAAGCCTTCGATTGATCAATCTTTCCATGGTTTTGCAAATACAGCTAGTTAAAGCGATCGGACGATAGTTAGTAGGATTCGTATGATCTTTACCCGGTTTAGGGATGGGAATTATTGTGGCTTCATGCCACGAAGGAGGGAATTTCCCATCAACCCAAATCCGGTTAAAAAGATCTAATAAAATCAAGGGAGTGGAAAAGGGTAAATGTTTAAGAATTTGGTAGTGAATTTCATCTGGACCAGTTGCAGTATCCCGAGCCCGCTTAAGCGAATCCCGAAGTTCTGCAATGGAAAATGTATCATTATAGCATTCATCATTGCGGGACTTGAAATTAAGTCGCCTTTTCTCCTGTTGTTTTCTAATGCCTCGAAAGGCATCGGAGGAGAAATTGGATGATGAATTGAATGAAAAAGTACTGGCCAGAGAATTAGCAATATCAGGAAATGTTGTTAAGGTGGTATTATCAACATTGAGATGGTTAACTGATAATGCACTACTTTTACCTTTAATCCTACGAATCCTATCCCATACCGACTTAGATGTGGTACGGGAATTGATCCTTGAGACATAACTCTCCCATGAAGATTTCTTTGCTTGACGTATGATTCTACGGGCCTTCGCCCGGACCATTTGGTATGCCGCAATATTCTCCATGGAAGGATGGTTCTTTAATCGTCTCAGGATACGATCACGCTCTTTAAGAGCGGATTTGCAATCGTCGTTAAACCATGGTTTATTGAAACGTTTTGGTTCAGTCGTGGTTTTTGGAATCGCCTGCTCAGCTACATCTTGAAGAATTGAAGTGAATAAGGCCATAGGCTCATCTGCATCCTCTAACTCCTTTGCATCAAAGGAGAAGAGACACAAAGATTCAAATAGAGCCCAATCAGCCTTATGCAACTTCCACCTCTGGGGTCTTTCGACCGGAGAGGGACCATTATTATCAATTATGATAGGAAAGTGGTCACTACCACATTGATCTTCATTTACTTTCCATGAAAAATCCTGAAACAGGACCGGAGAGCAAATGGTGAGATCCAGGGAAGAAAAAGAAGCTGTGGCAGGATGTAGATAAGTAGGCGAGTCATCATTTAATAAACACAAATTATTAATGTTAATGAAGTCCGCTATTTGTTTACCTCTGTTGTTATCATCTGGACTACCCCAGAGTGAATGATGACCATTGAAATCTCCCGTAATAATAAACGGGAGAGGAAGTTGTGCAACAAGGTCATCAAGATCTCTGGGATTAAGATGTAAACTTGGTGGAAGATATACAGAGCAGAGTGTTATAGGAATATGCAAAGTCACCCGAACTGCAACTGCTTGTAAAGGCGAGTTGAGAGTGACTTTACTCTGAGGGATATCTCCATTAAGAATAATAGAAACACCCCCATGAGCTCTACCATCACCAATTGCATGATGATGGTAACCAACAAAATGTCTAAAAGACAAAGTGTCAGAATTCCGTAAAAAAGTTTCCTGTAAACAAATAGCTAAAGGATTATATTTTTGAATTAAAAGTTGGACTTCATTAAAATTTGGTTTTAAGCCACGACAATTCCATTGGATAATGGAATTTACCATTGTCAGGGATAATTTATTTTTGGCGGTTTACCGCTAAGGGGGTCATTATTGGCCCCCTCTACGGTAATACCGTCCATCAGATCAACCCCATATTTCGTGAAATGGATAATAGGGTCCTGTGAACCCTTTTTACCCTTCTCACGCAACTTTGCTAATTTCCGTTGTCTTGAGGATAGATATACTCTTTCTTGTGTGGGTGGGATAGCCGTTGACTGCGATCCTGACCCAGTGGACCTGGGATCAGAAGTTGCAGCTTTCGACTTATCCATTGAAGATGTTCCCTTGCCATTCTGGGAAGAAGAATTGAGATTGGTCCCAATAACTTCAGTTTGGGGCAAGGAAGATGTACCCTCACCGGGCAAGGGCAAAGTTGTTTGAATCGAGCTCTCACATGACTGAGAAGAGCTCGAGACCCCTTTATTTTGATCTGATGTTGTCAAAGTCTTCATTTCTTGTTTATCAGGCCAGGTTATATCTGTCTGAACGGAGATGGATCTAGTGGAAGTTTTAACTGCACTTGCAAAAGATTTCCCCTGTGGTGCAATGGGGAAAGGTGCAGTTAAATCAACCTGCTTTTTAGCATCAAAATATGATATTTTTCGTTCAGACATAACCTGTTGGATTCTTTTCTCTTTTTGCCATGTTGGGCATTCACGGGAATAAGCAAAGTGCTTTCCCTTACAATTTACACAACAAAAATCAGCCTGGCAGGTAGCGCTCTCGTGGCCATCGTGACCACAACGAGCGCAGGTGTCTTTACCTCTGCAGACTGTTTTGCTGTGCCCAAACTTTTGGCACTTGTAACATCGAAGAGGATTGGATATGTAAGAATCCACAGGTATGTTTAAATAACCTGCCTTGAGAGTCTTTGGTAGATCGGGACGATTGAACGTGAGGATATAGGTGCTTGTGGGAATCACCTTTTCTCCTCGGCGTACACTAATTCGTTTTACATGTGACACGCCTTGAGAAGAAAGGTATTCTACCATTTCTTCCTCACTGCTGCCTTCAAGGTCCCGACAGCGAATTACGCCTCTACTGGAGTTCAATGACCTATGGGGAGACACCTTAATAGGAATGTCTGCCAAAGATGATGATTTAAGAAGCATGTTAGCATGCTGTTCTTTGGCACATTCTATCAAGAGTGTTCCGTTCTTTAGTTTTTTAATAGCCTTGGGCTCGCCGGCCAAGCCAGCTATGCCCTTGGTTATTAAAAATGGTGAAACTTTAGATAGGTCTCGAGACGGACTCTCAATCAAGAGAAATCTCGGCCAAGACTTTGACATTTTATTTTTATTTGTAAATAAATCAGAAACATCCTCTGAACTCGGACGTTTCTGTTTACTTTTATTGTCTTTCATTATTTGGGTGGGGGGGACTGGGGAATCCATGAATATTATATTTTTTTGGGTTCACCTCTCGTCGTCCCCCAGGTTACTTCCCTGCCTACCAGGGGGAGGACTGGCACGGATATCCAGTGCTCGGCCTCAGGGCTCGACGAGAGGTATACTCAAGCCAGAAAGTAAAAATACTACTCCAACCTGATTGACCCAAGCCGTCGCTCTGCAGAATGTACTAAGGACACAAAGGTATATTTGCTGAGTGAAAAATACAACAAAGCATTGGAATTAGGGTTGCACATTCTGCAGAACTAAAAACGACCAAAGCCGATTGATCAGAGTGGGCCACTCTGAATGAATGAATGAAATGGAGTTTAATGGCACGTTAGCTCCAACCGGGCTATATTGCGCCAAACTTATGATCGTTACGAGACAGCTTAAAATATATCACAGAAAAATATTATATGCATAAATAAAAACAATATCACAGTAAGTAAAAACTAAAAATAAAACACATCTTTTATGCATATAAATATTTAAATACAAAAATGAAATAATATATATATATATATATACAATTAAAATTTATGATAAAAACCTGTCTCTTTTAAAAAGTCTAAAACTTTACCATATAAACCCGGTTGGACAAACACGTGATGCAATGACTGACAACGGTAAAAATGAGATCTAATATCCTTGAGATGCTTGCACTCAATCAAAATGTGCTTAACTGTCAAAGGAACATGACAGTGATCACATTCTGGTTGAGGCTCTCGCTTTAAGATGAAAATGTGAGTTAAAAAAGTATGACCTATTCGAGAGCGACACAAAACAACTTCATCTCTCCTGTTTGATCTGTAGGAGCTTGGCCAGTCTCCAAGGAGAGGCTTTATGTGATGAAGTTTGTTTGTGCCTGCAAGATCCCAAGACCGTTGCCATCGGTCATAAATAAAATTATTTATACAGGATTTAAAATCCGTATAAGGCGTTAAAAATTCAGATAAGGGAAGGTCTAAGGCAGACTTGGCAGCCAAATCTGCCTCATCGTTCCCTTTTATATCTACGTGACTGGGGAGCCAGCAAAGGACAATGTCCTTGCTGATAAACTCATGTGATAGTAGCAGACGATAAATGTCTGCTACCAAAGGGTGTTTCAGCTGTTTATTATTTATCGCTTGTAGCGAGGACAAAGAATCAGTAAATATAATGTATTTTAAACATGAAGAGGATTGAATGAACTCCAAAGCCTGAAGAATAGCTTGGAGCTCAGCTGTAAAAATAGAAGCAGCAGGTGGTAGGCGAGCAGAAATGGTCTCGGATGGCGTCACAGTAGCCGAAGCTACTCGATCACCATCTTTCGATCCATCGGTGTAAACAGGAGCATAATCACCATACTTAGACCTTAACTCCCTAAAGAGAGATTGGAACACCGTCGAGCTAGTATCTCTCTTTTTATGCTGAGAAAGATCGAAATCGATCTTTGGCGGAGATATAGCCCACGGTGGAGTCCCAAAGACAGGGGTATTCGCAATACTGTCGAGGACGATACCAGCCTCAGACAAAAGGGGTTGTATGCGAATACCGAATGATGGAATAGTATTAGTCTTCACTAGATATAAATGCTCATGAAGAGGTCTAAATATGGTGTTAAATGAAATGTGATTTGGAAGTGATGCAATTTTCGTAGCATACTGCAGGGCCAGTTTATCACGTCTGTTGTGCAATGAGGGCTCGTGCGCCTCGACGTATAAACTGTCCACTGGAGAAGTACGAAATGCTCCTAAACTGATTCTTAGTCCCTGGTTGTGTATGGTGTCGAGCTCTTTGAGATAAGACTCGCGGGCAGACCCATACACTATACACCCATAATCGAGTTTTGATCTTATTAAAGCTCGGTATAATCTGAGCAAGACCTTACGATCTGCTCCCCAGTCAGTATTTGATAAGACTCTCAATATGTTGAGGGCTTTCAGACATTTCTTTTTCAGGCTTTTTATATGGGGGATAAATGATAATTTCTTATCAAATATCAGCCCCAAAAATTTGGTTTCATCCACAACTGGAAGGCGATTGCCATCCAAATAAAGTTCTGGATCTGGATGCAAACCTCGTTTCTGACAGAAATGCATGCAGACAGTCTTGGATTTCGAAAAACGAAATCCATTTTCGGTTGCCCATTGTTGAAGTGAATTCAAACAAAGCTGCAACTTACGTTCGATTATCCGCATGTCTGTAGAACCATAGCACATCTGAAAGTCATCAACATAAAGAGCGCCGTTAGTACCTGGTTTAAGGCACGCTGGGATGGTATTAATTTTTATTGCAAATAGTGTTGGCGACAATATACTTCCCTGTGGAACCCCCATTTCCTGAGGAAATGGGTCAGAGAATATTGATCCCAGTCGTACCTTAAATGACCTATCTTCCAGGAAATTTTTAATGAAGATAGGTAAGCGACCTCGTAGGCCGAGGTTATGGAGGTCGCGCATGATACCATGTTTCCATGTAGTATCATAAGCTTTCTCCAGATCGAAAAATATAGCAACTAAATGTTGCTTCTGGATGAAAGCGTCCCTGACGAACGTTTCAAATCTGACGAGATGATCAAGAGTGCTCCTTTGGGACCGAAATCCACATTGGAGGTCAGTAATGAGGTTATTGGACTCAAGGTACCAAACAAGCCTTCGATTGATCAATCTCTCCATGGTTTTGCAAATACAGCTAGTTAAAGCGATCGGGCGATAATTGGTAGGATTCGTATGATCTTTACCCGGTTTAGGGATGGGAATGATTGTGGCTTCATGCCATGAAGGAGGGAAGTTCCCATCAACCCAAATCCGGTTAAAAAGATCCAGTAAGATGAGGAGTGTTGGAAAAGGTAAATGTTTTAAAATCTGGTAGTGTATTTCATCTGGACCAGTTGCAGTATCCCGAGCTCGCTTTAGCGAATCTCGAAGCTCTGCAACGGAAAAGGTATCATTATAACATTCATCATTGCGGGACTTGAAATTAAGTCGCCTTTTCTCCTGTTGTTGTCTTATGCCTCGAAAGGCATCTGAGGAGAAATTGGATGATGAATTGAATGAAAAAGTACTGGCCAGAGAATTAGCAATATCAGGGAATGTTGTTAAGGTGGTATTATCAACATTGAGATGGTTAACTGATAATGCACTACTTTTACCTTTAATCCTACGAATCCTATCCCATACCGACTTAGATGTGGTACGGGAATTTATCCTGGAGACATAACCCTGCCATGAAGATTTCTTTGCTTGACGTATGGTTCTACGGGCTTTCGCCCGGACCATTTGGAATGCCGCAATATTCTCCATGGAAGGATGGTTCTTTAATCGTCTCAGGATACGATCACGCTCTTTAAGAGCGGATTTGCAATCATCGTTAAACCATGGTTTATTGAAACGTTTTGGTTCAGTCGTGGTTTTTGGAATCGCCTGCTCAGCTACATCTTGAAGAATGGAAGTGAATAAGGCCATGGGCTCATCTGCTTCTTCTAACTCTTTTGCATCAAAAGAGAAGAGACACAAAGATTCAAAAAGAGCCCAATCAGCCTTATGCAACTTCCACCTCTGCGGTCTTTCGACCGGAGAGGGACCATTATTATCAATTAAGATAGGAAAGTGGTCACTACCACATAGATCTTCATTTACTCTCCATGTAAAATCCTGAAACAGGACCGGAGAGCAAATGGTGAGATCCAGCGAAGAAAAAGAAGCAGTGGCGGGATGTAGATAAGTAGGCGAGTCATCATTTAATAAACACAAATTATTAATGTTAATGAAGTCCGCTATTTGTTTACCTCTGTTGTTATCATCTGGACTACCCCAGAGGGAATGATGACCATTGAAATCTCCCGTAATAATAAACGGGAGAGGAAGTTGTGCAACAAGGTCATCAAGATCTCTGGGATTAAGATGTAAACTTGGTGGAAGATATACAGAGCAGAGTGTTATAGGAATATGCAAAGTCACCCTAACTGCAACTGCCTGTAAAGGCGAGTTGAGAGTGACTTTACTCTGAGGGATATCTCCATTAAGAATAATAGAAACACCCCCATGAGCTCTACCATCACCAACTGCATGATGATGATAACACACGAAATGTCTAAAAGACAAACAGTCAGAATTCCGTAAAAAAGTTTCCTGTAAACAAATAGCTAAAGGATTGTATTTTTGAATTAAAAGTTGGACTTCATTAAAATTTGGTTTTAAACCACGACAATTCCATTGAATAATGGAATTTAACATTGTCAGGGAATTTTATTTTTTGACGGCTTCCCATGCGGGTCCGTATGGACATCCGCATAGGTAACACCGTCCATCAGATCATCCCCATATCTATTATAAAGGGAGATAGGGTCTTTTGAACCCTTTTTCCCTCCCTCTCGAAACTTTAATAATTTTTCTTTCTTTGATGAAGAATTACCCTTTGACTGTGACCCTGACCCAGAAGAACTGGAATCAAGGATGACAGGTTCAAGGGGAGGCGAGGGGTGTGATCCCTTGCCGTTCTTGGAGGAAGAGTTAGGAGCAACCCCAACAACTTCAGATTGAGGCAAGGTGGATGAACCCTCGCCAGTCAAAGAAATGATAGTTTCGATCGAGCCCTCATTTGTTTGAGAGGAGCCCGATACCCCTTTAATATGATCTGACGATATTATAGAGAGTTTCCCTTTATCTGGCCAGGTTAAATCAGTCTGAACAGAGATGCTTTTGGTAGATACCTTTACTGCGCCTGCAAAGGATTTCCCTTGAGATGGAACGGGAAAGAGCGCAGTTAGATCTATTTGCTTTCGAGCATCGAAATAAGGTATTTTCCGCTCAGACATTATCTGTTGAATTCTTTTTTCTTTTTGCCATACTGGACATTCGCGAGAGTAAGCAAAGTGCTTACCCTTGCAATTGACACAGCACAACTCCGCCTGGCAGGTAGCGCTCTCGTGGCCATCATGGCCACAGCGAGCGCAGGTGTCCTTACCTCTACAGACGGTTTTACTGTGTCCAAATTTCTGGCATTTGTAACAGCGAAGTGGGTTACTGATGTAAGAATCAACAGGTATGTTAAGATAACCTGCCTTGAGAGTCTTTGGAATGTCGGGACGATTGAAAGTGAGGATATAGGTGCTTGTGAGAATCACCTTATCTCCTCGGCGTACACTTATTCTTTTAACATGTTGGACGCCTTGAGAAGAAAGGTATTCCACCATTTCTTCCTCACTGCTGCCTTCAAGATCCCGACAGCGAATTACACCTCTACTTGAGTTTAATGACCTATGCGGAGACACCTTGATAGGAATGTCTGCTAAGGATGTGGATTTAAGCAGCATGGTAGCATGCTGTTCCTTAGCGCATTCTATCAAAAGAGTTCCGTTTTTTAGTTTTTTAATAGCCTTGGGCTCACCGGCTAAGCCAGCTATGCCCTTGGTTATTAAGAATGGTGATATTTTTGATAGGTCCGTAGAGGGACTCTCAATTAAGAGAAACCTCGGCCATGTTTTAGATATTTTTAAAGTATTTTGAAATAAATCAGAAACGTCCTCTGTACTAGAACGTTTCTGTTTCTTTTTATTAACTGGTGTGGGGGGGATTGGGGAATCCATGAAATATTTTTTTGAAAATTCACCCCTCGTCGTCCCCCAGGTTACTTCCCTGCCTACCAGGGGGAGGACTAGCACGGATGACCAGTGCATTGCCTCAGGGCTCGACGAGGGGTATACTCAAGCCAGTAAGTATAAATACTTAGCCAACCCGATTGACCCGAGCCGCCGCTCTGTAGAATGTACTCAGGACACAAAGGTAACACTTGCTGAGTGATAACAACAAAGCAAAGAAATTGGAAAAACGTACATTCTATAGAGCTAAAAACGACCAAAGCCGATTGATCAGAGTGGGCCACTCTGACCTCCCGTCTAGGTGAACCATGGGCCAAAGTAATGTGTTGCAGAGAAAGGGCTCGCAAGCCAAATCCCCACTCAATTACCAGGATTCCACTCTCCACCGACACGGGTCGCAACGCACGGCAAACACGTTGCCCTATTACAGGGATCCTTTTAGTCGCCTTTTACGACACGCAGGACATACGAAGGGTATATTCTTATCACCCCCTACACCCCAGGGGGGATACACATATGAGTTGAAAGAAAACCAGAATAACATGAAGAACATGTTTAAATCTAAATTAGAAGTATTAACAGAAATATTTGAGTCAAAGATTTCTTTGTTGAAAGGGGTTGGATGGCCGAATGATTAGCACGTGCGTCACCTGTCATTGGGTCAACTGGCGTGGTTTCGAATCCCCGGTTGTACATGACAAGGAGTGGGGTCGCCTGTCCAGCCTCGTGGGTTTTCTCCAGGTCCTCCCTCGGCTAAAGACCCCCTACGCGCAAGCGAATTATTGAAATAAAATTAAACGATATGTTAGTCCCGAAATGACATAGTTTATGTCGAGTGGACGTTAACCCCATTTCTCTCTCTTTGTTCAAAGAGGAAATATCGTCTGACCTAAATACAGAAAGATTAAGACTTGACCAATTAAATAATTGTGTGAAAATTTTAAGGAGTGAAGTGATGTCTATTAAAGAAAGTGAGCAAAGTTCTGAACGAGTTAACTATTGGGGCGTTTGGATTGCAATATAACAGAAAAGAAATCATAGAAGAGAAGGTAAAGCGATTGATAGTGGCTTTAGGAGAGCAAGTGTCAGAATATGTTAAAGGGACAATCCCGAATTAAACAGAGGCTCAAAAATAAAAGTCTGAGAATGTATGAAAATTAAACGCCAAAATATAGAGGAATGGTGTATTTACCTTGTATCAAACTTTCAACTCAAAATATTGAGTCGTTTGGACGTGAATGTCAAAACTGCTTATCCTATACGTAACCCTTTTAAGATTTCGGGTCAATTTGTTCGTTGGGTGACCTTATAACCGATTACGGTTACTTGAGAGGGCTATACAGTGAATGACCCGTGTTGTACTTGATAAAGAAAGGTAAATTTCAACTATGCATTTTTTTATAAAAAAAATGTTTGGTTTTATCCAGATACCGCAAAATACACCTTGGAGCACCAGTCTCAAATTCCAGATGAAGACTGACGGGTTTAAGTTGTTTGAAAACGTATCATAAATACTGAGTTAGTTGCTCGGCCCTTGACTGGAAGATTTTAAGGGATTTTAACACAAACGTAATCAGTTTTATTCCCCAAACAAAATCGGGATAACCCCTTTAATATAACTCACGTGTCATGGTTAAACTCCCAATAAGGAAAACCTGGAATTTTGAAATTTTCACTAGAAAATGCTTGTTCTGAGAAATAAAATGAAGCTGAAAAATAGTGATTATTCTCGCGTATATCTCACAAGGGCAAAGTCATTCAATGAAATACAAATGGAACAAGACTCAAGGGAGATTATTCGTCGTCTTCCTGTACAGGAGGCAGACCACCATTAATTTCCCCACTGACTTCAGTGTTAATTTTGGACTCTTTGCCCACCTCCAACTCTTCCCCAAATTTTCGTTGGGCTGAATGCTTTTCACTGCAGACAGAGGAACAAATGGCCATGTCTTTGCACTAAAATTTGTATGAGGTTAACCACCAAAATTTTGAGACACACGAACTTGAAGAAGCATACTAAAAACATGTATCTAGTTGCCGTACATATCACCGTAGCCAACCTCATAACGCCATTATCCTTCCGCCTCAAAATCCTGAATATTTACCAAAACCTGGCAGAAAATATTAATTCAAACCTTCTTTGTCCATTCTAGACCCCAAAAATGCAACAAAATGGGCATGCAAAAGCGGAGAAAAGAGACAGAGAGAGAACTATAAATACACGAACTACAATTTGTGGGTACCGATATGGTGAAATTTAATGGTGGTCTGCCTCCATACAGATTTGAGAGTAAGTTCTACTGCCTGAATTTTTGAGAAGAAAATAAGCGATGCAAATGAATGAAATATGATTTAATGGCACTTCGGCTCCAACCGGGCTATATTGCGCCAAACATATGATGACGAGACAATTCTAAACTAGAAACAAATAATCACATTATCTATATATACATAAATAAAAACAAGTATCACAGTAAACATCATAAACTTTATGTATATATATATTTAAAACATGAATGAGAATATTAGGATATGTACAATTAAAATTTTCGATAAAAATTTGTCTTTTTAAAAAGTGTAGCGCTTTACAATATAGACCCGGCTGGGCAAACAAATGATGAAGCGTCTAACAACGGTAATACCGTGATGTTATATGCTTGAGATGCTTGCACTCAATCAAAATGTGCTTAACTGTCAAAGGAACATGACAGTATTGACATTCTGGTTGAGGCTCTCGCTTTAAAATGAAAATGTGAGTTAAAAAGGTATGACCAAGACGAGAGCGACACTAAACAACTTCAGATACGGGAAGATCTAAAGCAGACTTGGCAGCCGAGTCTGCTTGATCATTCCCTTTAATATCCATATGACTGGGGATCACGTGGTTAAGTGGATAAGGCGCTAGCTCGCTAGCCTGGAGGTCGAGTGTTCGATCCCTGCATTGGCCGAGAAAGTTTATCTCGATTTTCAAGCGTGAATTCCACTTGTCAGTGATGCAGAACGGAGGGCCTGACAAGGATAGCTGCCTAGTCGTTCGGATGGGACGAAAAACCGAGGTCCCGTGTACACATTGGAGTGCACGTAAAAGATCCCTTGGCAGTTGGAATTCGATATAAGAGTAGGTCGTAGTGCCGCTGCCCGGGCAAAATGTCCCTAATAGCACACTGTATGGCGTATGCCCGTCTTCCATTAGCCCAGGTTAGGTGCATAAGAATAGGACGTTAAAACCCATTTTATTTCATTTCATTTCCATATGACTGGGGAGCCAGCAAAGAACAATGTCCTTGCTACTCAACTCGAATGAAAGTAACAGACGATAAATGTCTGCCAGTAATGGGTGATCAAGCTGTTTGTTACCAATTGCTTGAATATAGGACAAAGAATCAGAAAATATGATGTTTTAAATCATATGAGGATTGAATGAACTCCAAGGCTTGGAGAATAACCTGAGCTCAGCTATAAAAATAGAAGCAGCAGGTGGTAAGCGAACATAAATGGTCTCGGATGGCGTCACTGTAGCCGAAGCTACCCGATCACCATCTTTCGATCCATCTGTGAAAATAGAAGCATAATCACCATACTTAGACCTTAAGTCTCTAAAGAGAGATTGGAACAACTTCGAACTAGTATCTCTCTTTTTAAGCTGAGAAAGATCGAAATCTATCTTTGGCGGAGATATAGCCCACGGTGATAAGCGATGCAGAAGGTAGTGATTTATAGCAGATATAATCATCAACAACTTTAGATCCGGGACTTAGGATGTGTACTCTAAATGTATGTGGTTAAAATCGAAAATAATGGGACCGGATTTCGAGGACCAGCCCCGTCTGTGACATTTATTCATCTTGTTGCACGTGCATTTTTGTTGTATATAAATATAAGCCGTAGGTTGATCCATATCCGCCCTACTAGATTTGCGAGGCAAAAGAGATTTTGGATGCTGCAATACATAGCCTTGGAATATCAAGTGAACAAGTGTGTCGCTTTTAAACTGCAATTGATAATATAGTGGGATCAGCCCTTTGCCTCCCCTGAGGAGTTTCCGAGGTGAGGGACGGGCCCGACCTTTTCTTCGGGCTCGATGAGCTTCCTTCCCGTAAGGGGGGCGGGGGCACCACGTCGTCTGGAGGGCCCGCATTGGATTTGGCCTCCCCCCTGTTCTTCTGATGTTACAGGAAGGATGGGGGAGAGTAGTGGGGCAACCGTCCCCGGGGGACCCGTTAGTGGTCCTAGGGGACGGCCGGTCCCTCTGATGTTGTCTTTCCCAAGACGAGAGTCCTCTAGCCAGAGGAAAACACATAATTGGCGGGATTGACGAAGACGTCCTGTTCTATCTTCCTCTGTGATCTATCCTAATATTTTACTTCGTTTTCCCTGGTGCTTTCCTATCTTTGCGCTTATCTGTCTTCCATTTTCTAGTCTAGATCCGAACTTGTTATACTCTTCTGTCCCCTTCTTTAGATATGGACCAATTCTATCCTAGGGAAGGGAGTTATTTTGGGGGAATTTTTTCGTATTTGATTTATTTCCTTAGTGGGCTCTCTTTTTATAAAATTGGGGTGTGTGTTCCATACGGTAGCTGGTCTCCCTTGCGCCAGAATGGACCAGCCCGTTTGTGACGTTTATTCATATTGTTGCACGTGCATGTTTTTTGTATATAAGCCGTTGGTTGGTCCATATCCGCCCTACTGGATTTTGGATGCAACAGTACATAGTCTTGGAATGTACAATTATACGTAGTCTTGGAATATCAAGTAACCCTGTGTGCCGCTTTTAAACTGCAATTGATAATATATTAATTTGGATTGCTTATAGTGAGTAGATGCTTTATTATCATATGCCTGGCTGAATTATCTATGCTTTGGTTTATATCGGGTGAAAACTAGAAGTTCGGATATGCATCATGATAGAATAAAGACTTGTTCGGATATGATGCTTCCCCATGGGCGATTCAGGCCCGTAGAAGGGCTGTTGAAGGGAATAGGGATAACACGGACAGGGATTCCCACGGTAGAAAATTTATTGTAAATGTAGTAAACCTTGAGGGATTCAATTTGGTTTGCAATATGACTTCTGTCTAGAATTGGTTTCACGGTAGTTGTGTAATTATTACCCCTCAGGAGGCCGAGAGCATTGACATATGTCCAAATTGTGACAGGGTTTGAAGGTAATTCGATAATGATCCTCTGGGAGCAGAGGAATCTATAGCCCGGGTAAGGAATAACTTTCGGGTTTGTTCTTTGTGGATACATAACTTTTAGACTGACGGATGGTTTAAAGTAATCAAACAAAAAGGTAAACCAAGCATGGAAAAAGTGGAAGACTAAAATGAGGATCTCCTGACAGTGACCCCGGAGGAGGGGATCTCCTGACAGTGACCCCGGAGGAGGGGATCTCCTGACAGTGACCCCGGAGGAGGGGATCTCCTGACAGTGACCCCGGAGGAGGGGTAAGTTGAAGCGTTTTGGATTGGGCTGCCGCCTGCAAATGAGTGGCCGTGCCGAAGGAAGAGAAAGAAGCGATATTTTCGTTGGTTGTGAGGGAGACGGCTTTAGTGGAGGAGGAGACAATGGTCGAGGATGAAGAAGAAATTCCGAGGAGTCCGATGTTGCGAAGTAATTTTGATTGGGGATCAGGACCAGAGTTAGGGTGTAGAAGTTTCGGAAATATGTTGGTTGAGGGTAGTTTGGAGTTGAGGGGGGGGGGAATATGTTGGTTGAGGATAGTTTGGATATGAAAGTGAGTTGAGGGAAGAGAGTGGTAAAAAGTCAGAAACAAAAAATTCCAGGAATAAAAAATAGGCTTCGGCGAGCTCAGCCCGGTTTCTGTCAAGTCCATCAAGAGGCATGTAATCTTGAATTATTTACCAACAATATTTGGATTTGGATACTGCACTGACGGTATGTACAGGAAACTGGAGGTGGTTAAAATCCTTGCTGCTAAGGTCTCATAAGCTGGTGGCTCTTTGACGAACTTATGGAGTCTAGTTATTCCGTCTGGAGTCGTGACGCATTTAAATTACTTAGCCCCTGGGGCAATTACAGAGATGGGGCGGTTTTGTCGTCTGTTCAATTGGCTCACTCCCTTCGAATTTAAAGGGACAATAACACTCTTGCTGGTCTGAAGCCTTATTCTAAGAAATAGATGTTTAAGTGTCCTGACTGTTGTGTAAATTATCCATTACATCCTATTTTACTTGTTCAGAGGGTTCGAAACTATTTTAAAATCCAATTCACACTTGAAAAGATTTACGTTATGCTTTTCAAATCATTTAGTTGCTTTTTTCAAATTTTCCAAAGTAGGTGTGTTAAGATGAAATTTGTATCATCAATTAATTGGAATGTTGTAAAATAAAATTAAATTTTATTGTTGACCAGAATAAAGATTGGGACACATTATTCAGATACCACAAGAGTGGTATTGAGCCTTTTAGTGATCCCCTCAAAATAGCTTTGCTGGACTGTCTCGCAGCCCTAGTTCTTTCTGAGGTCTTCTAAAACTGGGAGGTGTGTTGTGTTCTAGCAGACCTAGCGCATTTTAGACGTAACTGTCTATGTTCGTAATCACTTTAGAGGCACGCCTTCAACCTGAACGTAGCCAATTTTTCAATATTCTAAATGTTAAGATAGCCCGGTATTTTTGTCGGATCATGGTACAAAATTCTGAGCATCCGACATTATATATTCTAAAGGTAATTGATTAAGCTTTCCAATTATTATCAGTAAAAGTAGGCTATTCCAGGCTGTAGATATATATTTTTCCAATTATTATTAGTAAAAGTTGGTTATTCCAGTCTGTAGATATATATTATCATCTCTAAATGTTCTCACCATGTATCCATTGGAAAGCTGGATATCTTTTAATCTAAAAGATTTTGATGTGTTTAAATGCACAAAAGAAAAATAATTATGTTTAAAAATGGGTTATTGAACATTTACCTACTTCCATCTATGTTACAATGCCATCATTAAAGAACATTTTTCCATCATTACATGGACTTGACTTGTCTGATCGTATCAATCCCGTATCAGAAAGAACCATTTGTGAAGTCAACAGTATCTTATTAATATCTGATTCCAACCGATTGATTTACCAGAAGTTAGAGAAAAGCAGATGCTTATTGTCTAAGGAAGAAGTATCAACGGATTCATTGAAAGACATGTGGAATGCATCAAACCATTGATATCTAAGATTAGATAGAAAAGAAATTTTGTTTACATACATGAAACCCATAAAACATTGAAGTTTATACTTAATGACCGACCAAATTTCCTTTGACCCTGTCTCATTACTACATTTAACAGAAAGAAAATATGGAGGTAGAGCCATAAGTGTCTATTTGTTGAATGGCATCTTGCGTAGCGTTTGATTTGGAGATTATTGACACTTACATGTTATTTTTATCAATACACACAATGGATATGAACAATTGGAATGCAGATCACCTGTATGGACCCAGGCTGGCTTATTGAATACCAATTTTACAACAACATCCAAAAAAAAAACCAAATATGACTTTTGATATTTCCCAGATGCAATGGTTTAACCACCATTATATTATAATTCCGGCAATCATTACCATAAATAATGTAATTACATAACGAAATTCAACTGGAATAGTTCATGATCAGATTGTTGTTCAACTGTTACACTTTCTGTCACAGCAGTTTCATGACTATTTTAGAAGAATAAATGTACCAGAATGTAACATTGGGTATTTTCATAAAAGAAAATATTTTGAAATCCAAAATGATAATAGTAGCTGTGGACAATATATTTGTATGATGAGGAAATCGATATTGTTAAGTCAAGTTTTTAAATTCTGTCCAGTCAGATCAGGAATACTATTGCTACAGAATTTAAAGATGACACCATAATATAGATCAATTATCCATAACTATTATGTTAGAACACAGCATTGTTACATAATATTAACTAAATCGACATATCAGAAATATTTGTTTCGAATAATGTGTGTTTAGAAGATATAGCGTCTTTTCTGACAACACGTTTTATAGATATACATGTATATACTGTTTTAAAAAGTCACCAAAAGTAACACCATAGGACTTGCGTTGTTTGAATACGGAGTTAAAAGTCAAAAAATACTGTGTTAAGTCATCAATAACTGACTTTTGCATAGATAAGGTGTTGTAAGTCATCAATAAATGATATTACGTGACTTATAGAAATACTGTGTTGTAAGTCATCTAAATGATATAGGATATTGTGTGACTTTATAATATAAATACTGTTATAGGATATTGTGTGACTTGTAAAAATACTGTGTCAGTCATCAATTAATGATATTATAGGACTTGTTATAAGTCATTAATAAATGATATAGGATATTGTGTGACTTGAAAAAAATACTGTCAGTCATCAATAAATGATATTATAGGACTTGTTATAAGTCATCAATAAATGATATACATTAGGATAATATGTGACTTGTATAACTATTATTATTTGACTTGTATAAATACCGTGCTGTAAGTAAGTCATCAATAAATGATATCGGGTTGACCAATATGCCAGATGTATTTTGTCTATGACATCCTCAAAATAGGATCAGATGTGGAAATGCTGGCTTCGGTGTGCTTCCTGAAAGCCACTTTCTTCAAAGAACATGGGAAATCCATGATTTGGGAAAATTTATCAAGCGAGCTTTTCCCACATTCATCATTGCAAGAAGAGACCTTCTATTGACAAGAGGGGCACCCTTCTCAGTTTTAGTGACTTCCGCAAACATTGCAACATAAATTGATGAGGCTTGCAAAAGCAAATAATATTATCCCAAAACAAGCCAACAGTGAGGCTTATGTCCCCCGAAATCCCCAAATAATACATGACACATTTAAATTAATCGCACATTTATTTTTTTTTCAAAATTATGGAGCAATCAAACTATACACTAAGTTTCAACACTCTTCGTCAGATAGAATCAAGCATCGACAAATGAAATTGATTAGCTCTGCTTAGCTTCAGCTCGAAATGTTTATCATTGAACTCAGTCAAGACATTCACCTAATAATAGAACATCTACATCAAGTGTAAACATTCTACCTAAATCAAATGCAGAGTTATGTTCCAAAGTTTTGGCCAATCACATTGCTTATCGCTCCTTAGACTAAGTAGAAAATTCTCACTATCGAACTTGGTCAAGGTAATGATATAATGAATCTATATATTCTGTGTTTCATCGCTCTCGCATCATTATAATTAAAGTTATCGTGCTCCAAGGCATCAACCGATCACATTGCTTATCACTGCTTACTGTAAGCAGAAAATATTCATCATCAATGCATTGAACACCTACATCAAGCTCAGTTAGAATGAGAGTTGTGGTGTTCCACAGTCTCAGCCAATCAAATTGCTTATCGCTCTGCTTACCCTGAACAGAAAAGTTATCGTATCCCAAATCATCAACCTATCAAATTGTTTATCTCTGCTTACCCTAAGCAGAAAATGCTCCTCGTCGACCTCCACCGAGGCTTTGATCTAATAAAGACATACACCGAGTTTGAACATTTTAACTCAAATAGAAAGAAAGTTATTGTGTTCCAAAGTCTATGCCAATCCAAATTGCTTATCGTTCTGCTAACCCTGAGCATTATCCAACTTAGTCAAGGTATTGATGTTATGAACCTAAACACCATTTATTGTGTCGAGTGGACGTTAAACCCCATTTCTCTCTCTCTCATCACCCTCACTTAATTAGAACAAAATTTATTGTGTCCAAAAGCATCAACCAATCAAGTGTCTTATCTATGCTTGCCCTTAGCAGAAATACCTACTTTGAACTCTATCATCAAGGCATTGACCTAATAAACAACCTGCACCAAGTCTGAACATTCTAGCTCAATAAGAATGAGAGTTACCGTGTCCCAAATAGTGTGACGGACAGACAGGCGAACTCATTCTAATAGTCCCTTGCTTTCTTTGAAAGGCGGCAGACAATAAAAGACACATTGCTGCTGTTACATACCAGACAACATCAGTTTGAATTTAATGACTGCAAGAAGTACTATCCCAAATCCAGTAAACGGACATAGACCTGTACAGTCCATTTCCTTGGTAAACTATTTTGCCTACATATTACTGACTTATACATGACAGCATAAGTGTGTACTTACTATTCTAGATCCAGTAAACGGACATAGACCTGTACAGCCCATTTGTTAATTACACTACTTTGCCTATACCTTTTTTTAGGACTTCGAATTATATATATCTTTATTTCCTCCAATTCTGAAGATTTTCAAAAATAATTACATAATAAATAGTAAATACATACACATAAAAGGTTTTATATAAGATTGCAATTAAACAAAAATAAGTTAAACATTGTTTAATAATCTATTCAGATAATTAATTTGCATCATACAAAAATACTGATCATTGGTTAAGGGAGACGACCTGACTTTCCGTAAAGCGCCGAATACAAAGTGTAAAATACTTTTCTGAACAAGAAGATATGCGTCTGGTTAAAGTATCTTTTTGTAGGGATCAAGACTGAATATGAAAGACAAAAATTCTAGTTCATTTGCATGTATGAGCTTGATCAGGGCATTTTGGGGTAATTGTAGTTCTACATGTATTTGTAGAAAGATTATCTTTTGTATGTTTTCAAACCAGTTGCAATACATTAATGCCTGAACGACAATAC
The DNA here is from genome assembly GCA_963678685.1 of Patella ulyssiponensis. Taxonomy (NCBI): domain Eukaryota; kingdom Metazoa; phylum Mollusca; class Gastropoda; family Patellidae; genus Patella; species Patella ulyssiponensis. Next base: position 62,514,675 of record OY783230.1, on the reverse strand, counting down.
AAGCAAACATCTGACCGCATTTTTCACACAGTAACTGGCGAATATAACAGCTTATCCGGGCAATGGAAAGGGCTTTTATGAATATAAGGCACCAATGTTTATATTGGGGATGGGAACGCCAGAATGAAAATATCAGATGGGGGGGAAAATTCTATTTGGACACATCGGAATAAGTCAAACGTTGGATCTGACTTTAAGCGAATATTCCATTGATCTATTTCGATGGTTTTATAGCATTGTTAACGGCTGTTTTCCAAATACGATTTTTAACATACACATACGAATCTAGGAAGTTATATATACGGTAGTAAATTATATTTCTTGAGTATACGGTATATGTCAGGAATAAATCCTATATTAAAGTTGTAATAGCACATTTTTGGGTTATATTTTTAAAAAGTATTAAAATAAAGCCCTAAAATAGATGGATTATATAAACATTTCATTTCCTATTAATCCTATAATTCACTATTGCCCGTTGAGAAATTGGCAAAAATATCATTTTCAACTGCCAATTTAAACGTTTGAAGATGGCCGTCCATGGAGAGGAATGGGAAAACAAGGGAGGTAATTGAGTAACTATTTCCTCAATCAACCTGTGTAACCCATTTTAATACCCCAAAAATTTTGCCCATGATCGTATAATAGTGAGTTGACAACCTTTTGAGCAAAAGACATAGAAATAATTATGTTTTGACTTTCTTAGAAAATATGAAATTTCCGCTTTAATGGAATTGCAGCAGTACTTGTATTCAAGTATTCTGGTAATGACAAGTTGGCGCGGTAAGTATCTAGGATCAAGATTAAGCAATTGACCGAAGAATAGCAGCCTCTGGCGGTCGATGTATTACTCAACAGAGAACCAGGCGAGTAGACTAAGGCAAATATCAGTTCGTGTTCTACCGTGGAGTTTACAGACATATCTTTGGGCGTGTTCTAGTGACATAATATCGGAGTCTGGAATGTTGAACCAAAGCTTCCACTTAGGGTGATATCGTAGACAAGACACCAATTTGAAATAGATTTTGCTTTAAGCAATGGCATGTGTCGCAATCACAATGGTTTTGCTCAGGGGATATAACTCTAGCTTGAACAAAACGTCGGCAAATGCACAACATTCCGTTGGTTCCAATCTTTACAGGCACAATTGAGAACACGTATGACAATCTGCTCATCATAATTTTGTTGGGGGGTTTTTTGCTACTGGAATTTGATGTTGACTGGGGTGAAAATCTCACTTCCAAAACAGTGATTGCTCTGCAGAAAGACAATTTACATCCGCTATCCCTCCCCTGTGATATCACCAGTATTACCCAACACTGCTATGACATTGCAAATTTGATCCTTATTCTCCAATTCTAGACCAAAAAATCAACCTAAAAATGCAGGAAAACGGGAGAGAAAAAAAACTGTCCATTAAGTTGGATTTTTGAACATAAATGCATTCTGTAAAAAGATAACATAAATAAACTCAAACAATAAAATCCTTTAACCAAGTAATTATAATGTAATGTTAGATTTTTTTTTTAATATTTTCATTGAAAAGTACAGAGCTCGCCTGTCTTCACTGGTTATAGGGGTTACTACTTCACTTTAATACTATAACAGATGTTGCAGTGGATGGACGCTACAACAGCACAACAATAGGCCACAGTAAAAGCCAGGGCAAGCAGCCTCGTAAGACATTGGAATTACATTTGAGACAAACATTAATGCAACGCATCAATATATCCTAAGTGTTGTGATGCAAAATGAACAGTGCTGGCAAGGTGGCTTAGGTGAAAGGGTTGTACGGTCAACTGCCTTGTGGGACACGGATGCTGTACTGCAAATTTACCAGTTCATGCACCATTATCTAAGTATGATAAAGGGAAAAGCATTGGAACAGAAGTTGCTCTCCATAACGTCCTCATCTAATATGCAACAACAGATGTCGATCAGCTGCTGGAATTTGTAAATAATTTTAAAATTTTAGCATCCGGTGTGGAATGTTTAGCGACTAGTTGTCTCTTCACACCTGGCTGCCATTCAATTTAAGCATTGCTATAATGCAAAATTTAATGACAAGATATTTCCCGGTAGAACCAGACGGGTTGAAAATCACTTTGGTAATACTGAGGAGATGAGAAAACGTCTACCTAGAGTCCACTATCATGTGTTACGATGGTGACGGCCTTGTCCAGTTGTGTGCCGGGGTAGGATAATAAATAACTGGTGGAACCGTTCCATGTATCTGGCCTCAAATAAAGTCGATTGCCTGAAAATGAATGAAAATGACCAATCAATTCAAAGTGAATTTCTAAAAATCCGAATAAGTGATTAGCTTTAGTGAAAACCAAATTCCAAACAAACACACAGAAATGTGAGGCAATCAACCGCTCGTTGTCTTGTTTCACTTTCAAAGAATGTAAATTACGGAAGAAATGCGATGGGTCGACTTTCCTCAACAATAGTGAGAAGCAATGATGGAATAAAGAGTGCCACCGAGCAGAAAACTAAATTCCTCGGGGCCCCTCTTTTTTCCAAAGACAAGATGTTTCATGCGGGAAAGAGAAAGTCTCTACCACAGAATACCAAACCTGACCCGAAGCGCAAAGACAAGCACTTCAGCGCGGATGAAAGCTTCACGAATTCCGTGAGTGCAGAAATTACTGTACAGTTGAATCCGGCTACAAAAAATCCCATTTAGACCAGCCATCAACAGCAGACGACACTTTACAGGATCATAGCTTTTATAAAGAAGCAAAACGGACACATGCGAATCATTGTCATATACCCACCCTTTGCCTTGATACTTGTATTGAGGTCAGCCATTCCTCTTGCACAGTAAGTTGACACCTGCAATGATAGAAATTTAGGAATAAATATTCAATAAAATGTAAAAAAATAATAACAAATTATGTGGTTGAATAAGAAGGGAGACCTCCTCGTGGTTTCAACTGGAAAAAAAAATAATATGCCTCTTTATTTCTAGCGAACATTCCTTCAGTGGCCCCCCAACAAAATGTAAACTTTGCGTGTGACTCATTATATGTAAGCCAGTCTTAAATGTAGTAGACGCCTGCTGCATTCACCATGACCAAAGCAATTGCCATTGGATTTACAGTACCGTCTGTTGTTATATAAATGGTACGACTCATAACTGATGTGGCTGGCATTAGTACACCGGCTGTTGTGACTGACATGTAAACAATCCATGTTTGAGGGCAAATCAAAACTTAACTCCGTGGTCACCATAAAGAACAGTCTGTGCACTTACAACACATTCTCCCATCTGTCCACTTCAAGCCCAGCCATATCATACATTCCCTATTTCCTGGTATTAGTACACCAGCTGTTGTGTCTGACATGTGATCAATCCATTTTGAGGGCAAATCAAAACTTAACGCCGTGGTCACCATAAAGGACAGTCTGTGGACACGTGGGCGCTTACAACACATTCTCCCATATCTCACATCTGCCGACTTCAAGCCCTACCATATCCTACAATCCCTATTTCCTGGTATTAGTACACCGGCTGTTGTGTCTGACATGGGAACAATCCATGTTTGAGGGCAAATCAAAACTTAACGCCGTGGTCACCGGTGCACTTCCAACACATTTTCCCATCTCTCACATCTGCCGTTTTCAAGCCCGGTCATATCTTACACTTCCTATTTCCACTTAATAAATACGACGGTAGAATTCTGCCATTTTGTTAAAAAAAAACACATGCTACTGGATAACTAGAAACATTGTAAATACACTATTTAGTGTTTTGATATGACTTACAACAAAATGTTAACATTTACCCCCAAATTCACACTCAGCCAACGGATGTCCCCAATAATGGTTATTTTGTTATGAAATAGTCACAAAACTTACTGCTGAGCAATAAAAAAAAATATCCTTACCATTTCTGATATTTTCCATTCAAAACTTCACTAGTGGCTGAAGAAATATCTCCATTCCATGCCTGTCGCCATATCAGGACTCAGACTATCAATTATTTGCCCATTGTAACATCACAGGCTGTGGCTTTTTGCTCAACATTCCGTTGGTTCCAATCTTTAAAGGCACAATGGGGCCACAATGGGGCTACGAGGTTTTGATGTTGACTTGGGTGAAAATCCCACTTTCGACACAATGATTGTTCTGCGGAAAACCCTTTACACCCCCTACCCCTTTATCAGCATTATTACCTAAAACTGCTACGTAATTGCAAATATGACCTATTTTTCTCCTCCAATTCAAGACCAAAAAATATAGGAAAGGGAAAAAATTACTAGTCTTAGTCTATATCAAAAATTTAAAGTAGGCATTACTGCGAAATAGAAGGTATAATTCCCGCCAAAACTTATATCATCCAAAATCTTAAGATTTATCTTAATGGTGGGGCACATCCTTCATTGTTATATGTATTGCATGATTTTACACCACTTCCGTAAAGGAAAGAGACCATGTGGACGGTAAGTTGTGGTCTGATTTTCACGAATTTGAAACTTAACCGGCATTTTGAGTTTTGTCGAATGTTGAGGTACACTAACTGCAACCCAATACAGAGCGGGTTTGTTTGACGGGAAGATCTTTTCGGTTGGCCTTTTCACGAGACCTCATAAATTGGCTGTACTTTTATGCACGAACTGGCGCGGTTTCGAGTCCACGGCTGTACGTGACAAGCAGTAGGGTCGCCTGTCCAACCTCGTTGGTTTTCTCTGGGTCCACCGGTTTCCTGCCACTTCTAAAGACCCCTACGCGCAAGCAAATTATTAAAATAAAATTAATCCATTTGTTAGTCCCGAAATTACAGTTTGTGTCGAGTGGACGATAAATCCCATTTCTCTCTCTTTATGTACGAACTTAACACGTGTATCCGATTGCTGCTTTGGATCTTTCTGGGCAATGGACACTTTAAAGCCGAGATGAAGTGCTCTAACGGTTGTAATAGTACTGTTCTCCGATTATACCAAGCCAAACTCCATTACAAAATGGCTGGCCAAAGTTATTCCATCTGTGTGACATTCTTTTACAAAAATTATTCTACAGTGTAAAAGCATTATAAAAAGCCTAGAATATAAATTTCCCCATAAGACATATGGGCCACCATAGACGTCTGCTTCTATTTCGACGACTTAACTGATCATTTTTATCAGTACCTCCTGTTTATCTGCTGTGCGTAGTCACCAGTTCAAAGCAATTCAGTTCCACACTTTTGTTTCACTAATAAAATGGTAGAATTAGTGATAATTTAAGTTACTATCTATATTTCTTCAAGATACATTATGGGAGATTTTTTATAAGGAATTGGCTATTCTTGATATACGAGTTCAAAAATAGATGATGAAAGAAGAATATTTATATTGAAAATTTCAGTCAAATTACTTTATTCTGAACATAGTTATCACCACTGTTATTTTTGACTAGAAATGGTTTGATTGACAGGCGTTAACTCCACTTACATAATCTGACAGGCGTTAACTCCACTTACATAATCTCGATTATCAAGTTATGTTTTCAATGACTGTGGTAGGCCTAAATTTAGCCTATTTGGTTGGAGACGGGGCTGCTGCAATTCAACTCGTATTACATTTACTTTCTACTACAAATTAGAATTAAGACTTTTAATATATACATAAGAAGAGAGATTCGGCAACAGAATTTTAAAGTTCGAAAGGAATGGACCAAATCAATGAGGCAGTATTGTAAATAATTGTACTACAGACGACTTCTTCCTTGGCCTGCGTGTATTCTTGTACTTTAGGTAGGTCTATGTAACCTCCGAAGCAGGCGGACAGAAAAAAGTGATCCGATGGTGCTGCAATTCAGCTGGTTGATGTTAGCTGCGATGTTTATCGATTTGCATAATTTTACTGTAAACGCAAGTAACAAAAGAGAGACAGCGTGTTGATCTAATTACCTCGCGCAACAGCGGCCTCGCTTGATACACTCTATCATTAATAGCCTCGATCTAGGGGTATGACGTCAAGGTAACTGTAAATCTCCTCTCACGACGCCATTTATAATTAAATCGATCAATGAAATCCTGTTTAAATCCAAGCCATCCGTGGGTCTACATGCAGTGTTGATTTTATGCTTGTTGTTTAAATAAAGATCTAATTTATCATTTCTATGACATCTGACGCCTAAATAAAGACTTGCAATAATCAGATATAGCTCTTGCATACTGTATGTTTAATTGGCAATGGATAATATTCTCTTTTCTATTTCCGCAATTATGATATAACCATAGTAGTAATGTAATCAAAGGATATACACATGAAATGACTGATTTAAATGTACATATAAAAATATGATGAGTTTGATATCAAAATATATCCTTTTTGGGCAGTTGAATCCACTACGATAGCAGGTATGACGCAAGGGGTGACTCTCAGCACACTGTTGATGACACAGTGTCGTGGGCATTCCGATTTCGATCACCAATGTCAAAAAGTGAGCCTAGATGGCCAAACATGGCGAATTTATTTCACAAAATGACTCAGTTGTTGAGACAGAGATGTATCACCTGTAGTAAAACATTTGATAATGACACAGGGAATCTCTTTATCACTAAAATATGTACAAAAGTTGGATTCAGCTACCTCCGAAATGTATATTATTTCGACACCAAACCTGATCCTTATGCAAAATTCGAATTTTTCGAACTGACCTCCACCTTGAATAACTCCCAATATTGACTCCGTGGTAACGCTTATCACAAAAATGTGTAGTGAAATAGATCACATGATAATTGGGTGAAAATCGGAATTACAAGCCAAAACCGGCAGCCATAATGGATTTTGACCCATATGGGCACGGATTTTGGACAGGGACATTTTTTGTGGATATTATACATCTAGATCGACCATAAACCGTGGTCGGCATATCTATTGCAGCAACTGCCTGCACTTATGCTATCTTGCCTGTAGGAAAATTAGATTTGGAGGCTATTTGCTAACTTCACTTTATATTATGTCTGTTAAGAAATAATACATTTTTAGAATTAAAAAATAGGTTGCCAGGCAAAGAAACATACGCCCACACAGCAGCCAAATCGTCCGGGCAGTCAACAAGAGTTGTTGCATTTTAAGTAATCATCAGAAAATCATAATTCAAACTCACCCATAACTACGGTGTAACTGTGATATAATCAAACGTTTTTTTAAATCAGATAATAATTGTGACCTCCAGAGGGACCACAAGCTAAAAAGGGTGATTTTTCGTACAATCAGGGGCCATAATTCAGGAAGTTACGATCCGATATGGGCAAATATGCAATGGAACCAAGATCATTAGGTTATAAACATGTATTTTAAGTTTCATCAAAATCAGTTCAAAATTTTGACCTCTATAGGGTGCACAACCTTGATATATATAACATATTTTCACACAATTCGCGTACAGACAGCGGCCATTTTATCCGTCAACTGGTCCGATTTTCACGAAATTCAAATTCTCTCTTCATTACCATGAAACCGTGATATAATCAAACGTTTTTTTAAATCAGATAATAATTTCGACCTCCAGAGGGACCAAAAGCTAACAAAAGCGATTTTTCGGACAATCAGGGGACATAATTCAGGAAGTTATGATCCGATGGGCGCAAATATCGAAAGGAACCAAGATCTTTGGGTTATAAACATACATGTCAAGTTTCATCAAAATCGGTTCAAAATTGTGACCTCTATAAGGTCCACAACCTTGATATAACATATTTTCACACTAGTAGCGTACAAACGGCGAAAATTTTGTCTGTCAATTTTGGTCCGATTTTCACGAAATTCGAACTCAACCTTCATAACCATGGAACGGTGATATAATCAAACGGTTTTTTAAATCGGATAACAATTTTGACCTCCAGAGGGACCACAACTAAAAAGGGCGATTTTTCGGACAATCAGGGGCCATAATTCAGGAAGTTACGATCCGATGGGCGCAAATATCGAAAGGAACCAAGATCTTTGGGTTATAAACATACATGTCAAGTTTCATCAAAATCGGTTCAAAATTGTGACCTCTATAAGGTCCACAACCTTGATATAACATATTTTCACACTATTCGCGGACAAACGGCGGCCATTTTGTCTGTCAATTTTGGTCCGATTTTCACGAAATTCGAACTAAGCCTTCATAACCATGGAACGGTGATATAATCAAACGGTTTTTTAAATCGGATAACAATTTTGACCTCCAGAGGAACCACAAGCTAAAAAGGGCGATTTTTCGGACAATCAGGGGCCATAATTCAGGAAGAGACGATCCGATTGGCGCAAATATCAAAAGGAACCAAGATCTATGGGTTATAAACATGCATTTCAAGTTTCATCCAAATCGGTTCAAAATTGTGACCTACATGTTCACAAGCTAAAAAAACGTACAATCAGGGGCCATAACCCATGAAGTTACAGTCCGATACATGCCAATATCGAAAGGAACCGAGATCTTAGGGTGATAAACCTATATTTTAAGTTTCATTGAAATCGGATAAGAATTGGAACCTGTAGACTGTTCACAAACAATTGTGGACGGACGAACGGGGGCGACGACAATATACGTCCACATGAAAATGTGGGCGTATACAAATGAAATAATTATGAGGATTGAAATGATTCAACTTGGCTTGTTTTCATTGTGCAAAATACATGTTTGAGCATCAAACAAGCTTTTACTATTAGAATTTCTATCACTTCGACAACTGAGAGGAGACTAGCTCCCAAACAAAGTCCAAGATAGCCACCAACTGCTCCTGCAAAATATGAAGTTATAAATTCCATTTAGTACTTTTGTAAAGTATTGGGCCAGTTGTGAAAACCAACATTTTCGAAATAGTATTACGTAGATGAACTAGGAAAGATACACGGATTTAAATTTGCATTCCCGGGTACAAACTGGGTGATTTGATGATATATTAGGACTAAAAACGTTCAAAGTAATTAATTTATCATAACTTTGCTTCAAATCCTTCTCAAAACACTGTAATTGCCAAGTACACCCTGCTATGTTTTCTGTAAGCGCTGACTATTTATTACAAATATCGAATCCTAATTAAATTCTCGGAGTATCCATTGCCCGCGTCGTATTCCGTGATTTTTATCTCAAAGTGTTGTACGTCTAACTCTTTACAGTGTTATTAACATGTACATAAAGTGCTCAATGTGCGGCCTTCACGCGTGAGGATAGCCCTAATCGTTGGGCTGTTGATTATGGGAACCCCTACATTTCTGTCCTGTGTACGCTCAATGAGTGTTTTTCAGTGAATCCGGTATTTTCTAGTAAGATTGGATAGCTCTAAATTCCATATATACCAAAATTGCCATACTTGTCATTGACTTCGGAGGGCAGTCTTTTTTCTGTTGCCGAAGTCTTAGACACCCTGAGAGTAAAACCTGTCAAACACGGTTTTACTCTCAGGGTGTCTAAGACTTCGGCAACAGAAAAAAAGACTAGCCCTCCGAAGTCCAAGACAGCCATCAGCAGTTCCTACTAAAGGTAAGTCGTATATAGCCTATATAATGCAAATCTTACTCACCCAATATCTGATCTGTACTGTAATCTGGTTTGTGTTCAATGGTTTCAACGAGCATTTTCTTAAAATTAATGTTGAACTTGATGAGGTTACGCCTACAGAATAAATAAATGAACAACAATTCTTTATTCGTCGACTTAATTGCCACCTACATGTTAATCATTTAGCTCCTTTTATGTTAAAAGAGCTAAATCGCTAACATTTGGGACCTAGAAATTGACACAAGTGGGACGCAACGCATATACATGTAATTCTGTAATATGAATGTATATGAACTGATTTACATTCAATGGTCTCCTTTTTTACTCTAATTTCAAATCAGTTATGATCAGCGAAATAAGCCAGCAGTCTAAATCAAGCGCAAATTATTCCAGTCTACATACGCCGTTTAATTTGGTGCAATGTATTTAGCCTCGTCCCTCGAGTCTCGTGTTAAAACTGGAGCTGAAAGGCATTATGATACACGATTCGTGTACCAGTGGTAAAAATGTTTATTTTGTCTTAAATATTGGATATCAGAAGCCCATCATTTTCCATTAAGTTCACAGCGTCAATGTTGATTTAAATTGACAAATAATTCGTGTATTCAATGGTGAAGGTTTTTGATGATATTGAGTTACAGACTTCAAATTATCGGCGGAGTCCTGTTCATTGGGTGTACAAAAGTCTATTTATGTAGGAGATTTGCAAAGAAAATATGAAACCCCAAGATCATATAAGGCAGAGGGCAACAATATTTACGTGAACATCAATTTCGGGAGAAACTTTCCATTTCCACGAGATGAGGCTCGGGTAATACTAATATAATGATAATGCGTAATAGCTAAACCTACATACAGTTAGTTACCTCCCGAAGCCAAGTCTGCCTAAACAAGCTTAGGTGAATCAAAAAGAAATATTATAATATCAGACAAAAATTCCATCAGCATATTCATTACATGCAAGTGAAAGTAAATATTTACAAGCTAAATTCCTCAACAATGTGAAATTACAAAGTGGGTGGAAGGGGAGAAATGGGGTTTAACGGTAACTCGACACAAACTAGTTCATTTCGGCACTAACATAATATGGTTAATTTCATTTCAATAATCCGCAAAGGGGTCTTTAGCAGTGGTAGGAAACAAGGGAACCTGGTGAAAACCCACGAGGTTGAATAGGCGACCCTATTCCTTGTCACGTACCAACCGGGAATCGATACCACGCCAGTTGACTCAATGGAGACCTTATGATACAGCGCGCACGTGCTAACCATTCGGCCATCCAAAGGTCCGAAATAGTAAAAGGGCTCAGTTTGACATCTTTTCTATATCAGCGTACGTAATAAGCCTGCTGGCGTGCAGTCAATTTGTTGAAACTACCAATGATTTTATAATATATTTACTATTATTTGCGGGCTTATGTATACAAACTTTCAGTTACTGTAGCATATTGGCCTAATCGACGTGGCTTGTTTTATTAAGTAATAACAATAACTGTTATTTCATTCCAGTAAATCAAAATTTACATCTGATTTATAACCAAGCCACCAATCCCGACCAAAAAGACGTATTTTTGGCGGTTCAGGCAAAACGAACCCACCGATATATACTATTCAAAAAAAAGTAGGGGATATTTGATTTAGGGGGCATAATACTAAAATATGCAAATGACTACGAAAAAAGTCACTATAGAACCTAACAGAAGAAACATTTCCAGTTACATGTGACGCCCAAACGCACCAATAGCTACCGCATGGAATGCAGGTGATGCTTGGGATCATCATGGGGGTCCAACCCAAGATTTGCACGACTCTGACTTTGAATGTTACTGTTTTAGTGACCAGAAAACAAATTTTGATATGCGTCGGCTTACCCAAAATGAAAGGTTACGTGCCCTTGACATGCTACAGATCGGCACAACACAGGCGGTTGTGGCGCAGACGATGAATGTTTCTCAGTCTGTCATAAGCAGGCTATGGTCCAGATACCGTGATACACAATCTGTAGAGGACATACCACGCTCAGGTCGACAACTCAAGCCCAGGATCGATTTATCCGTACCTTGGCCTTGAGAAATCGTGTCATCACAGCAAATCAGATCAGCGCTCGTCTTCAAACAGACACTTGTGTGAGAGTGAGTGGCCAGACGATTCGGAATCGACTGCATAGGGGTCACCTTCGCGCCCGACGTCCTCGCGTGATCCCTTGTTTGAGAGATCATCACATTCAGGCAAGACGTCGTTGGTGTAGGGATCGTCAACACTGGGATAATCGACGCTGGAGCAATGTGATGTTTTCAGATGAGTCAAGGTTCACTGTTGATTTTTTTGGACAGACGTAGGAGGGTGTGGCGTCGTCGAAACGAGCGCTTCCAAGACATTAACGTCATCAGACATGATCGATTTGGGGGTGGTTTTGTTGCTGGGGGAACGGCTTTACATGTTGTTGCAGGGCGTTACAGGCCAGTACTACCGGGACAACATCTTGGCAGTCCATGTTCTGCCGTTCGCACGTCATGGCCGCCGTTTCATCTTCCAGGATGACAACGCAAGATGTCACAGGGCCAGGATCGTTACAGGTTACCTCCAACAACAGAACATGACCACATTACCTTGGCCAGCACCGAGTCCCGACCTCTCCCCCATCGAGCATGTCTGGGACATGCTTGGACAGAGGTTACGTCAACGTCAACAACGTCCTGCCAATGTCCAAGAACTTGCTGCTGCGTTGCAACAGGAATGGGACAATCTGGACCAAAATGACCTTAGACGTCTCATTAGGAGTATGCCACGTCGGATCAATGCTTGTTTGGCAAACAGAGGAGGATTTACCCGTTACTGACTTTGTTGTGATGCTGTGGTAACTTTGCTGTTTGACCCCGGGTATCATTTTACCCTTATAATGGTCAGTCTGTGCCTTACTTAGTCTAACGATCATTTGGAATAAATCGATGAATGTGAACCTCATTTCATTTTGTCATTTGTTTCTTCGTCAGTTTCATTAGGTGACTTTAATAACACTTAAAAATCAAATATCCCCTACTTTTTTTGAATAGTATATAATTGATAGCAACCCAGCATTTTGTAACTCTTACCTCATTCCAGTAAATCATAATTTTCATCGATTTATAACGAAACCACCAATCCCGAAAAAAAGACGTATTTTTGACATTTGGCGGTTCAGGCAAAACGAACCCACCGATATACAATTAATACCAACCCAGCATTTTCTACATTGGGAGCTACACCCAAGTCCACCAGTCGTTGTCTAGTGTCATCGTTAGGAAAGTAAGAAAAAGACGAATCGATTCGGTATTCTGTTAACACACACGGATAGGTACAGTGACAGTCGACACCTTTTGCTGCATCGTTCTCGACTTGTCCTAAAAATAAAGAAAATATTAGATTGGAATGCCGTATTCATTCAGCAAGTGTCAGTGATGCAGGACGTAGGGTCTGACAATGAAGCTGTCTAGTCGTTCGGATGGGCAACGTTTCCCTCATAGCACACTGCATCGCACATGCCCGTCTTCATTAGCCCAGATTAGGAGCAAAACAGTAGGAGGTTAAATTTGATTTCAGTCGGCAAGTCACGCCTATTTGTGACAGCTTCGGTCATCCGGGTTTGCGATTTGTGACAGGAAATTTATTATTATAATAATTAAATCCTAGAAGTATATTGTTTTCTAAATGGTATATTGTGAGAACGTTTTGGCTCATGACTAATTTTACGTTTTAATCGTACCTACCTTTGTTTTCATTCCAACACGCCATATAAACATAAAAGGGTTCGGAGCAATTTTGTTCTAATCTGTCGAAATCTATATCTATAATCAAACGAATAAAATACTTATAATAAAAACCACGCAATATGTCATCCATGAATTGGGCTTTCACTGTTTAACGGGTAAGACAGAAATAACCAATTGCCCCACATAGCATCCTGTATGGTGTAGACATGTTACCTATTTTACGTTTTAGAAGATTATATGAAGAGCTGACAGGTCTGGCTACAATAGTTAAACAATAATGTAAAAAGAATATGCTGAAACTGTCCCGTGAAATTACTTCACTCTGGGCCAAGAAATCATGAATTTACTAACACTGTAGCCTCGGTTGTCGTTATTACGGTAATAAACAAAGAGTCGATTATCAACTTTTACAGTTTGATCATTTCAAGCTTCAAAAAAGGACAGATTTCGCTCTTGCAGAATGTTTAATGCAATTGGTGATTTCCCAAACATGCCTTTTCATGACGCAATGGGTTCTAACGTCCTTATGCCACTGGGATGCCACGTGCTACGCAGCTTTTACTTTATGTCAGTTAGAATTTTACTTTCTCATACATTTATTACGTCCAAAGTCTATTGAGCATATACGACAAAGCTGTTTAATTTAGGCTTACCTTCATCTTTTAGTTTGGGGAGGCAAGGACATTTTTCTCTTAATTTCTTGATAACACAGTCAGATATGCAATTAGTTCGACTGTAATGCCTAGACTGGTTACAATAATACTGACCAACAGATGTATATGGTTTGGCCAAGAAGTGTGTCTGAAAATAAGGACATGTAAATAAATCATCCAGTACACTAAGCGTTGTTTCAGCTTCCCGCAAAATTCTGTTCCAGATTTACCGACCTATATGCTGAACATCCCCTGAACGCAATAGAAGCCATAGTTATATTAAGTTTTCAAAGTCGAGTATAGCAGTGGATCAATGACAGGATGGGTCCTACCGATTTCCACAGAATTACTAACCTGTGTCTTTTGCAACCGGATATGGGTTGCTGTTCCAGGTGACAGTATAACATCAGGTGATGACGATGGGCTGACTTCGTTAAAAGAATGGACGTAGAGCTAAAATTTAAAGCATAAAATTGTTTCAGATACTTAATGGTATCGAAATCTTTGTTGAAATATGTTAGTCCTTTTGTGTCAACGCATGGTTGATAGTTTTTTGAGATCATATGATACTTTCTCGAGATCTCAATTTAATGTTCTCGAAATCTAATAATTTTCTATGTTTGTCCTTTTGTGTCAACGCATGGTTGATACTTTCTCGAGATTTCAATTTAATGTTCTCGAAATCTCTAATAATTTTCGTGAGAATCACACATCCTGTGTAAACGATCTGGAGAATTCGAGTTAATGTTCTTGACATCTTGACATCACAGCGCTAGAATGATGTGAAGCATTGAGGTCTCGAAAGGAAAGCCTCATCGATTTTAGCACAGATTTTAACCTATTTTGTTTTTGAAATGTGGTGTAAATTGTACTCCACAAAGTTGTTATATAGCTACTCTCTGTCCGTATTTTTAAAATACGGGGCGACGAGAGTAGTGGTTAGGACGCGCGCTCTATATCATACGGTCTGTCATTGAGTCAAATGGCGGAGTTTTGATTCCCGGTTTGTACGTGATAAGGAGTAAAGTCGCCTGTCCAACCTCGTTGGTTTTCCCCGGGTCCTCCCACTGCGAAGTACTGAAATAAAATTGATCCATGTGTTAGTCCCGAAATGACCTAGTTTGTGTTGAGTGGACGTTTAACCCCATTTGTCTCTCTCACGATGAGAGGACGAAACCTATCTATTATTTCACTTTCCTTATCGTTATGGTGATTGTTTCGCGATAAAGTATTGTTCGGAAAATTAAAAAATACGCTTGAGCGTACGGGTCTTTAGCTGAATCAATGAGAGACCTATGATACAGCCCACACGTGCTAATTCGGCCATCCACCAAGGGATTAAGCGAGAGGGGTGGGGAGACGTCCGTTCGATACAAATTTGGTCATGTTGCTATTATCATGGTTCGGTTTTATTTCAATACTGAGCTTGCGCGTAGGGTTTTTTAGTTGTGGTAGGAAACACACAATGACAGACCTTATCATACAGATCGCACGTGCTAATTCGGCCATCCACCAAGGGATTAAGCGAGAGGGGGCGGGGAGACGTCCGCTCGATACAAATTTGGTCATGTTGCGATTATCATGGTTAGGGTTTATTTCAATACGAAGCTTGCGCGTAGAGTTTTTTAGCTGTGGTAGGAAACACACAATGACAGACCTTATCAAACAGAGCGCACGTGCTAATCATTCGGCCATCCACCAAGGGATTAAGGGGGAGGGGTGTAACGTCCGCTCGATACAAATTTGGTCATGTCGGGATTAACATAGTTCAGTTTTATATCAATACTACGCTTGCGCGTAGTGGTCTTTAGCTGTGAGAGGAAACCGGAAGACCCGGATAAAACCAATGAGGTTTGACAGGCGACCCTACCCCCTGTCACTTAATAGACCTTATAATACAACGCGCACGCGCTCACCAACCCCTAACAAGGAAATATGTACTAAAGCCAATATGTTTACCATTAATCCGGCGGAATGATGTAATCCTAAATTACAAGAATCTTGTCGTACATCAGCAATAATCTCCAACCCAGCTCTGATTCCACTGACTGTAGTGATATAACTTGTATTTTGTTCTCGTGCCTTTGCTCCGTTAAAAATAAAACAGTTTCCGTATTCAGAAGTACTAACAGTATCAAAAGTTGATAAAACGTCTAGATCATTTCCATTCCATCGAACATGTTTGAAAAATTCGTCCATTACTATACCTGTGTTTTCCACAAGCTTATTCACGTATTGAAGGCTGAGTGATATATTACTCATTTCGCTTGACGCTAAAGCCTTCCAAGCGCCATTTGACCATACAACATCTTTAAATTCCCCTGATATATTTGCTTTGGACAAATCATAAGGGCAAGAATTGCATATTGTAATCGCTGGAAATTGGATCTTGTTTTTGTAGTTCTGTCTAAATACTGTTTGAACATTGCGTTGATTAATTGCAACCATCAAATCTATAGACGTATACACCAAGCCACCAAATCCAGCAGCAACGACAAGGAACCAAAATATCCTGAAAATATTATTTGTAAAAGTTATGACTCTGTTTCTGACCACCAGTTAAGCCGACCGGTAGGTCTAGATAGCACCACTTAGAAGAGGTTCTAATTATCTGCCTGAAATTGTATGGAATTTGGGAACATGAAAAGGCGTCACCATAGTACGATACCACAAATATATATATATATATATATATATATATATATAGAAATATGAAGTTTCTAGAAAGAAAAAACTAATAATTTCATCTTAGCTAGCGCTTTCACCCACTACGGGGATCGTCAGGCTTTTAATAATGAGATAGTATACAATTATATGACGTCATGGCGTTATAAATACATAATGTACATGACAATAATAATATAAGTTATGAATATTTTACAATATCAAGATATCATATAAAATTATGAAGCATGACAATAGATGTAAAACATGTGACAACATTATTGAAGGTAAAGCAGTAAAAATTAATGGAAATGTACATTTTAAAGTAAAACAATCTATGAACTGTAAAAGTAATAATGTTATATATTTGATAATATGTCCAGGTTGTAATGAAGAATATATCGGCAAAACTGAATCACAACTAAACATAAGGATGAACCTACACAGATCCCACATTGCTAATCCCAAAAATAGAATGATCCCTTTAAGTGAACACTTAGATACATGTGGAAAGGGAAAATTTAGGGTATTCCCCTTATATAGACTCAACTGGTCGGATAATAATTTGCTAGAAAATAAAGAACGGCATTTTATTAACAAGTATCACCCTAAATTAAATGCTTCATAATTTTATATGATATCTTGATATTGTAAAATATTCATAACTTATATTATTATTGTCATGTACATTATGTATTTATAACGCCATGACGTCATATAATTGTATACTATCTCATTATTAAAAGCCTGACGATCCCCGTAGTGGGTGAAAGCGCTAGCTAAGATGAAATTATTAGTTTTTTCTTTCTAGAAACTTCATATTTCTATATACTTTTACCTGAGAGTAGAATCTTTTATTTATTCTATTTTATGTATATATATATATATATATATATATATATATATATATATACGTATAGTAAATAACATTTCCGGTGAACCTTTACACTTGCTGTCTGTAAATCCATCTTACTCAATAAAGGCCCTAGAGTTGAATATCACCAAACACCCAGGATTACCTTAAAGTTTGCCATTGAGGCTATTTTCTACCAATACCTAATAGCTACAAATACTTTACTTCATTTACCTTGACCAACGAGATCTTAAGTTATTTCCAACGCTGTTACATCCATGAAGACTTGTGTTTTGAACAAAGTTTGAAGTGATTTGCGAATTAAATTTCTCTGTTGACGCCATGTTGGTTAATCTGTGTGAAACTCTATTTGAAAGTAATTCTTACACAATGAAAACATGTAAATTAATGTGTGGGCACTGCTCGTGGCAACCAGAAAAACGCAATTAAAGGCAATCAATATAACAGACAAAGCAATGGAAGCACGTGGCCAAATGCAAATAAATTACATGAAATGATAATTAATCCAAAAGTTCAGTGCCCTGCTTTGGAAGGAGAGTGTCCGAGTCTATCAACCCACGAGCATCGTAATGATGCAAGAATACGTCATTACGACTAGGAGCCACTAATCATTTGTTTTCCCAACCTGGTTTATAATGTGAAGTGTCATTTTTTTTTAAAGTCTCATTTAACACCATATTTAGACCTCGTCATGAGCATTTGTATCTGGTAAAGACTAATGTTGTTCCATCATTCGGTATTCACATACAACCCCTTTTGTTAGAGGGTATTGCGAATACCCCTGTCTTTAGGAATCCACCGTGGCCTATATCTCTGCCAAAGGTGTTCCAATCTCTCTTTAGAGAGTTAAGGTCTAAGTACGGTGATTGTGCTCCTATTTTCACAGATGGATCGAAAGATGGTGATCGGGTAGCTTCGGCTACAGTAACGCCATCCGAGACCATTTCTGTTCGCCTCCCACCTGCTGCTTCTATCTTTACAGCTGAACCCCAGGCTATTCTCCAAGCCTTAGAGTTCATTCAATCCTCATCAGATTTAAAACACATCATCTTTTCTGATTCTTTGTCCTGTCTTCCAGCAATTAGTAACAAACAGCTTGATCACCCATTAATGGCAGACATTTATCGTTTGCTACTTTCATTCGAGTTGAGTAACAAGGACATTGTTCTTTGCTGGCTCCCCAGTCATATGGATATTAAAGGGAATGATCAAGCAGACTCGGCTGCCAAGTCTGCTTTAGATCTTCCCGTATACGATTTTTGCATTCCTTTTAAAGGAGAGAGAGAAATGGGGTTTAACGTCCACTCGACACAAACTAGGTCATTTCAGGATTAAGATACGGTTTAATTTTACTTCAATAATTCGCTTGCGCGTAGGGGTCTTAAGTAGTGGGAGGAAACCGGAGTGCCCGGAGCAAACCCACGAGGTTGAGAGGCACCCCTATATCCATGCCACATACGCTCACACTGGGGATCGAAACCACAGCCGCAAGCCAGAGGTGACCGGCCAGCTAGAGGTCGAAGCGCGGCACTCTAGACCACTAGGCCATCCCAACCCCCTTCCTTTTAAGAATTTTAAATGTGTTATAAATTCATATATATATATGACTGCTGGCAACGGCCTTGGGATCTTGCAGGCACAAACAAACTTCATCACATTAAGCCTCTCTTAGGAGAATGGCCAAGCTCCTATAGAACTAACAGGAGAGATGAAGTTATTTTGTGTCGCTCTCGTCTTGATCATACCTTTTTAACTCACATGTTCATCTTAAAGCGAGAGCCTCAACCAGAATGTCAACACTGTCTTGTTCCTTTGACAGTTAAACACATTTTGATTGAGTGCAAGCATCTCAAGCATATAAAATCACGGTATTACCGTTCATCATTTGTTTGCCCAGCCGGGTCTATATTGTAAAGCGGTAGACTTTTTAAAAGACAAAATTTTTATCGAAAATTTTAATTGTACATATCTGAATATTCTTTTTCGTGTTTTAAATATATATACATATTTATTTTTAGTTGATGTTTACTGTGATATTTGTTTTTATTTATATATATATATAGATAATGTGATTATTTGTTTCTAGTTTGTCTGGTAACATTATCATATGTTTGGCGCAATATAGCCCGGTTGGAGCGGATGTGCCATTAAACAACATTTCTTTCCTTCTTTTTAAAGTCAGATTTATATTATAAATTTTAATTTGAAATATGTATATATGTAATATTTTCTATTTTAAACTCAGAAAGGGGGGGCAAATCGAGCTCCCGCGTGCAAGTTGACGTTCAGGTCGAAAACCCCTGGACAGTTGTCTGCGTTGATGTGTTACGAAGTGTTGGCGGTCCGTTGGTGTACAGCAAAGTATGATTTCAACGAGATACTTATTAAATAAAACCCAAATGAATGCCCACCCCTTATATATATATGTGTGTCTTTAACGGGTAAATCCTCCTCTGTTTGCCAAACAAGCATTGATCCGACGGGGCATACTCCTAATGAGACGTCTATGGTCATTTTTGTCCAGATTGTCCCATTCCTGTTGCAACGCAGCAGCAAGTTCTTGGACATTGGCAGGACGTTTTTGACGTTGACGTAACCTATGTCCAAGCATGTCCCAGACATGCTCGATGGGGGAGAGGTCGGGACTCAGTGCTGGCCAAGGTGATGTTCTGTTGTTGGAGGTAACCTGTAACGATCCTGGCCCTGTGACATCTTGCGTTGTCATCCTGGAAGATGAAACGGCGGTCATGACGTCGTGCGAACGGCACAACATGGACTGCCAAGATGTTGTCCCGGTAGTACTGGCCTGTAACACACCCTGCAACAACATGTAAAGCCGTTCTTCCAGCAACAGTGATGCCTCCCCACACCATAACAGAACCACTCTCAAATCGATCATGTCTGATGACGTTAACGTCTTGGAAGCGCTCGTTTCGACGACGCCACACCCTCCTACGTCTGTCCAAAAAATCAACAGTGAACCTTGACTCATCTGAAAACATCACATTGCTCCAGCGTTGATTATCCCAGTGTTGACGATCCCTACACCAACGACGTCTTGCCTGAATGTGATGATCTCCCAAACAAGGGATCACGCCAGGACGTCGAGCGCGAAGGTGACCCCAATGCAGTCGATTCCGAATCGTCTGGCCACTCACTCTCACACCAGTGTCTGTTTGAAGACGAGCGCTGATCTGATTTGCTGTGATGACACGATTTCTCAAGGCCAAGGTACGGATAAATCGATCCTGGGCTTGAGTTGTCGCCCTGAGCGTGGTCTGTCCTGTACAGATTGTGTATCACGGTATCTGGACCATAGCCTGCTTATGACAGACTGGGAAACATTCATCGTCCGCGCCATAACCGCCTGTGTTGTGCCGATCTGTAGCATGCCAAGGGCACGTAACCTTTCATTTTGGGTAAGCCGACGCATATCAAAATTTGTTTTCTGGTCACTAAAACAATTAAACTGATGTTTCCACCCTGGAATTCAATGCCACAATGACTGTAACATTCAAAGTCAGAGTCGTGCAAATCTTGGGTTGGACCCCCATGATGATCCCAAGCATCACCTGCATTCCATGCGGTAGCTATTGGTGCGTTTGGGCGTCACATGTAACTGGAAATGTTTCTTCTGTTAGGTTCTATAGTGACTTTTTTCGTAGTCATTTGCATATTTTAGTATTATGCCCCCAAAATCAAATATCCCCTACTTTTTTTGAATTGTATATGAATGGTTTCCAAATCCGTAAAACAAAGAGCAGTATTTGATATCCCATTCGGTGTATTCACAATGTCCTGTAAAATGTATAATAGGTCTGTTTAGTTCAAAAGAAAACCTATCTGGTATGTTTTTCGGATATTTTGTACATGGTGAACATTCCATTTGCTGATTACACTCTTTGGCTATACTGTTTTTAGGACTTCGAATTTGATCTAATGGTTTGGATTGTTCGTATATGGCTTTATTTTATTATTACTAAGTGCAAAACCTGTTTTCCACCTTGATAGGAGTGTGTCATATTTGATTAATTGAAGTAAATTTGCACAGATTTGTCAGTCATATATCGAAGTAGACTGTATGCACGCTTGGGAATTATCTGTGTATGATTTGGGTGTATTATGATCCATCCATTGTTGAATAATTCTTGATAATATACTGGGGGTTGGGATGGCCTAGTGGTCTAGAGTGCCGCGCTTCAACCTCTAGCTGGCCGGTCACCTCTACGCGCAAGCAAATTATTGAAATAAAATTAAAAACCATATGTTAGTCCCGAAATGACCTAGTTGTATCGAGTGGACGTTAAACCCCATTTCTCTCTCTCTCCCTCTCTGATAATATACTCTTCCAATTTTGACACGTAGAAAGTTGACCCGAGTGTCGTCAGCATAGCTGTGATGGGATATCAGATGTCGTTTCGACAGCGCCATAGGGGGTTGGGGTAGTGTAGTGACAGACAATATTGGTCAAAGGACGGGTCTTTGAGGTACGCCACATGTTAGAGTCAAGGGCGATTCAACAGCCACACAAGAGGGTTTAGTGTCGAGACACAACAATATTCGTCCGGGGTGGATCCTTAAGTTCCCGTAAGCGGTCCGTTAAAACGGCTAGACATTGCTTAATCAACATTGATGATTCTAGGGGTTTACCTACAGTTCCGCGAAGAGAACGTCAATAAGTCAGTCCCATTGGCTAAATCCTCACTTCAATAAGACCATCCAGATCCTAGTGTATTAAAGACGAGTCAAACGAATTTTGAACTTTAAAAAAAAAACGAAATAGGATCTGTGTTTTAATCGGGCAGGTAAAACCAGACGAATTGTATACGCCACAATTTCTTTTCGATCCCGACTTCGCTACACCGAAAGGATATAAGTTTCACCCTAGCTTTGTCACAATCTTTGTTGATACCACGAGTACAACACCCTCTTACTATGCTGGCAAAGACCACGCCACGTGCATTCTATTCTAAAATAATTATATTTCCATTAATACATAGTGTAATAAAGCGCTATATATATCGAACAATAATAATAATAATAACTAGATCTGCTAAGCAGATATTAAAGCTTTCATGTTCACAGTCACTTCCTGTCAGGGGTCATACAAATAATCCGACCAAGAAAAAAAATCATTAAAATCGGTCACAATCTAGTGAAGTTAATGTGATTTTTAACTCGTAAACAACTTTGTCGAAACGAAAAAACGTCAAAGCCATAATTCGAATTTTTGAAATAGCCAAATACCAAAAGTTCGACCCGTATCCCGGCTATCCTGAAATGTATTAATTTCAGAAATTGGAGACGCATTGATCATACTATGCCCTAAAGTGTTTGTTTAAAAGCCCGTAAATGTCGACTTTTGACTATTTTTCATATTCACTTCAAAATGGCGACCATCAGTTGACCTAAATTACAATTCTGCTCTGAACATTTTTAGGCCTTCATTCATGGATTCAGAAAATATAACTCCCATATACCAAAAGTTCGACCCGTATCCCGGCTATCTTGAAATGTATTAATTTCAGAAATGGGAGACGCATTGAACATACTATGCCCTATAGTGTTTGTTTAGAAGCCCGTAAATGTCGTCTTTTCACTATTTTTCATATTCACTTCAAAATGGCGACCATCAGTTGACCTAAATTACAATTCTGCTCTGAACATTTTTTAGGCCTTCCTTCAAGAATTCAGAAAATATAACTCCCATGTCTGTAAGTAAAATATCAAAAAGGCCCTGTGGATTTTTCACATTTCAAGATGGCGGCACTTCCGTATTGAGTAAAAACTCCATTTTTTGTATACAAATCAGTAGTCTCGTAGTTAGTACAGAAAAAAATCAAGGTGATCTGACCTATATTTCGTCGATTTTTTTGTAAACTTTGACCCTTAATTTCTCCCAGGGGAGATAAGTTAGAAAAAATTTTTAAGTCATTTTTCTTGTCGAGTTAGTAAGAATGAAATGGAGTTTAATGGCACGTTAGCTCCAACCGGGCTATATTGCGCCAAACTTATGATCGTTACGAGACAGGTTAAAATATATCACAGAAAAACATTATATCACAGTAAGTAAAAACTAAAAATAAAACACATCTTTTATGCATATAAATATTTAAATACAAAAATGAAATAATATATATATATATACAATTAAAATTTATGATAAAATCCTGTCTCTTTTAAAAAGTCTAAAACTTTACCATATAAACCCGGTTAGGAAAACACGTGATGCAATGACTGACAACGGTAAAAATGAGATCTAATATCCTTGAGATGCTTGCACTCAATCAAAATGTGCTTATCTGTCAAAGGAACATGGCAGTGATCACATTCTGGTTGAGGCTCTCGCTTTAAGATGAAAATGTGAGTTAAAAAAGTATGACCTATTCGAGAGCGACACAAAACAACTTCATCTCTCCTGTTTGATCTGTAGGAGCTTGGCCAGTCTCCAAGGAGAGGCTTTATGTGATGAAGTTTGTTTGTGCCTGCAAGATCCCAAGACCGTTGCCATCGGTCATAAATAAAATTATTTATACAGGATTTAAAATCCGTATAAGGCGTTAAAAATTCAGATAAGGGAAGGTCTAAGGCAGACTTGGCAGCCAAATCTGCTTCATCGTTCCCTTTTATATCTACATGACTGGGGAGCCAGCAAAGGACAATGTCCTTGCTGATAAACTCATGTGATAGTAGCTGACGATAAATGTCTGCTACCAAAGGGTGTTTCAGCTGTTTATTATTTGTCGCTTGTAGCGAGGACAAAGAATAAGTAAATATAATGTATTTTAAACATGAAGAGGATTGAATGAACTCCAAAGCCTGAAGAATAGCTTGGAGCTCAGCTGTAAAAATAGAAGCAGCAGGTGGTAGGCGAGCAGAAATGGTCTCGGATGGCGTCACAGTAGCCGAAGCTATTCGATCACCATCTTTCGATCCATCGGTGTAAACAGGAGCATAATCACCATACTTAGACCTTAACTCCCTAAAGAGAGATTGGAACACCGTCGAGCTAGTATCTCTCTTTTTATGCTGAGAAAGATCGAATTCGATCTTTGGCGGAGATATAGCCCACGGTGGAGTCCCAAAGACAGGGGTATTCGCAATACTGTCGAGGACGATACCAGCCTCAGACAAAAGGGGTTGTATGCGAATACCGAATGATGGAATAGTATTAGTCTTCACTAGATATAAATGCTCATGAAGACCTCTATGGTGTTAAATAAAATGTGATTTGGAAGTGGTGCAATTTTCGTAGCATACTGCAGGGCCAGTTTATCACGTCTGTTGTGCAATGAGGGCTTGTGCGCCTCGACGTATAAACTGTCCACTGGAGAAGTACGAAATACTCCTAAACTGATTCTTAGTCCCTGGTTGTGTATAGTGTCGAACTCTTTGAGATAAGACTCGCGGGCAGACCCATACACTATACACCCATAATCGAGTTTTGATCTTATTAAAGCTCGATATAATCTGAGCAAGACCTTACGATCTGCTCCCCAGTCATTATTTGATAAGACTCTCAATATGTTGAGGGCTTTCAGACATTTCTTTTTCAGGCTTTTTATATGGGGGATAAATGATAATTTCTTATCAAATATCAGCCCCAAAATTTGGTTTCATCCACAACTGGAAGGCGATTGCCATCCAAATAAAGTTCTGGATCTGATGCAAACCTCGTTTCTGACAGAAATGCATGCAGACAGTCTTGGATTTCGAAAAACGAAATCCATTTTCGGTTGCCCATTGTTGAAGTGAATTCAAACAAAGCTGCAACTTACGTTGTAGAACCATAGCACATCTGAAAGTCATCAACATAAAGAGCGCCGTTAGTACCTGGTTTAAGGCACGCTGGGATGGTATTAATTTTTATTGCAAATAGTGTTGGCGACAAAATACTTCCCTGTGGAACCCGTCAGAGAATATTGATCCCAGTCGTACCTTAAATGACCTATCTTCCAGGAAAGTTTTAATGAAGATAGGTAAGCGACCTCGGAGGCCGAGGTTATGGAGGTCGCGCAAGATACCATGTTTCCATGTAGTATCATAAGCTTTCTCCAGATCGAAAAATATAGCAACTAAATGTTGCTTCTGGATGAAAGCGTCCCTGACGAACGTTTCAAATCTGACGAGATGATCAAGAGTGCTCCTTTGGGACCGAAATCCACATTGGAGGTCAGTAATGAGGTTGTTGGACTCAAGGTACCAAACAAGCCTTCGATTGATCAATCTCTCCATGGTTTTGCAAATACAGCTTGTTAAAGCGATCGGGCGATAATTGGTAGGATTCGTATGATCTTTACCCGGTTTAGGGATGGGAATGATTGTGGCTTCATGCCACGAAGGAGGGAAATTCCCATCAAAAATCCGGTTGAAAAGATCCAGTAAGATGAGGAGTGTTGGAAAAGGTAAATGTTTTAAAATCTGGTAAATGTTTTAAAATCTGGTAAATGTTTTAAAATCTGATAATGCACTACTTTTACCTTTAATCCTACGAATCCTATCCCATACCGACTTAGATGTGGTACGGGAATTTATCCTGGAGACATAACCCTGCCATGAAGATTTCTTTGCTTGACGTATGGTTCTACGGGCTTTCGCCCGGACCATTTGGAATGCCGCAATATTCTCCATGGAAGGATGGCTCTTTAATCGTCTCAGGATACGATCACGCTCTTTAAGAGCGGATTTGCAATCATCGTTAAACCATGGTTTATTGAAACGTTTTGGTTCAGTCGTGGATTTTGGAATCGCCTGCTCAGCTACATCTTGAAGAATGGAAGTGAATAAGGCCATGGGCTCATCTGCTTCTTCTAACTCTTTTGATGCAAAAGAGAAGAGACACAAAGATTCAAACGGGGCCCAATCGGCCTTCCTTATGCAATTTCCACCTCTGCGGTCTTTCGACCGGAGAAGGGACCATTATTATCAATTAAGATAGGAAAGTGGTCACTACCGCATAGATCTTCATTTACTCTCCATGTAAAATCCTGAAACAGGACCGGAGAGCAAATGGTGAGATCCAGCGAAGAAAAAGAAGCTGTGGCAGGATGTAGATAAGTAGGCGAGTCATCATTTAATAAACACAAATTATTTATGTTAATGAAGTCCGCTATTTGTTTACCTCTGTTGTTATTTGGACTACCCCAGAGGGAATGATGACCATTGAAATCTCCCGTAATAATAAACGGGAGAGGAAGTTGTGCAACAAGGTCATCAAGATCTCTGGGATTAAGATGTAAACTTGGTGGAAGATATACAGAGCAGAGTGTTATAGGAATATGCAAAGTCACCCTAACTGCAACTGCCTGAAAAGGCGAGTTGAGAGTGACTTTACTCTGAGGGATATCTCCATTAAGAATAATAGAAACACCCCCATGAGCTCTACCATCACCAACTGCATGATGATGATAACAAACGAAATGTCTAAAAGACAAAGAGTCAGAATTCCGTAAAAAAGTTTCCTGTAAACAAATAGCTAAAGGATTGTATTTTTGAATTAAAAGTTGGACTTCATTAAAATTTGGTTTTAAACCACGACAATTCCATTGAATAATGGAATTTAACATTGTCAGGGAATTTTATTTTTTGACGGCTTCCCATGCGGGACCGTCCATCAGATCATCCCCATATCTATTATAGAGGGAGATAGGGTCTTTTGAACCCTTTTCCCTCCCTCTCGAAACTTTGATAATTTTTCTTTCTTTGATGAAGAATTACCCTTTGACTGTGACCCTGACCCAGAAGAACTGGAATCAAGGATGACAGGTTCAAGGGGAGGCGAGGGGGGTGATCCCTTGCCGTTCTTGGAGGAAGAGTTAGGAGCAACCCCAACAACTTCAGATTGAGGCAAGGTGGATGAACCCTCGCCAGACAAAGAAATGATAGTTTCGATCGAGCCCTCATTTGTTTGAGAGGAGCCCGATACCCCTTTAACATGATCTGACGATATTATACAGAGTTTCCCTTTATCTGGCCAGGTTAAATCTGTCTGAACAGAGATGCTTTTGGTAGATACCTTTACTGCGCCTACAAATGATTTCCCTTGAGATGGAACGGGAAAGAGCGCAGTTAGATCTATTTGCTTTCGAGCATCGAAATAAGGTATTTTCCGCTCAGACATTATCTGTTGAATTCTTTTTGCCATACTGGACATTCGCGAGAGTAAGCAAAGTGCTTACCCTTGCAATTGACACAGCACAAATCCGCCTGGCAGGTAGCGTTCTCGTGGCCATCATGGCCACAGCGAGTGCAGGTGTCCTTACCTCTACAGACGGTTTTACTATGTCCAAATTTCTGGCATTTGTAACAGGGTTACTGATGTAAGAATCAACAGGTATGTTAAGATAACCTGCCTTGAGAGTCTGGAATGTCGGGACGATTGAAAGTGAGGATATAGGTGCTTGTGGGAATCACCTTATCTCCTCGGCGTACACTTATTCTTTTAACATGTTGGACGCCTTTAGAAGAAAGGTATTCCACCATTTCTTCCTCACTGCTGCCTTCAAGATCCAGACAGCGAATTACACCTCTACTTGAGTTTAATGACCTATGCGGAGACACCTTGATAGGAATGTCTGGTAAGAATGTGGATTTAAGTAGCATGGTAGCATGCTGTTCCTTAGCGCATTCTATCAAAAGAGTTCCGTTTTTTAGTTTTGTAATAGCCTTGGGCTCACCGACTAAGCCAGCTATGCCCTTGGTTATTAAGAATGGTGATATTTTTGATAGGTCCGTAGAGGGACTCTCAATTAAGAGAAACCTCGGCCATGTTTTTGATATTTTTAAAGTATTTTGAAATAAATCAGAAACGTCCTCTGTACTAGAACGTTTCTGTTTCTTTTTATTAACTGGTGTGGGGGGGATTGGGGAATCCATGATATATTTTTTTGAAAATTCACCCCTCGTCGTCCCCCATGTTACTTCCCTGCCTACCAGGGGGAGGACTAGCATGGATGATCAGTGCATTGCCTCAGGGCTCGACGAGGGGTATACCAAACCAGTAAGTATAAATACTTAGCCAACCCGATTGACCCGAGCCGCCGCTCTGTAGAATGTACTCAGGACACAAAGGTAACACTTGCTGAGTGATAACAACAAAGCAAAGAAATTGGAAAAACGTACATTCTATAGAGCTAAAAACGACCAAAGCCGATTGATCAGAGTGGGCCACTCTGACCTCCCGTCTAGGTGAACCATGGGCCAAAGTAATGTGTTGCAGAAAAAGGGCTCGCAAGCCAAATCCCCACTCAATTACCCGGATTCCACTCTCCACCGACACGGGTCGCAACGCACGGCAAACACGTTGCCCCATTACAAGGGACCTTTTAGTCGCCTCTTACGACACGCAGGACATACGAAGGGTATATTCTTATCACCCCCTACACCCCAGGGGGGCGAGTTAGTAAGATCTACTTACATACTAAATTTCATGAAAATCGTACAACTATTAAAGAAGTTGTCAAGTTGGTCTAAACTTCCGGTTCGAAATCACAGCGACGATTTTTCGAAAATCTGAAACTGCAGATGTAAATGATTGTTAACAATGTATTCAAAGAAAAAAGAATTAGTAAAATAGGTTAATAAATAATAAAGTTACCACTATGCATTGTCAGTTTTGTCGTTCGTAAAAGTCGGTGATTTCTGATTCATAAAGCGTTCTGAAAATATATTTAATAAACTATATTCGCACCCGATTTTTTTTTTGTAGGTCAAAATTTCAGAAAGATCCTATTGTTAGATTCTGAGAAATCCGATTTGCAGAAAATACACACACAAAAAAATAATAATCTTAACAGAAACAATAAGCTTTCATATTATTAATAGTTCAATTTCTAAAATACAATTCAAAATTTAAAAAAAAAACCCTATTAATTATGATGATTGAAGGGATTCAACTTTGCTTGTTTTCGTTGTGCAAAATACACGTTTGAGCATCAAACAAGCTTTTACTATTAGAATTTCTATCACTTCGACAACAGAGAGGAGACTAGCTCCCAAACAAAGTCCAAGATAGCCACCAACAGTACCTGTAAAATAAAAAGTTAAATATGCCATTACAGCGCAAATAAGACTTTGCAGCCAAAATAATTTGTCGTGATAAATCATACAACTAAATATGCATTTAATTTTAACAGTTAAAGCTTTTGTACTTGCATTCTTTTAAAATGTTGCTTACTGTCAACTTTCGAAACTTGTTGTTGCCTTTTTGATCGGCAAACTTATTGAATCTTACATTCTTGTATATATTTGACAAATATTGAGAAAAGTTGTAATTAGGCAAAAAAGCTAGCCCCCAAACAAAGTATTCCGTCTTCATTAGCCCAGTATAGGAGCAGAGCAGTAGAACGTTATGCCTTATTTCATTTTGTTTCCAAGCGATAACGAACAACGGTATCAGATAAGGCGCTGGTTCGCTAGCCTGGAGGTCGGGTGTTCGATCCCTGCATTGGCCGAGAAAGTTCATCTCGATTTTCCGGCGTTAATTCCCCTTGTCAGTGATGCAGGAGAGTCTGACAAGGACAGTTGTCTAGTCGTTCGGATGTGACGAAAAACCGAGGTCCCGTGAACATATTGGAGTGCACGTAAAAGATCCCTTGGCAGTTTGAATTCGATGTAAGAGTAGGCCGTAGTGCCGCTGCCCGGGCCAAATTTCCGGCATAGCACACTGTGTGGCGTATGCCCGTCTTCCATTAGCCCAGGTTTGGTGCAAAAGAGTAGGACGTTAAACCCAATTTCGTTTCCAACTAGAACTGACAGAGGAAAGCAAATCCCCAACACTCACTCAACCGTATGTATAGCCTAAATAATGCGAATCTTACTCACCCAGTATCTGATCCGTACTGTATTCTGGTTTGTGTTCAGTAGTTTCAACGAGCATTTTCTTGAAATTAATGTTGAACTTTATAAGGTTACGCCTGTGGACAAAACAACTAGCCAAGTATTTCTTATAGTCACCAATCACCTACTCATTTAACCGCAAATGTGTTAATAATTGTTAATAAATTTTGTTTTGTGTTAAAATCTTCGGTATTATTGTAGTCGGTAATCTTCATTTAAGCAAGCACGACTCAAGCAAAATATGCAACATATGTTATTTTTTTTTTTTTTTTTTTTTTTAGAAAATCTGGGACTATAAGAAATTATTTCAGATGTCAATATAAAACAAACTTATATGACATCCGTCAAGAATTTTCTTCCTTTCAAATATTTCAAAGGCTGAACTAAAACGTCGTTATGTACATATTTACGTGATGGCAAGGGCCCGGTGACGCATGAGTTTGCATGAGGCAGTAGATCCAGGACGAGACCCCTAAAGCAATATTTATATTGTGTGAGGGGAGTGGAGTGGGGTCGAATTGTAGGATATCTGATCCACCGTACAGGTTTGAAACTGGTTAATCATTATGGTGATTTATTGCATTTGCAAACTCAAGGGTGCTCAAAAAGTCAACACCATGACGCAACATCCCATTTAGTCCCTGGGTGAAGGAATTTAATATTTAACAAATACCAACCCAGCATTCTCTACGTTGGGGGCTTCACCCAAATCTACCAGTCGTTGTTTAACCGCATCATTAGGAAAGTAGGAAAATGAAGAATCAGTTCGGTATTCTGTTAAAACACACGGATACGTACACTGACATATCACACCTCTCGCTGCTTCTTCCTGGAATAGTACTATAAAAAACAAACATTACATTGAGAAATGAACTGCATGTCATTTAAAGATACATTATGGGAGATTAGATAACGAGTTGTCAGTTCTCACTACAATAGTTAATAACTAGCTAATGTAAAGGCAATTTGCTGAAAATTTCAGTCAAATTGATCCATTATTAACTAGAACTTCATCATTACTAAAGTCGGTAAGACAAAACCAGTAGTCTCGGTTATCCATTTGTATTGGTAAATCACGAAGGAAAATATTTCGGCTACAATCCAATAAAAATCTCATGCTAACCTAAACATAGAGGGTTGATTATAGTCTGAATAGGTTAATTACTGTCTAATTAGTAGTTTTTATAACATTTCAGGCCTAAAGAAAGACCTACAATAGGCAGATTTTGGTCTTGCATAATGCATGGTTAATGGTTGCAATTACGAGTTACATCAATATATGACATTATACTACATGAAAATGGGATCACGGTGGGTACGACGCTGGCAAACTAGCCTGGAGGTCGATTGTTCAACACCTGCATTGGCCGAGGAAGTGCATCCAGATTTTCCGGCGTGGTTCCCCTTCGTCGTTCGGATGGGCGAAACACTGAGGCACCGTGCCTGTAAAAGATTTATTGACAGTTGGAATTCGATATAAGAGAAGGCCGTAGTGCCGCTGTCTGGGCGAATTTTGCTCTTAGCTCACTGTATGGCGTATGCCCGTTTTCGTTCGCCCAGAGAGCGGCACTAGATGTACGTAAAATGAGAATACCCCAGAATCCAGCGAGAAAAGCCTTGTGTTTCTTATGAAAACCTACGCTGTAGGAACAACCCGTAAAAAGTTTAAAGAAAATCTTTCAGAAAAATAACGTCAAATTCTCCTGAATATATTAAAAACCACCCCGAATGTCAGAACGCAAGTTTTTTAGGACATAGAATATACACCAAAGATCAAACAGACTTACTACTGTTATGTATAGGATATTAACCTATCCGAGGTTGATATGAACCGAATATATCAACCTCTGATGACGTCATGAGAGGTTGTTATAAGATATAACTGCTATGGACATCAAAGAAAAAACTACAGCCAGTTGTATATATGTTTATAATACCAGTGAAAGTGATATGGTGACTTATATTTGTACAGAAATATTAAGCTGAAGATGAGGGTATATTATTAATAAACGGGTATCACAGTTAAGAGCCCAGAGAAACATTGTACACCTGTGAGAAAGAATGTCCGCATCAACTACGCCACCGTATAAGATATTCTAGTCAGTAGCTTCGGGTTCCCGCATGTGTTTTACTGTATTAGTAAGTGCAGGAGGATCGCACTACACGCAAAACAAAAATCTACAGGATTAACCTGCAGACAACAAAGAAGATAGGCTGGCACTGCCAGGCAGGATACGCCCACATTTTCGAGAGATGGATAGAGAACAAGCAATACCGAAAGTGATTTTTCCTACATCATTAAGTCCTGTATTTCATACTGTATTGGGAGCAGCCATTTTGTTGGTCAGTTCCGGTCTGATATTCATGGAATTCGAAGCCGACAATGATTATGGTGTGACGGTACACAACCTAGAAATGTGACTTTTCGGCAAAATCGGATAAGAATTGTGACCACAACCATGGTATAGCATATTTTTACACTATGGTCCAACTTTCTCGAAATTCGAACTCAACCTCCCGTAGGGTGTAACGGTGATAGAGTCAAACGTTTTTTTAAATCGGATAATAATTGTGACCTCCAGAGGGACCATAGGCGATTTTTCGGACAATCAGGGGCCATAATTCAGGAAGTTACGATCCGATATGCGCAAATAACGAAAGGAACCAAGATCTTTGGGTTATAACCACGCATTTCAGGTTTCATCAAAATCGAATTAAAATTGTGACCTATACAGGGTCCACAACCATGATATACCATTTTTTAACAGTATTCGCGTACAAACGGCGGCCATTTTGTCTTTCAATTTTGGTCTGATTTTCCCGAAATTCGAACTCAAACCTTCTCTAAGGTGTAACGGTGATATAATCAAAGGTTTTGTTAAATCGGAAAATAATTGTGACCTCCAGAGGGACCACAAGCTAAAAAAAAAAGGCAATTTTACGTACAATCAGGGGCCATAATTCAGGAAGTTACTATCCGATATGCGCAAATATCGAAAGGAACCAAGACCTTTGGGTTATAACCATGTTTTTCAAGTTTCATCAAAATCGAATTAAAATTGTGACCTCTACAGGGTCCACACAACCATGATATACCATTTTTTAACAGTATTCGCGTACAAACGGCGGCCATTTTGTATGGCAATTTTGGTCCGATTTTCCCAAAATTCGAACTCAAACTTCCTTAGGATGTAACGGTAATATAATCAAACGGTTTTTTTAAATCGGATAATAATTGTGACCTCCAGAGGGACCACAAGCTAAAAGATAGGCTGGCACTGCCAGGCAGGATACGCCCACATTTTTGAGAGATGGATAGAGAACAAGTAATATCGAAAGTGATTTTTCCTACATCATTAAGTCCTATATTTCATACTGTATTAGGAGCAGCCATTTTGTTGGTCAGTTCCAGTCTGATATTCATGAAATTCGAAGCCGACAATGATTATGGGTTGACGGTACACAACCTAGAAATGAGACTTTTCATCAAAATCGGATAAGAATTGTGACCATGATAAACCATTTTTTAACAGTATTTGCGTACAAATGGCGGCCATTTTTTCTGTCAATTTTGTTCTGATTTTCCCGAAATTCGAACTCAAACCTTTCTTAAGGTGTAACGGTGTTATAATCAAACGTTTTTTTAAATCGGAAAATAATTGTGACCTCCAGAGGAACCACAAGCTAAAACAAGCAATACCGAAAGTAATTTTTCCTACAATCAAAGGCCATAATTCATTAAGTTACAATTTGATATGCGCAAATATCGAAAGGATTAAAGATCCTTAAGTTATAAACAAGCATGTCAGGTTTCATCAAAATCGAATTAAAATTGTGACCTCTACTGGGTCCACAACTTTGATATACCATATTTTTACACTGTTCGCGTACAAACGGCGGCCATTTTTTCTGGCAATTATGGTCCGATTTTCTCGAAATTCGAACTCAACCTTCTGTAGGGTGTAACGGTGATAGAGTCAAACGTTTTTTTTTAAATCGGATAATAATTGTGACCTCCAGAGGGACCATAGGCGATTTTTCAGACAATCAGGGGCCATAATTCAGGAAGTTACGATCCGATATGCGCAAATAACGAAAGGAACCAAGATCTTTGGGTTATAACCATGCATTTCAAGTTTCATCAAAATCGAATTAAAATTGTGACCTCTACAGGGTCCACAACCATGATATACAATTTTTTAACAGTATTCGCATACAAACGGCGGCCATTTTGTATGGCAATTTTGGTCCGATTTTCCCGAAATTCGAACTCAACCTTCTTTACGATGTAACGGTAATATAATCAAACGTTTTTTTCAATCGGATAATAATTGTGACCTCCAGAGGAACCACAAGCTAAAAAGGGTGATTTTTCGGACATCCAGGGGCCATAATTCAGGAAATTACGTTCCGATAGGCGCAAATATCGACAGGAACCAAGATCTTTGGGTAATAAACATGCATGTCAAGTTTCATCAAAATCGGTTCAAAATTGTGACCTCTATAGGGTCCACAAGCTAAAAACATGATTTTTCGCACAATCAGGGGCCATAATCCATGAAGTTTTCATCCGATACATGCCAATATCGAAAGCAGCCGAGATCTTTTGGGGATAAACCTATATTTCAAGTTTCGTCAAAATCAGATAAGAATTGTGACCTGTAGAGAGTCCACTAACAAATTGTGGACGGACGGACAGGGGCGACGACAATATACGTCCACATAAAAATGTGGGCGTATAAAAAGGTGATTTTGCGTATAATCAGGGGCCATAATTCAGGAAGTTACGTTCCGATAGGCGCAAATATCGAAAGGAACCAAGATTTTTGGGTTATAAACATGCATGTCAAGTTTCATCAAAATCGGTTCAAAATTGTGACCTCTATAGGGTCCACAAGCTAAAAACGTGATTTTTCGTACAATCAGGGGTCATAATCCATGAAGTTTTGATCCGATACATGCCAATATCGAAAGCAGCCGAGATCTTCTGGGGATAAACCTATATTTCAAGTTTCGTCAAAATCAGAGAAGAATTGTGACCTGTAGAGAGTCCACAAACAAATTCTAGACGGACGGACGGAAGTACAGGGGCGACGACAATATACGTCCACATGAAAATGTGGGCGTATAAAAACAGACATTGCAAAATAAACAAATATCAAATGAAGTGAATGGATCCGGGAGCCAGCCGTAAGCGTCCACTGCGCTGTACAGTCCCGGGCCTGGAAGTGACGTGTGCTAGATAAGGTGTACTTATTATACTCTTCTGTCACTTTCCTTGAGGGAAGTTCCCTAAGGTATACCCTTTAATATTCTGTATATTTACACACAAACATGTTGCCCATCCTCAGTTTCTAACGATAAAACATGAAGTATATATAGTTAAGGGAAACAGGCATTCACTGTACGGGATATGTAAGCTACTGGCTGACGATTGATTGATGATTTAAAATTAACATCTTCAAGTCGAAGGCATGTAGTCAAAGGATTATACAATACATACATTTTTATGGATACCATTCACTAAGTTTATTAAATGAAACATTTCAACGAGGGTACTCTTGTCGTTGATGCCCGTCTTCATTAGAACAGTCGGAGCAGAACAGTAGGACGTTTAAACCCAACTTTATTTTAATCATTCTCACCTTTGTATCTTGTAAAACACTCTATATAAATTTGGATTGGTTCTTGGCAGTTTTGGTCCATGTTCTCAATATCTACAACTGTAATCATCCAAATAAACTAGTACAACAATGATTAATCATGCGACGAACATTAAATCATCGCCGAATTTCTTGTCTGTGTGTCTAATAAGGAAATAGGTCGTATGTCTAACCTCCTGGGTTTTCTCCAGAGTCCTCCCAATGCTGCAAACCCCAACACGTAATCAACTTATTGAAATACATTGAACTGTATTGTTAAATTGTTTAGAATGCTTTAGGTCTCATTTGAACACGTTTAATTCAGCCATGCTCATACATAAGCCAGGGAAAGAACTTCCAGTGATCAGAAAACCAATAGTCCAATTTATGGACTTGGAACATATTGCACATATCTAAGCCCAATATGACCTAGTTTGTGTCGAGTGGACGTTAACCCCTGTCTCTCTCTATTATGTCCCAACAACGGAATCTCCAGGAAAAAGTAACAAATATTAACAAAACAAAACATTGTCTCATTTGCGTTACTTCACTCGGTTCATTAGCTAGAGAAAGACTCAAAGTTAGATACAATGGTGTCTGTTCTATAAAGATATCAGCTGCCAAAGAGAGTTCGGCAACGTCTGACTCCATAAGATAATAATGGATTATGTCTAATTAATGAAGGTTACAAAATGCACTCATCAGATCAAACTATATTTTTATTGACGAGGCTGCATAATTTGATATTTCGAATTATTTCTTACCTTCGTCCTCATTTAATCTGGGCATGCAGGGACATTCTTCTCTTAATTTCGTGTTTACACAGTCATTTATACAATTACTGCGACTGTAATGTATGGACTCATTACAATAATTTCCACGAATAGATCTATATGGTTCCGGCAAGAAGTATGTCTGGAAATAATGAAGAGAAAGCTTTTATTAATCTGAAGTCTATGTCCGCAACTATAACACAGCTTACCTCGGAACTTTGCTTCAATAGTATCAAAATCACAATATTTTGTATCTTGACTCTCAACAGGGAGCATGAAATATCGCTGAGCTAGTATAGTTAGATATTGACCGACATCGATAGTTTCCCTAAGGGTGTAATCGCAATATTTCCATAACAGTTTTCAGCTCGCGCAAAGAGTGTTACATTTAATAATATAAATACCATCCCCAGGAACAAAATGGTCTATTAAATTAACAGAAATAATCACCTCTATCTTTTTCAAACGAATATTAGTATATGTTCCTGGTGACAGTATAACGTCAGGTGATTCCGGTGGATAATCTTCATTAATGGAATGGATATAGAGCTGAAATGTAAGCGTAGGAAAATCATTTTAACATTTGTCATATTATAAGGTAATGTGCTTGTGAAAGATAAGAGAATGACCTGGAACTGGAATGGGGTCCAATTAGTTCTTTTGTCTAAAAAAGGGAAGGGACATTTTAAACTGATCAGAGGCGTCTCCGATTACTATCCATCGATATTATTTGACAAGCCTGGAAACTTTATATGGTATCGCAGTCTACATGGAATTTGCTCCTACTTAATTGCAAAATAACCCCACACAAATATTGTTGCACACGTGTACGTTTCCTCAAGATATCTTGATAATTATGCCACCATCCTCATACAGAACACCTTACCTGTCAATATTAAATGCCCTGCTAAAATGTTTTGTCCGTTAATGAATGTATAAAGTAAAATTTACAATGTCCCAACACAATCAATGTTTAAGTCAAAATTACCTCACGTCATATAATGTGGAGAACATCACTCGATCTCGTCAGGCAATGTAGTAGGAGGAATACACGTCAGATAGGTGGACAAAAGACTGGGTAACTATAGTGAATTTATCCTTTGGTTTTATGTCTATAAATCGAAATTTATAGGGGGATGGGATGACCTAGTGGTCTAGAGTGCCGCGCTTTGACCTCTTGCTGGCCGGTCACCTCTGGTTTGCGGCTGTGGTTTCGATCCCTGGTGTGAGCGCATGGAGATAGGGGTGCCTTTTCAACCTCGTGGGCTTCCTCCGGTTTCCTCCCACTACTAAAGACCCCTACGCGCAAGCGAATTATTAAAATAAAATTAAACCATATGTTAGTCCGGAAATGACCTACTTTGTGTCGAGTGGACGTTAAACCCCATTTCTCTCTCTCGAAATGTTTAAATGAAATTTCTTATCCGTGAAACACGCTATCCACAAAAAATGTAGTTATGTTAAAAATGTGGCAATTTTATTAGTTGTGTGCTCGTTAAATAATTCTACAGGCTATAAACGGACCGATATGCGTCATTTTATGTTTCGTCAAAATCGGATAAAAGTGGTGATCTGTACAGTGTCCACAAACAAAAGGTAAATGAACATCTGGACATGTGTTGCGACATAATACATCCACATGAAATTGTGGTCGTATAAAACGAAGTTATGAACATCCCCTTATCCTTGGCCTGCTTACCTTTAATCCAGCCGACAGATGAAATCCATGATGACAAGAATCTTGTCTTATATCAGCAATAATGTCTAATCCGGCCGTTGTTCCACTGGTAGTAGTGATAAAACTTGTATTCCGTTCTCGTGCTTTTTGTCCGTTAAAAATAAAACAGGTTCCTTTGTCGGAAGTGGTCACATTGTCAAGAGTCGATAAAACGTCTTGTTCATCCCCATTCCATCGAACTAATTTGAATAATTCGGTCGTAGCTATCGACGTTTGTTCCGCAATATGTTCGTAATATTTAAAGCTGTATGACACGTTACTGACCGTACTGGACATCAACGACACCCAATCGCTATGTGACCACATCATTTCTTTACTTTGCTTTGATAAATTCACTTTGGAATAATCAAAAGGACAAGAACTACAGATTGTAATTGATGGAAATTCGATCTTCTTTTTGTAGTCCAGTCTAAAAACTGTTTGAACATTACGTTGATTTATTGCTACCATCAAATCGATAGAGGTATAAGACAAGCCACCAAATCCAACAGCAACGACGAGGAACCAAACTAACCTGCAAATAATAATAATAATGCTTTTATATGTCTGACATTATCCGTTGGCAAATCCGTTCACAACTCTTGTCTCCGAGGTTTTAAGATATGATTTAATTCAGCAGGGAGAATGAACGCTATCAAAATCACTTTTGACCCTGGAAGCTTTCCATCCTTCATGAAGTATTTTTCGATCATGCTGGTGCGCGCTGTATCTTAAGGTCTGTTATTGATTTAATGGTTAGACGTGACAAGTATAGGATCGCTTAGTGTCCAACCTCGTTGGTTTTCTCCTGGTTTCCTCCCACTGCTTAAGGTGCCTGCGCGATAGCGAATTAAATGAAATAAAAGTGAGCCATGTGTTAGTCCGCAAATGATCTAGTTTAAAACCCATTTCTCTATTTTATATTGCGAAGTTCTATTGTAGCCCGGGCTTATTAGTCACTACCCAGTGCTCTAGGAGAATTGGTCATTTTTTTCGGCAAGAGGCCACCTTTCTTCGGTGCTATCTGAGGGGTTAGTGTGATGTATAGTTACGACTTAGGAGTCGTTCCCAGGGGAGACAATATGATTTGCATTTAGACACAAAACAAAAGCGTATAAACCTGTCGTCTACAGAAATGAAATGAAATGGGCTTTAACGTCCTACTTGTAGACTGCAGGCAGAATTACGATAAACGAATAGGACTGCATTTCAGATGGTTTTGATGTTAGGATTGCTCAATAATTTTTTATTAGGAGATATCCCCGGTTACCGTTACATAATGATACATTATGTAAGATTTATAAATAGAAAGTACAGATAGTGGAAATGTATTAGAACTTTTGCGCCAAATTACCTTTTTCTCATCGCATTTATGACTGTTTGACTTGGCCAAATATAACCTAGATAGTCTCGATTTTGGATAATGCCAGAATGGATAGCATAGATGATGAAATTCATGCAAGATTTCGGAAGGTGTCCTGTCATTCAAACGCCCAGTCAATATTCATTCGTAAGATAAAGACACAACCAACCAGAATATTTGGCTACAATACATTTAACCAGTAGTTCATCGCAACAAATGTTGTACTTCACGTACCTTGACCAACGAGATCTTGAATCATTTCCAATGTTGTTACACCCATGAAGACTTGTCGTTTCAAGAAAGTTTAAGTAGTGGTGCGAATCCATCGTTTCGTTTGACTCTTTGCTTTAATGTTGGTTTGAAATCATTTATTATACTTTAGATATACGTTTTAAACGCGTAATCTGTGCTTAGCAACCAGAGAGAAGCAGTGAATATGTAATCAATGAACGCATACAAATGGAAACACGGGATCAACTATAGATAAACGAGAAACATTTTTTAATCGGTTAGTATGTTTCATTGGAGTTTGGCATGGTAGTGAGGGTTATTACCACGATCGGACTTAGAGGATCTTTTAAGTGCACGCCAATGTGTACACGGGACCTTTTTTCCGTCCAATCTGAAATAGAGATATGCCTTTGTTAAGACCCCCGTCTACCGAAAAGGAGAAACCACGCCGAAAAATTCCGATAAACTTTCTCGGCCAACATCGGGATTGAATCAGCGACCTCCAGGCTGTTGAGCTAGTATCTTCTTACTCGCTACTTTCCCTAATAAAAGGAAAACTCGGAAACTTCACACAGTTGATTACCAGAGTGCAATTATTCCGAAAACAGTAGATTACAACCGTGCTGGTTATAGTTGTTCTATGTTAGAATTTAAAACAATATTTCATTAAATACTTTGAATTAAAAAGGACATTCACCAAGTCGAGTTATGTATATATGTAAACTCTAAGGACAATAATTATTCTACTTCTTCAAAACGTTGTGTGTGTGCTATGGAATGGTGACTGTAGCCAAGGGTGAAATGTTACGTAATTCTAATGACATGTTGATTTATTATAATCCCTTATTGTTTATAAAACCTTTATTGACAGAAAGTAACTGACAATATGGCCTGTCTGGTGAACATGCCAATCGTATGATTAATCTATTGATTGTTTTATTTACCATTGTTTTATTTCTTATATTGTACATTAA
The DNA here is from genome assembly GCA_963678685.1 of Patella ulyssiponensis. Taxonomy (NCBI): domain Eukaryota; kingdom Metazoa; phylum Mollusca; class Gastropoda; family Patellidae; genus Patella; species Patella ulyssiponensis. The sequence goes on along the minus strand of OY783230.1, from coordinate 62,473,713 downwards.
TTACATCAATGCTTATTAATGTCAACACTTCATCTAGCCAAGTGATTAGAAGTAATTCCATATAAATATGTGATTGTACATGATACATCAGTCATTTAGGTCTATCCGACTTAGTAGCATAAGGTACTAGTCGGTTATCCGCGGTCCTGTAAGTGTATGTAGTTAATTGTTATTATAAGTTTCCAGTATTAAAGATTTGAAGAACCATTCCACACTCTTGTAATATCTGACGGACCTCACGGTCACAATATTTTTAACCATGTGTGTAGGGGGCGGGGTATACCTATTTTGAGCTAAAAATTTGCAAGGACTAAAAGAGAAATTATTAGTTCCTTGACGTGGCTAAATTTTCAGTATGTAAAGAAGGTTCACAAAGCTGTATAAGACCTCTGGTTGAGCTTGCTGACCTGTTTTAGTTTTGATACACTTTCATCGGACAAATTAGATTCTTCGCTTTCCCGTTGCAAATCCTTAACTATGCCATTAGTTGGAGTCATAGCAATCAGCAAGTAATGGCGCATTGGTAAAAATATAACTCTTTGAACCATTCAAATCATTAACTAAAATGCCCATTAAAGGGCAAAATATATCGGAAACATCCGAAAGTTATCGCAAGCTGTTTGAAAATTATAGCTGATTGTACTTTAACAGAAATGGGATGAAAGGTGGTTTGAAAGGTTATGTTCTGCTCCGAACTAGGCTAATGAAGACGGACATACGCCATACAGTGTGCTACGAGGAAAGTTTTGCCCGAACAGCGGCATTACGGTCCCATCTTATGTTACTCAAGGGATCATTCACGTGCACGCAAATGTGTACACGGGTCTCCGGTTTTTCGTCCCATTCGAACGATTAGACAGCTGTCCTTGTCAGTTCCTCCGTCCTGCATCACTGACAAGGGGGAACAACACTGGAAAATCGTGATAAACTTTCTCGGCCAATGCAGGGATAGAACACTCGACCTCTAGACTTGCATGCCAGCGTTTTACCCACATCGCCACAAATCAGGTATTTTGGGTTATTTGCCCTGGACCACATCTATATAACAACACCATTAGCGTTCGTTGAGATAAGAAAATAATGGTGCTTTTATACCTCAATTCCATCGCTAAAATAATAAACATTATTTCGCTTTGGATCAATTTAACAATTAACTACAAATCTTATATAAAGGGCTTAATACAAAAGCAACACAATTGATTCATTGATAAATATCATTGCGGCGAGATCAGAACAGTTAAAATATTTACTATATTCAGTAGTTTAAATAAAGCATTACACGAATAATATTCTCTTTTAATAGTTCATAATTATGATTTAATGGGGTCTTTTCACCGAACAACTTATGCTACAATGTTAATTTGGTGTCTGTTTAACAATGCTAAAGTCGCCCAAGCGTTTGTATATCAGAAGTTTTTTTTCGGCGAAGACGGTGTGAATCCCAAACGGAAGGTTACAAGATACCGACAGGGTTCGTCTAATTTTGAACCCAAATGTTTCATCCCAATTTTTAAATTAATAATATGTTAGCCAATAAAGCATTTACAAGGAATTCAACTAAGGGGGCATAACTCTCAATCGAAATATTGCGGAATGCTGATTATAGATTTAAAAAAAATATAATCTCTATCGAGTTCTGCGATATCACTATTGATGGAAACGGACGTTAATCACTAATAGAAGAACTAATATTGATAAGTGAAATAAAAAAATTATTAAAGCGAATTTAACACCAGATCGAACGAAGGTTAATGTAATATTAAAATGGTGGTGGAGTGTTTTGTGATGCGGACTGATAGATCGTATCTTAGCTGGTATAATAAAATAAATGAAATGAAATGGGGATTAAACGTCCTACTTACTGTTCAGCTCCTCAACTGGACTGATAAAGACGGGCATGCGCCATACAGTGTGCTATAAGGGTTAGGATGAGACGAAAAACCGAGGTCCCGTGTACACATTGGCGTGCACGTAAAAGAACCATTTACACTTGGAATTTGATATAAGAGTAGGCCGTGGTGCCACTGTCCGGGTAAAATTTCCGTCATACCACACTGTATGGCGTATGTCCGTCTTCATTGGCAGAATGACGTTAACAAAATCTCTTTTCATTTCCTCTTGCGAGCCCTAACCTTTACTTGGGATCGAAACCTCGTGGGTTTCCTCCAGGCACTCCCGTTTCCTCCCACTGCTAAAGACCCCCTACGCGCAAGCGAATTATTGAAATAAAATGAAACCATGTTAGTCCCAAAGTGATCTAGTTTGTGTCGAGTGGACGTTAAACCCCATTTCTCTCTCTCGAAACAACAATAATTGGAGACGAACACTAATTTCGCCGTTTTAGTACCTTAAATCAGACAGTGGCGGCGCAAGCCGTCGGTGGTTGGAGGGGCAAAGTCCAAAATCAACGGTACATTTAAGTCAGAGGGGTCAAAACCCAAAGTACACGCAGCGAAGTCGCATGGAATTAACCATCTGTGTCGTACTTTTGGTTTTGACCCCTCTGACTTTGTACCGTTGATTACAGATTAAACATCCATAAGTGTACAAATGTGATGTTATTGATGTGTTCCCATTTGAATATTGTTCACAATAAGAAGTAAAATAAGATATGTTTACAGGATCATTTTGTTATACGAAAAACTAAGTGATGCGTTTTCTGTGGCGCTCAAGTATATAAGCCACTGACCACCACAACCACACAAGTTTATTATTTTTATTTTAAATGCTTATGGTAACAATATGTGTATGAGAAATGTCATTAAATGTTTTGAGTCGCATTGGACGACATCAGACATACCTTACAATGGCGTAGAGAGGTGGCTTGTCCGACGGGGTGTCGCGTCCCACAATCCATTTCAGTGGCCATCCAATTGCGGCACGACCTTGATTAATATGACTTATTTATGTTTAATTTGAATAAATAGGTTATTTGATCTCTGAGAATTTAAAATGTCACCTTTTCTCAGTACAAAATCATATACGTGTTTGATTACATCAATTTATGACTTTGCATTTATGGACCCAACAATCAATACCTTAGTAAAGAATTATAACCAGAGACTTTTGATTTTTATTTCTGTGAAGTATTTATTCAACAGTAATGTATGGATATATAAATCTTCCTCGGTGATGTAAAATATTGACTTATTACTCAATAGCATGCACATTTGGTGAGGTCGAAATCCAGGACTTGACGAACTGTATGTTTTAGAGCAAACTTGCACGGTGAGTTCGAAAACTCGGTCGACTTATTACTTAAAAAGCATCCAAATGTTAAAATAACAGTTAGCCCCATTTAGTTGAAAACCCGGGCATCTTATTGACTTGTTACTTAAATAGCATGCAAATTGTAAAATAATAGTTTGCACAATGGGGTCGAAAACTCGGTTGTATTGAACTTTCTTAGCAAAACAAAAACACTTTGAATTCGTGGACCAAATACGCCAAGCCATTTATAAAAGGTATCCAGGCAAATTGTGGAAATAGCCCCATATAACGTCCTACTCTTCTCCTCCTACTTGGCTAATGGCGACGGGTACACGCCATGCAGAGCGCTACGAGGGAATTGTGTCCGGACAGCGACACTACGGGCTTCTCTAATTTCAAGTGGCAACAATATAATATAAAACTTGCAATTGTATGCTTTGTTTATGAAATGTGGGTATTTAAAATTAAAATCTAGTGTCAATCGCCGGTATAGTCATAGGGCGCTGTAGTCAATGGAAATATACTACTCAAAAGAAGTTAAGGGTCAACCAATTATTTTTGTTTGACATTTTATTAGACACAGGGAATATGTAAATCAAACTTTTTAAGCACACTTTTGGTCAGAATGAGTTTAATATGTCTCAGTGTTGAGTCTGTTATACAAAGCATATGCACTTTTTATACACAACTATTCTGAGGATCTGATGAAAATTAGACATTTTGAGCATAATGAGGTCCAACAAAACTGTTTCAAATTCGATAACTTTGTTAATAACGAGTGAAACTACCACGTGCTCGTAAGCATTCGACACAACGACAAGGCATGATGTCGATCAGACGTCGAAAAAGCAGCTGGGGAATGGCCTGTCACTCTGTCTGAAGGAATTGAACCAATTCTTGAAGATTATCAGGTTGCCTATGATTGTCTCTCACATGTCTGCCCAACTCATCCTATGCATGCTCAATCGGTACCAAGTCAGGAGAGTTCAATACCATTTTGGATGAGAAAATCATTAACAACTCGTGCTCTACGCGGTCTAGCATTGTCACCTTGAAGAACAGAACCTGCTAAAATTTGACGAAGACTAGGGATGACAAAAGGCTGTAAATTTTCGTCTCTGTAAAAGGTACCCGTCACATTTCCTTGAACGACGAAGAGAGGAGTCCTGTGATGTACCGAAATTCCAGCCCACACCATTACCGTACCATCTCCAAAGCGATGGCGTTGTCTGACTTAACATCAGCAAATCTTTCTCCTTGCCGCCAAAAGACGCTAAGTCTGCCACCATTGAACTGTAATGCAAATCGGGACTCATCAGTGAAGAGTACCCGCCCCCATTGTCGCCGCCCCCAGTCTCTATGACGTGTGCACCAGTCACGACGTGCTGCCCTATGACGTTGAGGAAGGGGTGGTCGAACCGCTTGTCGTCGAGATCGAATGTAGAGGCCTCGCAGACGATTTATTATGGTCTGGTCCGATACCTACACCACTTGCATTTTTCAGCAAGCACATGGACCCCTGGTGTCTCCCCAGTCATATGGATATTAAATCGTCCCAATATCAGAATTTTTAATTCGAAACTCTGATCTGAAAAAATGTTTTAATGAATTTATGCAGACCCATTAAAAGCGCTTCTTAGGAGATTGGCCCAAACCTGAAGGTACAAAAGGAGCAATGAAATTGTTTTGTGTCAGGTATAGGTCATACTTTCTTAACCGCCATTTTTATTTTAAACCGAGAGTTCAACCAGAATGTGAGCAGTGTCATGTTCCTTTGACATCTGGCCACAGATCACTAATTATTTCCTCATTGACTTTAATGTTAATTCTCGTCTCTTAGACCGGCTGTAACTTTCCCCCAAATATTCGTTGGGTAGAACGCTTTCTGTCACAGATGTAGCAACATATGGCAAACTCTTGCCCAAAAGCATGTATGAGTTTCACCATGAAAAACTTGAGATACACAAGTTGGAAGTGAAGACAACTAACAAACAATTTTCGGCCCTACCTTTCAATGTAACCAACCCCGCATGTATCCTTCCGCCTCAAAATCATAAATATTCACCAGAACCTGGCAGAAAATTAATTTCAGACCCTTTTCTTCGATTCTACACCAAAAATCGCCATCCAAAGGGGTGAAAGTGAGAGGAAGACTAAAAATAACTTTGGCCCTACATTCGGGGAGACTGTGTAGAAATACACTCGGCAAATCTCGGCAGATTCCGTAAACTACATCTAGCCTCGGCTGTATGACAGTAAGTGATATGTACCTACGCCCATACATTTGCGATGCGGCTACCGGTTTACTTTAACAGGAAAACTTGACGCTATTACACAAATTGGGAACCTATTCGGCTAGCGACCTATTCGACCGATCGAGCTGCAACCTGTTCGTTGGAAACCTATTTAGAATAAAGACAACAGTCGCCTTAACTCATCTATTTATCAACCAATAAAATCAAAAGTTATGTCTATCAAATGAAAGTAGAATATATTATTTTTTATCCATTCCTTTAGCTCAGAATAGAAGTGTAATTTCGTCATTATCTTACAGCTGGATCGGTCGAATAGATCGCTAGCCAAATAGGTCGCCAACTTGTGTTCGGTATGGGCGCAGCCATGTTTCACCCGGGACCTTTAAAGTAGTTCCAATATGGCGGAATTCATCATACAGCCGAGGTTAGATTGTCCGAAATTTTCCGAGTGTGTAGAGATATTCAGTGATCTGATGGGTGACCGCGTAGAAATATTCAGTGATCTGTGTCCATCTATAAGCACCTTTGGAAGGAGCGCCAATCATCTCAAGGATATAAGATCACGTTGTCACCGTTGTAACGCTTGTTTATCCAACCTGGATTATGTGAAGCATGTTATGTTACCAATCTGGATTTGTATATACATTATTATAATATTTTCTATTTTAAGGATTTATATACATAAAAGATTGATATTTAGGGTTTCACACTGCGTAGCTTGTGTGAAACACTATTGTTTTTGTTAAAATTCTTCTTATTATTATTCTTATTATTATTATTTTTTTTTTCCAATTTGCTTATATCTCAGGAACTACTTGTCGGATCGATGCAATGTCTTAAGTTTTACTGCGAAAGTGGGTGTGACTTAGAGATTAAAGCTATTCCCGGCATTCTGCGACAATGCGAAATGTCCGAAATCACCGAAGTTGTCGTTTTTTGAAATATTGCCGTAATATTAACAACAATTGTTGGATTTTATCCTTTGATAGTTTTTGACATAGCCAGAGACATGGCACATAGCTACGGGTTTTTAGATTTTTAAATTTCGACGAATCTTTGGAACAATAAGGCGCCAAATTTTGAAAATTTAAATTTTGACAAAAAACTTTTTTATTAATGAATATTTTTTAATGACCTTTCATCAAGGGTTAAAGGGTCGTCTGACTTGGGCAAAAATCTGAACATTTTTTTTCTGGATAATTTTCCTTGGTCGCTATTGGCTAATTCAGTTTATCGGTTCTATATAAATTATTAATTGTCCGATTTGCATAAAACAAAGTTTATATGCTCCATGGTCCAAAATGTCATTTTTTTTTTGTTACCGGCAAAGTTTCCTGTCGGCACCGTAAGTGACGTAAATTTAGCAAAAACTACAATTTTAACAGTTCGGTACCACTTTTTGAAAGCAAAAATTATTTTTTTCAAATCTAATTTGACTGAAAAGGTGTGCCATATAAAGGGGCACAAAACATCGGGCTTAGTTTTTTTAATTTCGATTTCCTTTTCGGGCAATTTGGATTAAAGGGTGTCAAAATAAGCTATTTACAACCCATCCAGCGTCTTCATATTAAAAAATATATCTTCGTAACATTCATAATCTCTTAGCAATAACCCATACGAAGAGAATGTATGTGAAAATTAATTTGTAATATGCGCAGTTGCCGAGAAAAAGTCAATTTTGCATGAGTCACTTTTCACGTTATTTTGGCTGTAAAAGAATCAATTATTATGTGATTTTCAATTTTCTTTCTTTCACCATTGGATGCCTAATGCCATAGTGGACAAGGTCAAACCATTCTATCTCATACGCTGCCACCGGAAATGAATGAATGGATGAATGAAATGTTGTTTAATGGCACGTCAGCTCCAATCGGGACATACTGCGCCAAACACGATGAAAATATCGAGACAAATTAAAACAATATCACAGGGATGTATTTATATATGTAAATAAAAACAAGTATCACAGAAAATATAGCTAAAAATAAATATATCAATTACATTACATATATAAATATTTAAAATACAGTATACGATAAATATATACAATTAAAATTTTGAATAAAAATTTGTCTCTCTTAAAAATGCTAGCAATTTATCATAAAGCTCCGGTTGTGCAAATAGCTGACGTGCTGACTGGCAACGGTAGTACTTAGATCTAATATTCTTGAGATTCTTGCACTCAATCAAAATGTGCTTCACTGTCAAAGGAACATGACAGTGTTGACATTCTGGTCGAGGCTCTCGCTTTAAGATGAAAATATGTGTTAAAAAAGTATGACCTATGCGAGAGCGACACAAGACAACCCACCGGAAATGACGTCATTTGCTCAAAACTTAATATTTAGCATTAAAAAACAATATTTTATTCAAATGGGTCATACTTGTTTTTTTTTCAAATTATAATATTTGATTCTATTCATCAAATAGAATGAACCCATACGACCATACAGATATCACAAAACGGTTTCTAACTCGTATGGTTGCAGAGAAATGGGCGATTTTCCACAAGTCATTTTTCGAGGATTTTGGTCTATAAAAGTGTCGGTTATTATTCAATTTTCATAAAATTTTCACCATATGATATCTTATGTCATTTACGATTTCATAGAACTAATTTAACATTTTCAGTATCACCGGAAGTAATTATATTTTGGCAAAAACTGTATTTTTAGCCTTCAAAACAGATATTTTTTTTCAAATAAATGAGTCTGATTTGTAATATATTTAAAATTATGATATTTAGTTCGTATCAACTAATAGAATGAACCCATGCGATCATACAGATACCACAAAATGGTTTCTAACTTGTACAGTTGCAGAGAAATAGCCGATTTTCTACAAGTCACTTTTCAAGTTTTTTGGTCCATAAAAGTGGCAATTATTATTCGATTTACATAAAATTTTCACTATATGATATCTTATGCCATTTCTAATTTCATGAAACTAACTGAACATTTTCATTATCACCGGAAGTACTGTAATTTTACCAGGATCAATTACATGTTACAAATGTATAAAATGAATTGATATTGCTGGATTTTTGTAGATTCTGTTTCCCTTTTATTTGATGTGTGCAATGTTTATGTGGAAATCTGTTTATCGGTGCCATTGGTTCAAGGGCAACATGGGAGCGAAAGTGACATAAGTTTAAAGTTAACGTGGCACAAGTGAAACCCGTCATTCCTGCATGCAGGTCTAGTTTCAAATGTATTTACTGTATGGCCTGTCTCGAATAGCACGCCATATGTTTGTTGCAATATATAAACCCGGTTGGTACTGACGTTCCATTGAACCACGTTTCATTTCATACCGTTAAGTGCAGGGGGACTGCATCACACATAATGCACACAAAAACAAATTTATGGACAAGACACAATACGCAGAAATCACAAACAAACGAACAATTCAATTAAGAACTAATAATAAATTGATGTGGTAATATCATGTATAAATGGGTGGGGGGGGTCCAGGGGCGGATCCAGGAATTTATGCAGGAGGGGGTTTGCCAGGTTTCTGTTACGGAAATCTGCCATCATAGTCTCAAATTTACATATGCATACATACAAATTGGGCTTTTTAAACAGAGAAATCATTTTTATACTGATGTAGGATCACTTTGTGATGTAATTTCATTGATGCAAGGCATTATTTTTTTATGTAGCTGGATCCGCCCTTGGGGTCTATGTTTATCTGACAAATGGCTTGACAGTAATTCTATGTCTCGGTGACGATTTTCTTACACACAAATAATAACAATAACATAAACAGGCTTCAATTATTTCTATGGCTGTTATTATACTTGCTCCTAGGAATAGTCCCGAATGACCACCAATGGTACCTGCATTGGAAAATAAACAGGTACATGTCATTTAAAGATACATTATGGGAGATTAAATTAAGGACTGGCAGGTGTCACTATATAATAGTTAATAACTAGATAATGTAAAGGAAATTTGCTGAACATTTCAGTCAAATTGATCCACTCTGGCACACGATTTTAGCGATTGAATTTTCGGCCTAGCCTCGATTATCATTACTAAAGTTGGGACGATAAAAATACATAGTGTCGATTATCCATTCAATGATTAAATCATGAATGAAAGTTGTGCAGCAAGTTGGATTCTAATCAAGTAAATGTTGCAGCGGGCTAGCGATAATATCGAGAGTTGACTATGGTCTGGATAAGTTAATTAATGTACATGTATATTTAATAATTTAGATAACGTTTCTGACCTAAATAAAGACCTGCAATAGGCAGATTTAGCTTTTGCATAATGTATGTTAATTCTCAAAACTTATGCTACAACAGTCCTGGGTATTCACTCTAGCTTCAAACCAATTTTTGTTTTCGAATGGTTAATTCCAAAAGAATTATTTAGCATGGCATACATCGATGGTCCACGAATGGAATATAGTGGATCCTATATATTTTAAAATGGATGGCAAGTATCGTTTGTTTTAAAAAAATGTTTTTGTACGGAGAGACATTAACATCAATTTCAAATCTTACAATATCGACTTCCACCCATTCACAGACGTCAATCATCATTACCTATTATGGTTGTGGCTGTGTCGGCCTTTTCGTAGTAAACACCCTCTTCAACCAAATCTCTGTAGTTCATATTAAATCTTAGCAAATTCTTTCTGAAATTAACATGTTAAACAAATAATTATGGAATACTACTGTGGACTTATCCTTCATAATTTTAAAATTCAAGATCCAAAAATATATATACCAAGCGTATCATAACAAAAATAAAATCTGGGTCGAAATGCACGCTCTCATAACGGGAATTCTGATTGTATGCCTTTGGTTTAGACCAATATTTTCAGGCTTGACAAATCAATCTATACCAATGAATTATCGTTTAGTAAAACATCACCTTAGGTACATGGTATTCTGGTGAATTGGTGACGAAATTTCGGAATATTGACATGACATGTCTCTTATTCCAGATATATTTATTTGACGTGTATACAGTATTCCTGACTATGTGTACGACACGGTTCATCATGTACATTATGCATAATATTATGGATAGATCATTTCCTGATTAAATCATAGCATTCCTCAAGTGCTGCCATAGGCTCTACACATTTCCATATGTTAAAGACATGCTCTGATTCCTAGTTCCTGAATCAAATGTTTTTAACTGCTTTGTTGGGGTTTTGTAATTGGCTATTTTGTACTTGTAAAATATCTTATAAATGCCACTGACCTTGCATAATCAATGTCCGGTATTGCGTTTAAATCCACCAAACGTTGACTGACAGCATCCGTTGGGAAGTAGGAAAACGACAAGTCTGTTGTGAATTCTGTTAGTGTACATGGATAAGGACAGTAACACAGATCACCATTTTCAGCTTGATTACTGATTTTGTCTTGAAAAACAATGAAATTGGGTTAACGTCCTACTTTCTTTCACCAACGGGGCTATTGCAGATGCGCATACGTCATAAAGGGGAGGTACGTGGGAAACGTTTTCGACGCGCTGTGCCCAATTCTTAACCAACCATCAAGGTTTCTTATACGTGTACACGGGACCTCGGTTTCTCCTACCATCCATTTGAACGACTATCCCTCTAAAGAACTTGGAGGTATATTCTAGACCGGATCCGAGACCTCATAAACACAGAGCCATCGTTAAATAACAGAAATGGCCAAATGGATACGTATGTGGAAACGGGGTTGTAATTAACGTACATGTGGATTGTCGAGGGGGGGGGGTCTCTTTTGCGTTTACTTTATGTTGAGGCAAGTGTCCCGGGCTTATACTCGACAACGTTTATCTTGCCCAAAAGCAAATTCTCGTGGGTGGGGTGTTGTAAAGGTTGGCAAACCTCACGGTATATATCACTCAACCTACCTTTATGTTCGCGATAACATTTAACGGCATCGGTGTCTATCTTCTGGCAGTCATCTGGAAAACAAAAAGAGGAAAAGATGGACATTTATATTCTGAGGGGAGATGGAGTCCCCGGATGTTAGTGACCAGGGGTAGGGACGCCTGTCCAATCTCGTGTGTTTTTCTTCGGGTCCTCTATCATAGTCTGTTATATAAAAAGTGTCTGCAGAACATTAAAGTAATTAAAAGTAATTTATTTTCTTTCTAAGTTATTTAGTAAAACACACTCATCCTATTATATATTACCTGCAGCACTGATGCCTGGAATACAAGGACATATTTCAACTAGCTTTTTATAAACACAGTTATTGATGCAATTAATTCTGCTATAATTTACTTCTTCTGAACAATATAAATCACCAATTGATACATAGGGATTTGGTAAGAAATGGATCTGAAATTAGAACAGAAAGTCCGGACCTCTTATATGTAAAGGTTTAACTTTTAATACCAAGCATGGCGCGATTCCGTTCAAAACCAAATTATATTAGAAAGATGTTACCGAATTAAATTATAAAAGAAATATAATCTTACCAAATACTCCAGGCCTGGATATTATCGAATTTAAATGAAATAACTAAAGTTAGGTTTATTATACATTGCATAATACATTGAGGTAACTATCAAAAAGAATCCGCTATTTATGATCGTCGGTTGCCCCGAGACATATTAAGTTTAGAGCATTACCACAAAAAACGAATGATTACCAGAGAATGCAATTATAAACAATCATGGTTATCGCGACAAATATAGTAGATTTGTGCCTGAAAATGAGAGACGCAGTTAAATATCAGTATGAACGTTACCTGTGATTTTCTGAGTCCAATATTTGTTGACGTACCAGGTGATAATAATACATCAGGAGATCCAGTCTCAATCACCTCCAAAGGCGAATGAAAATATATCTTAAAATTAGAACTATAAAGTAAATTAAACAGAAAGGGATATTTCTACCTACACATATGTGATGTATTAGAAAACAAATTTAAGCAAACCAACGGAATGAAACGGTTAGGAAATTGTTGCTCCAGAGAGAACAGTAAATTCCTCTGAAGAAGAGGAGTTATTTAAGACTACAGGAGTATGCTTATAAGAACTGGTTGCACAGATTACAAAAGAACTGGTTCCGCCACCTGCTCAATTCAGTAATAACAACCATTTTCCTAGTTTTCGTCACTTCCGGAATCGTGATCTCTTTAAACATACATTATGCAAGAGACATATCTGCCAATTGTAGATGTTTCTTTTTGCCCGGAATTTTGCGTAAATTATTAATAAGACATTAATTTAGCCCTGGGTGCCATCGCGAGCCTGTGATATTTAGCGGATTTGAATATATTTTTTGAAAATAATTGAACCAATAATTGGGTAATCGAGACTTCTTTTTTTTATCTTACCGAATTTAGTAATGATAATCAAGGCTAGCCTAAAATTCTAAAGTTAATATGTCGATTGAGAGTGAATCAATTTACTGAAATTATCAGCGTATTCTATTTACGTTATCGGTTTTTAACTATTATAGCCAAAACATTCAGCTCCTTGTCTGGTCTCCCATAATGTCCCTTTAATCAAATCAATTAAAGTTGGTAAAATCTGTGGACAATCACTCCAAATCTCCTTTAATCTATTAAAATAGCAACATCAAAGAAATACCGCAACAAACAGATGAAATAATATTTCCTTGTTCGATCAGAAATCAATTCATGATTAAAATAAAGAATAAAACAAAATTATACTCTAGTAAATGGTTAGACGATAGCATATAATATATTTTGTGTCAGATTTACTGAATATCAAAAACAAATGTTCAAACTGTTTTCAAACAAAATCAAACAATTGATCTTAGGAGATGGAAGACCTAGATATGACAGCTATAATATAACGGATTTTTTACGATGGCTTCACAAAAATGACATCATGGACCACTTACACTTGGGGTAATATATTGCATTAATGAAAAACACAGTGGCTGGATTCTTAATTGGTATTGGTCAATGTTAACACTCATTGACAACATTAGTATGCAGGGGCGTTTTAAGGTTTATCATGGCGGAGGCTATACTATTTAGAGGGCCCTTTTTCGCGGGAAGGGGTGGTCTTGATTGATGACTTTTATGCCAGTGCAATGACTGCATTCTCACGCAGTAATGGATTCGGCAGCAACAGTGTATAGAAAACGATTGACTCGGACTCGGGGGTCCTTTCCCTTGGCCAGAGGGGCCCTTTTGTCAGACGTGGGGCCCTTTTGTCTGCCTTTAGGGCCCCTCTAACTAGGGTACATTTTCATTTTTCTCATCGTTTTTAGCATTTTTCTCTCGTTTTAATTTACACATTTCTTTAATTTTTTTTCGCGAGGAGGCTGGCGCCTCCAGCGCCTCAGCTATAAAACGCCTTTGTTAGTATGAATAAAATATACCTACCTCTAAACCGCCTCGTAGACCTATGCCACCTGGACAAGAACTTTGAAGCGAGTTGGCGATGACTTCTAGCCCAGAACTGAATCCCGTATAGTTAACTTTAAGACTACCATCTGTAGCTTGGAAATCTTTCCCATTAAACACGAAACAGGGTTTTTCGGATATTTGTCTGAACATTGATTTAATGTCTTGAACAATTTTACCATTCCATTGAACTTGTAGGAATAGATCTTCTAATCTCGGCAAGGCAGCTGTACGCACGCCACTCTCCACAGAAGAGCCCGTTGACGAATTGTTTACATTTCCTCGTAAGATTTTCCATTCACTAGTGGCCATCATCATGTCCACGAGGCCTTTACTCATATTCATTCGCGTCGTGTCCATAGTACATGAAGAGCAAATGGTTAATGAGGGAAAATCCAGAGATCGTCTATAGTTCATTTTGAAAACAGTATTAACCCTTAACTGTTTAATTTCAATCCAAAATTCAATAGTAGAATACACCCATCCACCAAAGGCCGTTAGGAAAATTACAACCCATAGAAGTCTGAAATTATGGATATCGATATTAGGAGTATAACCACTCTGCCACCACGGAAGACCTTACACCCAGTGTATCATGGTGATGTTTAAAGTTCCAATTTCATATTTTCTAAGAAAGTCAAAACATAATTATTTCTATGTCTTTTGCTCAAAAGGTTGTCAACTCACTATTATACGATCATGGGCAAAATTGTTTGGGCATTAGAAAGGCTGACACAGGCTGATTGAGGAAATAGTTACTCAATTACCTCCCTTGTTTTCCCATTCCTCTCCATGGACAGCCATCTTCAAACGTTTGAATTTGAAGTTGAAAATGATATTTTGCCAATTTCTCAACTGGCAATAGTGAATTATAGGATTATTCTTTAACAAGGTAGGACTGTTTATAGGTTCAATCTATTTTAGGTCTTTATTTTAATACATTTTAAAAATATAACTTAAAAAATGCTATTGAAACTTAAAGGTAGTTACCGGCAAAATCGGATGTTGTTGCCTGCCAGTGAGAATAATTCCCAGTAAAGGAAATTTTGAAAAAAGATGATATTACAGCTTGCGCCATCAAAGTAAATGAAATGCAAAATCCCGTTTGCGTATTGAATCCCCAGTTTAGTGGGTCGGTACCTTACTGACTAAGCCTCCGTGTCCCCATACGAAATAATACAGATTAACATTATTAAATACTTTATTTAGTCGGATACAGTTTGCTACTTTACATTTAAACAGCGCAATTTCTTGAAAACGTGGATAGAAATGGGCAGGTAACATCAAACTTGTCAATGTCTATTGACTTGTGAACTATTTCCGTGTCCATAATTTTATAACCATCTAGCAGACATACCCAGGGATTGATTTATTTAAATGTAAGACAGCGAGTCTTGTACATTCATATTTTCTGTTATTATGTTTGTATGCAATGTTTATATACGATCAGGATTTATAGATTACCATTGACATAAATAAACGTGTATTTCCTACCTTCTTAACTTAAATTGGGTGACCATATTCTTACACCCATGGAGGCTTGTATCTTCCAGGAACTTCCTCAAACTTGGCCTATCCGGCGCCTCTTCCTTCGTTAGGGACATTTTGGCGACAGCGCTATCTATCGGCTTTAGTTGAGGCATCTTATAGCTAGGCTAGCTGTTCCGATCGAATCTAAAATATAAATGCACTGGTGCTAATATCTCGTTGGCTTTAATAACATTTCTAAAACTAAAATCAATAATGCCCAGGATGCTTATCGTGTCTTGAACAGTGCTTACTCTGGAGGATACTATAACAATATGCCTAAGACAACAAATTATTAAATCTTGAGGTCAGTTTATATAAAATACAGTACCATTCCATCAACACTAAAGCAGAAAACCAACCCAGTCAATACAAAACTAGCTAGTCCAAACCTCCATGGAGGTTTTAGATTCATAAAAAGCATAATATGGTTAATTGAAAACGCGCATGTCCACTTATGTTAATGTAAAACTTAATTTTTCGCCAACCAAACAAAAGAAGGAAACTTAAGGATTGGGTTACCGTTAGGATCATTCCGTGTTGCAAGTGCCTTCAATGTGTTTTCAATGAAATTAAATTTTTCGATTAAGATTTTCTTACTGGCTATTCAACCTGTTAATGTTCTAAAAACAATAATATAAATGTTTTCTTAATACGAGAATCATATATCAATTATTATCTCACTCAAATGTTTTAATTATTCGATAAACACAATTAGTTCCTCTAAACGAGTGCATTATCATCCGAATAAGTATTAATCTATGAATTTAAATGATCGGTCGTGGTATTATTTATTTATTTTATTTTTGTTGTAAAAGTCACATACAGCACAATGTTTTTCATAGTAGACAGTCTATAAAGAAAAATAACTGTGCACAATAACGTCACAAATAACATTTCCAATATTTGTATACACACACCAAAAACTGTAAATTTAGACTTGCTATCCGACAGCAATTACATGTAATTGGTTGGTCGCGGTATCACATTTTTGTTATTAAAATCACATATTGTGCTAACCTTTCCATTGTAAACAGCTTTTGTGGTAAAAACGATGGACCATACACGCATTATGTCGGTTAATAACCAATCGATCTGTATAAATACATTAAACACTTCGCATTCAAATAACATTTTAAATAGTTTGATGGTTTCCAAAGGAAATGGTAAATTAAGAGCTGTTATTAGACTTTGAAGTTATATGTAATTTGAGCTTCATGGACAAGTAGACTTTCACGAAAGGTTATTCACTGGTATAACAGTTTGGATTTACATAAATAAAAGATGACATAGATTCTAACATACACAATGGTATACTAAACACCCGAGAAACCCTTCTCTCTGAGCTACCAAAGCCCTTCTCATTTATATCCACAAACCTACATGTAAGACAATTCATACAAAAGTTATTGTATTTTTCTTTGTTTTACAAACTGTTGGCAATGGAGGAATTGTTACATAGTGTGAGCGTCATTGGTACTTAAACGATTAGAATCATCATATGGCAGCTTGTGTGGTACAATCTCCGATGTCCTTCAATTTACCATACTATTGTTTTATGTAATAAAGGCCCATCCGCTGGCATAGTGGTCAAATTAGATAATACACTGGTTGCGTTTACTACAGTGTGTTTTGTTGTCACACATATTGTTCTGTAACTTGCTGTGTCGTAAGATAATCATAACTTCTTTTGATGAATTAATATTAAACCCATTGTGCTATTATATTTTGAGCCAAGTTATCACAAGTTTTGACAAAATGTGTGCATTGATTGTTTATTATGGTAACAACGGTACAGGTATATTCGAGCCTCAGCTTTCCATTTTAAAATTAAATCATTAAATGCCATTCTAATCTAGATACAATTTCGAGTATCCAAAGGCTTGATTATGGTCTTTCCACGTTAAAAAATCTCCATATAAACATGCATTATGCAAGAGCAAAATCTGCCTATTACAAGTCTTTCTTTGGGCCTGAAATGTTATCTAAATTATCAATTAGACATTAATTAACTTATCCAGACCATAATAAACTCTCGATGTCTATGCTAGCCTTCGGTGTTGGCTGGGTTAGATTCATATATGCCGCTTAACGGCCATTGCTAATTAAATTTAAGAAGTGGATAATCGAGACTATTGTAGCAATATAGTCGTGGTGACAATGTTTTTAAAGATTATAGACAAGGAATGGGGAGATAAGATATAGTTTTATGTTTCTAACATATATATTCACATAATATGTAGTATGTACTAAATATCACTTAGAGTAAAATGACATATTGTTTTATAAAAAGAGTAGTTTAGCCAAAACATAACTTGCTTTATATGTCAACAACATGATAATTAATATCTCATGGGAAATTTATCTAGTAAATTTCCATGACCATTTAAGGGTGGGTTTTGACGTCATTGGGCTCAATTAACCAATCCTTCTAATTATTTCCCCCCTGGGGTGTAGGGGGTGATAAGAATATACCCTCCGTATGTCCTGCGTGTCGTAAAAGGCGACTAAAGGGATCCCTGTAATGGGGCAACGTGTTTGCCGTGCGTTGCGACCCGTGTCGGTGGAGAGTGGAATCCTGGTAGTTGAGTGGGGATTTGGCTTGCGAGCCCTTTTTCTGCAACACACTGCTTCGGCCCATAATTCACCTAGACGGGCGGTTAGAGTGGCCCACTCTGATCAATCGGCTTTGGTCGTGTTTAGCTGACGAGTAGGCGCATCTTTCCCATAAATCTGTAATGTATTTATTGCAGTTCTACCTTTGTGTCCTAAGTGCCTACTCTAAAGCAGCGGCTTGGGTCAACTGGGTAAAGTAAAAATATTTCATCTTTACTTTGTCTAGGTATATCCCTGTCTGTCCTCTTAGGGCGTATGCGCTGGATAGCCGCGCAGTAGCCTGCATGGATATTGCAACCCATTGGTGGTTGGAGAGCAGGCAGGGATGAATCTTTAAAATTACTCATGGCTTCCCAATCGAAGAAGACTCGTCCTTTAAAGCGTACGTCGACCGAGGAATTGGAACCAAATAATATACCTAACAAAACTTCCCGAACCTGGCCTAGATTTCTGGTTATACAGAGTACGAATGATATCAACTTAGCTAAAACTTCTCCTTTTTTGATTTCTAAAGGTCTTGCTGGCTTGGCTGGCGAGCCCAAAAGTGTCAAAAAAATGAGAAATGGTACTCTGTTAGTGGAATGTGCTAAAGAATCTCATGCTACATCATTATTAAAATCGAAAACTTTAGCCAACATTCCGATCAAAGTTGCACCGCATAACTCTCTTAATTCTTCAAGAGGTGTTATTCGGTCTCAGGATTTAGAAGGCAGCTGTGAGGATGAGATGCTTGAAAATCTCGCCTCACAAGGTGTTACTTACGTCAAACGAATTTCCATCAGACGTAATGGTAATATTATTCAAACCAACACCTATATCCTGACCTTTGATAAACCAGATCTTCCTAGGATGATCAAAGCTGGTTTTCTTGCCATACCAGTTACCCCTTACATCCCAAATCCATTGCGTTGTTTTCATTGTCAACGCTTTGGACACAGTAAAAACGTGTGTAAGGGGAAAGCGGTGTGTGCTCGATGTGGACTTGATGGTCACGAAAGTACATCTTGTCAACTCGACCACCATTGCATTAACTGTAAAGGGCCTCATTTCGCATATTCTAGAGAGTGCCCAATATGGAAGAAAGAAAAACAAGTTCAGCAGGTGAAAACAGAAAAAAATATACCTTACCCGGAAGCAAGGAAGTTGGTTGAGGCTGCAACCCCAACATTTGCAATGTCCTTTGCAAATGCTGTCAAGCCGAAGACCACTTCTATTGCTTGCCAAACACCTGCTGTATTTCCAGCTGAGACAGAAGATTCCTCGTCCAAACAAAAACCTATTGTTCCACCTAAACCTGTTAAATCTCTCGGCACTCAGGCTGTTAATAAGTCTGGGGAGTCTGAGATGGAGGAGACTGTGCCCCCCACTCCTCAACCAAATGGTGGAAATCCACCCACAAATATCAAAAACAAGGAACGTTCTGAGAAAGAAGTTCCTCGAAAGTTACATACCTTCCGCAGTAGGAAGGGTGACGAGGATCCTGTCGGAACCTATAACAGGTTCGGGATACAGGACACTCTAATGGATGTTGTTGTAGATGTACATGACCCCAAACAACATCATAGAAGTCCTGTTAAACCACCCTGAAAATGGCTAATTCCATAATTCAATGGAATTGTCGTGGTCTTAAACCAAATTTTAATGAAGTTCAAATCTTAATTCAAAAATTTAATCCTTTAGCTATTTGTTTACAAGAAACTTTTTTAAAGAATTCAGACGTTTTAACACTCAGACATTTTGTTGACTATCATCATTTTACTAATAATGATGGTAGAGCGCATGGTGGTGTTTCCATTTTCCTTAATGGGAATATTCCGCAGAGTAAAGTCGTCCTCAACTCGCCTTTACAGGCTGTTGCAGTTAGGGTGACTCTACATATTCCAATCACACTCTGCTCTGTATATTTACCACCTAGTTTACATCTGAACCCCAGAGATCTTGATGACCTTATTGCACAACTTCCCCTCCCGTTTATAATTACGGGAGATTTCAATGGTCATCATTCGCTCTGGGGTAGTCCAGATGATAACAACAGAGGTAAACAAATAGCGGACTTCATTAACATTAATAATTTGTGTTTATTAAATGATGACTCGCCTACTTATCTACATCCTGCCACATCTTCTTTTTCTTCCCTCGATCTCACCATTTGCTCTCCGGTCCTATTTCAGGATTTTACATGGAGAGTAAATGAAGATCTGTGTGGCAGTGACCACTTTCCGATCTTGATAGATAATAATGGACCCTCTCCGGTCGAAAGACCTCAGAGGTGGAAGTTGCATAAGGCTGACTGGGCTCTTTTTGAATCTTTGTGTCTCTTCTCTTTTGACGCAAAAGAGTTAGAGGATGCAGAAGAGCCCATGGCCTTATTCACTTCAATTCTTCAAGATGTAGCTGAGCAGGCGATTCCAAAGACCACGACTGAGCCCAAACGTTTCAATAAACCATGGTTTAATAACGATTGCAAATCCGCTCTTAAAGAGCGTGATCGTATTTTAAGACGCCTTGAGAATCACCCTTCCATGGAGAATCTTGCAGCATACCAAATGGTCCGGGCGAAGGCTCGTAGAATCATTCGCCAGGCAAAGAAGTCTTCATGGCAGGGCTATGTCTCAAAGATAAATTCCCGTACGTCTTCCAAATCGGTATGGGATAGGATTCGTAGAATTAAAGGTAAAAGTAGTGCATTATCAGTTAACCATCTAAATGTTGATAATACCACCTTAACAACATTTCCTGATATTGCTAATTCACTGGCCAGTACAATTTCATTCAATTCATCATCCAATTTTTCCTCTGATGCTTTTCGGGGCATTAAACATCAGCAGGAGAAAAGGCGACTTAACTTCAAGTCCCGTAATGATGAATGTTATAATGATAAGTTTTCTATTGCTGAACTTCGTGATTCCCTCAAACGAGCTCGAGATACTGCAACTGGTCCAGATGAAATTCACTACCAGATTTTAAAACATTTACCGTTTTCTACTCTCTTAATATTATTAGATCTTTTCAACCGGATTTGGGTTGATGGGAATTTCCCGCCTTCGTGGCATGAAGCCACAATAATTCCCATCCCTAAACCGGGTAAAGATCCTACGAATCCTACCAATTATCGTCCGATCGCTTTAACTAGCTGCATTTGCAAAACCATGGAGAGATTGATCAATCGAAGGCTTGTTTGGTACCTAGAGTCCAACAACCTTATTACAGACCTCCAATGTGGATTTCGGTCCCAAAGGAGCACTCTTGATCATCTCGTTCGATTTGAAACGTTTGTCAGGGATGCTTTCATCCAGAAACAACATTTAGTTGCTATATTCTTTGATCTGGAGAAAGCTTATGATACCACATGGAAATATGGTATCATGCGCGACCTGCATAACCTCGGTCTGCGGGGTCGCTTACCTATCTTCATTAAAAACTTCTTAGAAGATAGGTCGTTTAAGGTACGTTTAGGATCAATATTCTCTGACCCCTTTCCTCAGGAAATGGGGGTTCCTCAGGGAAGTATATTATCACCTACACTATTTTCTATCAAAATAAATACCATACCGACGTGCCTTAAACGCGGGGTCGACGGCTCTCTTTATGTTGATGACTTTCAGATGTGTTACGGATCGACAAGTATGCAGACAATCGAACGTCAGTTGCAGCTTTGCTTGAATTCTATTCAACGATGGGCAACTGACAATGGATTTCGTTTCTCGAAATCCAAGACTGTCTGCATGCACTTTTGTCAAAGAAGGGGTTTACATCCTGATCCGGAACTTACACTGGATGGTAGTCCCATTCCAGTTGTAGATGAAACGAAATTCTTGGGTTTGATATTTGATAAGAAATTATCATTTATCCCCCATATCACAACCCTCAAGAAAAAATGTCTGAAAGCCCTCAACATATTGAGAGTCTTATCAAACACTGACTGGGGAGCAGACCGTAAGGTCCTGCTCAGATTGTATCGAGCATTAATACGATCTAAACTCGATTATGGGTGTATTGTGTATGGGTCTGCCCGCGAGTCTTATCTCAAAGAGCTAGACACCATACACAACCAAGGACTTAGAATCAGTTTAGGAGCATTCCGAACATCTCCAGTGCAGAGTTTATACGTCGAGGCGCACGAGCCCTCATTGCACGACAGACGTGATAAACTTGCACTGCAGTATGCCACAAAAATTGCATCTCTGCCACAACACATTTCATTTAACACCATATTTAGACCTCTTCATGAGCATTTGTATATGATGAAGACTAATACTATTCCATCATTTGGTATTCGCATTCAACCCCTTTTGTCAGAGGCTGGTATAAGTCATGACAGTATTGCGAATACCCCTTTCTTTGAGTCACCACCATGGTCTATATCTCCTCCTAAGATCGATCTAGATCTTACAAAAAATAGGAAGAAAGATACTAGTTCCACAGTGTTTCAAACTCTCTTCGGAGAGTTGAGGTCTAAATATGGTGATTATGCTCCAATTTATACAGATGGTTCCAAAGATGGCGATCGGGTAGCTTCGGCTACTGTCACGCCATCTGAGACCATTTCTGTTCGCCTTCCTCCTGCTGCTTCAATATTTACTGCTGAACTCCAGGCCATCTTTCAGGCACTGGAGTTCATTCAATCCTCTTCATCTTTAAAACATGTTATATTTACTGATTCTTTGTCCTCTTTACAGGCAATAAACAATAAGCAGCTTGTACACCCTTTAGTAGCAGACATATATCGTCTGCTACTATCACACGAGTTTAACGGCAAGGACACTGTCCTTTGCTGGCTCCCCAGTCATGTTGATATTAAAGGGAATGATGAAGCAGACTTAGCTGCCAAGTCTGCATTAGATCTTCCCATATCACAATTTTTATTACCATTTTCAGATTTTAAATCTTCAATAAATCTTTTTATTTTTGGCCGCTGGCAACGGTCTTGGGATCTTGCAAGCACAAACAAACTTCATCACATCAAGCCTCTCTTAGGAGATTGGCCCAACTCCTATAGAACTAACAGGAGAGATGAAGTTGTTTTGTGTCGCTCTCGCATTGGTCATACTTTTTTAACTCATATTTTCATTTTGAAGCGAGAGCCTCAACCAGAATGTGAACACTGTCATGTTCCTTTGACAGTTAAGCACATTTTGATTGAGTGCAAGCATCTCAAGGATGTTAGATCGCATTTTTACCGTTGTCAGTCATTACATCACATGTTTGCCCAACCGGGTTTATATGGTAAATTGTTGGACTTTTTAAAAGAGACAGGGTTTTATTATAAATTTTAATTATGTATATATATATATATATATATATATTTATGTCATTTCTGTTTTGTATTTAATACTTATATGCATAAAAGTTGTATTTTACTTTTAATTTTACAAACTGTGATATTGTTTTTATTTATGCATATAACGTTTTTCTGTGATATCATTTAGCCTGTCTCGTAATATTCACCATATGCCTGGCGCAATATAGCCCGGTTGGAGCGGACGTGCCATAAAACCACATTTCATTTCATTTCCTTCTAATTATTTACATCATGTTTGACGAATTAGATAATTGAATGTCCAAAACCAGTTGATACAAAATTAGGATACTCGTGAGAATTCAGCAGACTTCGATTGGATTCCAGAGGGTTACCATCTAAGAGTCCTAGACACCGCTAGGTTGAGAAGAGTTTAGTTAGTATTGACTGTAATTGTAATATGTACTATGCTTGTATGTATACCTATGCTACATAAAAGGTAAAAACGAACTGTTGTATTGTTATAACTGAAGAAGACAAACGTCTTAAGAAACCAGTAAGAAGTAAACACAACGTGAAGGAGAAGCAAAGACGATCCGAGATAAATCCAAGACGACCACAAGGCTACGAAAAAATGCAGTAAGAAAAGATGCAAGGGTCATACGTAGGATGTTGCGACCGGTTTGTGAAAGGTCCGCTCTCCACGTCAGACAAAAAAGCCCATGGTATTACATATACGATTTGGTGCCGTAACACAGCTTCGACCTTTTGGGTAAGCAGCAACTTTTAGAAGAATAACAATACATATTTGATTTGGTGCCGTTGCACAGTTTCGAACTTTTGGGTAGGCAGCAACGGGAAAAAATCTGGTGGAGAATAATATTGGTAGCAGAATAGAAAGAAATCTGGAAGACATTTAGCATAGGAATACATATTTGATTTGGCGCCGTGCTGAAGTTTCGACCTTTGGGTTATGAAGTTACTATAGAAGAAGAATCCATATTGGAACACGTTAAGAAGAAAAATACAGCGACAGAGAAGAATTTTTGGTTAAAATACGAGAAATCGGATGATATTCGCAAAAATCTTGGTAAATACATTTTGTTTGTTGAATTAGATATGTTACATTTGTTAAAAGACCAAATAATATTAATTTAAGTTTAAAAATCTAATTAGAAACTAAATTGTTAAAATTTAACTGTAGGAAATACATTATATTCATTCATAAGTTAAGATTGATAGGTTTATTAAACTATAGAATATCACTGGCTAGGTGTATATAATTATCAGGTTAACATGACCTGTAGTAAAGTTAACATTAAAGTGAGGTCTAAGGTGTAGTTTAAAAAATTTTGGGATATAACTAAGGAATAATAATAAGCAAACGGAACAGGGAATAAGATTAGGAATTAATGTTTGTCTCCGTATCAAAAGGGGGAAGACGGCAGAGCTAAGGAAGAGTTGGCCGTCTTTCTGCTTTTGGTTCGTTAATTTGTGTTGTAATTTTTGGACTCAGAATTATGGTTTTAGTCTAGTCAGACTAATAAAATAGGTGGTTTAGCTTTCGAATAAAAAGTTATATTACTAAATATTCGTGTTTTGTGTTGTTTCGTATATAATATAATTTTGGGACTCTAGTCCAAGTCTCAAGATTATGGTTTTCGTCGATTTAAGATTACATATGGTAATTTAGCTTTTGACTAAAAAGCTGAATTGCTATTTTTTATGTTTTTGTAGCGTCCTTGTGTTTAGCTATCTAATTTTGAAGCTCTTGTCCAAGGTTTCAAAAATTATGGTATTTAATTTTTGCTCAGGAACGTGATATATAGGCTACGTTTAATATATTTTTGCTGTTATACGCTGTCGAGATGATTAGAATGTGTAATTTGACATTAGGTCGAATTACTACAAACACTAGGTTCTTACACCTGTGTTAATGTATATAGAATATAATATATATTGGATATAGTATTATATGTGTAGTAAAAAGCTAGGTATATTTTGATTGTTGTGTTTATAAAATATAGACTGTGGTCTGATTGGATGGAGAGTACGGTCATTTTCTCTGAACATAGTTGTAGATACATTAAATAGAATAGGATGTCATTCATATACTGGCCATATTTGAATGACATTCTGGATAATGTGACACTGATATTGACATAAGTTTGAGCTCAGCTTGTGTCAAGTGTCAGTCTAATAAGAATGTTTAAAAAAAAACCCGAAATACAAAATTGTAAATGGTTAGGTCAAAAAGGTCAAATTACTGACGATTGAATTATAAAATAATCATGGCGGAATTCTAAAACACAAACGGAAATTCTAAAACAGGAAACGAAATTATAAACTTGTCGCTTACCCAGTTCAGGTCAAGAGGTCAAAGTTAGTTTGGAAATTTATAATTAACGAGACACATCAAAGTTTATTAATAATTAATTGAAGGATTAGTTTTAATTAAGAGTAAGAGTTACTTATAAGTTTTAGGAATAATATATTAATATAATGTTAGACTAATATCAAAATAAGGTTTAATTTTTTTTTAGTAACAGTTAGCTATGGTCTGATGGCAATGATATGTTTGATTGACGAATAAGATTGTACAAGCCAATCTTAGAAAAAAAGAAAGTTTTCAACTTGACACTATGGTAGCTGAAAAGGACAACTACAGAGGCAAGAAAAAATGGTTTACCAGTTTACCAAATTGAGATTTCCTGAGACAGAATTTAAAGTGAAACTGAACGTTAAAAATTTGAAGTTTTATGTTTCTAACATATTCACATAATATGTAGTATGTACAAAATATCACTTAGAGTAAAATGACATATTGTTTTATAAAAAGAGTAGTTTAGCCAAACCATAACTTGCTCTATATGTCAACAACATGATAATTAATATCTCATGGGAAATTTATCTAGTAAATTTCCATGACCATTTAAAGGTAAGTTTTGACGTCATTGGGCTCAATTAACCAATTCCTCTAATTATTTACATTATGTTTGACCAATTAAATAATTGAATGTCCAAAACCAGTTGATACAAAATTAGGATACTCGTGAGAATTCAGCAGACTTCGATTGGATTCCAGAGGGTTACCATCTAAGAGTCCTAGACATCTAGGTTGAGAAGAGTTTAGTTAGTATTGACTGTAATTGTAATATGTACTATGTTTGTATGTATACCTATGCTACATAAAAGGTAAAAACGAATTGTTGCATTGTTATAACTGAAGAAGACAAACGTCTTAAGAAACCAGTAAGAAGTAAACACAACGTGAAGGAGAAGCAAAGACGATCCGAGATAAATTCAAGACGATCACAAGTCTACGAAAACATGTAGTAAGAAAAGATGCATGGGTCATATGTAAGATGTGGCGACCGGTTACCCATAGACGCTCTCCACGTCAGACAGAAGACTCATGGTGCTACACTATGCTGTTTATATTAATGATTTTAGGCTAGAGGGATATTTCACTCTCTTCGTTCTCGGCTCATAGTGGATCAATTTGACTGAAATATTCAGCAAATTAACTTTACACTATCTAGTGTCTAACTTTTATGCCAACTCTTTATCTTATCTCCCATAATGTATCTTTAACAAGTTATACTCCGTCTAAAAACAAGCATCGGCGACTAAATCAATTAATGAGGTAAACAAACTATGCGGAAATTGTATACTCGGTCTAAAAACAAGCACAGTCACGTATGCATCGGCAACTAAATGAATTAATGAGGTAAACAAAATATGCGGAAATTGTAGGATCAAATCCTAAATACTTATGTATGAATATATTTATGTATGAGTGTGATTACTTTGATAATGGAGAAACCCTATTACAATAGTATTTTACATCATCGTCCCCTATTTTGATGAAACAATAGTCATCTGTTTGTTGATTTACTGGTAATCAATTTGTTAACAGGAACTGAGGTTGAATTACAGGATCCGCTCCATATCTCAAAGGTTATTTAGTCTAATTATGTTTCGAAATCAAACTCCAAAATAAAAAAAAAACATCAACTGAAAATGGCAGCTTACATATCGCTGAGCTGATCGGTAAGAAGGAGTCACGGTGGCTAAGTGGGTGTTCGATCCCTGCACTGGCCGAGTAAGTTCATTCAGATTTTCCGCCATATATCCCCCTTGTCAGTGATGCAGGACGGAGGGCCTGGCAAGAAAAGCGGTCTAGTGGTTCGGATGTGACGAAAGTAGGCCGTAGTGCCGCTAACCGAGCAAACATTTCCCTTATGGCGTATTCATTAGCCCGGTTCGGAACAAAATAGTAGGACGTTAAACTCCATTTCATTTCCGAACAAATGGTCACCAAAATTGATATTACGGTTACCGAACTAACGACAAAGACAATGTTTGTTAACCACCTAATTGTGTTGCATAGCGTGCGTAAGAGCCAGTGGGGGACACACGCGCTACTGACAATTAACCACCTTTGTCGTACTTTTTTGGGGGGT
Source organism: Patella ulyssiponensis (assembly GCA_963678685.1). Lineage (NCBI taxonomy): Eukaryota > Metazoa > Mollusca > Gastropoda > Patellidae > Patella > Patella ulyssiponensis. Next base: position 62,446,050 of record OY783230.1, on the reverse strand, counting down.
TGGGATGGCCTAGTGGTCTAGAGTGCCGCGCTTCGTCCTCTAGCTGGCCGGTCACCTCTGGCTTGCGGCTGTGGTTTCGAGCCCTGGTGTGAGCGTATGTGGGTTTCCTCCGGGCACTCCGGTCTCCGCCCACTACTAAAGACCCCTACGCGCAAGCGAATTATTGAAATAAAATTGAACCATATGCTAGTCCTAGTTTGTGTTCAGTGGACGTTAAACCCCATTTCTCTCTCTCTCGTCGTACTTTTGGTTTTGACCCCTCTGACTTTGTACCGTTGATTACAGATTAAACATCCATAAGTGCACAAATGTGTTGTTATTGATGTGTTCCCATTTGAATATTGTTCACAAGAAGAAGCAAAATAAATAAGATATGTTTACAGGATCATTTTGTTATACGAAAAACTATGGCGCTCAGTATATTTATAATGTTTAGTTAACAGCAAAAAGGGTTATTATTTTCCAAAGTCGATAAACTAAATGAATAGTGGTACACCATTAAGTTCCATTAGTGTAGATCAATCGTAAAGTTGAGTGAGTGTCATTAGACATGCATTTTCACCCCAACAAAAGAATTCGGACTAATTATCAAAACGTTATAGATTTTAAAATAATAAACATATCTTTCCAAATTTATTTAAAACAACTGTATGAATTGGATCAATCCCTATTAAGATGTGTATTTTACGTGTTGGAGCGGTCATCTCATGTCATTAAGCCTTAAACTGAAGCAGAAAGTAAACAGTATTTACTTTACAAAACTTATTTTATCAAAATTATTGGCGTAACAGATAACCTACCATAATATTGTACGTAATTGGCTTTTATTTACGAGAAGTATCATTGTTTGTGTAACTAGCATTTACCTTATCTAATTAAGGCGTTTCCGAATATTGGCCAAACAAGGAAATGTCATAATTAAAGGTCATAATGGAAATGCTGGATTCCCATCTTTCACGCATGTTTTCCGTAACTGGAGCCTTTGACACTGTATAAATCACAAAATTAAGCGCATTTTCTAAATATTCGTCTTTATGTTCAAACATTCCCATGTCTTGAAGTCACGGGAATATTAACTGTGTATGACTTGAACACGGGTCATGATGCAGATGCTGGATTTCCATCTCCCCCAAATCTTTTCCTGGGGCCATTAACACTGTAAAAATGAAGCGCATTTTTACTTTCTATGTTAAAGTCGTGCACTATTAACATTCTTGTGAATTCAATACATACCTTGGAACTTTACGTCTCAACACAAAGACGACGAGATATTGTCTAAATATTAGTCATTATGTCCAGACATAAAGTTCTGAGGGAATCTTAACATTGCGTGACTTCAAATACAGCCCAACAGAAAGCTACTTTTCAAGGAAAATTCGTACAACTTGTTTTATGCTAGATGATGTTTGTGATTGTACATACACTGAAACAAAACTTGTGTTGAAACAACACAAACTTGTGTTGTTTTCAACACAAGTTGGGTGTTACTATTTAACAACACAAAATTGTGTTGAAACAACACAAACTTGTGTTAAATGTCGAAACAACACAAACTTGTGTTAAATGTCGAAACAACACAAGACGTGTTAAAATTGATCAAACAACACAAACTTGTGTTGAAACTTGTGTGAAAATCTACACAATACTTGTGTTAAAATTTCTAAAACTTGTGTTGGAATTTCTGAAACTTGTGTTGAAATTTCTGAAACTTGTGTTGAAATTTCTAAAAACTTGTGTTGAAATTTCTGAAACTTGTGTTGTTTCATACAAACTTGTGTATAACCACCAACAGACCCTCCTTTTATTCTGTTTTAAATGTAATGTTTGATAAATGACATGACACCAATTTAGTTCATAGAATTTATATTTATTCATAAAATTATTATTTATTTATAAAATTACACCAATTTTATTCATAAAATTACACCAATTTTATTCATAAAATTACACCAATTATAATCTATTCATCTTATTTATTCATAAAATTACTATTTATTCATAAAATTATCATTTATTCATAAAATTATCATTTTTATGAATTATCATTTATTCATAAAATTATATGAACAATTAAATTAATGCCAAATCAAAACTAGACAGACATTTTGATGGATAATAAAAACAAAGAAAATCCAATACTAATAAAATTGTGGTATATAATGACCCCCCCCCCCCCCCACCACTCCACAGAAAATAAAAAAAATAAAAAATAAAGAAACCATAAAATAAGCATAGTTATTTAAATTGAAAAAAAACCTCAAAACAAGCACAGAGACATTTGGAATACAAAAGTTAATTCCAATGCTAATAAAATTGTTATATAATAACATTCCCCCCATCCCCACCAATTTTTTTTTTTTAAAGTTACCTTCTTAAAAAAGAAATAATAATTTAAACGCTATGTACACAATATTCCTACTCCATGCACCCTCCATGCCCCCTAAAATAGGATTTACATACATTGTATATCTAAATTACATACCAGTCAAAACAAGCATTAAAGACATACTAGTAAATTATGCACAAAAACTGAAAAACTACTTACAAATGAAATATAAGAGGCATGTACAAAATATTTCTATACAAGTCATAAGCAAGGGGGAGCCATGTTGGCCTACATAACAAAGAAAAGTAGGGAGAGAGAGAGAAATGGTGTTAAACGACCACTTGACACAAACTAGGTCATTTCGGGACTAACATATGGTTTAATTTTATTTCAATAATTTCGCTTGCGTGTAGGGGTCTTGAGCAGTGGGTGGAAGCCGGGGTACCCGGGGAAAACCCACGAGGTTGGACAGGCGACCCTACTCCTTGCCACGTACAACCGGGGATTCGAAACCACGCCAGAATGGCAGGCCGTATGATACAGCGCGAACACTAACCTTTCGCCCCCCCCCCCTTAAAGAAAAGTAGGGTGTTAAACCCCTTTTCAGTTTTTAAAGAGAGAGAGAAAAAAAAGGGGGTATAATGTCCACTCGACACCTAGTTATTTCAGGACTAACATATGGTTCAATTATATTTCAATAATTAGCTTGCAAGTAGGGGTCTTTAGCAGTGAGTAGTGAGAGGAAACCGGACGAGCTGGAGAAAACTGACAAGGTTGGTCATGCGACCCTACTCATTATCATGAACACAGGGGGAATCGAAACTACGTTAGTTGACTTAATGACGGACCTTATGATACAGCATGCACGTCCTACCCCCCCCCCTTCATTTAATAAGCAAGGGAAATTTGTGTTTGTCACATGAGTTAACTGTCGCATTAATTAGAAGATGGCCATGGTGACTGTGTGAGTTAAGTGCTTGCACACTAGTCTGGAGACCGCAGGTTACCTCCTGGTGTTGAACGAGAAAGCTCATCCGTATTTTGTGGCATGGTTTCCCCAGACGCCCAATCTACACATTGGCGTACAAATAAAGTTCCATTAGCAGTTGGAATTTAATATGAGAGTAGGCCATAGTGCCATTGTATAATGTCCAGGCAAAATGTTTACTTAGCACACTGAATTAGACCAGTCGGAGCTGAACTGTAGGACTAACGCCCCTTTACTTACAGGTAATCCAGTATTTTTTTCTAGTAAGACTAGCAAATATCTTCATAAGCCATGGTTTTTTTTTCGATATAGGGTGGGGTGAATGGTCTACTAGTGGTTTAATACATGAACATGGCACGGTTTCGATGCCAAGGAGTCGTGTCGTCTGTCCAATTACATGTCATTAAGGGAAATTTGTGTTTGTCACATGAGTTAACTGTCGCAGTAATTAGAAGATGGCCATGGTGACTGTGTGAGTTAAGTGCTTGCACACTAGTCTGGAGACCGCAGGTTACCTCCTGGTGTTGAACGAGAAAGCTCATCCGTATTTTGTGGCATGGTTTCCCCAGACGCCCAATCTACACATTGGCGTACAAATAAAGTTCCATTAGCAGTTGGAATTTAATATGAGAGTAGGCCATAGTGCCATTGTATAATGTCCAGGCAAAATGTTTACTTAGCACACTGAATTAGACCAGTCGGAGCTGAACTGTAGGACTAACGCCCCTTTACTTACAGGTAATCCAGTATTTTTTTCTAGTAAGACTAGCAAATATCTTCATAAGCCATGGTTTTTTTTTCGATATAGGGTGGGGTGAATGGTCTACTAGTGGTTTAATACATGAACATGGCACGGTTTCGATGCCAAGGAGTCGTGTCGTCTGTCCAATTACATGTCATTATTTCGGACTACAGCCTCAATGTTTCGGACTCCGGTAGGTGACATTTCGGACTTGGGTGGGTTACATTTCGGACTCGGGAATAAGTTGAAAGGAAAGATTGAACACGATTGTCAAATCAATTTATAATAAGCCAAAAACAATTTTTTTAAAACATGCAGGTAAAATTTACCGCTCACCATCAATATACAGCACCTTGATCACGCACGTACATTTTGAATGTTTACGAAAAGTATGTTTTCTTTATTTTTATATATTATGTACTGTGTATATAAAAAAAAGTTGCTGATGAATTTATCAGAAATAGAGCAATTCAAAACAGTTTTCAGGAGTCCGAAAATTTGGCAAGTAAATCCGAAAAAGTCGTCATACCGAGTCCAAATCGGCTGTGTTTAGTCCGAAATGACGTTCGACCAAAATGTTGTGCTATCGGCTGTCCAACTTCTTGAATTTTCTGTGGGTTCTACGGTTTCCTCTTTTTGCTAAATATACCCAAACGCGCCAGCGAATTATTCATATTCAATCTAACCATACCTTAGTCCCAAAACGACCTAGAGCCCGTAGTAAGTAGATAAGGACCCGTCTACAACAATTCTGGGTTCATGCAGAATTAATATTGCACAATAAACCAATTTTGAATACATGTAGTTGAATGAGGCAATGAAACGGAAGTCGGCTAATCGTTGTAGATGATTACCGGTAGCCTATGCATGTAGGAACTCGAGTAGGACATAGGATAATATACGCAACCATCTTGGACTACTTGATTCGGCAAAAACAAGTACATATAGGCCCTGTTTATGTCAATCCCCCTCTTTCTCTCTCTCTGTTGCATATAAGAGCCATATAAAATACTTAATGTGGGATTGTGTCTTCACATACACTTATAATTGTAGGACATTGGTAAACAAAAAAAAGAAGAAAATATAAATTATAAAGATTAAATGAAATTCAAATTGTTACCAGTTTTTCTTTTTGGAGTACTTGGTAAATTCTCAATTTTAACATAAAATAGATTCAAGCAAGATGGCCGTCAATCCAAATACCAATCCAACCGCCCAAGGTATTATTTTAAAACAGATTCTTACCTACTGGCTCAACTCGAGCCGTTTCTGGTTTAATGTGATTCTGTAACATATCGTGGCACCGAACAACTAATGTTCATTAAGCAAGATATCAGAAAAATGAGACTGATTCAACAATATTATCATGCCAAAATATTTTTTTCACGGTCCCCGCCATTGTAAATGACAAATTATCATCGCGCATGCGCGAATATCTGTCCTAATTTCCGATGAGTAATCTGCGCGCGCGAAGTGAATTACTGCGATGATAATCCGCTTAATCTTAATCGGTATTCACCATGGATCACTGCCTTAGTATTATAAGTCATTTAAATGAATTTTGCCACGGTCAGTTTTTTGCTACAAGTACGAGCAAGGCGATACGGAAAGAAAAGTATGACCGTATATAATTCCGGGGTAATGGTCGGATTTTTTTAAAGGAAACGAAATACTAATATATACAAAGAAACAATATCGATGCTAAAGAAATAAATACATGGTATTTTTTTTTATAAATATTTACAAACCTGCGGTCTTGTATTCTCTGTGTTGACCATTATATCACTGCTCAAAAATCATTTCAGCACGCTGTTAATCTTAGATGTTTGTGTGTGAAATCGGTTTACTTAACGTTCGCTTCCACCGAGGAAAATGTAGCTTAGATTACGTTGATTTTATTAACAAATTACATTACAAAAGAGTTTTACACATTTTCTTGTCAACGCGTTTGGAGTCAATTGTTAAAACCACACCGGAATGATCACCAGGTGTATTAGGTATTCCTTTAATCTACCAGTTTATTGAGCCAATAAAAAAATCAACAACTTTATTTTAACTACAGACATCTAAACACCAATTAACATTCAAGTCTGTCTGGCTATTTTGTCTGTGTAATAAAAATACCCTTTTTATAACTTGTGGACCCCACAATTAAGACTTTCTATGGAGTTTAATTTTTAAAATTAAAAACACAAAATATTTATTGACGATAGTATACACATTACTTGTGTTAATTTTATGACAAAAACACAAGATTTTATAAATCAACACAAGTTTGTGTTAAAGCATTAAGAAGAACACAAGTTTGTGTTGATGCAATGCAAAACAACACAAGTTTGTGTTGAATAATTTTAACACAAGTACTTGTGTTGTGACCCAACACAAGTTTTTTTTCAGTGTATATAAGGAGTGGAGTACTCTGATTTTATCGACTTGGACAAAGATTGTTTTTATAATGTACAACGGCCATTAGGATAGCAGTGTATTGTATATATTTAGGTCTTTCAATCATTTGTTTAGTCCATAGATGCGCTGTAGTTCAAAGTCGCTAATTTCATTTACTTCAATTTGTTCTCTAACCCCCGTTGGGCATTCGCTATTTATTGACACCGAATGTTAATAAAGAAGCAATATTCATTCAACCACTCCCAGCCCTTCAGAAACCTTACAAACCGCCACATTTCTCAAGTGCATTGTTTGAAAATAAAATGTGTTTGCTGTGGTACTGTCGCGGCCATTTTATAATCTCATCTCTTCCAGATTGTTAAAGGCCTCAACATATTTCCACATTAATCAACATTAAAGAAAAATAAACATTGGACACCATTCAAGTAAACTGCAAGTACCAGACTTTGACCTGTTAGAATATCTAAATTTAAAGGGCATTAGGTAAGGCTAGATGACAATTCTCGCTATAATAGTTAAAAATAAGATAATGAAAAGTAAATATTCTGATGATTTCAGTCAAATTACTTCATAAAACTGCCACGATACCCCCAAGGGCACGGGGGTTATCGATGATATATCCCAAGATACCAGTAATAGTATGGGAGATATTCTTCGTTCAGGTGCCTGTAATGTTATATTGGTTTGGATTGTTCGTACTTGGTTTTTATTTTATTTCATCCTGAACCGAGATGTTCACCATTCAATTTAAGGCTAGTCTCGGTCTTCATTATTAACGTTGGTATAACAAAGTCTCCATTATCCATTCTTACGTTAAATTATCCATCACAAAATATTTTAAAATCAGTAAATATCGCAAGCTAATGATATAATTGATAAATTTATAATTGTCCAATAACATTTCAGACCTAACGAAAGACCTGCTAGAAGCGGATTTATGACGACAAATTCTTCTGTCTTGCATAGACTTATTTCCTATACATTCCAGTGACTTGGGGGTTGCTCGGAACATACCGTATCCATCTACATCATTCATGCTGTTGAAAATTGAGTTCATTTTGTAGTTAAGAGAGTATTCTACAATATGGTGTATTTCTGGGTATTGGTATTCGTAACCACGGCCTAAATGGGGGGATGAACATAACCGGAAAACTGTGGTTTGGAAAGTGAACTGTCTGCATCGCCACAATACGGTTTTCGATATTTCCCGATTTGGTTTTTCGCCGAATCAAGTTTCATAAACATTAACATATAAAGAGAAGTTTACGGATGCATTTATATCTCGTTTATCGTAAACGGGACCCATGGTCCATCTAGACTGGACGCGAAAGTGACACAATCGTTTTTATGTACATATCGAAAGTTTCTAATAACCAAGGGCATAACTGGTTTGGTCGATAAATTCCAATCCTATCACAAAGCTTAAGAATGGGTCACTCTTGAGGAAATGTACCACGCGTTTTAAGAGCGCCAGGTTTGGGTTTGTTGTGTAAATTGCAAGTTTAATTACTTTGCTGAAACCAGACAGCATCCCATATGATACACCTGGAAAATAATTCAGAGAGACACATTTATATTTTGATGCTAGAAATCAAGCATGTCCAAATGTGTGTTTCTCATTCCATAAGGTCGTATCCAGATTATATCGATTATTGAAAGAGTTGTACAGATACCAAACCAGGACTTTGTATCAGTGTAATGATTTGATGAACATCTTTGTTTTTTGGGGTTTTTTTTATTGTGCCAATGCATTACATGGTTGAGTCAAAGCTGAATATTTAATGGTGATTTAGGAAGAAATTGTATTTGTCGTGCTGTTTAATTTGTAAAGGGTTTAACTTTTGTTTGGGTTGGTTGTTGTGGTGGAGACTTCTTCGTCAACATAGTCAATACGAAGCGAGCTACAGCTTCAAGTATTTCAATAAGTGTGATAAGGCTTGCTCCCAGAAAGAAGCCCAATGTGCCACCGATAGTACCTGAAATAATAATAATATTAACAGTTTCTTCACGACGAAAAACAAAATGAAGGTCTAACAAATCGATCTCATGGGCATCATCGTATCTAAAGAAGATTACCAAAATTGTTATAATATACTCTTTAAAAAAAAAAAGAAACGCACAGCCCATTTTCATCATTTTTTTTATTTGAACGAGGGCGTTGTTTCGATACATCTTACTTATTTTTAATGCCTTTATGTAAGGATAAAAGAAATTCATTATTGGTTTTAAAGGTAGAATCACTAATTGTGACTGGTCATACCTTTTTCGAAATTTGTTTGCACTTGATTACACCAAGACACAAGAGTTTAACAACTTCGCGAGCTATACACATGGAACCTAAATCTAAGGTCTTTAAAATTCGGGGGTTCTCGGTTTCCAAATCAGTTGCACATGTAAACACTCAACGAACCAAGTAATGCCACCTCTGAACGAAGACTAACACAACAACGCTATTGGTCGGTTACAAGCAGGTGAAGACCATTTCTCGCCTTTGGGATAGGTACCGACAGCGAATTTCAATACGCGACCGCCCAACATTAGGCCAAACAAGAGTGACCCCATCTGCCCTTGATCGCCACTTCCGGTTACGTCATTTGCGGTCTTTAAACGCCTACGCGTAACCAGATTACATTAGAGCTGCCGTTTTGAAATACGCAGATATCGTCAAATCCATCTTCATTGGGTTCAGACCAGAAGGTATGACCACAGCTACACTAGAGAACAGTCTGGATCAGCTACGTGTCGCGAGGGGATGGTAGAGTAAGGGTATACCGACGACAAAATGTCACATTATGTTTCTTTTTTGGAAGAGTGTATTTGACTCCGACCCGCAATTGTTTGAAATGACATCTAGAGCGTTCCATTTTTCCCCAATTTGATGTTGTAGGGCTTCCATCACGAATTATCAGTTCAATATGCCCCCCCCCCCCGCCTGAAAATCCCGAATCCACCTTCAGCGAAAAGATAAATACACCATTTACCTATGACACTTTCTGTGGAATGTTCTGGTACATATTCCATTGTATCTTCTGCTAATCGTTTATAATTCATGTTGAATTTCAAAATGTTCTTTCTACAAATACAACCCCATAAAATTGACACTTTCTAAACTACAAGATGCAAAGATATGACACAAAAAGAAATAAAAGGTAACCATATGGCCTTGTTTGTCAAGTGGACATTTAACTCTATCTCTCTCCCCCTCAAGAATGACTAAAGTAATCTCTATTGTAGAGAGTAAATCAAATAATAGTTATCTCCCTTGGATAGGGCCTAATCCAGTATAAATGAATGAATGATATATGGGGCATTCAATGTCAAGTGTACACAAAATTTGGGCGATTTTGACATGACCATCACAGATTTTGATGATTTTTGGTGTGCAAGTTAACCATGACGAAAAACATGATGTGCAAAATTTTAGCACTGGGGGCCCAATGGGGCCCCTTTAGGGACATCCCAAAATTTTGGCCTTTTCGACTGACCTTCAAACTTTGAAAATCCATAACTTCGCCCCTAGTCATCCTACCTACATGAAATTGGTACCAAATTGTTCAGAAAACATGGATCTTTCTAATAAGGAACACAAACTCGACAGAACAAAATCCAGGCAGATGTTGTTGACCTTGACCTTGGAAACCACGCCCATGTAAAGGGGCAGATTCGATTTGGCCAATTTTTCGTGTGAACATTGCCCCACCTATATATTACGAACACACAAAAAATCAAAGTTGGATCTCCATGGGAACAGATTTGATGGACATGAAGTCCATCTTGGTCGCTAAAACTGTAGGTTGTTTTGTGCAAGCTGACTTTTGATCACTAATTTCACTATGATAACTTGTACTCTCTGTTTTTTATACGCCCACATGGAAATGTGGACATATATTGCCGTTGCCCCTGTCCGTTTGTCTATCCGTCCGTCGTCCACACTTTCTTGTGGACACTCTAGAGGCTAAAGTTAATATCCGATTGACTTTAAATTCATACACAGTGTTTAAGGACATGAGACAAAGAATCCTATTGATTTTCAGCGATATCCAATAATCATTGTCACAGTTATGGCCCTTGATCACTTTGAAAAATCTTGTGGATGTTTTAGAGGCCAAAGTTAATATCTTATTTTCTTTAAATTTAAACACAGTGTTTAAGGTCATTAGATGAAGAATCCTATTGATTTTCGGCAATATTCGACAATTACTGCCAGAGTTATGGGCCTTAATCACTTTGAAAAAAAACTTGTGGATGCTCTCGCGGTTAAAGATAATATCCGATTGACTTTGAATGTATACACAGTTAATATCTGATTTTCTTTAAATTTAAACACAGTGTTTAGGGTCATCAGACGAAGAAACCTGTTGATTTTCAGCGATATTCGATAATTACTGCCAGAGTAATGGGCCTAGAAAAATCTTGTGGATGCTCTAGATGCTAATGTTAATATCCGATTGATTTTGAATTTATACACAGTGTTTAGACGAAGAAGACTATTGATTTTCAGTGATATCCGATAATTACTGCAAGAATTATGGCCCTTGATCCCTTTGAAATATTTTTGGATGCTCTAGAGGCTAATGTTTTTATGCAATTGACTTTAAATTTATACACATTGTTTAAGGTCATGATTACTGCCAGAGTTATGGTCCTTGATCACTTTGAAATATCTTGTGGACGAATTCTAACCATTACTTAATGGGCTATTACTAGTAATAAGATTTTCATGCGTTGTAAACTTTCTCCTTACTGACAAAAGTAAAAATATGCGACAACCCTTGTTGACGCCAGGACGACTTAGCTGGGCGTATGTTTCGTTGCCTGACAACCTATCTTGTCACTGGACGATCCATTAATAGTGTACAGACCTCAAATTTTTACCGCACCTCGAAAATAGAACCTCATTTTTCCCCACACGAATTTGCGAGTAATGAGAATGCAACGTTACGAGCTTAAAGCACTATAATAAACAACACTATGTGGCCGATGTCACTACTATAAGTACCATGTTAGTTGGACACCGCGTGTTGCCCATCGTTGGCATCTCTTTCCACGGCCGAAATCAGGTTCGCTGAGTTGTTGTTACGACGTCATGTCGTGGTGATAAGGTCGTGTGCACTTGAATAACTGTGTAGCACCTGACTTGACCGGCTGCTAAAATCTGTTTCCATTTTGATTTTTTTGTGTGTTCGTTAATCATAGGCGGGGCAATGTTCACACGAAAAATTGGCCAAATCGAAACTGCCCCTTTACGGAGGCGTGGGTTCCAAGGTCAAGGTCAACAACATCTGCCTGGGTTTTGTTCTGTCGAGTTTGTGCTGCTGATCTTTAGAAAGATCCATATTTTCTGAACAATTTGATACCAATTTCATGTAAGTAGTATTACTAGGGGCGAAGTTATGGATTTTCAAAGTTTGAAGGTCAGCCGAAAAGGCCCAAATTTCGGAATTGCCCTGATGGGGCCCCATGGGTCTCCCAGGGCTAAAATTTTGCACATCATGTTTTTTCGTCATGGTTAACTTGCACACCAAAAATCATCAAAATCTGTGATGGTCATGTCAGAACCTTGTGTACACTTGACGTGGAATCCCCCATATATTTCCACTGATAGCTTTCTTCCCGACTACAAATTTCACATACGGTACCTAAAAGAGGTCATACTCATAATGTCATTCATTGCCATTTTCGACAAAATCTGACCGGTAAAACCAACGTTTATGCAGGATTACAGTCGCTACGTGCGAGCAAAACAAACAGTAATCATTCGAAGTGACCATTCTTTACATACCTCGCATAGGATATATTTGGTATTAGTCCCTGATCAACCAGTCTTTTACTAACAGCTTCATTAGGAAAGTAGGAGTGGGACTGCTCTGCATAATATTGTGTTAAAGTACAGGGATAATCACAATCACAGATTTGTTTACTCTCGGCTTGGTTGTACAGGATAGCTAAATTAATACATAAATACCGTAAGTTTAAAACGACGGACATAGATGGTCTTTCTACCAGTTGGGATCACTAGACATTTGGAAAACAGCCCAAAAAGGAACTACCAAGGCAAATCACCCGTCCCCTGTTGCTTGACATACTTCAACATACAGAAAGTTAAACTCTTCTGTTTATATACAAATGACGGGCGACTTGTGTTCCAGAATTATTAGCGTTCCTGCATGTCTTTAGAACTTCACGATCTGTTACTGCTTTTGGATACTGGTATAGGCTATCCACACCCAACTCTTAACTTGCATCTCATGATTGTTATAAGTTCTGCGCTTTTACAGAAAGAAAACAATGTTATTGAAACTATCATGTAGATAAATTTACTGACACAAACATACTACAGAGCTGCTGTTTTATATGCTGGGGCTTTGAATTGGATAGGACCACAGAAGAGCTAACTGTCTGGATACGGTAGTCGAAGGTTCAGGGTACCAGACTGGGGTGGTCTGGCTTTTAATATCTGCGTAGATCGAAATTTACGCCCGGTTCCTTATTTCCATGGGTGGCGTCTTTGGGGCAAGGAACTCCTTGTCAGAAACTGAGCCGGAATTCAAAAACTGGTACCGTATATAATAAAATAAGCTGAATGTTAATTAATATCAAATTACAATAGCTTCATTGCATCCACAATAGAGAAAACATCCCAGTATTTGATGCACTTGGCAATTTGAAGATAATAAGACCATAATAAAATAAAACCAAGTACGAACAATCCAAACCATTAGACAAAATTCGAAGTCCTAAAAAAACGTTATAGGCAAAATAGTTTAAGATATTTATCATAGTTTTACATATATATACTCACTGGAATTTGCTTTCTGGCAGAAATACGTCCTTATTATATTAGAATAGCAGCCTTTACTCATATTCTGCATAAGACCTAAAACAAAATAGATAACAGCCTTGTAGAGAGAGAAATTGGGTTTAACGTCCATTCGACACAAACTAGATTATTTCGAGACTACCACAAGGTTCAATATTTAATCCAGTGTCTATAAGAAATTCTACCATTACAAAGGAATGCATTAGAAATATATGTACCTAGATCGTTGCTGTAAATAGAACAGGGGCACATTTCTATCAACCTCTTCTTTACACAACTTTCAATACACTGACTTCGACTGTAATTTACACCAGGATGACAGTACCAATCACTCACTGATTTATATGGTTTAGGTAAAAACCTCGTCTAAATAAAAGATTGTTTAAACAGCTACAAAACACTACAATGTTAATACAATTCATTTATTAATTTAACATCTCTGTGGCTCACTCAAACAAGTGGTCGTATCTCAGCTCCGTCATCATTGGCCTAATCAGGGCAGAAAGCAGGACTTAAACTCTTCATTTCATTTGTATTTAGCTTCACTGGCATTTGTATCTTAGATTCACTAAGTGCTTATGCAATGTCGTTAAACTCAAAGCAGAATAGTAGGACGTTAACCTCTATTTCATTTCATTTGCATCACTAACATTTGTATCTTAGCTTCACTGCGCTCTTTGTCAAACTCTATTTCATTTTATATTTTATGCATTTTATATACTGGCATTTATCCGGACCTAAAATGTTGACCTGGTAGCCCACGAGGAACCACGGATCGAAAACTCTTCCGCGCGTCCCAACTCGCAGATACCTTCACAGTGAAATTTGAAACAGCTATCGAGTTTCAATGAGATATAATAACAGTTTATATCAAAATGAGCTTATAAATCACATTAGAAAACTATGTACCTGACGCTTTGTTAGTCCAATATTGGTGGTTGTGCCTGGTGATAGGAGAACATCTGGTGATGAAGATGATATACGGTCATCTTTAGAATGCACATGAATCTTTTAATAAAAGATAATAAACTGTCAATAGTAATAACATGACCCAGACACCTTTCATAGTTAAATCCAAGTACTAAAAAGGATAAAAGCACACGGGAACAGGAAAGTAGTTAGCTTTGGAAATAACCTATGTATCTTTTCAGTTAGATTTAAAACGATATAGATTAAAAACTTTTTTCTTCCGGAATTGATGAAATGGACAATATGCTCTAATCTGTCACACATATTTAGGACCAGTCTGTGTATGTTTGCTTGCAACAGTTTTTGTTTGGCATACTTTTAATTGCATTAAGGTAGGCTGTGCCTGACCAGATTAAAGCTAACGTTCTAAAACGCATGTTTGAGCATTGTCTTCTATTTTCACGTTAGTAAAATTTTATGTGGGTTATTAAATGAGCTCCCATTAAAGGGTATGCTATGTAGTATGGAGTATGGAGACTCAGTGCGGGGGGATGCCCCCCCCCCTTCCGGACTGTACTCCGAAGCAAAGAAAATGTTATCCTGAATTTTAGGCAATTTATTGGCGTCGATATAAATCTGGGATTAAAACTATTCTTTATTTGGCGTATATATGGGATTTGGTGTTTTCACATGCATACACTTCATTTTAAAAATCAAGATTAAAGGCAAGATACACACAGTTAGTGCGAGCAACATCAATGACAGCACATTTAATAACCTTAAATTTAAAATATTACAAACCTCAAGGCCATCATGTAAATATAATCCACCGGGGCAATCACTCTGGTGGGTATTTGCGATAATTTCCAGTCCTTTGGTAAACCCCACGTGGTTGGATACAAAACTTCCATTCGCAGCTTGGTATTTTGCGCCATTGAATACGAAACAGCTTGATTCCGTATTGTTCACCTCTTGAAACACGGAAGTCGGTTCCAGCATTTCGCCCTGAAAGGTGACTTGGAGAAAAACGTCTTTCATCTCCATAGTTTTAATAGTCTCTTGCACTCTTTGAGTATAGTCGAAATGTGTTGATGAATTACCATTTTTCAGAATCAACCAATCACTATTGGCATTTATCATCTCAATAATGTCGGAAGGTAGGGTGGCGCTCGAAACACGTACTGGACATATGACACAGAGTGTGAGTGTTGGGAACAAAATCGACTGTTTGTATTCCACTTTATAAACAGTTCTAACGGGATTTTCTTTAATTTTAATGACCAACCACGCAGACAAATATATCCACGCAACCAATGTCCCCAACATTATAAAATACCAAACGTATCTGAAAGACGAAAATATTTATATTCGGGTAATATTTGTATGGATGGAAATCTGGCGAAATTTCCCAATTTCTACTTGTAATCTGTTTCGTCAAAGCAAAACGACTGTACTACGGTACGGTAGACCATCATTATACTAATTCCCTTATGCGCAAAGATCTTGAGCTTGGTGGTTTGGGGAAACCGTAGATTCCCTTGTGCACAAAGGTCTGGAGTTTGGGGTTGAGAGAAAACGTAGAAATAGTAAAAAAAAAAACAGTTGAATTACGCTCAAGCGAGGGATTAACCATAAGTGTATATCAAGTGTCAAAACGGCGATACAAAACAGGGTACCTGGCAAGGGTTGCATAGAGTCGATAGTATTGTACGAAAACCCAAGGCGACGTTTACACATTGGCGTGCACTTAACAGACCCCGTGTCATTTGCAATTCGACATACAGGGAGAGGGAGAGAGAGAGAGGGAGAATGGGGTTTAATGTCCACTCGACACAAACTAGGTCATTTCGGGACTAACATATGGTTTAATTTTATTTCAAGGGGATTCGACATGCAAATAAGTAGAGCGTTTTTTCGCTTTCTGGCCAAAATGTCCATCATTGCACAATGTGTGGCGTATTCTCGTCTTCATATATAGTCTAGTCGGAGCTAAACAATTAAACCCTATTTCATTTCGTGACTCTCAAAATACACGAAGTATTGAGTCGACCAGGCGTTAAACCGCGTGAAAATTCATTAAAATAGCATTATGCAAGAGCAAAATCTGCTTATTACAGGTCTTTCTTTAGGCCCGAAATGTTATCTAAATAATCAATTAGACATTAATTAACATATCCACACCATAATAAACTCTTGTTGTCAAGGCTAGCCTTCGATGCTGGCGGATTAAAATCCTATATGCCGCTTATGGCCGTTGATAATTAAATCAATCAAGTGGATAATCGAGACTATGCTGTTTATATTAATGATTTGAGTAATGATGACCGAGGCTATGTGAATATTTCAAACGCTTTTTTCTCGTAAGAGTCGTTTGACTGATAATAGATCAATTTGACTGAAATTTTCAGCAAATTACCTTTACACTATCTAGTTTTTAACTATTATAGTGAGAACTGCCATCTCTTTATCTTATCTCCCATAATGTAACTTTAAGTGTGTATCGTGATTTGGGATGTGATAAAATAAATAAATTAACTTGGGTTTATAATAGCGCCCTGTAGTTCTGCCCCTACTCGATTAGTGAAGACATTAATAAAATAAAATTGCTAAACATTAGAGACAATATCTCAAAACGTAGTTCGCTGTATACGGTCAGCGCAAGTGCATATCGCCATCTTGGCTTTGGCTGCTCCAAGTGGGTTAATGAAAGACAGTTATAAAGTAAAAGGGCTATACATTAGAGTGACCCTTCAAAGGGTAGATCACTGTATTCGGTCAGACCAAGTTTTAAAACACCATCTTTTAAAAATTGTAAAAAACAAGTTTACCTTTTAACTTTGAACTCGGAATATTTAAAAATACTCATACATCCATGAAGGCTTGTTTCTTGCAGGAACTTATTCCATGAAAATTTATTTTGGCTTTTTTTATTTTCTTCTGTCATCTTGGTATGTTAATATCAGTATGATTCGTGGGACAGTCTTCCTGAAAGCTCTATATATGAAGCTGATTATATATCTGATGTTATATCTTATCCAAAGATAGCTACATGTATACCATTATCGATTACACATTAGAACTCTCCTCTGGGTCTTAAATTAAACTACCATAAATGTCATTCCATTGTATGCCTACGTTTTATTTGCTAATATATTCCAGTCACCTCTCTCTCTCTCTGCCTTGATGGAGTTCGATGATGAGCATTTTCCGCTTAGGGCAAGCAGAGATAAGCAATTTGATTGGTCGATGCTTTGGGACACGATAACTTTAGTTCTAATTAAGTGAGATTGATGAAACTTGGTGTATAGTTTCATTACAGTAATACCTTGACTAAGTTCGATAATGAGCATTTTCTGCTCAGGGTAAGCAGAGCGATACGCAAATTTGATTGGTCGAGACTTTGGAACACAATAACTCTCCTTCTAATTGAGTTAAAATGTTCAAACTTGGTGTATATGCTGATTAGGTCAATGCCTTGATGGAGTTCGAAGATGAGCATTTTCCGCTTAGGGTAAGCAGAGATAAGCAATTTGATTGGTTGATGCTTTGGGACACGATAACTTTAGTTCTAATTAAGTGAGAGTGATGAAACTTGGTGTATAGTTTCATTACAGTAATACCTTGACTAAGTTCGATAATGAGTATTTTCTGCTCAGGGTAAGCAGAGCGATGCGCAATTTGATTGGTCGAGACTTTGGAACACAATAAATCTCCTTCTAATTAAGTTAAAATGTTCAAACTTGGTGTATATGCTTATTAGGTCAATGCCTTGATGGAGTTCGAAGATGAGCATTTTCCGCTTAGGGTAAGCAGAGATCTCGTTCGAATTGAGTTAAAATGTTCAAAATTGGTGTGTATGCTTATTAGGTCAATGCCTTGGTGGAGTTCGAAGATGAGCATTTTCTTCTTAGGGTAGGCAGAGATAAGCAATTTGATTGGTTGATACTTTGGGACAAGATAACTTAGGTTCATCTTGATTGATGATTTTTATGCCAATACAATGACTGCATTCTCATTCAGTAATGGTTTCGACAGTAACAGTGTATAAAACGATTGACTCGGACACGAGGGCCCTTTCCCTTGGCCAGGGTTCCTTTTGTCAAGCGTGGGGGCCCTTTTGTCTGCCTTTAGGGTCCCCCTAACTAGGGTACATTTTCATTTTTCTCGTCGGTTTTAGCATTTTTCTATATAAAACACTTTTGGATGACACTTCGTGTACAGTTTGATTGCTCGATACGCTTGAAAAAAATAAATGTGCGATTAATTAATACGTGTCATCTATTTATTTTGGGATTTCGGCGGGGGACATCAGCCTCACTGTTGGCTTGTTTTAAATAATAAGTCTTTGATTTCCCGGATGTACGTGACAACGAGTAGGGTCGCCTACCGAACCAATTGGGATTTCCTCGGGTCCTCCGGTTTAATAACGATTTAATTTACTTCAAATAACGATAGATAACATTTTTATTTTTAACAAAAGTTTACTTTTAAATCTTGTTCTCCATTACATCTCACTATTAATTGATTTTTCTTTATTTAATGTTTGAATAGGCAACGTCATAGGCAAAGTAATCATGGATTTCACATCCGAAAATCGATATAAAAGATTAAACAATATTGGATATTAAACTGAGAACAATATGATAATGTTACACTACAACACAGTACCCCCTTTAACCTAAGAAAACATAGATTATAAATAAATGTTTTGATTTAGAATTGATTTAAATAGTCATAGTTTTTAACATGAAATAAGCTTTAATGACACTTAATATCGGGTAAATATTTTCATCACTGGGTATTGTTGTTACAAATGTATATCGGGTAATGACTCCTTTTAAATCTCCCCTTGGTAGTTGTTCTCTAGGCACAGTTGTTATTGAATAGGAGTCCATGTCAATGTAGATAATTTGTTTATATTAAAGGACAATATCGGTGCCAGTCATTATTATATATGTAATAGAACTGGTTAAATACATTCCAAATATAATTTTAACACAGAGATATATAACTCATGTTTGTCGCCACTTCCCGTTTATTCAAGTGACACAATGAACAGTAATAGGACTGGTTAAATACATTCCAAATATAATTTTAACACAGAGATATATAACTCATGTTTGTCGCCATTTCTCGTTTATTAAAGTGACACAATGATCTCTGTGTTAAAATTATATTTGTAATGTATTTCACCAGTTCTATCACACATGTAATGATGATTGACACCAATATTGTCCTTTAAGTGAATATTCCTCACATCGAATCATTTATATACAGATCAATGTAACTAAAGTTTTAGTTTTATTTTACAATATACCCATGTGACGATAAAACAAATAACATTAGATGGGCGAAAGACAAATATATTTAACGAAAAAAATTTGTCTCGGTGTAAATAGTTCAGAAACATCAACGCTTTTTATCTAACAATAAACATAATAAATCACAAAGAAATGGTATCTGTAAACATCTGATTTTATCGATCCTTTTTCGCTTAATTGTCAACCGATATATTTTACACCGAATGTATATAAAATGACGTATTTACGAGTTCAAACCGGAACTGGGGCTTAAAATGTCAATATAAGTTCGATCGTGTTGACAAACCACCTATTCAATACTATTTTACATTTTAAAGATACATTATCTAAGATGGATAAAGATATTTTCGTTCTTGCTATAATAGTTCAAAAATAGATGGGGGGTGGGATGGCCTAATGGTCTAGAGTGCCGCGCTTCGACCTCTAGCTGACCGGTCACCTCTGGCTTGCGGCTGTGGTTTCGATTGCTGGTGTGAGCGTATGTAGCATGGAGATAGGTGCGCCTTCTCAACCTTGTTGGTTTCCTCCGGGCACTCCGGTTTCCCCCCACTGCTAAAGAGGCGAACGCGCAAGCGAATAATTGAAATAAAATTAAACCATATGTTAGTCCGGAAATGACCTAGTTTGTGTCGAGTGGGCGTTAAACCCCATTTCTCTCTGTATCCAAAATTATTAGGACAACCGCAAAGTTGCACTTGACGAAGTGGAAATTTTGATCCAGTAACTACCGCCTGGATCTCAAAGGCAAAAGGACGTAAATATTTCCTGCATGGTACCACACCTATGGGAAATCCATACAAAGACTGTGCTGTGTACTAATATAAGAACATCACATTAAGGTCCACCCTTTAGCACATTACATAGCATTATGTGATGTGACAACCGAATGGGAGCTGATTTCTTGACGAAGTGTATTTTTCTTATCTTGATTCGTCGGGTTTTGATGGAAAGGTAACATGTGCTGCCCATCGCTACCGCCTCGGTTACAAACGAAATATTCCATAAGGGGAATCCATACAAAGACCTTGATGTGTCACTTAGAATCTGTTGCATGGGGTAAGTGAAATATCAATAAAAAAAAATCAAATCTTGTATGTGTAATCGACAACAATTGACTGACTTAAGCGATGGACTTCAGAAGTCCTCAAACTAGCTGCATTGAGTCTGATATAGCTGTAATACCTTTACTGGAGGCTAGCTTGTTAATTTTAGACCTTTTTTTTCTTCTGTTCTAGGTATATGCTGGAAATGTTACAATGTTAATAATGAGAAAATGAACTGTAAAAAGAGTCAGGTTAGTTCTTCAAATAAATAATATGGTATAGGGTCAAAAATTCAACTTCATCATGTGATCATTTCCATAGCCCAAAATGGATCTTGACAGGCCTTTTAAAACTAAATTATTTCACGTGGTTTGATATTACTGTGGGAACTGATGACATCCATCCAACTGCTACATCATCTGCAGCTACTGGTAGTGCCTCTAACACCTATTATCAATCTACTGCTACTACATCATCTGCAGCTATGGGTAGCAGTATTAAAACACCGCCACCACTTCCTGTAACAGCTACTAGTACATAGAACTGCCAAAAGTGGGAGGGATGTCATCAGTTCCAACAGTAATTTCAAACCACATAAAACAATTTTCTAAACTTATTCCATATAAAATAATTTACTAAATTTATTTTCTAAGTATTTGCATGGATCAAACTTTACAAATCAAGTGTCCAACTAGTCTGGTCCCTGTTACCGGCCAGTCCATCATTCGGAGACTAGATACAAGAAAATGGCAAATATACGTTGCGGTTGATATTTTGAGAGGTGGCCCCTGGTAGAAATATCGTGGGTGGGGAGTCAAAAGGTCGTATCTGGATTTTGGGAAATCGTCCAGGAGAGCCTAAACAAGCACAGGACAAGCATAAGAATCAAAATGTTGTATGTAAAAGGTCATATTTCTGAAGCTTTTCTCGAATATTTATTGACAAAATGCATGTGTAGCCATTTAAACAGTATGTAACTACCTGCACATATCAAGCTCAACATCTAGTACAGAAATAATGAGTGAAAGCTCGTTATTTGCAATTCTATACAGCAAAGACGTATCTTCGGAAAATATTCACCTTTACCTGCTTCAATTTCATAGATTTCACAAAGTAAGCCTAGACAATAAGTATTTAATCATAAAACACATTTAATCATAAAACACTACTGGCTATATTTCATTTGATTGTATTACTTAAGTGAGACACAAAGTTGATTTTTTTTCAAGAAAATACAACATTTTCGCTCTTAATAATTTCTTTTTTTGGAACACCCCATATACAACATTTTGAAACAATATCTATAAACCCTCTTTTTATTGGCTTAGAAATACGACAACCAGATGAAAAGATGCGCAAGAAAATTCTCATTCTGACTAAGCAAAAAAGTGAATTTTGCAAAATATGCTTGATACAACATTTTGACTCCCCTTCATGTACACATGTAGTTTTACAAGGTCTGACAAGATCCATTTTGGGCTCTGAAAATGATTATATGATGAAGTTGAATTTTGGACCCCATGCCATATTATTTATTTGAAGAACTAGCCTGTTTTTTTTTCACGGTCCATTCCTCATTATGGACAGCGTCACATTTCCGGTATGTACCTAGAATAGAAGAAAAAAATATCTAAAACTAACAACACCTTCAGTAAAGGTATTACAGCTATATCAGACTCAAGGCAGCATGTTTGAGGACTTCTAAAGCCCATGACTTTACCCAGTCAACTAGAGGTTCACCGCACAACTCTTTTCTGCTAAATTAGTTGTGGTCAAGCACACATAGAAGGTTCTTATTGATATTTCAAAGACACAATTTTATTCCTTTCTTTTTTCAATAGTATTTTATTAAACTGAGCTGATTCTAAGTGACACAGCACGGTTTGTCTATATATTTCCCTTAGGTGTGGTACTATACAGGGGATGTTTACGTCCTTTGGGAATATTGCGTTTGAAATCCAAGCGGTAGCAAAAAGCAGCACATTAAGGTCAAAATTTCCACTATACGTCAAGAAATCAGTTCCAATTCGGTTCCCACATCACTTATTGCTACGTAATGTGCTAAAGAGTGGACTTAAATGTTTTTAGTACAGTCTTTCAATTGGATGAAGTCATTTCATTTTAGTTCTCATGTGTGGAATATGTGCCACATTCAATGGCCAAAAATGAAGAAAAACCTCAATTTTCTGCGGTCCCGGCCATCTTGCATTGGATACCAAGCTTCATCAAATAGACCAGTTTTGCTCGAGCCGGTTTACTGCTGCTACCAGCGAGCATGGGCGAATGATTTGGCAAAGAATTGGAGAAAGCTGACTTACCATGTATGAAAGTAGTTGACCATTTCATCGAGAATCAGAGATTTTATTTCTTATATCAATAGAGGGGGTCAAGCTGTGCATAAAACCATTTCGATATTTTGACCTACCCCCGCATCATAGAAAATAGGGCTAATCTTCGAAGGTGTATATTTTCTACTTTATTCGCCATATGTTACCATTTTGCTGACAATTACTCCCAGAGAATAGATGTGACCTTAAGGTCTGTATATTGGGGCACAGGAAGACCCCCACTAACATCACCAACCACCACTAATTTCATCCAAACCATAGACTCACCAGAATAAGTGGCTGAAAATTGACCTGAAAAAGGGCAAAATTGGCCAAAAATCAGCCCGAGGCTGTATCTCAATAACGGTTAAATTTTGAGATCGGTTCTTCTGGCTGTGAAGTAGTCTTAAGGAGTCCATAAAATCCCCCCCAAGATGAACTCGATCTGCCGACCCCCCACCTTCCCGATTCTGCATGGTTTTCTCATGGAATGACACTTAAGTTTTAACCATTTTAATTAAAATTTGAAGAAATAGCAAGCAATTTTCGAGTTGTAGTGTTGCCTGGAACAGACAGTAGGAAGTTATTGATATACGGTAGTAAATTATATTTCTTGAGTATACGGAATATGTCAGGAACAAATCCTATATTAATGGAATTGCAGGAGTACTTGTATTCAAGTATTCTGGTGATGATAAGTTGGCGCGGTAAGTATCTAGGATCAAGATTTAGCAATTGACCGAGGAATAGCAACTTCTGGCGGTCGATGTATGGCTCAATAGAGAACCAGGCGAGTAGACGAAGGCAAATATCAGTTCGTGTTCTACCGTGGAGGTTTTGGATGCGTTTACAGACATATCTTTGGGCGCGTTCTAGTGACATAATATCGGATTCTGGAATGTTGAACCAAAGCTTCAACTTAGGTTGATATCGTAGACAAGACACCAATTTGAAATAGATTTTGCTTTAAGCAATGGCTTGTGTCGCAATCACAATAGTTT
The DNA here is from genome assembly GCA_963678685.1 of Patella ulyssiponensis. Lineage (NCBI taxonomy): Eukaryota > Metazoa > Mollusca > Gastropoda > Patellidae > Patella > Patella ulyssiponensis. The sequence continues at coordinate 62,422,167 of OY783230.1, read as the reverse complement.
TCGTAATCACAATGGTTTTGCTCAGGGGATATAACTCTAGCTTGAACAAAACGTCGGCAAATGCACAACATTCAGTTGGTTCCAATCTTTACAGGCACAATTGAGAACACGTATGACAATCTGCTCATCATAATTTTGTTGGGGGTTGACCCTTTAGATATTTTGCTACGGAAATTTGATGTTGACTGGGGTGAAAATCTCACTTCCGAAACAGTGATTGCTCTGCAGAAAGACAATTTACATCCGCTATCCCTCCGCTGTGATATCATCAGTATTACCCAACAGTCAACACTGCTATGAAATTGCACATTTGATCCTTATTCTCCAATTCTAGACCAAAAAATCAACCTAAAAATGCAGGAAAACGGGAGAGAAAAAAATTGTCTATTAATTTGGATTTTTGAACATCAATGCATTCTGTAAATAGATAACATAGATTTGATATAACTCAAACAATAAAATCCTTTAACCAAGTAATTATAATGTAATGTTAGATTTTTTAAATATTTTCATTGAAAAGTACAGAGCTCGTCTGTCTTCACTGGTTATAGGGGTTACTACTTCACTTTAATACTATAACAGATGTTGCAGTGGATGGACGCTACAACAGCATAACAATAGGCCAAAGTAAAAGCCTGGGCAAGAAGCCTCGTAAGACATTGGAATTACATTTGAGACAAACATTAGTGCAACGCATAAATATATTCTGAGTGCTGTGATGCAAAATGAACAGTGCTGCCAAGGTGGTTTTGGTGAAAGGGCTGTACGGTCAACTGCCTGGTGGGACACGGATGCTGTACTGTTAATTTACCAGTCCATGCACCATTATCTGAGTATGATAAAGGGAGAAGCATTGGAACAGAACTTGCTCTCCATAACGTCCTAATCTAATATATGCAACAACAGATGTCGATCAGCTGCTGGAATTTGAAGATAGTTTTAAAATTTTAGCATCCGGTCTGGAATGTTTAGCGAGTAGTTGTCTCTTCACACCTGGCTGCCACTCAATTTAGGCATTGATATAATGCAAAATTTAATGACGAGATATTTCCCGGTAGAACCAGACGGTTTGAAAATCACTTTGGTAATACTGAGGAGATGAGAAAACGTCTACTTAGAGTCCACTATCATGTGTTACGATGGTGACTGCTCGAAGTGCCGGCCTTGTCCAGTTGTGTGCCGGGGTAGGATAATAAATAACTGGTGGAACCGAACCGTTCCATGCCTCAAATAAAGTCGATTGCCTGAAAATGAATGAAAATGACCTGTTACGGCAGTAATATGAATTACCCTGCTGAATCCAACCTTAACATTAGCTCGTGCAGTGATGTCATTTTGTAGTCACGTGAGTCCGCATCCCTCCAACAACCGCCATGTTTTTAGTCTTTTCGTGTGCCCCTTCGTGATGTTTATTTTTGTCGTTCGTCATAGTTTCTGTAACGTTTGGATCAAATACAATGCAAGATAAGCTGTGAGTAACTGTAGATTTATTTGACTGATCTTATATCCTTAAATAGTATGTTTTAATAACTGTATGTTTTGTGAAACACTGCAAGTAAACAAACTTTCGTAAGCCACATTATGGCCGTGATATGTACATGGACAGTACATCGCATTTCCTTTGTTATATCGAATTAAGTGCATATGTTAGTGTTTAAATTTATTTCTTGTACATCAACGTTTATGGTTGCTTTCAGCAAAACAACTACGGAATGTGAATAAACGAAAACGAAACGTCTTAACGCCCCCACATTTTAGTTTTGAGCTTCTTCATCGTGTTTCATCACCAACGTAAACGACAAAATAAACGCCAACCAACCTGAACGACTAAAGAAACGCCAACCAACGCTTACGAACGCTCTAAAGGGAATCAACGATCAAATTAAACGGAAATCAACGTATATAACAATAAACGAAGACAAATAAAGGAACGGGACGCTTCAAATAAATCAGCACAAAGTAATTATATTGAACAATAACAAATAACAGTTTTAACGCTTCAACGCTTATAGTGACATTAACGATAAACGTAAATAGTAATTACTGATGATTTCAACGCTTATAGTGACATTAACGATAAACGTAAATAGTAATTACTGATGATTATTTTGAGGATACTGTTTGTTGCTTTATGTATTTTAATCATGTCCTACGATAGTATTAATTCACAATCTTCACATGGAAGGAGTTCAAGGGATAATTCTGATATATCTTCAACTGACGGGTCTTATACTTCAGCAGTTTCCATAAACGGATCCTATACTTCTGTAAGATCTGCTTATTCTATATCTAGAGCCAAGGCCAGGCAGTCTGCCAGGAAAGCTGCACTACTTGCACGAGCAGCGGTATTAAAACAGGAACAAGCCTTAAAGGCCCAACTCGAAGAATTCAATCTGAAAAAGGAAATCGCGGTTGCTGAAGCCAAAGAAAGGGCTTATAATGCTGCACAAAGTGAACTTAACGGAGAATTTACACCTTATTTAGCCAGTGAAACGAATCAGCCGAACATTGCATCACTACCACAGCGTACAGAATTTACGGAACCAGATTTCCCACCCCATGCACAAATTGCTCAACGCATAAACGACTATAACGAATCCAACGAAAGTATGCAATTTATCAGTGCTCAAGCACCTGATTTTGATACAAAACGAACTGCAAACGAACCTGACGACCCGCAACACTTTGATGTACCGAGTTATGGTCCCCCAGCTGAATTCTCAGACTCCCCAACAGATGCATTTCATAATACACAGTTTGAATCACCACACCCTGTTCCAGTCGCTAAAAGTCAATTTCACGCTGTGACAAATCCTGATTTGGGGATTAACACAAGTTTAGAACTTTTGATACATCGTCAGAACAAAATACAAAACCAACAGACTGACCTCACCCGTCTGTTGATAGAACAACAGAAAACAACTCTACTACCACAACCATCCATAACGAAATACACTGGAGATCCTTTGGAATATAGAACTTTTATTAAGTCATTTGAAACAAGAATTGAAGAAAAGGTAACCAGTAAAGCGGATCGACTCTGCTACCTCTCTCAATATACTGAAGGAGAAGCGAACGAATTAATCAATGGCTGTCTACACATGGATCCTGAATACGGATATATCGAAGCTAAACGACTACTAAAGGAAACATACGGAGATGAATTCCGCATAGCTAGAGCTTACATCAAGAAGATATTGAAATGGCCACCTATTAGAAGCGATAATATATCATCCTTGAAGAGTTTCTCCATTGCACTGACTTCCTGTTTACATGCCATGAGAGATATACAGTACATGTCTGAAATGAATCACCCAAAGAACTTACAAGAGCTCATGGAGAAATTGCCTTTTCACCTCCGTGAGAGATGGCGCAGGACAGCTCAACATGTTAAAGAAACACGCCATAGGACTGTTTTGTTTGATGATATGGTGAAATTTGTGAAGGATGAAGTTGAAGTGCTGACTGATCCTATATTTGGTAAACTATCTAACGAAGTCGAGAAAAATAAACCGCATCATAGTCATAACGTAAATAACAGTGACAGAAGATATCAATTTTTGAGACCTAGCCAGAGCTTCGCAACAAACGTACAGCCTCAAGCTTACTCAGAGCGATCAACGTATAAACCAAAATGGTGCTTGTTTTGTAAAGGACAACATGATTTGTCGGATTGTGCTGTATTCATATGGAAACCACATGAAACTAAAAGAAACTTTGCCAAATAAAATCACCTTTGCTTCGGATGTCTCGGTAATAATCACCAGTCTAAATACTGTATGAACAAGAAAATTTGTAAGAAATGTAATAAACCACACAACTGTATTTCACATCGATGGATTTCAAATCAATTCAGAAGCCGCTAGGCCTCCTAATACACACAGTTCTGATCAACGTAACGCTACTACCGTTAACGACAAAAACGTTCAAAACGCTTGTGTAACCTTTAACGCATACTCTGCACCTGAAACCGAAAAGAAATCAGACGTAATGATGTCTGTCGTACCAGTGATTATTAGATGTAAAAGTAACAACTCTTCGACCATTACTTATGCTTTTGAAGATAATGGTTCCAGTGGATGTTTTCTGTTGGATGAAACGAACGAGCGCCTAAACGCAACTGGTAATCTAACGGATCTTCTCCTTGGCACAATGAACGGGCAGAAAACTTTTAAAAGCTTAGTCCTATTAGATTCAGAAGTAACAGATCTCAATGGAAATCACGAGATTAGTTTGCCAAGGACATATACTTGTAGCGAGATGCCCGTAAACCAAGGTAAAATACCGACACCACAAGCGCTGAAGAAATGGGAGTATCTTCGTGACTTACCAATACCTGAATACATGCCTACTGTTGAAATCGGTCTACTAATTGGCGTAAATTGTCCAAGGGCACTAGAACCACTAGAGGTAATTCGCAGTCAAAACAACGGACCATATGCAGTTCTCACCCGCCTTGGATGGACGTTAAATGGACCATTCACTTCAGAGACAGTTTCAAGCGACGTAACGTGTAACCGGATCTACTTAAAAGAATTGAATACCGACCCGCCTAGACTCCACCAGCTAACAGTCAACAATACAGTAAAAGAAATAGACACGCGTCGCCTGGTACAACGGATGTTAGAATATGAATTCAACGAATATGATTTTAAGAAGGCTGAACTCGGTTATTCGCAAGAAGATAAGAAGTTTCTACAAAGGGTTGAAGATGGCATTAGATATGTCGACGGACACTATGAAATACCCTTACCCTTTCGCGACGAAGATGTTCATGTGCCATATAATCGTGATCAGGCTGTATCAAGACTTAAAAGTTTAAAGAGAAAACTAGAGACTAACACCAAGTTTAAAACCGATTATGTGAACTTTATGAACGGTTTATCTGTAAACGAGTATGCTGTAAAGGTATCATCAGAACGACTTAACGCTCCATTGGGTAAATTGTGGTATATACCGCACCACAGCGTCTACCATCCTCGCAAGCCGAACAAAATACGCGTTGTGTTCGACTGCAGTGCACAACAAGGTGGAAAGTCACTCAACGATCACCTTCTACAAGGCCCAGACTTAACAAACTCACTTGTAGGTGTGTTAACACGATTTAGGGAAAAGCCCGTTGCATTTGTTGCGGATATCCGTGCGATGTTCCATCGGGTCAAGGTACCGGTTGGTCAATGGGACTTCCTACGATTTTTATGGTGGCCCGCAGGAGATACGGAAAAGGAAGTAGAGGAATACCAGATGACTGTACATTTATTCGGCGCAGTATCTTCCCCCAGTGTCTGTAATTTTGCTTTTAAACGAACTGCAGAGGATAACATTACCCAATACGAAGAAAACGTAACCGAAACAATTATGAAAAACTTCTACGTAGACGACTGTCTCAAGTCAACTAATAACGTTCAAGAAGCCGTAGTTCTAGCAAACCGTCTACGCGAAGCCTGTTTAAAGGGAGGTTTTCATCTCACGAAATTCATAAGCAACGACCGTATTCTACTGAACAGTTTACCCGAAAACGAACGTGCGAAAGAAATCACAACGCTTAACTTAAATTACGATGACTTGCCAGTCGAACGTGTACTCGGAGTACGTTGGTGCATAGAAAATGACACCTTTTGTTTTAAAATAGTGATAAACGAACGACCGCCTACCAGACGCGGAATTCTTTCAGTTGTTGGATCTGTCTACGATCCATTAGGGTTTGCAGCCCCATTTACGCTTACTGCAAGGATCATACTCCAAGACCTATGCCGGGATCAAATTGGATGGGATGATGCAATCACAGATGTTTGTGAAGAACGTTGGATCGAATGGAAGAAACAGTTACGACTTTTAGAGAACTTTACTATTGATAGATGTTTATGTCCCAAGAACTTTGGAGTTGTCATTTATCGACAAATGCATGTGTTTTCTGATGCCAGCACTAAGGGATATGGTGCCGTGGCGTTCCTCAGACTCGTTAACGTTAATAATGACATTCATTGTTGCTTCCTCATGGGAAAATCGCGTGTAACGCCCCTGAAAAGTGTAACCGTTCCTAGGCTTGAGCTAATGGCTGCCACAACCGCTACTCGTGTTTCCAGAACATTGTTAAACGAACTAGATATTTTACCAGATAGCGTAACTTTCTGGACTGATAGCACCACAGTGTTAAGATACTTATTTAACGAAACGAAACGATTTCACCTATTTGTTGCGAATCGTGTGACTGTCATCCGGGAAGTATCAGAGCCTAACCAGTGGAAATATTGTCCATCCGCATTAAATCCTAGTGACGACGCGTCACGGGGTCTCTCCGCAAGTGAATTATTGAACAACCAGAGATGGTTGACGGGGCCGGAGTTCCTGTGGAGTAATGAAGAAAGTTGGCCACAACAACCAAGTTTCAACGACACTTCATGTGACGACCTTGAGGTGAAAAAAGAAATAGCTAACGCCGTTGAAATCAACGAAAATTCTGAGTGTATAATGACTTTAATTGAACATTATTCAAGTTGGTATCGTTTAAAGCGAGCAGTCGCTTTAATCTTACAAGTGCGAAATAGGCTCTTAAAGTGGTCACGGGACAGAAAGAATGTTGAAAATGAAATAACTGAAACTAACGAAACGAAACGTAAAAACGATGTACGGAAACGTATGGAAGAAATTAAAGCATTTGATTCTCGCAATCTGTTAATTACCATTGACGATCTCAACGCAGCTGAACATACTATCTTAAAATATGTACAGAAAAAGGTTTACTCAAAAGAAATTGAAACGGTAAAGAAGATTAATAACGAAACCGATAATAACGTAACAAAAATGAACGTGGGGAAAGCTAGTTCTTTATATCGTCTAGATCCTATAATGTTAAACGGAATAGTACGCGTTGGAGAACGCCTTTGTAGAGCAGATATACCAGAAGAAGCGAAGTATCCAATCATTCTTCCTAGAAATGGTCACGTTACGACCTTAATTATCAGAAACGCACACAGTGAAATAGCCCATTCCGGCCGAGGACACACTCTCGCCCACTTACGTGATAAATATTGGATTATAAACGCTAATTCTGTAGTTCGACATATATTGTCGAAATGTGTTAATTGTCGTAAATTTAGATCTCCTGTTATGGAACAAAAGATGTCGGATTTACCAAGAAATCGTGTTACACCTGCATCACCCTTTACGTATGTTGGTGTCGACTATTTTGGGCCTTTCTTTATTAAAGAGGGTAGGAAGGAACTGAAAAAATACGGTGTTCTTTTTACTTGTTTAGTCGTGCGAGCGATTCATATCGAGATTGCTAGTTCATTAGAAACAAGCTCTTTTATTCAAGCACTCCGTCGCTTTATATCCAGACGTGGCGAAGTTAAGGAAATCCGAAGTGACAACGGGACGAATTTCTGTGGAGCCGAAAGAGAACTTAAGCAGGAAATTAACAAATGGAACCAGTCGCAAATCAACGACGAATTACTGCAGCGTAACGTTAGATGGATTTTTAATCCACCCTCTGGCAGCCACCATGGAGGCGTTTGGGAGCGCCAGATCAGGACAGTAAGGAAAGTGTTAACGTCTTTGTTACATGACGGTGTGTCTTCAACGTTAAACGACGAATCTTTCAGGACACTGATGTGCGAGGTTGAAGCTATCGTAAACAGTCGACCCCTTACTTTTGTGTCGGACGATCCCGATGATATGTGTCCTTTAACGCCCAATCAGTTACTGACAATGAAATCAACGTGGACACTCCCCCCTGGTAACTTCGTAAGAGAAGATTTGTATGCTCGTAAAACGTGGAAACGTGTTCAGTATTTAGCAGACACCTTTTGGACTAGATGGCGAAAGGAATACTTGCTCACCCTTCAAGAAAGGAGTAAATGGACAAAACAGAGGCGTAACCTCTCTGTTAACGATATCGTTCTAATCGTAGATGAAAACATGCCAAGAAACCAATGGAAAATGGATTTGATAATCAACGTTAAAACCGACATTAAAGGCCTAGTGCGCAGTGCAACCGTAAAAACACAGTCGTCTGTTATGTTTCGTCCAATTGACAAACTAGTGCTATTACTGCCTTCAGATTAGTTGTGTTTAAACTGAAGAGTCAGTTTAAAGGGGTCGGTATGTTACGGCAGTAATATGAATTACCCTGCTGAATCCAACCTTAACATTACCTCGTGCAGTGATGTCATTTTGTAGTCACGTGAGTCCGCATCCCTCCAACAACCGCCATATTTTTAGTCTTTTCGTGTGCCCCTTCGTGATGTTTATTTTTGTCGTTCGTCATAGTTTCTGTAACGTTTGGATCACATACAATGCAAGATAAGCTGTGAGTAACTGTAGATTTATTTGACTGATCTTATATCCTTAAATAGTATGTTTTAATAACTGTATGTTTTGTGAAACACTGCAAGTAAACAAACTTTCGTAAGCCACATTATGGCCGTGATATGTACATGGACAGTACATCGCATTTCCTTTGTTATATCGAATTAAGTGCATATGTTAGTGTTTAAATTTATTTCTTGTACATCAACGTTTATGTTTGCTTTCAGCAAAACAACTACGGAATGTGAATAAACGAATAAACGAAAACGAAACGTCTTAACGCCCCCACATGACCAATCAATTCAAAGTGAATTTCCTTAAAATCCGAATTTGTGATCGGCTTTAGTGAAAACCAAATACCAAACAAACACACAGAAATGTGAGGCAATCAACCGCTCGTTGTCTTGTTTCACTTTCAAAGAATGTAAATTACGGAAGAAATAGATTGGGTCGACTTTCCTCAACAATGTGAGAAGCAATGATGGAATAAAGAGTGCCACCGAGCAGAAAGCTAAACTCCTCGGGGCCCCTCTTTTTCCAAAGACAAGATATTCCATGCGGGAAAGAGAAAGTCTCTACCACAGAATACCAAACCAGACCCGAAGCGCAAAGACAAGCACTTCGGCGCGGATAAAAGCTTCACGAATTCCCCGAGTGCAAAAATTACTGTACAGTTGAATCCGGCTACAAAAATTCCCATTTAGACCAGCCATCAACAGCAGACGACACTTTACAGGATCATAGCTTTTATAAAGAAGCAAAACGGACACATGCGAGTCATTGTCATATACCCACCTTTTGCCTTAATACTTGTATTGAGGTCAGCCATTCCTCTTGCACAGTAAGTTGACACCTGGATTGATAGAAATTTAGGAATAAATATTCAATAAAAAAGTAAAAAAAATAATAAATTATGTGATTGAATAAGAGGGGAGACCTCCTCGTGGTTTCAACTGGAAAAAAAATAAAATATGCCTCTTTATTTCTAGCGAACATCCCTTCAGTGGCCCCCCAACAAAAAGTAAACCTTGCGTGTGACTTATTATATATAAGCGAGTCTTAAATGTAGAAGACACCTGCTGTATTCACCATGACCAAAGCAATTGCCATTGGATTAACAGTACCGTCTGTTATATAAATGGTACGACTCATAACTGATGTGGCTGGCATTAGTACACCGGCTGTTGTGACTGACATATTGTAAACAATCCATGTTTGAGGGCAAATCAAAACTTAACCCCGTGGTCACCATAAAGAACAGTCTGTGGACTCCGGTGCACTTACAACACAATCTCACATCTGCCCACTTCAAGCCCTACCATATCCTACAAATCCCTAATTCCTGGTATTAGTACATCGGCTGTTGTGTCTGACATGTGAACAATCCATGTTTGAGGGCAAATCAAAACTTAGCGCCGTGTTCACCATAAAGGACAGTCTGCTGTGGACACCGGTGCAATTCCAAAGCCCTGATAGTGGGCACTTACAACACATTTTTCCATCCCTCACATCTGCGGTTTTCAAGCCCTGTCATATCTTAAGCCTAGCTTATGTCGCCCTACGACGCGACGAAACTAACGGCGACTGAGAGCTTATGTCGCTACGACTGAATTTATCTACGATTGGATTCAACAACGAGCATCCAGTTGGTCTTATCGTAAGCCCGCTTATAAATGTCGCCCGGCATCAGTTATAGAATCGGAGTCACAACTGATCACATGACTGCAAGTGGCATGTGATAAGCTTCAAAATGGCGGTGGCAATTCTGAAATTTTATCGTTGTAATAAATAAAAGGGGGTAGGCTTGTCCTACTGTTCATTTATCCCAACAGTGCGCGGTATTGACATGGTTTTTTTCTTGTTTTTAAACAAATCAGATTTAGTCACGTGTTGTCGAATAACGAGGGTCGTTGCTGCCATAATTCAATTAACTTATCTTTGTCGGTCTCGATCCACTTTTCCCCCATGATTGTTGCCTCCCTTGGTACCACGTGACTAAATAACTAAATCTTATTTGCTACCTCGGGGAAGCGCTGAGTCGAGATTGTCGTAAGAGCGCTGATGTCGCTTGCGACTAGAGACAACTAGTTGTCCAGAGTCGTAAGAGTAGAACATGCGCGACTCGAAAAAACTGGACGGCGACTGATCGCCGTCCGACTTGCACCAGTCGTAAGAGCGCTCAGGTCGCTAAGGTAGTCACGACTGATCAGTTCCAGTTGATCGTAAACCAGTCGCCGTCAGATTTGTCTCGTCGTAGGGCGACATAAGCTAGGCTTTACACTCCCTATTCCACTTCATAAATAAAACAAAATGTAAACATTTACCCCCAAATTCACACTCAGCCAACGGATATCCCCAATAATGTTATGAAATAGTCACAAAACTTACTGCTGAGCAATAAAAAAATAGGTTGCCAGGCAACGAAACATACGCACACACAGCAGCTAAACCGTCCGGGCAGTCAACAAGAGTTGTTGCATTTTAAGTAATCATCAGAAAAACATAATTCAAACTCACCCATAACTACGGTGTAACTGTGATATAATCAAACGTTTTAAATCGGATAACAATTTTGACCGCCAGAGGGACCACAAGCTAAAAAGGGCGATTTTTCTGACAATCAGGGGCCATAATTCAGGAAGTTTAGATCCGATTGGCGCAAATATCGAAAGGAACCAAGATCTTTGGGTTATAAACATGCATTTCAAGTTTCATCCAAATCGGTTCAAAATTGTGACCTCTACACTGTTCACAAGCTAAAAAAACGTGATTTGTCGTACAATCAGGGGTCATAACACATGAAATTACAGTCCGATACCAGGGCTCGAATTAGAGGGCGACGTGGGCGAAATAGTCGCCTAACCCATAGCTGACTTCGTCCTAAAAGGCAATAGGGCGAAGCTGAAGTCGCCCTCACTTCGCCGTACATTTGTGTAAGGGCGAAATAGTAACCGGCATCGATATCAACGGTATTTCAAAACAACACAACACGTGGTTCGCATTGTGGGCTTCGAAAGGAAAACGGAAAATTAGATGAGTTGTGAAAACCAAAACATGTATTAATATTTTGTTTTCGACTTTCTCTGTGTTAGCTGTGATAATGTGTAATAGTTTCATTGATAAACATTGTATTTGATGTCAACAGGAAATACAATTCTTTAAAATAAAGCGAAAGACTCGAATCATAAATCTCCGTTACAACCTCTATGTAATAACAGCCAATCAAAAGCCATTATGGTCAATATGGCGGCGGATACAAGGTTTTTCATGTATTTCTGTCTAGATAAAGACAAAATGTTGATTTGGTTCTCTGTCGTTGAAATAATTAAATGATAAAAAGAATAATAAATATAAATATGTGACTGAAAGGGACAAAAGGTGTATATATATTGTTCTATAAACATACGATACACTCAGTAAAGAACGACACGTCTGTGATAGTGAAAATTTCTGCAGAACGATAGAGATAGCAAAACAATTTGTCAATTGTTATCAAAATGAAAACAAATTTAACGAAATGATAAGTATAATGTTGGGTTGATTATTAAAGCTAAAGCAGTATTATTAGTTCTACTAATCTAAACACATGAACGTAAAACAAACAATGTAAACGAGTGTGTGTGAGTGGGGTGTCAAAAGAATAATTTCTGAGTGAGTTACGTATACTGTCGTCGGAAATGGGGTTTAACATCCACACGACACAAATTAGGTCCTTTTGTGACTAACACATGGTTAAATTTTATTTCAATAATTTGCTTGCGCCTACCTAGGGGAAATCGGAGTACCTGGAGAAGACCCACGAGGTTGGCGTAGAAAATTAATATATATTTGCAGCTATAAGATGTTTGTTAATTTATTTGTTAATGTATGAAATTTGACCTCTCCTTCGAGTCTCCCTCTTCTGCCTGTAGTGCCTAAAATTTGGCCCTAGTGTGAGCCCTGTCCGATACATGCCAATATCGAAAGGAACCGAGATCTTAGGGGGATAAATCTATATTTTAAGTTTCATTGAAATCGGATAAAAATTGTGACCTGTAGACTGTGCACAAACAATTGTGGACAGACGGACGGACGAACAGGGGCGACGACAACATACGTCCACATGAAAATGTGGGTGTATAAAAACAATATCCTTACCATTTCTGATATTTTCCATTCAAAACTTCAGGAAATAGTGGCTGAAGAAATATCTCCATTCCATGCCTGTCAGGACTCAGACTATCAATTATTTGTCCATTGTAACATCACAGGCTGTGGCTTTGGGCTCAAAATTCCGTTGGTTCCAATCTTTAAAGGCACAGTGGGGCCACATTTGGTAATATCCTCATCATAATTTTGTAGGGGGTTGATGGTTTAGATTTTTTGCTACGGGGTTTTGATGTTGACTTGGGTGAAAATCCCACTTTCGACACAATGATTGCTCTGCGGAAAACCCTTTACACCCCCTACCCCTTTATCAGCATTATTACCTAAAACTGCTACGAAATTGCAAATTTGACCCCTTTTTCTCCAATTCAAGATCAAAAAATGTAGGAAAGGGAAAAAATTACTAGTCTTAGTCTATATCAAAAATTTAAAGTAGGCATTACTGCGAAATAGAAGGTCTAATGCCCACCAAAACTTACATCATCCAATATCGTTTAAACCTTTACACATATCTTAAGATTTATCTTAATGGTGGGCTCCAGGTGGGGCACAACCTTCATTGTTATATGTATTGCATAATTTTACACCACTTCCGTAAAGGAAAGAGACCATGTGGACGGTAAGTTGTGGTCTGATTTTCACGAATTTGAAACTTTACCGTTATCATGAATTAACGATGATTTAGCATACGTCTAACAACAAGGAATATATAAACTTTGGGTTTACGAAGTTTCTATTATTCTTTCAAATTATGCCAAGAAAACCGGCATTTTGAGTTTTGTCGAATGTTGAGGTACACTAACTGCAACCCAATACAGAGCGGGTTTGTTTGACCGGAAGATCTTTTCGGTTGGCCTTTTCACGAGACCTCATAAATCGGCTGTACTTTTATGCACGAACTGGCGCGGTTTCGAGTCCTCGGTTGTACGTGACAAGCAGTAGGGTCGGCTGTCCAACTTCGTTGGTTTTCTCCGGATCCACCCACTTCTAAAGACCCTTACGCGCAAGCAAATTATTAAAATAAAATTAATTCATTTGTTAGTCCCGAAATGACAGTTTGTGTCGAGTGGGCGTTAAACCCCATTTCTCTCTTTTTATGTACGAACTTAACACGTGTATCCGATTGCTGCTTTGGGTCTTTCTGGGCAATGGAGACTTTAAAGCCGAGATGAAGTGCTCTTACGGTTATATTAGTACTGTTCTCCGATTATACCAAGTCAAACTCCATTACAAAAATGGCTCGCCAAAGTTATTCCGTCTGTGTGACATTCTTTTACAAAAATTATTCTACAGTATAAAAGCATTATAAAAAGCCTAGAATATAAATTTCCCCATAAGACGTCCGGACGACCATAGACGTCTACTTCTATTTCGACGACTTAACTGATCATTTATATCAGTACCTCCTGTTTATCTACTGTGCGTATAAAGTCACCAGTTCAAAGCAATTCAGTTCCAACAATGTTCTGTCTTGGCTCTTCTGTTGATTACATTTACCGGGTCAGAAAATGTTGATAAAAGATTTACACCTAGGCCACACTTTTGTTTCACTAATAAAATGGTAGAATTAGTGATAATTTAAGTTACTATCTTTCTTTCTTAAAGATACATTATGGGAGATTTTTTATAAGGAATTGGCTATTCTTGATATACGAGTTCAAAAATAGATGATGAAAGAAGAATATTTATATTGAAAATTTCAGTCAAATTACTTTATTCTGAACATAGTTATCACCACTGTTATTTTTGACTAGAAATGGTTTGATTGACAGGCGTTAACTCCACCTACATAATCTCGATTATCAAGTAATGTTTTCAATGACTGTGGTAGGCCTACATTTAGCCTATTTGGTTTGAGACGGGGCTGCTGCAATTCAACTCGTATTACATTTATTTTCTACTACAAATTAGAATTAAGACTTTTAATATATAGATAAGAAGGGAGATTCGGCAACAGAATTTTAAAGTTTGAAAGGAATGGACCAAATCAATGAGGCAGTATTGTAAATAATTGTACTACAAACAAATTCTTCCGTGGCCTGCGTGTATTCTTGTACTTTACGTAGGTCTACGTAAATCCCGAAGCAGGCGGTCAGAAAAAAGTGATCCGATGTTGCTGCAATTCAGCTGGTTGATGTTAGCTGCGATGTTTATCGATTTCCATAATTTTACTGTAAACGCAAGTAACAAAAGAGCGACAGCGTGTTGACCTAATTACCTCGCGCAACAGCGGCCTCGCTTGATACACTCGATCATTAATAGCCTCGATCTAGGAGTATGACGTCAAGGTAACTGTAAATCTCCTCTCACGACGCCATTTATAATTAAATCGATCAATGAAATCCTGTTTTATTCCAAGCCATCCGTGGGTCTACATGCAGTGTTGATATTATGCTTGTTGTTTAAATAAAGATTTAATATATCATTTCTATGACATCTGATGCCTAAATAAAGACTTGTAATAATCAGATATAGCTCTTGCATAATGTATGTTTAATTGGCAATGGATAATATTCTCTTTTCTATTTCCGCAATTATAATAGCCATAGTAGTAATGTAATCAAAGGATATACACATGAAAGGACTGATTTAAATGTACATAACGTTTGTCCGGTTAGTTTAAAATTTTCAGGTAAGTTGTTCCAAAGTTAAATTGTGCGGGGAAAGAAACTATAAGAATATGAACTGGTTTTACAAAATGGTAGATTGTGGTTCGGGAATTCGTGCCTGATTAGTCCACGTATTTTAACTTAATTTCGCACCATTTCGAGTTGTTGCTTCAAGTGAAATGCCGACCACGGTTTATGGTCAGTTAAGATATATTATCGAAAGAAAAAGTCACAGTCCGAAATCAGTGCCAAAATGGCCACCATTTTTTTTATCCACTTATCATAATATGACCGAGTTTGATATCAAAATATATCCTTTCGGGGCAGCTGAATCCACTACAGAAGGAGAAATTTGTTTCACAAAATGATTCAAGTGTTAAGACAGATGGACACAGTATCGCCTGTTTGTCACATATGCAGTGAAACATGTGATAATGACACAGGGACAGGGAGTCACTTAATCATTAAAATATGTACAAAATTGGATTCAGCTACCTCCAAATGTTCATTTTGACAACATACCCGATCCTTATGAAAATTTTCCTACCTTGAATAACCCCGCAATATTGACTCGGTGGTAACACTAAATATGTAGGGAAATGGATTTTTGATACCAACCCCGAAGATATTGTGATAATTGGGTGGAAGTCGGAATTTGCAAGACAAAACCGGCGGCCATACTGTATTTTGGCCAATTTGACCCATTTGGTCACGGATTTTGGACTTTTTGGTGATAATATACGTCTAAATCGACCATAAATCTTGGTCGGCATTTCTATTGTAGCAACTGCCCGCACTCATGCTATCATTCCTGGACTATAATAGGCTATAGAAAAATTAGATTTGGATGCTAATAGCACTTTATTAAGAAATGTCTATTAAGAAATAATACATTTTTAGAATTATAAAATAATTATGAGGATTGAAATGATTCCACTTGGCTTGTTTTCTTTGTGCAAAATACATGTTTGAGCATCAAACAAGATTTTACTATTAGTATTTCTATCACTTCGACGACAGAGAGGAGACTAGCTCCCAAACAAAGTCCAAGACAGCCACCAACTGCACCTGCAAAGTTGTAAATTCCATTAAGTATTTTTGTTAAGAATTGAACGAGTTGTGTGATAAGCAACATTTGCTGTGTTAAAATGTTAAGTAGGTGGACTAGGAAAGATACACGGATTTAATTCAAACTCGGGTTCACTGTCAGGAAAGACAATTTAAGCTCCCAAAGTCCAAGATAGCCACTCAACCATATATATAGCCTATCATACTCACCCAGTATCTGATCTGTACTGTATTCTGGTTTGTGTTCAGAGGTTTCAACGAGCATTTTCTTAAAATTAATGTTGAACTTGATAAGGTTACGCCTACAGAATAAATAAATGGACAACTTTTCTTTATTGCCGACTTATTTGTCACCTACATGTTAAATCATTTCGGAGTTTTATGATCAATTCTGCCCTGGTCCTGTCCAATAGGTGTGCAAAAGCCTATTTATGTAGGAGATTTGCAAAGAAAATATGCACATCCTAAGATGATTTAAGGCAGAAGGCAACAATATTTACGTGAACATCCATTTTGGGAGAAACTTTCCACATCCATGGGATTAGGCACAAGGTAATTAATTCTAATAAGATACTAATGCGTAATAGATAGGCCTACATACAGTACACACCCGGAGTAGAGTCTGACTAAACAAGCTTAACTGGTTAAATCCAATAAACATAATTAAATAAGTAATATTTTTTCATCAGCATTTGGATTGCATGCTAAGTTCCTCAGGAATGTGAATTTACTAATGGACTTAATTTCTATTTCAACGTTAAAAGCCTGCTCGCATGCATTCAATATGCTGATAAAAATGTTGTTGATTTTATAAAATATTTTACTATTATTTGCGGGCTTGTTTTAACAGGCTTTTAAGGAGTTAAATCGCTAACATTTAGGACCTAGAAATTGACACACAAATGGGTCGCAACGCGTATAATACTGTACTATGAATGTTTCGTAACTGATTTACATTCAATGGTTTCCGTTTTTACTCTAATTTCAAATCAGTTATGGTTGGCGAAGTAAGCTAGCAGTCTCAATCGAATGCAAATTTCTAGCGTCTGGTTATTCCAGTCTACATATGCCATTTGATTTGGTGCAATTGTTCTAGCTTCGTTCCTCTAGTCTCTTGTTAGAACTGGGGCTGAAACGCAGTATTGTGCACGATTTGTGTACCAATGGTAAAATGTTTATTTTGTCTTAAATATTGGATATCGGAAGCCAGTCTTTTTGCGGTAAGACTACAGCATCAGTGTTGATTTCAATTGACAAATAATTCGTGTTTTCAATGTTGAAGATTTTGGATGATATTGAGTTAGAGACTTAGTTACTTTAAGTTACCATAGCATATTGGCCAAAACAAGCAGCACTTGTTTTATTAACTAGAGAGAATAACTGTTATTGCATTCCAGTAAATCATAATTTACATTTGATTTATAAGGAAGCCTTCAATCTCGATAAAAAAAGACGCATTTATGACATTTGGCGGTTTGGGCAAAACGAACCCACCGATATACAATAAATTCAAACCCAGCATTTTCTACATTGGGAGCTTCGCCCAAGTCCACCAGTCGTTGTCTAGTGTCATCGTTAGGAAAGTAAGAAAAAGACGAATCGATTCGGTATTCTGTTAACACACACGGATAGGTACAGTGACAGTTGACACCTTTAGCTACATCGTTCTCGACTTGTCCTAAAAAAAAATATTAGATTGGAAAATGGAATTATCTTTAATTTCATTGTTGTATTAAAATCAAAACGGAATACGTGTTAATTGCTCGCTCATACACCGACAATCAGAACGTCCCGTATTCATTCAGCAAGTGTCAGTGATGCAGGACGGACGGCCTGAAAGGAACAGGTCCCGTGTACAAATTGGCATGCACGTAAAATATTCCCTGGCGTTTGGAATTAGACATAAGAGTAGGCTGTTGCGCCACTGTCTTGGCAAAATATCTCTCATAGCACACTGCATGGCGTATGCCCGTCTTCATTAGCCCAGTTTAGGAGCTAAACAGTAGTAGGTTAAATTTCATTTCATTCGGCAAGTCGTGCCTATTTTTGTCAGCTTCGGTCAGTAGATCCGGGTTCACAATGTCGTTCAATTTTGCGATTTGACAAAAAATTTATTATTATATTAATTAAATCCTGGAAGTATATTTTTTGTAAATGGTGTATCGGGAGAACGTTTTGGCCTACGACTGATATTACGTTTGAATCGTACCCACCTTTGTTTTCATTCCAACACGCCAGATAAACAGAAAAGGGTTCGGAGCAATTTTGTTCTAATCTGTCGAAATCTATATCTATAATCAAACGAAAAAAACCCGAATAATATACCAATGATAAAAAACACATAATTTGTCATCCATGAATTGGGCTTTCACTGTTTATTTACAGGTAAGAAAGAAATAACTAATTGTCCCACATAGTATCCTGTATGGCGTAGACATGTTACCTATTTTACGTTTTAGAAGATTATATGAAGAGCTGACAGGTCTGGCCACAATAGTTCAAAATAATGTAAAGGGAATATGCTGAAACTGTCCGTGAAATTACTTCACTCTGGGCCAATATACCCTGAATTTAGTAACATTGTAGCCTCGTTTGTGCGTTACCGTTGTTACGATAATGAACAAAGTGTCGATTATCAAATTTTCAGTTTATCAAGCCTCTAAAAAAAAGACAGATTTCGCTCTTGGGGAATGCCTGTTAAATGCATTTGGTGATTTCCCAGACATGCTCTTTCATGACGCAACGGGTTTTTAACTCCATTCTGCCGCTAGCATGCCACGTGCTGCAATTGCAGTTTTTGCCTGTATGTCGGGATAGAATGTGTCAAAGTTATCATTTTACTTTCCCATACATTTAATTACGTTCAAAGTCTCTTGAGCACATACGCATATTTCAAAAACAAAGTTGCTTCATTTATGCTTACCTTTTTCATCTTTTATTTTGGGGAGGCAAGGACATATTTCTCTTAATTTCTTGATAACACAGTCAGATATGCAGTTAGCGCGACTGTAATGTCTAGACTGATTACAATAATAATGACCACTAGATGTATATGGTTTAGGCAAGAAGTATGTCTGAAAATTAAGATAGGTAGATAATGAATGAACGAAATGTTGTTCAAAGGTAGATAAAGAATGAACGATAATGAATGAACGAAATGTTGTTCAATGGCACGTCAGTTCCAACCGGGCTAATGAATGAAATGTTGTTCAATGGCACGTCAGCTCCAACCGGACTATATTGCGCCAAACATATGAGGAGGTTTCTCCAGACAAACAAGAAACATATCATCACAATATTATCTATACATACATAAATAAAAACACATATCACAGCAAATATCAAAATTAATATAAACTTTATGTATATATATTTAAAACGTAAAAGGGAAAATCAGATATATACAATTAAAAATTGCGATGAAAATTGGTAGATAAATCAGTCAGTAATCGAATTCTCTGTTAAATTAAAGAGGTGTTTCAGCGTTCCGCAAAATTCCGTGAATGATTCACCAACCCTGGCGAACAACTCCTGAACGCGATAGAGGCCACAATTTTTAACATAAGTTTTCAAATTCGACTGTAAGAGTGGGTCAATGACAGGATGAGTCCTATCGATTTTCACATTTGTCCGTCCATCATTTGCAAGCCAACTGCTTTTTTAAATAAAAATAATAAAGCAACA
This sequence comes from Patella ulyssiponensis, assembly GCA_963678685.1. Taxonomy (NCBI): domain Eukaryota; kingdom Metazoa; phylum Mollusca; class Gastropoda; family Patellidae; genus Patella; species Patella ulyssiponensis. Next base: position 62,402,350 of record OY783230.1, on the reverse strand, counting down.
GCTACTAACCTGTGTCTTTTGCAACCGGATATGGGTTGCTGTTCCAGGTGACAGTATAACATCAGGTGATGACGATGGACTGACTTCGTTAATAGAATGGACGTAGAGCTAAAATATACAACATAAAATTGTTTCAGATATTTAATGGTATCGAATTTTTTTTTTAAATATGTTAGTCCTTTTGTGTCAACGCATTGAAACCATATGTCAGTCCCAAAATGACCTTGTTTGTGTCGAGTGGACGTTAAACCCCATTTGTCTCTCTCCCCCATGATGAGAGGACGAACCCTATCTATTGTCCTTAATTATTTTACTTTCATTATGGTTATGGTGATTGTTTTGCGATAGGTTTTGTTTTGAAGTTTGTAATTATCGGACAGATTCTGTCGTCCGCTCGACACAAAATAGGTTCATTTCGGGACTAACATGGTTCAATTGTATTTCAATAGTACGCGTAGGGGTCTTTAGCTGTTGGAGGAAATCGGAAGATCCGGAGAAAGCCAGATGAATCAATGACAAACCTTATGATACAGCGCGCTAATCATTCGGCCATCCACCAAGCGATTAAGAGAGAGGGATGGGGGAAGTCCGCTCGATACAAATTTTGTTCGGTTTTATTTAAATGCTACGCTTGCGCGTAGGGTTTAAGCTGTGGAAACACACAATGACAAACCTGAACATACAGCGCACTCGTGCTTATCATTCGGCCATCCACCAATGGATCCGCCCGATACAAATTTGGTCATGTCGGGATTAACATAGTTTAGTTTTTTTTCTCAATACTGCGCGCAAATACTACGCTTGTGCGCAGGGGACTTGAGGTGTGGGAGGAAACCGGAAAACCCGGAGAAAACCAACGAGGTTTGACAGGCGATCCTTATATTGGTCACATATTAGCAGAACTTATGATACAACGCGCACGCGCTCACCACCCCCCAATAGGTAATTATGTACTACAGCCAATGTGCTTACCATTAATCCAGCGGAATGATGAAATCCTAAATTACAAGAATCTTGTCGTACATCAGCAATAATCTCTAACCCAGCTCTGATTCCACTGACTGTAGTGATATAACTTGTATTTTGTTCTCGTGCCTTTGCTCCGTTAAAAATGAAACAGTTTCCGTGCTCAGAAGTACTAACAGTATCAAAAGTCGATAAAACGTCTAGATCATCTCCATTCCATCGAACATGTTTGAAAAATTCCTCCATTACTGTACCTGTGTTTTCCACAAGCTTATTCGCGGTTTGAAGGCTGAGTGATATATTATTCATTTCGCTAGACGCTAAATCCTTCCAAGCGCTATTTGACCATACAACATCTTTAAGTATCCCTGATATATTTGCTTTGGACAAATCATACGGGCAAGAATTGCATATTGTAATCGCTGGAAATTCGATCTTGTTTTTGTAGTTCAGTCTAAATACTGTTTGAACATTGCGTTGATTTATTGCTACAATCAAATCAATGGTGGTATACACCAAACCACCAAATCCAGCAGCAACGACGAGGAACCAAAATATCCTGAAAATATCGTTTGTGAAAGTTATGCCTTTTTTCAGACAAGGTAGGTCACAAGGTAGGCCTAGATAGCATCACTTAGAAGGGGTTCTGATTATCTGCGTGAAATTATGTGGAGACCCGTAACATCACGGTCATTGCACGATACCTAGCTACGATTGGATGCCTTTAGTTCCGAGTGGCAAACTAAGTTTCTATAATTATGACTGTGACATCTTAAAAATAAGATAAGATGATATTATGACCTATTAAATTTACGGAGGCTAATGTACTGGCACAACTTTCGCCTTACTACAAATATTCGCGTTATACATTTACCGTTTAAAAATTGCGTTCTTGGTAACGGCTTAAAGCATCCATTTTAAATACGATGATTTATACCCGTTTCAGGTAGTATTATATGTTACATTGTCAATTTTGCTCCCTTATACCCCATGCGATTCGCGTTCGGCTTTGCTACGTGGAACTTTATAAGATCATCTCTTTATTTCGAAACACGGAGGGTTGAAGATGAAGTTTGTTCTCTATACGACACCACGCATATAAATACTTACTGTAAATAACATTTCGGGCAGATCATTTACACTTGCTGTTTCAGAAACCTTCAAACTTTGATCATTTTGCATTCCGTCTTATTTGAAGTAATCCCGAGAGTTGAATATCAATAATATGTAACAAATATATCTAGAATGTCGCCAAACGCCCCAGATTACGCTATAGTTTGTCATTTAGACAATATTATATACTAATTATGGAAGCGTATATGGGTCAACAGCGCGATAGATACCGCAATATTAAGTTGATAATAAGTCAACATATTGTGATTTTTCTGACGATTTTATCCCTGAAAAGGCAATTTTTGCTGAGTTAACGGAATAACTAGCTAATTTACATGTCGTCAATTCGTTTTAGATGCACATGTCGACATAGCGCATGGCAATATTTTGCGAATATGTCGACATATACTACGGCGAAATGGAATATGTCGCCAAAGCTTCAGAATAGCAATATCTTACCTCAAACGTACACACTTAAAACGAAAAAGGTACATACAAAATAGCGTGTTGACTCAATTACCTCGGCAAAAATTGACTTTTCAGAGATAAAATTATCAGAATAATCACAATATGTTGACATAATACCAACTTAATATTGCGTTATCTATCGCGCTATTGACCCCTATACGCTTCCATAACTAATAGCTACAATTTCTTTACTTCATTTACCTTGAACATCGAGATCTTAAGTTATTCCCAATGCTGTTACATCCATGAAGACTTGTGTTTTGAAAAAAGTTCGAAGTGATTTGCGAATTCATGTTCTCTGTTGACGCCATGTTGGTAAATCTTTGTGGACGTCTATTTGAAAGCCAATCTTTCACAATTAATGCCGTCTTCCATTAGCCCAGGTTAGGTGCAGAAGAGTATGACGTTAAACCCCATTTCATTTCACAATTGATGCATGTTCGATTAAAGTTTGGAACCTGCTCATAGCAACCAGAGATACGCAATAAATAGGTAATCAATATTAATATAGCAGAGCAATGGATGGAAGCACATGGCAAACTATAAACAAAATTACATGAAGATAATTAACCCAAAGTTTCAGTAAGCATCTTAAGTAAGCAAGATCGCGTTATTACCATTACCAGTCACTACATAGGGTTGTTTGTCCAACCTGGTATTGTGAAGTGCTAATTTGTTTTGTTTTTTTTTAAAGCAGGTTTTTCTATTCTAAACTTAGAAGAAAGGGACAAATCGAGGTCCCGCGTGCACGTTGCCGTTCAGGTAGAGAACCACTGGACAGTTGAAGTGCTATAAAGAGAAGCCGGAAACGCCACAGTCCGCGCAACATCTACCACATAGATTAACGCATGCCGTTGGTGTGCAACAGTATGATTTCAATCACATTTCATTTTTCATCACGAAGGACATACTTAAAAAAGAACTAATGAATGCCCATCCCCAATATTACAGTTACTCTCCATTCAAAACAGTAGGTTTGCGTTAATGTATTATTTTTAAGCTAATACTCAATACGTGTGTTATGTATGCATTGTTTCCAAATCCGTTAAACAAAGAGCAGTACTTTACTTGTAAATGTTATTTCAATTACTGTATATCCATAGCACACTCGGTGTATTCATAATGTCATGTTATATGTATAATAGAACAAAACCTATCTTGTGTGTTGGTCGTGTATTTTGTACACGGTGAACAGTCCATTAACTGATTACACTATTTTGCCAATACCGTTTATTAGGACTTGGATTTTGTCTAATGGGTTGGATTGTTTGTACATGGTTTTATTTTATTATTACTAATTGCGAAACTTGTTTTCCATCATGGCGTCATGTTTGATTAAAAACAGTCAATTTGCACAGTTTTATCTGCCAAACATCGAAAAAGATTGTTTGCCCGTTTCAGAAAAATAACAAGCCAACGGGGAGGATGGAGTTTCCAACCATCATCACAAACTAAACAAGATGACTAGTCATCAAACATCCCGCGCCTTTGCACTTGTTTCGAAGAAACAAGGCAAATAAACTTATTTATGCTATTAGTAATCAATATTAAAATATATGATATTTCGCAAACAATGTCACTGGTCCTAATATTGTGGCCCTGTTTAGTAGATATTGCTCTAGTCAAACTTGTTTCTATGGAAACACAAAAAATGTTAATCCCAGAAATTCCTAAATAACAAAAGGCACAACTACTATAATAAGTTGATGTGTGTACAAAGTTTCAGATAGATATCTTGAACTGAGATATGCTTCGGAAACAAACTTATACACCAAAAGCTTCGGAAACAAAATTATACACCAAAAGCAACGTCAAATTTGTTTCAACAAAAAATATAATTCACAGGCATTCCTAAATGGCAAAAGGTACAACTGCTGTAATAGGTTGGTGTGTGTCCAAAGTTTCAGAAAGATATCTCGAATGGTTTAGGAGATATGCTCCGGAAACAAATTTGTTTCCATGGAAACAAAAAATATAAATCCCAGAAATTACTAAATAGCATATTAGGCACAACCAACTACTGTAATAGGTTGATGTGGCTACACAGTTTCAGACATGTATCTCGAAGGGAAGGACGGACTCCGTCTTAACCCCCCCCCCCCTCTAACTTCGTTAATAAGGAGTCATACGATACACTCAAATCCACAACACAATAGAATAATGTATTAATCACTGACCTAGCACCAAGACACTACAACACAAAACACAAACATAATATCTGATTTAAACTGCCAATTGCTGTTCTTTCTGTGCTCCATAAATGATTACTTAATCATAAATTAAATTAGATATCAAATTATAAATTAGATATCAATTAACTTATCAAGATGTCATCTTAGCTTGTGATATTTAGTGGATTTGAATACCGGTACGTTTTGTGATGGTAGCTTTAAATTGAATCAGTAATATCTCCGTTCATAGTGACGCAATATGACTGACATTTTCAGCATATTCTGTGTTTTAGCTATTAAGTGTCATTCCATGAGAAAACCATGCAAAATCATGCAGAATCGGGAAGGTGGGGGGTCGGCAGATCGAGTTCATCTTGGGGGGATTTTATGGACTCCTCAAGACTACTTCACAGCCAGAAGAACCGATCTCAAAATTTAACCGTTATTGAGATACAGCCCCGGGCTGATTTTTGGCCAATTTTGCCCTTTTTCAGGTCATTTTTGATCAATTTTCAGCCACTTATTCTGGTGAGTCTAGGGTTTGGATGAAAATAGTGGTGGTTGGTGATGTTAGTGGGGGTCTTCCTGTGCCCCAATATACAGACCTTAAGGTCACATCTATTCTCTGGGAGTAATGGTCAGCAAAATTGTAACATATGGCGAATAAATAAGAAAATATACACCTTCAAAGATTAGCCCTATTTTCTATGATGCGGGGGTTGGTCAAAATATCGAAATGGTTTTATGCACAGCTCGACCCCCTCTATTGATATAAGAAATAAAATCTCTGTCACCTCGTTTCATTCAATGCGAAATCATGAGTCAAAGTTGGTGAATTTTCCATATTATAAATCTCCGATTCTCTATGAAATGACCAACTACTTTCATACAGGGTAAGCCAGCTTGCTCCAATTCTTCGCCAAATCATTCGCCCATGCTCGCTGGTAGCAGCAGTAAACCGGTTCAAGCAAAACTGGTCACTTTGATGAAGCTTGGTATCCAATGCAAGATGGCCGCGCCCAGGACCGCAGAAAATTGAGGTTTTTCTTCATTTTTGGCCATTGAATGTGGCACATATCCCAGATATGAGAACTAAAATGACTTCATCCAATTGAAAGACTGTACTAAAAATATTAAAGTCCACTCTTTAGCACATTACGTAGCAATAAGTTATGTGAGAACGGAATTGGAACTGATTTCTTGACGTATAGTGGAAATTTTGATCTTAATGTGCTGCCTATTGCTACCGCTTGGATTTCAAACGCAATATTCCCAAAGGATGTAAACATCCCCTGCATGGTACCACACCTAAGGGAAATACATAGAAAAACCATGCTGTGTCACTTAGAATCAGCTAAGTGAAATAAAATACTATTGAAAAAAGGAAGGAATAAAATTGTGTCTTTGAAATATCAATAAGAACCTTCTATGTGTGCTTGACCACAACTAATTTAGCAGAATAGAGTGGTGCGGTATATACACAATTGGCCGAAAAGAGTTGTGCGGTGAACCTCGAGTTGACTGGGTAAAGCCATGGGCTTTAGAAGTCCCAAACGTGCTGCCTTGAGTGTGATATAGCTGTAATACCTTTACTGAAGGTGTTGGGTTTTTTTAACCTGGAAGCATTAAAAAATTCTTGTTAGTTTTAGATTTTTTTTTTCTATTCTAGGTACATAACGGAAATTTTATGCTGTCCATAATGAGGAAATGGACCGTGAAAAAAAAACAGGCTAGTTCTTCAAATAAATAATATGGCATGGGGTCCAAAATTCAACTTCATCATATGATCATTTTCAGAGCCCAAAATGGATCTGGCCAGACCTTGTAAAACTACATGTGTACATGAAGGGGAGTCAAAATGTTGTTTTAAGCCAATAAAAAGAGGGTTTATAGATACTGTTTCAAAATGTCGTATATGGGGTGTTCCAAAAAAAGAAATTATTAAGAGCGAAAATGTATTACAATCAAATGAAATATAGCCAGTAGTGATTTATGATTAAATACCTATTATTGCAATTATTGTTGAGGCTTTTCTTTGTGAAATCTATGAAATTGAAGCAGGTAAAGGTGAATAAAATAAAACCAAGTACGAACAATCCAAACCATTAGTCAAAATTCGAAGTCCAATAAAATTTTTCGGAGATACGTCTTTGCTGTATAGAATTGCAAATGACGAGCTTTCACTCATTATTTCTGTACTAGATGTTGAGCTTGATATGTGCAGATAGTTACATACTGTTTAAATGGCTACACTTACATTTTGTAAATACATATTTGAGAAAAGCTTCAGAAATATGACCTTTTACATACAACATTTTGACGACGATTTTATAAGACATTTTGATTCTTGTGCTTGTCCTGTGCTGGTTTAGGCTCTCCTGGACAATTTCCCAAAATCCAGATACGACCTTTTGACTCCCCACCCACGATATTTCTATCAGGGGCCACCTCTCAAAATATCAAACGCAACGTATATTTGCCATGGAAAATTTTCTTGTATCTAGTCTCCGAATGATGGACCGGCTGGTAACAGGGACCAGGCTAGTTGATCAGTTGGACACTTGATTTGTAAAGAACATTTTTCAAATTTTGATCCATGGAGATACTTAGAAAATAAATTTAGTAAATTATTTTATATGGAATAAGTTTAGAAAATTGTTTTATGTGGTTTGAAATTACTGTTGGAACTGATGACATCCCTCCCACTTTTGGTAGTTCAATGTGCTAGTAGCTGTTACAGGAAGTGGAGGCGGTGTTTCAATTCTACTACCCATAGCTGCAGATGATGTAGTAGCAGTAGATTGATAATGGGTGTTAGAGGCACTACCAGTAGCTGCAGATGATGTAGCAGTGGGATGGATGTCATCAGTTCCCACAGTAATATCAAACCACGTGAAATAATTTAGTTTTAAAAGGCCTGTCAAGATCCATTTTGGGCTCTGGAAATGATCACATGATGAAGTTGAATTTTTGACCCTATACCATATTATTTATTTGAAGATCTAACCTGGCTCTTTTTACAGTTCATTTCCTCATTATTGACATTGTAACATTTCCAGCATATATACTATTCAAAAAAAGTAGGGGATATTTGATTTTTAAGTGTTATTAAAGTCACCTAATGAAACTGACGAAGAAACAAATGACAAAATGAAATGAAGTTCACATTCATCGATTTATTCCAAATGATCGTTAGACTAAGTAAGGCACAGACTGACCATTATAAGGGTAAAATGATACCCGGGGTCAAACAGCAAAGTTACCACAGCATCACAACAAAGTCAGTAACGGGTAAATCCTCCTCTGTTTGCCAAACAAGCATTGATCCGACGTGGCATACTCCTAATGAGACGTCTAAGGTCATTTTGGTCCAGATTGTCCCATTCCTGTTGCAACGCAGCAGCAAGTTCTTGGACATTGGCAGGACGTTGTTGACGTTGACGTAACCTCTGTCCAAGCATGTTCCAGACATGCTCGATGGGGGAGAGGTCGGGACTCAGTGCTGGCCAAGGTAATGTGGTGATGTTCTGTTGTTGGAGGTAACCTGTAACGATCCTGGCCCTGTGACATCTTGCGTTGTCATCCTGGAAGATGAAACGGCGGCCATGACGTCGTGCGAACGGCACAACATGGACTGCCAAGATGTTGTCCCGGTAGTACTGGCCTGTAACACGCCCTGCAACAACATGTAAAGCCGTTCTTCCAGCAACAGTGATGCCTCCCCACACCATAACAGAACCACCCCCAAATCGATCATGTCTGATGACGTTAACGTCTTGGAAGCGCTCGTTTCGACGACGCCACACCCTCCTACGTCTGTCCAAAAAATCAACAGTGAACCTTGACTCATCTGAAAACATCACATTGCTCCAGCGTCGATTATCCCAGTGTTGACGATCCCTACACCAACGACGTCTTGCCTGAATGTGATGATCTCTCAAACAAGGGATCACGCGAGGACGTCGGGCGCGAAGGTGACCCCTATGCAGTCGATTCCGAATTGTCTGGCCACTCACTCTCACACCAGTGTCTGTTTGAAGACTAGCGCTGATCTGATTTGCTGTGATGACACGATTTCTCAAGGCCAAGGTACGGATAAATCGATCCTGGGCTTGAGTTATCGCCCTTGGTCGACCTGAGCGTGGTCTGTCCTGTACAGAATGTGTATCACGGTATCTGGACCATAGCCTGCTTATGACAGACTGAGAAACATTCATCGTCCGCGCCACAACCGCCTGTGTTGTGCCGATCTGTAGCATGCCAAGGGCACGTAACCTTTCATTTTGGGTAAGCCGACGCATATCAAAATTTTTTTCTGGTCACTAAAACAATGAAACTGATGTTTCCACCCTGGAATTCAATGCCACAATGGCTGTAACATTCAAAGTCAGAGTCGTGCAAATCTTGGGTTGGACCCCCATGATGATCCCAAGCATCACCTGCATTCCATGCGGTAGCTATTGGTGCGTTTGGGCGTCACATGTAACTGAAAATGTTTCTTCTGTTAGGTTCTATAGTGACTTTTTTCGTAGTCATTTGCATATTTTAGTATTATACCCCCAAAATCAAATATCCCCTACTTTTTTTGAATAGTATACATAGAACAGAAGAAAAAATTCTAAAATTAACAAGCTAGCCTCCAGTAAAGGTATTACAGCTATATCAGACTCAATGCAGCTAGTTTGAGGACTTCTGAAGTCCATCACTTAACTCAATTGTTGTCGATCACACATACAAGATCTTTTTATCGATATTTCACTTACCCCATGCAATAGGAATAAACAGATTCTAAGTGACACATCACGGTCTTTGTATGGATTCCCCTTATGGAATATTCCGTTTGAAACCGAGGCGGTAGCGATGGGCAGCACATATCACCTTTCCATCTAAACTCGACGAATCAAGATACAAAAAATACACTTCGTCAAGAAATCTGCAGCTCCCATGCGGTTGTCACATCACTTAATGCTATGTAATGTGCTAAAGGGTGGCCCTTAATGTGATGTTCTTATATTAGTACACTCTTAGTACACAGCAGTCTTTGTATGGATTCCCCATAGGTGTGGTACCACGTAGGGAATATTTACGTCCTTTTTCATTTGAGATCCAGGCGGTAGCGACTGGAAGCACAATAAGATCAAAATTTCCACATCGTCAAGAAATCATTTCATATTCGGCTCTCACATAACTTATTGCTATGTAATGTGCTAAAGAGTGGACTTTAATGTTTTAAGTACAGTCTTTCAAGTGTATGAAGTCATTTTAGTTCTCATATGTTGGGATATGTGCCACATTCAATGGCCAAAAATGAAGAAAAACCTCAATTTTCTGTGATCCCGGGCGCGGCCATCTTGGATTGGATACCAAGCTTCATCAAAGTGACCAGTTTTGCTCGAACCGGTTTACTGCTGCTACCAGCGAGCATGGGCGAATGATTTGGTGAAGAATTGGAGAAAGCTGGCTTACCCTGTATGAAAGTAGTTGGTCATTTCAAGAGAATCGGAGATTTATAATATGGAAAATTCACCAACTTTGACTCATGATTTCGCATTGAATGAAACGAGGTGACAGTGATTTTATTTCTTATATCGATAGAGGGGGTCGAGCTGTGCATAAAACCATTTCGATATTTTGACCTACCCCCGCATCATAGAAAATAGGGCTAATCTTCGAAGGTGTATATTTTCTATTTTGTTCGCCATATGATACAATTTTGCTGACCATAAGGTCTTTACATTGGGGCACAGGAAGACCCCCACTAACATCACCAACCACCACTATTTTCATCCAAACCCTAGACTCGTCAGAATAGGTGGCTGAAAATTGACCAAAAATGACGCGAAAAAGGGCAAAAATGTCCAAAAATCAATCTGAGGCTATATCTCAATAACGATTAAATTTTGAGATCGGCTGTTCTGGCTGTGAAGTAGTGCAGAGCAGTCGATAAAATCCCCCCGAGATGAACTCGATCTGCCGACCCCCACCTTCCCACCTTCTGCATGGTTTTCTCGTGGAATGACTCTTAAAACGAGAACTGCAAGCTCTGTATCTAATCTTACATATCATACGCCCCTTTAAACATTGAAATTGAAACAAGTGGTTCGCAACGAATATAATATTGTAATATGAATGTATATAAACTGTTATACATTCAATGGTTTCCGTTTTTACTCTTAATTTCAAATCAGTAATATGTTCGGCGAAATAAGCCAGCAGTCTCAATAGAATGCACATTTCTAGCGTCTGGTTACTCCAATCTACACTCGCCGTTGGATTTGGTGCAATGTTTCTAGCCTCTTTCATTGAGTCTCTTAGGGGAGTTGGGTGGCCGAATGGTTAGCGTGCACGCGCAGTATCATACGGCCTGCAATTGAGTCAACTGGCGTGGTTTCGAATCCTCGGTTGTACGTGGCAAGGAGTAGGGTCGCCTATCCAACCTCGTGGGTTTTCTCCCACTGCTAAAGACCCCTACGCCCAAGCGAATTATTGAAATAAAATTGAACTATATGTTGGTCCCGAAATGACCTAGTTTGTGTCGAGTGGATGTTAAACCCCATTTCTCTCTCTCTCATTGAGTCTCTTGCTAGAACTGGGGATGAAACGCATTATGGTACATGCGTGTACCAATGGTAAAATGTTTATTTTTAAAATATTTATTTTGTCTTAACTATTGGATATACCTTTTCCGGTAAGATCACAGCATCAATGTTGGTGTGAATTGACAAATAATTCGTGTTTTCAATGTTGAAGATTTTGGATGATATCCTGTATATAGGGTGGAGCCATTTTTGACAGTTTGAAATGTTAAGAAAAGCACTTTTAACTCGATCTGCTCCAGAATTCTAACCTAATGTGGAGAGAGCTGGAAATATGTAAGATCGCAGCTTACTCCGTGTGACGGTTCTGGCTTTCTGGTTCGGAATTTGTTTAAGCCGATATAGCTACTAACAGACTATATCTGTAATCATATTTTGACATGGCCACACGACGTACAGGGGTGGCTGCGGCATTCGTGGTTATAAGGTACCTCGCGTGGTGATAGTGTGAAACCTAGCGTAAATGCTGATGAGTCGAACAAGAGTTGCAAAAAGGATGCGTGTGTCATATCTGTGTATTATTTCAGCATATTTTGATCCTTCCATTGCTGAAAATATCTTGATACACTCTTCCATTTCCTGACACACAGAAAGTTGACCTGTATATGGCTGGGTGAAGCTGTCGATGATCTGTCCGCATAGCTATGATGGATTATCATATGTCGATCCAACAGTCCCACGGTTGAGGGGGGGGGGCGCATAGAGACAAACAATATTGGTCAAAGGACGGGTCCTTGAGGCACGTCACATGTTAAGAATCAATGGGGATTCAACAGCTCCACAAGGGTTCTAGTGTACAGACAAAACAAATTTCGTTGTCTGGGTCGGATCCTTTAGGCACACCACTGTGGTTGAGGCTGCTTTTCGGACTACTACAGCTTGTGTAGCCGTCCAGACACAAAGATGGAACACCAATTGGAAACATTTTAATGAATTGTAGATCTTCTACTACGCTGACAAAGACCCAGTCACGTCCATGTTATTCTTAGTCGCGACCTGGCTTATGTATATGAGAGTGAAGTGAAATGAAATGAAATGGGGTTTGACTTCCTACTCTTCTGCACCTGACCTGAGTTAATGGAAGACGGGCATACGCCATACAGTGTGCTATGAGGGAAATTTTGCCAGGGCAGCGGCGCTACGGCCTACTCTTACATCGAATTCCAACTGCCAAGGGATCTTTTACGTGCACGCCAATGTGTACACGGGACCTCGGTTTTTCGTCCCATCCGAACGACTAGGCGGCTGTCCTTGTCAGACCCTCCTGCATCACTGACAAGGGGAAACCACGCCGGAAAATCGAGATGAACTTTCTCGGACAATGCAGGGATCGAACACCCGACCTCCAGACTAGCGAGCCAGCGCCTTGCCCACTTAGCCACCGTGATTCCCTGTATATGAGAGGGGTAGGCCTATAACCAGTACTGATTAACATTAACCGAGATTGAATAATAATAATTCGGTTTTTTAAACTATTATGGATAATTGTATTCCTTGGTGCCCCCCTCGAATAGCAATTAACCAGGTGAACTTTACAGTCATATCGCGGACTATAATATATTAAGAATGAATCCGCGAGAAAACCATGCAAAATTCGGAAAAAAACGCCAAAGTGCTAAGTTCAAAATGTTTAACCTTACTCTGGTTATTGGACCACCTAAGCATTGCTATAAATGTGGTGAAGTCCCAGAGCCCAAAACCTACCCTGTGGCCTACAGCTGGAACAGTAGTTTTTCACGCGAAAATAGCTATTTTTCATTGAATTTTCATTGAAAATAGCAAATATTAGAAATATCGTTGTTCATAAAGTATTTTATGTAGGGTAGTTGTCATGCTCTCATTGCAAAGGCCATGTCTCCGACTTTCTAACATGGGCACCATTTTTAGCAAATGTTGCATTATGGTGGTTTCAGAGCTCAGTGAAAATGGTATATCTTGTAAGAGGCAAAATACAGCTATCCAAAATATCCTTGTAGCACCCCCTTTGCAGGTATGTCATAGTATCCTATACGGTCGTTGTGAAGTTCATAGCATGCTTTATCAAAATAAGAAATAAAATTGGATGCAACGCACTAGTGTGATGAGCAGTGGCGCCCGTAAAAATGTGAAATCTGATCTTTATGATATATTCCTTCCCTGTTGCTTCCCTATTTCAGGCCGTTTATTGGTGCTTCATTCCATCTCTCGAATTTCCGTGAGTGTTAAAAACGGTGCCACTCTCCATCAGTGCCCACAAGACGCTTGCTGATCAGTGAGTTTTGGACTCCACCCATACGAGAGCCTCTCCCCTCAGAAAATCAAAATTTCTAAAAAACATGTCAAATTTGGGCCAAAATGCGCTTTTTCCACATTTCGCCCATCCATGGAGTGTGGATTATATAGAGCATATCCAAGTGAAAGGACTATAGAGGCAGTACTCTAAACTGTGGCGGACTAGGGATTGGAAATGTTTAGTGAGTGTTGTTTTTTCGAGATACTTGAACCCTCATTTGATCATTCCCACTTTTTGGTTTGCCTTCTTTGTTGTTTCAAGAATGTGTGAATGGAATTCAAGTTGATCATCGACTAACACACCAAGATCCTTTTCTTCTTTCACGGTTGTGAGTTTCACCACTTCCGCCTCATTGTGTATTCTTGAAGTCAAAGAAAACACAATCTAAGGGTTTACCTTCTTTAAGCATATCTATCCAGCATTCGAGTACGTTAAGTAGTTGCCATGAACGAGGCATTTTTCCGTTCAATCCAAACTGATCTGATGATAGCAAATCGTCTTATATGTGCGACAGTAAGGACTTGGTTGTAATTCCATTAATGATGTTGCACGTTTTCTCTGAAGTTGTCATAGTCGCCTTTGTGGTACTTTTAATCACTTTCGGGACAGCACTAGTGGTAGTGTAACGCTTGATTTGAAGTTCAGGCAATCGTGATGACTTTTACCTATTGGCAGTTCGTGAGTTAATTGTTCCACCATGTTGGGCTAGTTTGAAAATATCACGTCGATTAGAGATGGTTTCTGCTGTTTTCTATGGTGGATGTAAAATATGACGAGCTGTGTTAGGAGCAGATCTTGGGTCACCTGAAAAAATTTGGAGGCCGGGTGGTTTGTTGATTCAAGGCAGTGATACAGTTCTTCAAACTGAATGGAAACTCATTCTGGCTAGACTTTCAAAAGTTTAACTGCTCAAAAACTATATGCCCAGTTCATCCATACAATTTGGGTCTGAGCTGGCAGCAAATTCGATTCTTTTAAATGAAAAAGCAAAAACTGCATTTGTCCTATCATATTGACAAGATTCTGAAGATTTTTGTGTCCATCATTTTCCGTGGCCCACATGACCTTGTGTCATGGACACTTTTAAATATGCAATAGTATGATCTCTAAACCTACTTTTGTTCCTTAGTGCTGTCGCCCCTAAACTGTAAATAGTGTACCTTTCTCGTTGCTGCATTTTATTTTCCTTGCAATATATTGTACCATTCTCATTGCTGCATTTTATTTCTAATGGGTCTAGTCATAGGACAGCGACACTACGATGGAATCCAAATTGTTCTTTTGCACCATGTTCTCCCTGTTCAATTTTAAATTGTGATTTTTCTTAGGATGAATTTGGCATAGATCAGTAGGACTGCGATGGAGCGCCCATTTCCGCATTGCATTCGGTGTCCTTGCTATAGTCTCCTGGGTATATCCGATCAGCATAGCGATATTGTGCTAATGTCCCGCTATAGTCAAAATTTTGTCAAATGTGTGTCTGAATAGTCATTTTGGCTGTCTTGTCATCATATTTGCTAGTTTTGCTTGGATAATTGCAATACACTGAGGTATTGGTACAGACATCGTGTCAGAAGCATGGCAGCGGCCTCTCACTGTGATTCAATGTGCACGGGCGGACTCCCAGTGAGAGGCAGTAGCAAAACTTCGGTAATGATTTCGTTTGACCGCCTGCATGTATCAAGTAACGAAAACTATAGGTCAAAGCTCATTCGAACTTGATCAACCCTAAGGATCAGTTATATCATAAGCAAATGAAGGTGCCACGCCTACGTTTGTTATATGGCGTATCTAGTACGTTTTTTACTACGAATCTTATCAATATTATCGTTGGTGCGATATCCTCTACTCTTTTATAGCATTTTACTATGATAATATTGAGAAAAACACTATGCCATGTATATCAAATTCGCTGTTTTTCTTAAATTTTCTTCTCTATTTCTCTATTTTTAATCGTTCACTGTGATCCACAACATTGGGCTGCAATGGATTTTACCTGCAAAGGGGGCGCTACATCCGCTCAAAGTTAGGGTATCAAATCTACGGTTCCTAGGATTGGGTTTGGCATCCAGTCTGAATATGGACCACTGTGCAGATTTCAAAGGTTAACTAATATGTACTGTAAGAGAACAACATTGACTACATTGTATTCCAATTGGGTTATTGTATCTCGATTTGTTCACTCGAGGCAGCCTCTCAAAGTTCAACCTCTAAAAATCGACTTTTTGCTGTTTTTCCAAGGATAAAACTTCAAACCCCATTCCTGGGGATAAGGAGCGGTCCAATCGATCAAATATCGCTTGTGCAGGCATTTGGGCCCGAACCCATCCCACATGGGATATATGACCGAAATCGCTGACATGACCCCTGTCACCACCTGCATGGTGCTCTCGCGGATTCGTTCTTAAGACCACCGTACACGAGCAAATTTTCATTGACAAATGGAGATTTGTTAAAGAAATTTGATCGTGTACAAGAGGAAATTTGCCATATGAGATTTGACAAAAGCTGGCATGCAGAGCTTTTCGTCAAATAAATGTGTCAAAGATTTGGAACTTATGCTCGTGCACGGCCACAAATCTGTGTACTCATCAAATGATTTCACTTTTATTTTTCGACGCAAGGGCGGATAAGTGCAAACAAAAAGTAGTTGAACTTTCGATTATCGTCTCGTTGAATAAAATTGCAAATATGCCTATTCATTGGACTGATCGAACGGTAGAAATCCTGCGATTTTGATGTTGCCGGGTGTAATCGTAATGATACCGCATCAACAACCAGACACCTATTCCACAACCCATGTTCGCTTTCTTTTTGTTTCATGATTATGAATACGGTTCCTTCACACGGAGAACCGTTAGTTCAAACCAACCATGTGAAGTGGTGCTGTGATCGTCAAATTTATTTGATGGCTTCGTACATGGTCAAGGAAAATTTGGAGAGACCGTCTAAGAAATTTGTCAAATTTTCTTTGCTACCGTACGACGGGCTTTAGCCATTTAGTATATCTGTCGTAGAAGCAACCAGAATTCAAAATAAAGGAGGACTAAATACTCACTCACTCGTTGTAATTTTAATTTTATTTGTAAAGATTGTGCAATTTCTAAAATACATAATTATGATGTTTGAAAAGATTTAACTTTGCTTGTTTTCGTTGTGCTAAATACATGTTTGAGCATCATACAAGAAGTTTTCGTTGTGCTAAATACATGTTTGAGCATCATACAAGATTTTACTATTAGTATTTCTATCACTTCGACAACAGAAATGAGACTAGCTCCCAAACAAAGTCCAAGATAGCCACCAACAGTACCTGTGAAATAAAAAGTTAAATATGCCATTATAGTGCTAATAAGACTGCAAGCCAAAATAATTTTTCGCCATTAATCAGTTTTTATAAGTTTAAGCTCTTGTACTTGCATTCTTCTTTAAAAATATTTCTTACCTGTTAACCATCGAAACATGTCGCGGCCTTTTTGATCGACAACCATCTTGAATCTTACATGTATTTATATTTTAGATAAAAATTGAGACAAAGTTGTAATTAGGCCGACTAAGGCGGGAAAATGGGTAGGCTCCCAAAATAAATTTAGTTTATACCGGTTAAAGAATGTAAGATTCAATAAGTTTGCCGATGACCATGTTTTAACTCTTCAGCAAAGATTGGGGATTTGTTGTAAATAATAACAATATTGCTTCTTAATTATTTCAATAATCAAGCATTTGGAGAGTGCTGGAAACCACAATTTTCTAAATGATGCACATGTTAATGTTGAAAAAGATTGCGTTGGTGGAATTGCAACGCAGTAAAGATTGAGAGAGAGAGATAAATACAAATGCAACACAGTTGATTTATTGATACATATTATTGCTGCGTGATCATTCAGTAATTTAAATAAAGCATTACACGAATATTATTTAGTTTTAATAGTTCATAATTATGATTTAATGGGACTTTTACAGAGAGGGAGAGATGGGGTTTAACGTCCACTCGACACAAACTAGGTCATTTTGGGATCAACATATGGTTTCAATTTTATTTCAACAATTCGCTTGCGCGTAGGGGTCTTTAGCAGTGGGAGGAAACCGGAGTGCCCGGAGGAAACCCACGAGGTTGAGAAGGCGCCCCTGTATGCCACATACGCTCACACCAGGGATCGAAACCACAACCGCAAGCCAGAGGTGACCGGCCAGCTAGAGGTCGAGGCGCGGCCTTCTAGACCATTAGGCCATCCCAACCCCCAGTAAAGATTGAAGTTGGTAGTTATTGATGTAAAAGATCCATGTTTTTAATCAAATAAGGTTTAACTACAGGATTTCTATGACGTTGGTAACGGGAAAACAAACTCCCAAACAAAGTCTTCCGCCTTCATTAGCCCAGTAAAGGAGCAGAGCGGTAGAACGTTAACCCCATTTCATTTCATTTCCAAGTGAATCCCGCGATAGCCATCAACAGAATCTGAAACCGGAAGGTAAATCTCCACCACTCACTCAACCGTATATACAGCCTATATGATGCAAATCATACTCACCCAGTATCTGATCTGTACTGTATTCTGGTTTGTGTTCAATGGTTTCAACGAGCATTTTCTTAAAATTAATGTTGAACTTGATAAGGTTACGCCTGTGGACAAAATATATACCCAAATTGCTCACTACACTTATTATTTTAGCGTTTTCCGGGGTTGTATCCGGATTATCGCCCTTATTGTTGAAATTGTTTGACGTTCTAACATCTGACGTCAACTGGCATACTATCGCCATTGAAGAGACGACCATTGTCAAGATCGGTCGCATTATTTCTGTTACCTCTTTTTTTTTTCAAATCATTTTTAGTGAAGCCTGTACCATAACAGGCCCGGGACTGTACAGCGCAGTGGACGCTTACGGCTGGCCCCCGGATCCATTCACTTGATTTGATATTTTCCGCAGGTTAATCTTATAGGTTTTTGTTTTTTCGTGTAGTGCGGTCCTCCTTCACTTACTATTAGAAACACCAATCAACTAATCATTAAACTGCAAGTGTGTTAATATTTGTTAATCAATTCGGTTTGTGTTAAAATATTCGGTATTGTTGTAATCTTCATTTAAGCAAGCACCACGCAAGAAAAATATCTGCCAAATCTAACAAAATGGGGACGGAAGCATATACAGTATAATATATAATTATATTCTTTTCTAGTTCGATCCCTCTGCCGCTAAATGGTATTGCAGCATTTGCGCAAATCAGAATAAACAATTTTTAAAACAACACACCTAACACATCCAGCAAATAGTTTATCAAATAACTAAAGGGGTCCCCCAAACTCAAAACTGAGTGGAGAAATTTAATAATCAACAAATACCAACCCAGCATTTTCTACATCGGGAGCTTCACCCAAGTCCACCAGTTGTTGTATAGTAGCATCGTTAGGAAAGTAAGAAAAGGATGAATCAGTTCGGTATTCTGTCAAAACACACGGATAGGTACACTGACAAATCTTACCTCTCGCTGCTTCTTTCTGGAGTTTTACTATAGAAAAAAAACATTAGATTGAGAAATGAAATTCCATGTCATTTAATTATTGCATCTAAGAGTTGCATCAATATAATGACAGTTTGCTACATGAAAATGGGATCACGGCGGCTAAGAAGTTGGGTGCTCAACCCATGCAATGGCCGAGAAAGTGCATCCAGATTTTCCGGAGTGTTTCACCCTAGACGTTCGGATGGGACGAAAAATCGAGACCCCGTGTACATAATGGCGTACACGTAAAAGATCCTTTGGCAATTGGAATTCGATATAAGAGTACGCCGTAGAGCCGCTGTCCGGGCAAAATTTCCAAATAGCCCGTCTTCATTAGCCCAGTTCGGAGCACACTAGTAGGACGTTAATCCCCATTTTATTTCTTTCATTTACAAGAGAAAGATAATAATGTAGGCATCTGATTAACAAATCTGGTAATTCTTAGTATATTCAATAAATTAACTTTTCAGTGTACGATAAATCACGAGACCAAGGCTATGCTGGGGAAAGAAAGTCGGGGACTTTGACTTGCTTATAAACCGTCAATGTTTACATGTAAGTAAATGAGAATATCCCAAAGAAAAAACACTTATATCATGTTATTTAATGAAAAGGACCTACCCTGGAAGAACAACCCTTAAAAGAAAAGCTATCAGAAGAATAACCCCAAATTCCCCTGTATATATTCAAAACTGCTCCGACTTTCACTCCGCAAGTTATTCCGGACATAGAATATACCTCAAATATCGCACAGATTTACCGTTATAGGTTTATGATAACAATGAAAGTGATTTGGTGACTTATATTTGTACAGAAATATAAATCTGAAGAATGGGTATACTTATTAATAAACGTGTAGCATAGTCCAGAACCCCAAAACAGTGTACACCTGTGAGTGGGGACGGATGCCCACAACCCAACTACGCCACCCGTTTCGGTATAATATAATATTCTAGTGAGTAGCTTCGGGTTCCCGCATGTGTTCTATTGTATGTAAGTGACGTATGCTTGATAAGGTGAGCTTATTATTCTCTTCTGTCACTTTCCATGTGGGATATTCCCTAAGCTATACCCTTTAAAGGAGCTAAATCGCTAATATTTGAGACCTAGAAATTGCCACAAATGGGTTGCAACGCATATAATAATGTAATATGAATGTATACAAACTGATTTACATTCAATAGTTTTCGTTTGTACTCTAATTCCAAATTAGTTATGTTCGGCGAAATACGCCAGAAGTTTCAATCGAGTGGCTATTTCGAGTGTCTGGTTATTCCAGTCTGCATACGCCGTTTGATTTGGTGCAATGTTTCTAGCCTCGTTCCTCTAGTCTTGCTAGTACTGGGACTGAAACGCATTATGGTACACGATTCGTGTACCAATGCTAAAAAATGGTATATTTTGTTTTAAATATTGGATATCAAAAGCCCACCTTTTCCCGGTAAAATGACAACATCAGTGTTGATTTAAACTGACAAATAATTCGTATTTTGAATGCCGACGACTTTGGACGATATTGAGTTAGAGACTTAGCTACTTTAATACGCTGTATACTTGTACGCAAACATGTTACTCACCCGCGATTTCTAAAGACAAAACTGGAAGTATGATTAAGGAAGAATGGCATTTACTGTACCGAATCGTTGACGATTGATTTAAAATGTTAAAACATCTTCAAGAAAG
Organism: Patella ulyssiponensis; assembly: GCA_963678685.1. Lineage (NCBI taxonomy): Eukaryota > Metazoa > Mollusca > Gastropoda > Patellidae > Patella > Patella ulyssiponensis. The sequence goes on along the minus strand of OY783230.1, from coordinate 62,381,575 downwards.
CATGTAGTCAAAATATTATACAATACATACATTTTTATGGACACCAATCACTAAGCTTATTAACTGCAACATTTCAACGAAGGTACTCTTGTCGTTGATGTCCGTCTTCATTAGAACAGTCAGAGCATAACAGTAGGACGTTTAACCCCATTTTATTTCTCGTCTTTGATATAACTTTTACTTGTCCTCACCTTTGTGTCTTGTAAAACACTCTAAATAAACTTTGACAGGTTCTTTGCAGTTTTGTTCGATGTCTTCAATATCTACATCTGTGAAATAAAATGAAATGAAATGGAGTTTAACGTCCTACTTTTCTATTCCTAACCTGGGCTAATAAAGAAGGGCAAACGGCATACAGAGTGCTATGAGGGAAATTTTTCCCGCACAGCGGCGCCACGGCCCACTCTAATTGAATTCCAACTGCCAAGGGATCTTTTACGAGCACGCCAATGTGTACACAGGACCTCGGGTTTTCGTCCCATCTGTACGACTAGACAGATGTTCCTTTCAGGCCCTCCGTCCTACATCACTGACAAGGGGGAAACCACGCCGGAAAATCTGGATGAACTTTCTCGGCCAAGCAAAGATGGACCACCGACCTCCAGGCAAACGAACCAGCATCTTACCCACTTAAACCCGTGATCCCCAATCCCCCTATCTCCCTCTCTTATGTCCCATCCAAGGAATCATATGAAAAAAGTACCAAGAATTAACAAAACATAGTCTAATTTTCCTTTAAGCGCTCGCACTCGGTTCATCAGCTGGAGAAAGACCCAAGAGTTAGAAACTGTGGTATGTGTTCAATAAAGATATCAGCTGCCCAGGAGATCGGCGATTGACGAAGCTGTTATATTGATATTCCGAATTACTTCTTACCTTCGTCCTCATATAATTTTGGCATGCAGGGACATTCTTCTCTTAATTTCTTGTTTACACAGTCATTTATACAATTACTGCGACTGTAATGTATGGACTCATTACAATAATTTCGACGAATTGATCTGTATGGTTCGGGCAAGAAGTATGTCTGAAAAGAAAGTTTTTTGGGGTTTTTTTTAATTTGAAGTCACTGTCAGCAACTCTTACACAGCTTGGATCGAAGTTACTCGATCACCACATGTGGAACTCTTTGCTTCAGTATCAAAATCACAATCAGTCCCGAAAGTGTAATCTCAATATTTTCATGACAGCTTTCAGCTCACGCAAACGGTGTTATATTTAAAAATATAAATAACATTGACAACAAACAGGCTCGGGTGTATATCTTATATAAATTAGGTACTTAGAATATTGAAAACCGGTCATGGGTATTCGTTTAGTCCCATAACGGAATTGGCTAGTCGAATAAGAAAGTGGGTGTTGCATTTAATAGGTACCACTATGGAAAGAAACGTACATATGGAATCTTGGAATTGACACGTCATATCACACATCAATTGGGCATTATCTAATAAATAAGCATACCAAGTTTGATGTCGATCTGGCATGAATTGGCGGAGCCGTGGGCTTTTGTGGAAGAGCGCCGCCCTCAAGAAATGGAATGAGGTTTAACGTCTTACTGTTCTACTTCTAAACTGGGCTAATGAAGACGGGCATGCGCCATACAGTGTGCTATGATGGAGATTTTGCCTGGGCAGCTACGGCCTTCTCTTATATCGAATTCCAACTGCCAAGAGATCTTTTACGTCCTGCATCACTGACAAAGCGAACCACGCCGGAAAATCTGGATGAACTTTCTCTGCCAATGCACCCGACCTCCAGGCTAGCGAACCAGCGTCGTACCCACTTAGCCACGTGACCCCCCCCTCCCTGCGTTGACCTAAGGAACGAAATGTTCCAATAAATTATAAGAAATAATCACCTCTATCTTTTTTAAACGAATATTAGTATATGTTCCTGGTGACAGTATAAAGTCAGGTGATTCTGGTGGATAATCTTCATAAATGGAATGGATATAGAGCTTAAATGTAAATCACACAATGGTTTAAAAATCATTTTAACATGTGATTATCGTTTCGTGCACCAACATCAATAGTTTCCGTCCTTAAGGTATAAGGGATGAGTATACCAAGTTCCAAGATAATCCATTCAGAATTGTGGCATTTGGGCGTTAAAGGCAAAAAATGGGCGAGGCTCTTACCCATGGGTCGGGGCATTCACCTAGATCAACGGTTGCCGCCTTTAGGCTATAAGAATACAGATGAGAATACATATGATAAGTATTAAGCTGATCCATTCAAAAGTGTGGCCTGCAAAAGATAAACCCAAATATTGGGCGAGGCTCTGTCCGTGGGTTCGGACGATCACCAAAATCAAAAGGGGTCATCCTGAAGGCGAAACAAAACACACAAACAAATATTGGGCGTGACCCTGTCCCGGCCATGCGCCAAAGGTAATAGGTCGGCCTAAGGGTATAAGGAAAAGGCATAAGAATTGCGGTCTGTAAGTGTCATACAGACACACAAAAAGAAAATGGGCATGGCGCTGCCCCTGGGCGTTGGGCATTCACTGCAAATGGGGATGGGCCTTAGGAAAGAAGGAATAAGTACGCAAAGTTTCAAGATGATACGTTTAGAAATGCGACATGTAGACGACAAACAAACAGATACAAGAAATGGGCGTTGCTCTGCCCCCGGGGTCGGACATGCACCAAAAACAATAAGGATCATATTTAGGGTATGAAACATTTCAAGAAGATCACTCGAGAATTTAATTGGTGACCTGTACAGTGTCCGCACACAAAAGGTAAACGAAAATCTGGACAGGTGTTACGTAATACGTCGACATAAACTCATGGTCGTATGAAACGGAGTTATCAGCATCCCACAGATTTATCGACCAGTTTCTGGTAACTGACACCCTTATTCCTGGAGTGCTTACCTTTAATCCAGCGGACAGATAAAATCCATGATTACAGGAATCTTGTCGTATATCAGCGATAATCTCTAACCCGGCCCCTGTTCCACTGGTAGTAGTGATGTAACTTGTATTCCGTTCTCGTGCTTTTTGTCCGTTAAAAATAAAACAGGTTCCGTCGTAGGTAGTGGTCACAGTTTCAAATGTCGATAAAACGTTTAGATCATTCCCATTCCACCGAACTAATTTGAATAATTCCGTCATAACTACAGAGGTTTGTTCCGCAACATATTCGTAATATTTAAAGCTGTATGAAATGTTACCGGCTGTACTGGACATCAACGATACCCAATTGCTATATGCCCACATCATTTCTTTACTTTGCTTTGATAAATTTATTTTGGAAAAATCATAAGGACAAGAACTACAGATTGTAATCGCTGGAAATTCGATCTTCTTTTTGTAGTTAAGTTTAAAAACTGTTCGAACCTTGTTTTGATTTATTGCTACAATCAAATCGATAGAGGTGTATGCCAAGCCACCAAATCCAACGGCAACGACGAGGAACCAAACTATCCTGCAAATAATAATAATAATGCCTTTATAGACCAACCATTATCAGTTGCACATCCTTTGCTACTGTATCCTAAGGTCTGTCATTGAGTCAACTGAAGAGTAGGGTCCAACCAGATTGGTTTTCTCCTGGTTTCCTCCCACTGCTAACGATGCCTACACGGAAGCGAATTAATGAAGTAAAATTGTACCATGTGTTAGTCCCGAAATGACATAGTTTGTGTCAATGAACGTTAAAACCCATTTCTCTCTGTCTTTCTTTTTCTTGCGAATTTCTATCGTAACCCGGGCTTATTAGTCATAACCCAATGCTTTTATCGGCCACCTTTCTTCGGTGCTATCGAAGGGGTTAGTGTGTTAAGTCATGGGTAGTTACGAGTCATTCTCAGGTGAGACAATATGTTTTGCATTTAGCGACAACAAAAACGCGTCTGCAGAAATGAAATGAAATGAGGTTTAACGTCCTACTTGAAATCTACAAACAAAATTTCGATAAACGAACAGAAGTACATTTCAGATGGTTTTGACATAATTGTATTAGGAGGTATCCCCCGTTACAAAATGCTGCGAAAGGGGGGGGGGGCGAATGGTTAACATGTGCGTTCTGTATCATAAAGCCTATCATAGAGTCAACTGGCGTGGTTACTGATCCCCAGTTGTACGTGACAAGGAATGGGATCGCCTGTCCAACCTCGTGAAATAAAATGAAACAATATGTTAGTCCCGAAATGTTCTAGTTGTGTCGAGTGGTCGTTAAACCTCAATTCTCTCTCTCTCTCACACAGAATGATGCATTAGTAACATTTATGAATAGAAAGTACAGATAGTGGAAATATATTGGAACGTTTGAGTCAAATTAACTTTTTCTCACCGAATTTATGACTGTTCGACTTGGCCAGATATGACCTAAATAGTCTCGATTTTGGATAATGCCACCACGGATAGCATTGCTGATGATATACGTACAAGATTTCGCGAATGTTCACTAGAATTAAGCTATGAATTATAGAATTTTGCCACTGTGGAGACATTCAAATGCCCCAATAAATATTCATTCGGAAAGAGTCACTCCAGTGTTAAACTTATTAGACACAACCAATCAGAATATTGGGCTACTTTACATTCAACATTCAATTAGTAGTTCACGTACCTTGACCAACGAGATTTTGAGTCATTTCCAATGTTGTTACACCCATGAAGACTTGTGTTTTCAAGAAAGTTCAAGTTGTGGTGCGAATCCATCTTTTTGTTTGACTCTTCCTGTGATTGGTTTGAAATCATTTATTATACTAATGATACATGTCTTAATCGTGTGATCGGTACCTAACAACCAGAAAAGAGCAGAGTATATGTAATCAATGAATATATACAAATAGAAACACCAGACCAACTTTACACAACTGAGAAACATTTTTAAATCATTTAGTATGTTTCATTGGAGGGTGGCATGGTAGTGACTTTTACCACGACTGAACTTACAAATGATTCCACTGCTGATGTCTTACGTCGTGACTCCATCCACGCGAGCACCGGTTGGTCGGTTGGTAAGACCTTAGCTTGCTACCTGAAGGTCCCGTGTTTGATCTCTGCGTTGGCCTCCTTGTCAATGTGCACGAGACGTCGGTTTTTTGTCCTATCCTAAGGATTAGACAGCTGTCCTTCTCAAGCCCTCCGTCCTGTATCACTGTCAAGGGCGAATTTCTCGGCCAATGCAGCGTCTCACCCACCTTGCCACAAATCAGGCATTTTGGGTTCTTCGCCCCCTCCCACAATCTTTAAAATAACACCATTAGCTTTCGTTGCAATAAGAAAATAATGGTGCTTTTATACCTCATTTTTATAGGTAACACAATCAGCATTATTTCGCTTTGGACCTATTTAACCATTAGTTACAAATCTTATGTAAAGAATTTAATACAAATGCAACAATTGATTTATTGATAATTATTATTGCTGCCTGATCATTCAGTAATTTAAATAAAGCATTAGACGAATAATATTTACTTTTAATAGTTCATAATTATGATTTAATGGGACTTTTCACTGAGAGAGAGTGAGAAATGGGGTTTCACGTCCACTCGACACAAACTAGGTCATTTCGGGACTAAAATATGGTTTTTAATTTTATTTCTTTTATTCGCATGCGCGTAGGGGTCTTTAGCAGTGGGAGGAAACCCACGTACGCTCACACCATGGATCCAAACCACAGCCGCAAGCCAGAGGTGACCGGCCAGCTAGAGGTCAAAGCGCGGCACTCTAGATCACTAGGCCACCCCAACCCCCCACTTTTCACCGAACGGCATTTGCTATATGTTAAGTTGGTGTATGTTTAACTATGATATAAAGTATACAGGAAGGAAATTTCATTCATCAACAATTACTGGAGGCGTTTGTATATCAGAAATGTTTTCGGCAAAGACTGTTCAACTCCCGAACGGAAGTCATAGGTTGCAAGATATCATACAGTTTTATTAGTTTTTGAATTTGTTTCGTCCCCTCAGTCGAAACCCTTGTAAATGTTTTATGATGTTTTGACCCCTCTGACTTTGTACCGTTGATTACAGATTAAACATCCATAAGTGTACAAATGTGTTGTTGTTGATGTGTTCCCATTTGAATATTGTTCACAATAAGAAGCAAAATAAATAGCATATGTTTACAGGATCATTTTGTTATCCAAAATATGGATATCGTTCGCAGATGATTCGTACTACATAATGTAACGGGAGCAGTCAAATTACTTCACTCTAAGCCGTGAATCAAACAAATTTAAACAAAGGTAACCTGGCAACGAAATATACTCCCAAATGCAAATAGAAAGACATAACAGTTCCGTGGAAAGCAATTACTGTATTGTAATCAACTGTTGTATTTATTTTAATGCCACAATTACTTGGCTCACCTGTTAAATATCTCGATTTATTATTATGAGTACTGTGAGTGAATTTTGGCCAGTTACTGTTAGGCCCTGTATCCATAAGTTGTGACCTGACCCTGTACCCGCCCGTATCCATAGGCTGTTCCCTTGCGGTGCGCGCAATGTACGATGGAAGGATAGGTAAAAGAACTAAAAGAAAAGTCTACATACGAACGTTGATGAGAAAGCAAAAAAAAACACAAGACTAACATTATGCGAACAGTTGTTTTATTGATAGCTCGACGATGAACTTAACTACTGAAAATTGGAAGGATGAGGAGGGTGTCGTTATTGTATTTATTTTCCTCGCTGGTGCTCATCTCAGAAGACAACATGACTTCAGACAACGCCCACGATGCTTGGTCCGGACATTTTTTGGAACTCGCAATAAACTGGGTGAATTTCACACAAGTTTATTGCATTTATTTTCCTCGCTGGTGCTCACCTCAGAAGACAATATGACTTCAGACAACGCCCACGGTACTGGGTCCGGACATTTATTGGAACTCGCAATAAACTGGGTGAATTTCACACAAGTTTATTGCATTTATTTTCCTGGCTGGTGCTCATCTCCGAAGACAACATGACTTCAGACAACGCCCACGGTGCTGGATCCGGACACAAGTTTCCAGGCCTTGAAACAGACCGGGAGATGTATCTCCATACAATATCGTACTGGTAATTGCGTGTTCCCTCTTGCGCAGCTGCAAAAGAATTGACATTTGATTGTCAGTGTTCCCGGTCACAAGACCACATGTTCCGTGCGCGAGGCCACACGTTCCCTGGATACAACCTATGGGAACAGGCACATTAAAAAACAAAGGTTCATTGTCCTTGTGGTGCGTCACAAGGTCGCATGGGAACACGTCACAAGGGAACACGCCACAAGTGAACAACCTATGGATACAGGGCCTAATGCTACCCCCTTCCAATCAAAATGCATCGGATCAATAGGGCATACGTAGACAAATGATACCATTCTTTCAACGTATGTGTGAAAAATGCCATTAAATGATTCGAGAGACATCGGACGACATCATACATGACTTACAATGGCGTGGAGAGATGACTTGTCCGACGGGGTGTAAGCTCCCACCATCCATTTCAGCGGGCATCCAATTGGGACACCACCTTGATTAATATGACTTATTTATGTTTAATTTGAATGAAACAAAAGGTTATTTGATCTCTTCGAGAATTTAAAATGCCATACTTTCCCTCAATTCTCAGAACAAGCTCCTATACGTGTTTAAATTAGTGATAGGCTAAGGAATATGTTGCAGTACATGTTCCTATTACATTAATTTGTGACTTTGCATTTATGAACCCAGCAATCCATAACTTAGTCTAGAATTGTAACCAGACACTTTCATGAAAGTATTTATTCAACAGCGATGTATGGATATATGAAACTTCTACGGTGATGTACAATATTGACTTAGTACTTAAAAGCATGTACATTAGGCAAAATCGAAATCTTGGACTTTACGGGTTGTATGATAAGGTCGAAAACTCTGTCGACTTATTGGCTTATTACTAAGCATGCAAAGTTTAAAATAACAGTTTGCCCCATGAGGTCGAAAACTCGGGCGTCTGATCGACTTATCACTTAAAGACATGCAAATTCTAAATAACAGTTTGCACAATGGGGTCGAAAACTCGGTAGTCTTGAGATTGAACTTGCATAGCAAAACAAGAACTCTGACTTCTTGAAGTAAATACACCAGGACATTTTTAAAAGGTGGCCAGGCAAATTGTGGAAGTACACCCATACATATAAATGAAATGGAATGGGGTTAAACGTCCCACTTTTCTCCCACTACTGGGCTAATGACGTCGGGTATACGTCATGCAGAGCGTAATGGGGGAAATTGTGGCCGGACAGCGGCGCTACTGGCTACTCTTACGTCAAACTGCGGATTCTGACCTCACTGTCCCTATATACATTTTCTATACATATTACATATTTTGATCACAATAAATATAAAACACACATATTAACGTTTTCACAAATATTATGGTGCGTTTTAGAAAGAATTCTGAGGTTGCTGTGTGTTTTTCGAATGATTACATGTTGTGAAAATAAAACTTTTGTGCCTTGTTTATTAAACATGGCTACAGTATTAATAAAACTGTAGTCTGTGCTAATCGCACACAAACCTTCAACTGCGCAGGAATGATATTCAGTACTCGCCGATGTGATCTTAGGGCACTGTAATCAATGGAAATATTGCATGACTTCTCGAAATGTGTGTAACAATATCATGAACCAACTGTTCACTCTCATGCAATATTTTTAATGACTATAGTACCGTAAGATAAAACAGAAGTGGATGCTGAAATTTTGTTTTTGGTTTTGATCAGAGTAACCTGATCATTTTCTAGATGGTATAATATTGCATTATTGAGATAGAAGCTGGGATTTAAAAAAAACATCTGATACGCTATTTTTCGAGATGCTAAATTTTATTCCATGTCAGATTCTTCCCCCAAAAAAGATCTGTTCTGATTCTTTCTCTTGTTTATAAGCACATGCAATAACAATCTCACTATATTATTGTCTGCTACGACCCTTCGTCTTTTTCAACAAGGACTTTGGCCATTGCTGGTCCCAGTCATATGGATATTAAATCTTCCCATATCAGAATTGTTAATTCCATACGCCGAATAAAATTTAATCCATTTGTGCAGACCCATAAAAAAATTCATCTTATTAAGCGTTTCTGAAGAGATTGGCCCAAACCTGAAGATACAACCGACATTTTTAAATTTTAAACCGAGAGCTCAACCAGAATGTGAGCATTGTTATGTTCCTTTGACAAAGATATAAGATGACATTGTGACCGTTGCCAGTCACTACAATGCTTGTTCGGACAATCGATGTTATTATTATTTGAGCCATGTTTGTTATTTATTTGGATTTGTATATACATGTATATAATATTTTCTATTTTACATTTTAACGATTTATATCCATAAACGATTGATATTGTCTTTATAAACATAGCTCGGGGTATGTTTGGTGCAATATAGCCCAGTTGGTGCCGAGGTTCCATTTAACCACGTTTCATTTCTTACCTCTAAGAACTAATAATAAATTGATGTGGTATATTGCGTATATACAAATAAATGCGGTCTATGTTTATGTAACAAATGGCTTGACAGTAATTCTATGTCTTGGCGATGATTTTCTTACACACAAATAATAACAATAATATAAACAGGCTTCAATTATTTCTATGGTTGTTATTATACTTGCTCCTAGGAATAGTCCCGAATGACCGCCAATGGTACCTGCATTGGAAAATAAACACGAACACGTCATTTAAAGATTAATGTTAACTTACATTATAATATTATAAGTGTTATTTAGTGGTTGATAGCGGGGCATTAAGTAAAAATATGTATTATTGAAACAACACGAGTGACGTTAGTCAATGAAATAGAGATACTCGCACGTGCTTTTCAGTGAAATACGTCAAACGGGTCCAAACATTTAACTAGTATAAATAATGTACGCTTGGCACATTGCCCGTACCATTATTTCAAATAGTGATACGCCAATGAAGTTGTGTAAATACTAACAAAATAGAGAGAGAGAGATGGGGTTTAACATCCACTCGACACAAACTAGGTCATTTCGAGACTAACATATCTAATTTTATTCAATAATTCGCTTGCGTGTAGGGGTCTTTTAGCAGTGGGAGGAAACCGGAGTGCCCGGAGGAAACCCACGAGGTTGAGAAGGCGCCCCCATCTCCATGCCACATACGCTCACTCCAGGGATCGAAACCACAGCCGCAAACCAGAGGTGACGGGCCAGTTAGAGTTCGAAGCGCGGCACTCTAGACCACTAGGCCATCCCAACCCCCTCTTAACAAAATAGAACGTAACCCTCATTTTCAGTTTATTTCATTTTGTATTTAAGCCTCCCACCACACATAATTGAGTACCATGGCATCTCCAATTTCGCCTACAGTCGATCGTTTTTGTGTATTTCAGATAATTGAGTACTTGCTATGGGACCAACGACGTTAAGTCCACTGGGAGTCCACTCTGGCTAAGAACCATTTTTTTTTAAAATGGTTAAATCCAACAGAATGATTTAGCATGGCCATACCAAGATTTCGACGAATGAAGGTTTTGCGGGTAGATCCCATATATTTTAAAATGAGTGGCACGTATCGTTTGTTTAAAAAAAAGTTCTTGTACGGAGAGACATTAACATCTATTTCAAATCTTAAAATATCGACTTCCGCCTATTCACTGACATCAATCATCATTACCTATTATGGATGTGGCTGTATCGGCCTTTTCATAGTAAACACCTTCTACAACCAAATCTCTGTAGTTCATATTAAATCTTAGCAAATTCTTTCTGAAATTAAACATATTATAAAAATAACTATGGAATACTACGGTGGACATATCCTACATAATTTTAAAATTCACGAATTAGTTTGGACAATTGGTTGCTATTAGTTAACAGTCCATCTCTAGGGTTTTTTTTGGTCTAACCGTTTTGTTGGGGTTTTGTAATTGGCTATTTTGTCCTTGATCATTTAAAGACCGATTATGTAAAATAATCGTATAAATTCCACTGACCTTGCGTAATCAATGTCCGGTATTGCGTTTAAATCCACCAAACGTTGACTGACAGCATCCGTTGGAAAGTAGGAAAACGACAAGTCTGTTGTGAATTCTGTTAGCGTACATGGATAAGGACAGTAACACAGCTCACCATTTTCAGCTTGATTACTGATTTTGTCTTGAAAAACAATGAAATTACGGAAGCTCAAATACGAACTATTTTTGTTTTTTATCGATTTCCTATTTCTATTTTTAATTTTCAATTTTGTAAAATAATTTTCAATTTTGTAAAATAATTTTCAATTTTGTAAAATAATTTTCAATTTTGTAAAATAATTTTTTTTCAATTTTGTAAAATAATTTTCAATTTTGTAAAATAATTTTCAATTTTGTAAAATAATATTCAATTTTGTAAATTAATTTTCAATTTTGTAAATTAATTTTCAATTTTGTAAATTAATTTTCAATTTTGTAAATTAATTTTCAATTTTAAACTTTTAATTTTATATTTTGTATTTGAATTTCTATTTTGTAAAATAATTTATAATTTTGTTTTTTCTCGTGCACCACAGCCCGAGGTCAGATAGAAGGCAGATTAGCCGAGGAAGGCTGAATGTACATGCGTCTTTTAAACAAAATGGCTACATAGGACATTCCATCCACATTTAACATTATTTCGTTATTATAAGTTTGAGATTTGGTCGGTATACTGATTGTCTCTCTGTCATGTTTCAAAAGACACTGTGTTGTAATCTATATATCCCTTTGTTTTAATGAATACAAGCGCGTTACAATATTTTAAGCCATTCTTGTATGTCTTTTGAGCCATTGAAAATGTGGACTTTACACCAAGTTTAGGGTATTTATAACGTATAAATAATGTATCAACTATTGCAGCCATAAAAAAATCTATTGTTGTGCTCGGTGCTGTTATATCTTTCGTGCACTGATTGGGATCTTTGTATTAATTATTTCTTGCATATGTTGTATGGAAGGTTTGGCTATTTCTATAATCTAAGAACGATATGGTGTATTTTGTTTCTTCAAATTTGGATTATTTAGAGATGAGGTACCATTCCTTTACATTGCGTCTACAAGCTAGTACTTTGGAAGAGTCTATTTTAATACATATGTGTGCTATACATAGCACCCTAACAGAATCTTACTGTCAATTTAGGTCAAAGGTGATGAAAACTGATAAGGATGTAAAGAAGACATAAATTTAAGATAGGGTATGTGTGTACAGAAAGAGAGAGAAAATGGGGTTTAACGTCCAGTCGATACAAACTAGGTCATTTTGGGACTAACATATGGTTCAATTTTATTTCAATAATTCGCTTGCGCGTAGGGATCTTTAGCAGTGGGAGGACACCGGAGTACCCGGAGGAAACCCACGAGGTTGAAAAGGCTCCCATATCTCCATGCCTCATACGCTCACACCAGGGATCGAAACAATAGCCGCAAGCCAGAGGTGACCGGCCAGCTAGAGGTCGAAGCGCGGCACTCTAGACCACTAGGTCATCCCAACCCCCCGTCTGTGTGTACTTATTCTGGTATTAGTTAAGTGGCCTGATAATGAATAGTATACTTTGTAATATTTATTAGCAATATATTTCATTTTCAGTTAATCGTCTCCAATAACCTCCGTCTATATCAAAAATTGTGTCTCTGAGATAGGTGTACCTTTCAGTATTGATGTCAATAAACTATATTTTCCCCTCAATGAATTTTCACTGTTTTAGGTCGATTTCGTGTATTTGAAAACAAATTAACAAAATAAAAAGTTATTCTACAAAATTAAAAATCTTTCTACAAAATTAGATATTTTTTTACAAAATTAGAAATTATTTTACAAAATTAGAAATTATTTTACAAAATTAGAAATTATTTTACAAAATTAGAAATTATTTTACAAAATTAGAAATTATTTTACAAAATTAAAAATTGAAAAATAAAAATAGGAAATACAAAGTACAAAATTAGAAATTATACTACAAAATCTTAAATTAAAAATGGAAATTACAATTTTTTTTTCAAAATTAAACATTAAAAATAAAAATATTAAATAAAAAAAACAAAAATAGTTCGTATTTGAGCTTCCGTATGAAATGGAGGTTAAAGTCTACTTTTTTGCCACAACGGAGCTATTGAAGATGGGTATACGTCATAAGGTGGTTGCGGCGGAAATGTTTTCCAACAATCAAGGTTTCTTTCACGTGGACACCAACATGTACATGGGTTCTCGGTTTCTCCTAGCTACCATCCATTCGGACGACTATACCCCAAAAGTCCCTAGTGGTATATTCTCGATCGAATCCGAGACATCCTACTCGCAGAGCTATCATGGCTCCCATCGTGAGATAACAGAAATAGTCAATGGAAATGGGATAGCAACATGTGGATTGTACCGGTCGAGGGGAGGGGCAAGGGGGCCTCTATGTAGTGCGTTTACTTTAGGTTGATTCAAGTGCCCCAGGCTTATGTGTATCTTGTCCATAAGTAAATTAACGAGGGGAGGGGGCTTAGAGGTTTTCTTGTTTCCAAACCACAGGGTACATACTACTCAACCTACCTTTATGTTCGCGATAACAATTAAAGGCATCGGTGTCTATTCGGCAGTCATCTGTAAAACAAAAGAGGAAGAGCTTCACAAACATAAGGTAATGGACAGTAAAATTCTGAGGGGAGACGGAGGCTTCATGTGGGGATTTGTATCAATGATCTATATTATAAGACTATGGGGCTGAGAAGTGAATTATTGAAATAAAATTGAACCATTTGTTAGTCCCGAAATAAATTATTGAACCCCACTTATCGCTCTGTATAAGACCATTATTCCTAATCTATTATCATAGTCTGTTATATAAAAAGATGTCTGCAGAACATAAAAGTAATTTTTTCTCAAATATTTAGTAAAACACTCTCATCCTATTATATATAAAGAAACATGGTGTAGTCAATAAATCATAATTCAAATCATTCATATTACCTGTAGCACTGATGCCTGGAATACAGGGACATTTTGTAACTAGCCTTTCATTAACGCAGTCATTGATGCAATTAATTCTGCTATAATTAACTTCGTCTGAACAATATAAATCACCAATTGATTCGTAGGGATTTGGTAAGAAATGGACCTAAAATTAGAACAGAAAGTTCGGACCTCTTATCTCTAGGAGTTTAACTTATAATACCAAACATGGCGCGATTCCGATAAAAAAAAATCTTATTTGAAAACCAAATTAAATCAAATGTTTCAAAATACTGCAGGCCTGGATATGTATTGAGTTTAATTGAGATAACTAAAGTCAGGTTTACTATGATTACAGTGGGGTAAATATCGAAAAGAATCCGCTATGTATGATCGTCGGTTGCTACGAGACAAATTAAGTTTAGATCATTACCAAATAAAACGAATGATTACCGGAGAATGCAATTATAAACAACTGCGGTTATGACGATAAATATATTTGTGTCTGGATGTGGGCAAGCTCTTAAATATGGACAAGTTGTGTAATATGAAAATCAGTATGAACGTTACCTGTGATTTTCTGAGTCCAATATTTGTTGACGTACCAGGTGATAATAATACATCAGGAGATCCAGTCTCAATCACCTCCAATGGCGAATGAAAATATATCTTAAAATAAGAACTTTAAAGTAAATTAAGCAGGAAGGGCAATTTTAACGTACATATATTTCATGTAAGTGTTAGAAATAGTTTTAAAAAAAAACAACATTTTAACAAGCCCATGAAATGAAACGGTTAGGAAATTGTTCCTCCAAAGAGAACAGTAAATACTTCTGAAAAAGAGGAGTTTTTCTTAAGACTACAAAAGATGTTTATAAGGACTGGTTCCGTCATCTACTCCATTCAGTAAAAACAATTTTCGTCACTTCCGGAATCTGTTTAAACATACATTATGCAAGAGACAAATCTGCCAATCACAGGTTTTTCTTTAGGCCTGGAATGTTATCTAAATTATTAATTAGACATCAATTAAATGATCCAGACCATATTTAGCTCTCGATACTATATATCGCAAGTCTGTGATATTTATATAGCGGATTGAAAAACCAATAGTTGGATAATCGAGACATTGGGTTTGTTTTTTTTTATCGTACCGACTTTATTAATGATGATCGAGGCTAGCCTAAAATTCAAAAAGCTAATATCTCGGTTTTACGTTATCGGTTTTTAACTATTATTGTGATCTGTTTAATCAGACATTATGTTATTATTGTTTCTTATTATTAGCCCTTAGATGGATTCATATCTTAATTAAATAATCCTTAATCTATATATTTGATGGCCATTCTGTATGTATATGATTGTTCTTTTTATTAGCCCTTTGATTGTTTCATATTAGTTATTGTTTTTGTTACCTTGGTGTATATAATTTGATTTCTTGTCATTATACTGTCATTACTCACTTGAGAACGACAAGAGGAACTTGTTGAAACATAGTGCGAAATAAACTCAGTGGTTGTATTCCATATAAATTTGTGTTATTCATCAGACTATTATGACACATACAATTTTACACTTCAAAATTTTGCATTTAACTCTGGCCGATATTTTAGAGTAAAATATGATTTTAGTAAATCGTTGTTAACGCTATTTAATTTATATAACGGCAAAACTATAAACTATCGTCTATCGCAAACATCTAATTTTGAGTACATTAGTATGAATAAAATATACCTACCTCTAAACCACCTCGGAGACCTATGCCGCCTGGACAAGAACTTTGAAGTGAGTCGGCGATAACTTCTAGCCCAGTACTGAATCCCGTATGGTTAACTTTAAGACTACCATTTGCAGCTTGGAAATCTTTCCCATTAACCACGAAACACGGCTTTTCGGATATTTGTCTGAACATTGATTTAATGTCTTGAACAATTTTACCATTCCATTGAACTTGTAGGAATAGATCTTCTAATCTCGGCAAGGCAGCTGTACGTGTGCCCCTCTCCACTGAAGAGCTCGTTGACGAATTGTTTACATTTCCTCGTAAGATTTTCCATTCACTAGTCGCCATCATCATGTCCACGAGGCCTTTACTCATATTAATTCGAGTCATGTCCAAGTTACATGAAGAGCAAATGGTTAATGAGGGAAAATCCAGAGATCGTCTATAGTTCATTCTGAAAACAGTATTAACCCTTAACTGTTTAATTTCAATCCAAAATGCAAGAGTGGAATACACCCATCCACCAAAGGCCGTTAGGAAAATTACAACCCATAGAAGTCTGAAATTATGAATGTCGATATTAGAAGAGAGTATAATCACTCTGTCACCACGGGAGACCTTACTCCCCGTGTATCATAGTGATGTTACCTTTCTAAGTTTAGGGTGGATATCGTCAAAATTGGACGTTGTTGCTGGAATAAGTGGGGGGGGGGACGTAAAATTTTTTGTGTTCAGAATTTTGTAACTGTCTAGCAAACATACATGTGGATTGATTTATTTAAATTTAAGACAGCGAGTCTTCTAAATTCATAATTTCTCTTGTATGTTTGTTTGTAATATTCATATATTAGCAAGATTTATATATTACCATTAACATAAATAAACATATATTTCATACCTTCTTAATTTAAATCGGGTGACCATATTCTTACACCCATGGAGGCTGGTATCTTCTAGGAACTTCCTCAAAGTTGGCCGATCCGGAGCCTCTGCCTTCATTAGGGACATTTTTCCGACAGGGCTATCTCTCGGCTTTAGTTGTGGCATGTTATAGCTAGGCTAGCTGTTCAAATCGAATCTGAAATATATATGCACTGGTGCTAATATCCCGTTGGCTTTAATAACATTTCTAAAACTAAAATCGATAAGGCCCGGTTTGTCTATCGTGTCTTGGATGTTACTTACCCTGGAGGTTAATATAAAAAAAATGACCAAGAAATATGAAATATTCATGTCCGTTTAAATAAAATATAATATCATCTCATCGACCCTAAAGTGACAAGCCAACTCAGTTAGCACAAAACTAAATAGCCAAAACGCCCATGACGGTTTTAAATTCATAAAAAAAATCATAATATGTTATTGTTGCACTTAACTCTTCGCTAACAAAACAAAAAAAAACTTAGGGATTGAATTATTTTTAGGGTCATTTCGTGTCGCAAATGACTTTAGTGTGTTTTCATTGAAATTAAATTGTTCGAAAAAGATTTTTTAAGGGCTATTCACCTGTGAATGTTCTAACACAAATAATATAAATGTTTTCTTAATACACGAATCATGTCAATTGTTATCTAAATCAAATGTTTTAATTATTCGATGAAAACAACTAGTTCCTCTAAACTAATGCCTATCATCCTTATAATTATCAGTCTATGATTTTAAATGATCGGTCGTGGTAGTATAATTTTTAGTTGTAAAAGTCACTTTAAGCGCTATGTTTTACATAGTAGACAGTCTATGACGAAAAATAATTACGCTCGATATACGCATTAAATAATAAAGTTGCGAATCGATTCATTTGAATCCATAAATGCACTTACCTTTACAAATAACGTTCCTAATATTTGTGTTGCACCAAAAACTGTCAATTCAGACTTCGTTATCCAACAGAAATTACATGTAATTGGTTGGTCGCGGTATCACTTTATTGCTATTAAAATCACAGATTGTGCTAACCTTTGCATTGTAAACAGTCTATGGGGTAAAAACAATACACCACACCCACATTAAGTCGGTAAGTAACAAATCAATCTGTATAAATCCATTAAACACTTCGCAATACAAATTACATTTTAAATATTTTGATTGTTCCCAAAGCAAATAATAAATTTAGAGCTTAATTAGACTTTGAATTTCCGTTGTCGTTAGCCCTGTTCACAGTAGGACGTTAAACCGGGCCCTAGAGGGGGAGGGGCAAAGAACCCCCAATATGCCCCCCAAATATTTCGCCAACAATAACGCCCATCATTTCATTTCAGGCTTTGAATTTATATGTAAATTGGACATCATAAACATGTAGGCTTTAATGAAAGGTGGTTTATGAGGACAATTTTTCAAGTCTTTTAATATGTGCCTGGCAACTTATAGTATATCTATATAGTTCTTGTTGAGAGACCATTTGTATTGGACGTCCCATTTATTTTTCAGAATCAGGTTTTTCGTCGATATATGGAGCATGTAAGATGACTAATATATTAGCATCCGATGGGTTTATAATTATGTATCGTAGATTTTCTGGCGTGGTTTCCGCTTGTCAGTGATGCAGAAAGGAGGGCCTGACAAGGACAGCTGTCTAGTCTTTCGGATGGGACAAAAACCAAGGTCCCGTGTACACATTGGCGTGCACGTAAAAGATCCCTTCGGAGTTGGAATTCCATATAAGAGAAGGCCGTAGCGCCGCTGCCCGGGCAAAAATTTCCCTCATAGCACACTGTATGGCGTATGCCCGTCTTCCATTAGCCCAGGTTAGGTGCAGAAGAGTAGGACGTTAAACATTATTTCATTTATTCATATCGTATCTGATTTTTTATTTGGGATTTTTAAATCTTTCTTGATCCCCATTCTGTAAAATAAAATGGCCAACTTGGATCTATTACTGGATTAGGTATCAAAGCTTTGCAAGCGACCCTTATTTTAATGTCGAAACAGGGCTGGAGAACAGGTCTAAACCAAAAGATCACCTCTACATAAACATACCAATATGATTCAGTCGGAAACAACAACTAATAGAAATGTAAACATTTACATTTGAGGTATAGACAAATTACCATACTTATAACTTGGTATCTCCGTAGAGATTTTAAAAATGAGTCCTTAGTGCGTCTAATCGTAAAGGTTCTAGTTCGGCAGTATTGCCACATCTCACGAAAGGTCACAGAAGTGAGCTGATTTTACAATATCGTTGATATATATAATGAACAGTAAAGTGCTAAGAACGTAGCCCCGTGGACGACCACCAAGGGACGTCAAAGTAGGCCCCCTGACACTCGGCTTTCGGTTGGACTAATACTACACTCTGAACCATGCAGACAACAAGATAATGTACGAGCTTGATGTCTTCGAAAGGCGGGGAACAACAATTCTCAGAAAGATCTAGTGCAGAATCCCAACTGTGTACACCATAATAAGCTGGTGACCGTGGTGTATTACTGTACACGCTCGGGGTTTTTTTTTGCTACTTTTACGTTAATCCAAAGTGAGGTACCGATGTATCAATTTCGGGTGTTGTCAATAGGGGATGAAAAATTAATAATGCGTTTGAGTGAAATTTAATTTAGAGCTTGTCTGATGTCCGAATGATACAAATGCAGGAATAGATCAGAAAAGAACTGAGTCCATCAAATTACCGATGTCTGTATACACATTTTCCTAAATGGAAGTACACTCTAGCAGTGAAGAACGTCGAAAACTGAAATAAATATTTAGACAACAGCGGAGACATTGGTTGGGCTCTATATAGTATAATACATTGTCATTATGTCACTTCAATGGAGGCTGCAGAAAAACTCTTAATCAAATTGAAAGTTTGAAGGATAAACGGAAAAAAAGTTTGTCTGTAAGTGAGTATGACAGGGTTGCTTGTATTTTTCAAGTCATTATTTTTTAGCTTTTGCTATAGGTTTGCGGTTTAATCCCCGTATCGGTAAATTTGCTAATGGACTAATGGTCATTTGTACACATTACTTTCTGTTTCGTCTGGATATCTAATGCGTACTGCTGTATGTTTAAACAATTCACTTCTCGGCAGAATGCATGCGTTGAGGATTCTTTTCTTCACATCAATCTTCGGAGGGTGGACCAAAAAGGCTGAAAAGGGGAACAGCGTATCATATATCAATCGAGACGTGATATCCCAATACAGGCCCTTTAAAGAACCATTATGTAAGATTTCGATGAGCTGTTCGGAAATGGGGGGACACGGTGGCTAAGTGGGTAAGACGCTGGATCGATAGCCTGTAGGTCGGGTGTTCGATCCCTGCATTGGCCGAGAAAGTTCATTCAGATTTTCCGGCATGATTCTCCCTTGTCAGTGATGTAGGACGAAGGGCATAACAAGGGGAACTGTCTATGTAGTCATTCGGATGCGACGAAAAACAGAGGTCCCGTGTACACATTAGCTTGAACGTAAAATTTCCCTTGACAGTTGGAATACGATACAAGAGTGGGCCATAGTGCCGCTGTCCGGGCAAACATTTCCCTCATAGCACACTTATGCTCGTCTTGATTAGCCCATTTTGGAGCAAAACAGTAACACGTTAATACACTCAACACGAACGCTAGAGTTATTTTGTACATATGGTTATCACATTCGAAAACTTATCACAGGGATGAAGAAAGATACCACGACGACCTTTCAGTCTTTCACTAAAATGTAACAAGTTTTTTTCACTAAAATGAACCCGACACAGCCCTTTGAAAAAAACATAATGTTTAGTAGCAATGAAGCTCATTATTTTTAAAAGTCGATAAACTAGATGAATATTGATACACCATTAAATGCCATTAGTGCAGATCATTCATAAGGTAAGAATGTCATTAGACAAGTATTTTCACACCAACAACAGACTTATGACTAATTATCAAAGCATATGTTTCCAAATTTATTTGAAATTGTATAAATTGATAAATTATCACAATCCATATGATATGTATTTTACGTGTTTTATCGACGTTATTAGTGCAGTTATCTCATTCCAATAAGCGTTAAACTGAAGCAGAAGGTAAATAGTATTTACACTTCAAAACCTATTTGGCGTATCGGATAACCTACCATAATATTGTACGTAATTGGCTTTTATTAGCAAGAAGTGTCATTGTTTAACTAGCAATTACCTTATCTAAGTAATGCGTTTCTAAACATTGGTCATACACGGTAATGTCATAATCATAGGTCATGATGCAGATGCTAGATTTCCGTCTGCCATACATGATTTTCATAACTGGGGCCTTTGACACTAAAAATCGCCAAATTAAGCGCATTGTCTAAATTGTCGTCTTTATGTGCAGACAGAAAGTTCTCAGGGATGTATGCAAGTCATAAGAATATTAACTGTGTATGACTTCAACACAGATCATTATGCAGATGCTGGATTACCATCTGTTCCACTTTTCCATAACTGGGGTCTTTAACGCTGTAAAAATTGCCAAATTAAGCGCATTTTTACTTTCTGTGTTAAAGTTGCACATACTTTTACCTTCTTGTGACTTCTATACATTCCTGGGAATTTTATGTCAGAACATAAAAACGACCAGGTATTGTCTTACTCTAAATATTCGTCCTAACTCATTCCCCAACTATTGGTACAAAAGGCTTCTTTAATTGATTCTGGTAGGGTTTAGTGTACTTTATAACATACTAAAAGTTTACCAAAGTAGAACCGATGGAAAAGTGGTTTTTTTTTCAAGATGGCCATCATTTTTTCATGATCTTAATGTGTTATCTACTCCCAAAAACCTAGGGATAAACACCAAGATCATCAAATTTGGGTTGATCGTTAAAAGAGTTATGATCATTAATTTATGGGAGTACTGGTTGATCGTTAAAAGAGTTATGATCATTAATTTATGGGAGTACTGGAGACCGTACCTGAACAGTTCCCAAAGAAATAATTTCTGTTACAGTTTGTTCTAGGTGTCCCCCTCTCATATTATCTCTACCCAACTGCAATGTTTATTTCTCTATAATGTTGCTTCAAGTGCAAATATGTTGCGGCCTTTAACAATCTTGATGAGACTCGGTTGCATAATGTATGTTTTATATACATAATCATTATGATTATCTGATTTATGAAAACAACCCCGTCTTCATTAGCCCAGGTTAGGAGCAGAACAGTAGGAGGTTAAACCCAATTTCATTTCATTTCATTTTGTGGCGACAAATTCTTCTGACTAGCATAGATATAGTTCCTCCATCTATTGAATATACATTATCCCGCTAGAACATCCATGCTGTCAATAAATTTGTCTACCTTTTGGGTGTATTTCTGAGTATTTGTATTGCTAACCACGGCCTAAATTCGGAGGATGAACAGAAAACCAAAAACTAGCGTTTGGAAAGAGAACTGTCAGCAATGCTACACTAACTATTGGTCTCCACCCGAACCGTTTTCACTAGTTTCAATTCCGTTTTTTGCCAAATTAAGTTTCATAAACATAAACATTTTGAGTACTTAAAGGAAGCATGAACTCGAACTCATTAAAAGGATATTATACCTATAAATTGTTTAGCCCTACGATACCATCGTTAGTATGCCTTTATGAATGTCTTATGTGTGGGATAAAGCACGAGCCTGGGTTTATGCTGGAGGGAAAACCTCTACCCTAGAAGAATAACCCGTTAAAGGTTTAAAGAAAGTCTTACAGAATAATAAACCGAGATTTCCATATATAGCCCCTTTATATCCAAAGCCGCTCCCGACTTTCAGAACGCAAGTTATTCCGGGCATAGGACATATCCTAAAGATGAAGAAGATTTTGGCTAAACCCACAACAGTACGTGGATGTGAGTTTTCGCTTTCTTGGCTTTATGTTTGGTGGTACTATCCCCAAATATCTCGTTCTAATAACCAAGGGTTTGTCTGGGTTGATCGATAAAATCCAATCCTATTAGAAAGCTTAAGAATGGATCACTCCTAAGACAATGTACCAATGTGGGTTTCTTCTGTAAATTGCAAGATTAACTTTGCTTATACCAGGAAAACAATTCGGGGAGGGGGATTTTTATTTTGATACCATAAATCAAGCAGATGCACTTCGCTCTTTCTCATTTCATAAGATCGTACCCAGAAAGAGATGGACGGATACCAAATCATTGGCTTTGGAATCAGCTTAGGGACGGTTCACACACCGAATTGATACAGCTGTTATGAACGAAATGACGAACATCTTTGTGTTTAATTTATTGTGTCAAGTCACGGTTGATTCAAAGCTAAATATTTAATAGTTATTTGAGAAATAATTGTATTTGATGTGCTGTTTAATTCGTAAAAGGTTCAACTTTCGTTTGGGTTGGTTGTTGTGGTGGTGACTTCCTCTTCAAGATTGACAACGCGAAGCGAGCAACAGCTTCCAGTACTTCAATAAGTGTGATAAGACTAGCTCCCAGAAAGAAGCCCAATGTGCCACCAATAGTGCCTGAAATAGTAAACAACGATTCTAATAGTATATTAAAGGTTTCTTCACGACAAATAACACAAAATGTGTCTTCGGAGACTTAGGCAGCTATTTAATATGAAGGTCTTATGCTCGTTTAACAAACTCATTACCAAGAGTTTACTATCGGCATATGATCAACAAAAGATTTCAGATATTGTTGTATATCTGACACCGATCCTCAATGGTTGGAAATGGCATCTAGAGCGTTCAATTAATCCCAATTTGATGGGGTGGGACCTCCATCACGAATTATCACTACAGCGCTTGAATGTGGAGATCCGAACTTTCTGTCTCCTCAACCCACCTGAAAATCCCGAATCCTCCCTTTGGGAAATAGATAAATTAACCATATTTACCTATGACACTTTCTGTGGAATGTTCCGGTACGTATTCCATTATATCTTCTGCTAACCGTTTATAATTCATGCTGAATTTCAAAATGTTCTTTCTACAAAAAAAAACCCCATAAAAGTGACCATTTCTAAACTACAACATGCAAAGACATGAGACTTAAATGTAAATCAGTAGGTCGAGTAATAATATAAATAGGATTTCTTGATCAAAACAATA
Organism: Patella ulyssiponensis; assembly: GCA_963678685.1. Classification (NCBI taxonomy): domain Eukaryota; kingdom Metazoa; phylum Mollusca; class Gastropoda; family Patellidae; genus Patella; species Patella ulyssiponensis. The sequence continues at coordinate 62,357,941 of OY783230.1, read as the reverse complement.
TAGACAATCACGGGAAGGGAAATGGGGTTTAACGTAATATATTTCTGTACAGATCGAGCTACTGAAGACGGGAAAGACGTATACATAACAATTTCCTTGTAAATATTGTTGAAATATAATACCAGTAGCGGGATTGTTCGTGTTTTACTGGCTATCATTCAAGCTAGCACACTCTACCATACCTTTATTCTGCTGTAAAGAGGGGGGTTTGGGTGGCCGAATGGTAAAACGCATTAGATCGTTAGGTAAGTCATTGAGCCGAGTGGCGAGGTGACGATTCTCTGCTTCTACGGGACAATGAGTATGATCGATTCTCGTTTGTTTTCTTCGGGTACTTCGATCACCTCGCCCCCACTGCTAAAGACCCCTGAGCGCAAGCGAATTAACGAAATAAAATAGAACCATATTTCAATCCTGAAATGGACGTTAAACTATGTCTACCTGTAAGAGGTCATAATGTCATTCACTGCCAATTTCAGCCGAATCTGGGCGTAAAACAAACGTTTAGGCAGGATTACAGTCAGTATGCGCGAACAAAACAAACATTTATGGTTTGAAGTGGTCAGTCTATACGTACCTCGCGTAGGATATATTTGGTATTAATCCCAGATCAACCAGTCTCTTACTAACAGCTTCATTAGGAAAGTAGGAGTGGGACTGCTCTGTATAATATTGTGTTAAAGTACAAGGATAATCACAATCACAGATTTGTTTACTCTCAGCTTGGTTGTACAGGATAGCTAAAGTAATACACAAATGCCGTATTTTTAAATAGTCGGACATAGAAAGTCTTTCTACCAGGATCCGACTGAGGAGCAAGGTCTCGAGTCTGAAGCTAGAAATTCGGAAAACGGTCAAAACCCGTGCTAACAAGGCAAAGTATGCATTCCTTTAAAGACTGAGCCAAACAGAAAGTAAAACTAATTATGGTCGACGACTTATGTTAAAGATTAAAGAAATATTTGCGTTCCTGTCGCGAGAACTTCCCGATCTTTTACTGCTTTTTGGATATTGGGGTTTGTTATCTACGGCTTAGTCTTAAGTTTGCATCTCATGATTGTTATTGTTTGTACAATTACAAAAAATTTATTGAAACTGCCATGTAGATAAATTTCATGACACAAACATGATGGAGAGTTACTGTACTGGGAACAACACAGAGCTGCTGTTTCATATGCCGTGGTTTTGGATCGGATAAGACTACAGAAGAGATAACATATGATTCTAAATGTGTGGACAGGGTACCGGATCGCTGTGACCTGGCTTTGAATATCTACGCCGATCAAACTTTACTCCCGGTTCCTTATTTTCATGGATGGCGCCTTTGGGCCGACATGGAAATTGATGTCCGGTGAGTGAAAAACAGAGCTGGAATTCCATAACTGGCACCGTATATAACAAAAAAAAGTTATATGTAAATATCAAATACAGCTTTATTACGTCCCCAGTTGGGAAACATCTCAGCATTTGATGCGTTTGACAATTTGAAGATGATACTCACTCAAATTTGCTTTCTGACAGATATACGTCCTCACCATATTAGAATAGCAATCTTTACTCACATTCTGCAATTGATCTGAAACAAAATATATAACAACCTTCTAGACAGAGCAATTAGGTTTTACGTCCACTCGACACAAGGTTCGAGCTTTTTATTTCAATAATTTGTTTGTGTGTAAGGGTCTGTCGCTGTGGTATAAGACCGGGGAACCCCACGATGTTGGACAGTCCACTATACTTTTGTCAAGTACAAGCTGTGAATCAAGCCAACGCCACGTACCATGAAGGGACTATAACATTGTGGTTTGTTTTTATTCTAAACATCTTCCATTTCAGTTTTTAAAAAATAGCTTCCCGCGTTGTGTTTGTAAACCTGAGCTTATCAACAAATTTTAACGACAGATAATAAACACAGCCAATTTCTAAAAGCACCTCATATAACAGTTCTGGCTGTCGGGAGGTCATGGTGGTTAAGTGGGTAAGACGCTGGCTCACAAGCCTGGAGGTCGGATGTCCGATCCCTGCATAGGCCGAGAAAAGGTCATCCAGATTTTCCTGCGAGGTGTTTTCAATCTTGGTATTACACACTCTAACATTATTTGCGTACAAGCGGTAACCATTTTGTCCAGCAGATACAATCAGATTTTTACGGAATTCAAACTCAACATTCACTGATGTGTAACGATGGTGTTTTTATTAAAAACTGAATACTGAATACATATTGTGACTTCTAGTGATTCCAGACGCTAAAAATGCGTAAATCCAGTGTCTTGAATAAATTCTAGCATTACAATGGAGTGCCTTCGATAAAATGTACCTATAATGTTGTTGTAAACAGAGCAGGGGCATATTTCTATCAACTTCTTCTTCACACAACTTTCAATACACTGACTTCGACTATAATTTACAGCAGGATTACAGTACCAATCACTCACCGATTTATATGGTTTAGGTAAAAACCTCGTCTAAATAAAAGATTGTTTAAACAGTTACATTAGACTACAATGACGGCACAATTCATTTATTAATTTAACAGCTCTGTGGCTCAATTAAACAAGTGGTTGTATCTCAGCTCCGTCTTCATTAGACCAATCAGAGCAGAACAGTAGGACGTGAAACCTATTTCATTTCATTTGTATCTGTCGACTATTGCCTTGGATCTGGACCAAAGGGTACAAAATGTTATTGCGATAATATTTCAGCTATTTTATACCCGAAATGATGACCTGATCACCCACGAGGAACCACAGATCGAAAACTCGTCCACGCGTCCCAAATCGCAGATACCTTGAAAGTCAAATTTGAGACCGCTGTTCATATCAAAATGGGCTTAAAAATCACATTAGAGCATTATATACCTGGCGTTTCGTTAGTCCAATATTAGTTGTTGTACCTGGTGATAGGAGAACATCTGGTGATGAGGATGGTATGCTGCCGTCTTTAGAATGCACATAAATCTTTTAATAAAGAATAATAAACTGTCACTAGTTATAACAAGACTAAGACACATTTCAAAGTTAAATCCAAATACTTAGGAGATAAACACTTCCTGTTTCACACGTAGAGGTGTGTTAATGTCAAATAGACATGTCCTGAGATCATTAGGACTAATCCTCTAAATGCGGAACAGGAAGTGTTTATCGACATTGTAACATGGTTTTTTGAAGGATTTTAAAAGACATTCCTAAAACAGAGGTTAGTTTATTATTAAATAGACAGTGTCTAATTGACCAATCAAAACGCAAGGTTTACAATTACACATAAAGCACTAAAAAGAATAAAATCACGGAAACAGGAAACTACTGTTAACTTTGTAAATAACCGATACAAACGTTTAATTTTCAGTATGTATCATTTCGGTTAAAATTAAATATTTAAAACGATTTGGTATTAAACCTTTAAAAGTCAGCGTGTGTTTTTTTCCGGAATTGCTGAAATGGACAATATGAGCTTATCGGTTACGTATATTTACGGCTAGTCTGTATATGTTTGCTTGTAATATTTGTTTTTCGACTTGTTTTTAATTGAAACAAGGGGAGTGAACATTGTCTTACATTCTCACGTTAATATCCACGGAAAAGTATATTCAGAGTGGCCGATATTGAAAATTTATTGGCAATATATTAAACATACGGTGATACCAAATTTTCAAACTCGAAATAGTCGTAAACCCCTTCCACGGTTTGCTTGCAATCGCACCCATGGTAACATGAATTGAAAGGTTGTCAACGATCAAATTGTAGCCCGAAGCGGAGAAAATAACAACTCGATATTTGGAGCATATGTTTGGGATTTGGTATTTTTTACATGCATATACTTTATTTTAAAAATGAGATAAAAGGCCACGATACACGAAATTAGCGCGAGCAACAAATGGCAGCACCCTTAAACATACATTATGCAAGAGCTAAATCTGATTATTGCAAGTCTTTATTAAGGATTCAGATGTTATAGAAATTATTGATTAGACCTTCATTTACACGACAAGCCCAAAAGCAACTCTGCAGACCCACAGCTGACTTGGATACAGTTTGGATTTACACAGTCGTCAAATTAAAATTAAATCAATAAATGGCAGACCAATCTAGCGTTTACCTTTAGTCTTTGGTGCCCCAACCGGAAACGTGTGCTAAAAGGCCTGCCAAGGGAGACTACCATACCCATTGAGCATGTTAACTTGATAATAAAGAATATGTGGGTGGAGTTATCGTCGGTCAATCAAACGATCGCTTATTCTCATAGACACAATTGATGCCTATTTCTAGTCCAAACTTCCTACAGCGACAATTCCGTTCAGTGCAAAATAATTTGACTGAAATTTTCAACACCTTCTTTTTTTTATATCATCTATTATTGAATTAATATAGCAAGAATGGCCATCTTTTTTTTTATAAAACTCTTAAAGATACATTATGGGAGTTTTTATAAGGAGTTAGCAGCTATTCTTGCTAAAAAAAAAGGAGTTAGCTATTCTTGCTAAAAAAAAGTTCCAAAATAGATGATGAAAGAGGAATATATTGCAAATATATTCTGAACACTGTTATCACCACTGTCATTTTTGACTAGAAATAGTGGTTAATTCCTTCTACAGCTTTTCTGAATATGGCCGATGGTTTGATTGACGGGCGTTAACTCCACCTACATACCGTTAGCCTATTCGATTTGCTCAGGGAATAAAAATTTTTTTATTGAAATTATTAAGACAGAGGACGTCCTGTCAGTCTGTTTTAGTCATCACACGGTCTCCAGGAATTGTATAATTTGTCGTTATCTGTGTTTAGTTTATTGCACTTTAGATTAGATGTCATTTGTTAAGGCCTCGCCCAACAGCGGCCTCGCTTCGTACACTCTTATCATTTAGCCTGGATCTAAACTTTCTAGGAGTATGACGCCAACGTAACGGTTAATCTCCGCTCACGACGCCATTTAAAATTTAATAGATCAATGAAATCCTGTTTAAATCCAATCCCGATCCAAGCCATCCGTGGATCTACAGAGTTGATTTTGTGCTTGTTGTGCAAATAAAGATCTAATTTATAATGTCTATGACATCTGAAGCCTAAATAAAGACTTGCAATAATCAGATTTAGCTCTTGCGTAATGTATGTTTAACTAATGTATCATTAATAAACCTAAGTTTTGAAATGTTACAAACCTCAAGACCATCGTGTAGATATATCCCACCGGGACAATCGCTCTGATGGGTATCTGCGATAATATCCAGTCCTTTGCTAAAACCCACGTAGTTGGATACAAAACTACCATTGGCAGCTTGGTATTTTGCGCCATTGAATACAAAACAGCTTGATTCCGTATTGCTCAACTCTTGAAACACGGAAGTCGGTTCCAGAATTTCGCCCTGAAAGGTGACTTGGAGAAAAACGTCTTTCATTTTCACGGTTTTAAAAGTATCTTGCACTCTTTGAGTATACTTCAAATCTTTCGATGAATTACCATTTTTCAGAATCAACCAATCACTATTTGCATTTATGGCCTCAATGATGTCGGATGGGAGGGTGGCGCTAGTAACACGTAGGGGACATATGACACAGAGTGTAAGTGTTGGGAACAAAATCGGCTGTTTGTATTCCACTTTATAAACGGTCCTAACGGGTTTTTCTTTAATGTTAATGACCAACCATGCAGACAAATATATCCACGCAACCAATGTCCCCAACATTATAAAAGACCAAACGTATCTGAAAGACGAAAATATTTATATTCGGGTAATATTTGTATGGATGGAAATCTGGCGAAATTTCCCAATTTCTACTTGTAATCTGTTTCGTCAAAGCAAAACGACTGTACTACGGTACGGTAGACCATCATTATACTAATTCCCTTATGCGCAAAGATCTTGAGCTTGGGGGTTTGGGGAAACCGTAGATTCCCTTATGCTCAAAGGTCTGGAGTTTGGGTTTGGGAGAAACCGTAGAAATAGTAAAAAAAAAAACAGTTGAATTACGCAAAAGCGAGGGATTAACAATAAGTGTATATCAAGTGTCAAAACGGGGTACCTGGCAAGGGACTGCATGGAGTCGTTCGTATTGTACGAAAATCCAAGGCGACGTTTACACAATGGTGTGCACTTAACAGACCCCGTGTCATTTGGAATTCGACATACAGGGAGAGAGAGAGAATGGGGTTTAATGTCCACTCGACACAAACTAGGTCATTTCGGGACTAACATATGGTTTAATTTTATTTCAAGGGGATTCGACATACAAACAGCTAGAGCGTTTTTTCGCTGTCTGGCCAAAATGTCCACCATTGCACAATGTGTGGCGTATTCCCGTCTTCATATATAGTCTAGTCGGAGCTAAACAGTTCAACTCTATTTCATTTCGTGAGTCTCAAAATACCCGAAGTATTGAGTCGACGAGGCGTTAAACCGCATAAAAATTCATTAAGTGTGTATCGCGATTTTGGATGTAATAAAATAAATAAATTAACTTGTGTTTATATTAGCGCCCTATAGTTCTGCCCCTACTCGATTAGTGAAGACATTAATAAAATAAAAGCGCTAAACATTAGAGACAATATTTCAAAACGCAGTTCGCTGTATACGGTCAGCGCAAGTGCATATCGCTATCTTAGCTTTGGCTGCTCCAAATGGGTTAATGAAAGACAGTTATAAAGTAAAAGGGCTATACATTAGAGTGAACCTTCAAAGGGTAGATCACTGTATTCGGTCAGACCAAGTTTTAAAACATCATCTTTTAAAACATGTAAAAAACAAGTTTACCTTTTAACTTTGAACTCGGAATATTTAAAAATACTCATACATCCATGAAGGCTTGTTTCTTGCAGGAACTTATTCCATGAAAATTTATTTTGGCTTTCTTTATTTTCTTCTGTCATCTTTGTATGTTAATATCAGTATGATTCGTGATAATATATGGGCAGTCTGCCTGAAAGCTATGTATATGAAGCTGATGATATATATGATGTTATATCTTATCCAAAGATAGCTACATGTATACTATTATCGATTACACATTAGAACTCTCCTCTGGGTCTTAAATTAAACTACCATAAATGTCATTCCATTGTATGCCTACGTTTTATTTGCGAATATATTCCAGTCACCACCCCCCTCGCTCTCTCTCTCTCTCTCTCGCTCTCTCTCTCTCTCTGTTTTTTTTTCCATCCGTCAGTGTGTTTTTAGCTTTTCTTTTGTAGATGCATTATGCAAGAATTAATTAATATACATGTAATAAGAACTATGAGCTGCATTGTATGATCGGAACAACAATAAATATAGTTATGTATTTGAAATAAAGACGTTCTGCTGCATTGTATGATTGGAATGAGAAGTATGATGTAATGTGAAGACCTTTACTTAGGATAGTCCATAAAGCTTGACGTAAATAACATCCATTGCTTATATCCATTAGCCCAGGTTAGGTGCAAAAGAGTAGGACGTTAAACCCCATTTCATTTATTTCCATTGGGGGTGAAGGTCGCGTCAGGTCATCATTAGAAGACAAAATTTACTAAGTAAGCCATCACAGCACTGTATCACAAATAATTAAAAATAGTTAAGCCTACATGTCATACGTCAACTAATTTTACTAATTCTGGATAATCAAGCATGTGGGCCTATGGCAGATTACTACATACATAATCAAAAAGAATAACTGAATATTTCAGTCAAATACTTTATTTGCATGGTTTTGATGTTTTGACAATATGTAGCATAGATTGTTTATTACCGTAGCAACGGTACTTGACAATCGTGGTCAACTGTTTGAAAGCTAAACTCAGAGATGATCGCAGTGTTCTATTGTACTAACATTGGGGCAATTCACTCCGACATTTCGTTATAGGCTTGTCATTAAAATATTTTTTTTTAAATAATAAGTCTTTGATTTCCCGGTTGTACGTGACAACGAGTAGGGTCGCCCAACGAACCAATTGGGATTTCCTCGGGTCCTCCGGTTTAATAAGGATTTAATTTATTTCAAAAAACGATAGATAACATTTTTATTTTTAACAAAAGTTTACTTTTAAATCTTGTTCTCCATTACATCTCACTATTAATTGATTTTTTCTTTATTTAATGTTTGAATAGGCAACGTTTTACGCAATAAGTAATCGTGGATTTCACATCCGAAAATCGATATAAAAGATTAAACAATATTGGATATTAAACTGAGAACAATATGATAATGTTACTCTACAACACAGTCCCCTCTTTAACCTAAGAAAACATAGATTATAAATAAATGTTTCGATTTAGAATTGATTTAAATAGTCATAGTTTTTAACATGAAATAAGCTTTAATGACACTTAATATCGGGTAAATATTTTCATCACTGGGTATTGTTGTTACAAATGTATATCGGGTAATGACTCCTTTTAAATCTCCCGGAGGTAGTTATTCTCTAGGCACAGTTGTTATTGAGTGGGTGTCTATGTCAATATAGATAATTTGTTTATATTAGTAAAAAGACAATATCGGTGCCAGTCATTATTATATATGTAATAGAACTGGTTAAATACATTCCAAATATAATTTTAACACAGAGATCATTGCTACGGGAGATGTGTAACAAACATTACAATAAACGGAAAGTGATGACAAACATTATCGCTCGTTACTTCAGTCAGTTATATAGAAGGATAACTCATGTTTGTAGCCACTTCCAGTTTATTCAAGTGTCACAATGATCTCTGTGTTAAAATTATATTTGTAATGTATTTCACCAGTTCTATCACACATGTAATGATGATTGACACCAATATTGTCCTTTAAGTGAGTATTCCTCACATCGAATCATTTATATACAGATCAATGTAATTAAAGTTTTAGTTTTATTTTACAATATACCCGTGTGACGATAAAACAAATAACATTAGATGGGCGAAAGACAAATATATTTAACGAAAAAAATTTGTCTCGGTGTAAATAGTTCAGAAACATCAACGCTTTTTATCTTACAATAAACATAATAAATCACAAAGAAATGGTATCTGTAAACATCTGATTTTATCGATCCTTTTTCGCTTAATTGTCAACCGATATATTTTACACCGAATGTATATGAAATGACGTATTTACGAGTCCAAACCGGAACTGGGGCTTAAAAAGTCAATATAAGTTCGATCGTGTTGACAAACCACCTATTCAATACTATTTTACATTTTAAAGATACATTATCTAAGATGGATAAAGATATTTTCGTTCTTGCTATAATAGTTCAAAAATAGATGGGGGGTTGGGATGGCCTAATGGTCTAGAGTGCCGCGCTTCGACCTCTAGCTGGCCGGGCACCTCTGGCTTGCGGTGGGGTTTCGATTACTGGTGTGAGCGTATGTGGCATGGAGATAGGGGTGCCTTCTCAACCTCGTGGGTTTCCTCCGGGCACTCCGGTTTCCTCCCACTGCTAAAGAGGCCTACGCGCAAGCGAATTATTGAAATAAAATTAAACCATATGTTAGTCCCGAAATGACCTAGTTTGTGTCGAGTGGGCGTTAAACCCCATTTCTCTCTGTATATATATATATATATATATATGTAGATTAATGTCATGTTATGTATTATATACTTTTAACCTTTTGTTGTATGTTACTTAATATTATTTATAATTCATTGTCATGGAAATCTATTGTTCTAAGAATGTATATATATGTATCGTATTTGTAATATTTTGTATACATTATTAATATCTGAAGACGCCTATAGAGGGCAGACAGCTGGCTTATATAATTTAATGTATGTCAGAATGAAGTAAAGTGGAGAATTTTTTACCTGGACGTATTTTTCTATTTTTTTATGCATTATCTACCGTAAACATAGAAGTGCTTGTACTTTATCTACTTTAATATATATATATATATATCAATTGAAGTTGACCGGTGCTGTTTCGGTCGTTTGTGGGTATCTTTAAGGTGAAAATTAAGACACTTTCGTATTACCTCTTGAATAAAACTGTGTCGGGGAGTTACCGTTTCAATATGTGCTTATGCAATTGCGTAAAAAATAAACCTCAACAATAGGCAAATGTGACAATTTTTATCATTAATCCATTTTTTCGTTAAATCATTAACCACCATTTGGATTTAAATCTGTTGAAAATCTAATTTACATAACATCTATGGTATAAAGAAAGACCTGCATTGGGCAGATTTACATAACGTATGTTTAAAGTCGCCAAAGGTAATTTTTCATTTAATATCTAATTTTACAAGACGTAAAACACGCTGCGATGTACACACATTGATTATTTAACATTTACTGAAGAAACAAATTAAAATATCAACAGAGACTGTAATAGTTAAAACAACTAACTTTGATTTCCGTAGTTCGCACAAGAATGCTTATTGTACTCGGGTGATATCCAAATTCTACAAACTCCTCAAATAAAACTGTGATTTAAATAAAATACAAATAACCGTTATAAATTGTGTTAACAATTTGGGTAAAGGGGTCCCTAACCCATTTATAAAACTGACACATTTGTTTTCTATGTACACGGTGAAACAGATTTAAATGGAAAATTAGTGACATTTAATTGTGGTCTGCATCCCTACTGCCTTATAATGGCTTACAATTGGGTTATCCTACCCAGGCGTTTAACTATGGAGAAACTCGTTGAAATAAATGCAGCACGATTCTTACAAATTGTTGTTCGTCTTTCAGTTTGCTTTCAGCTAGATGACTTATCCACCACACTGAATGGAGTTATTTCCCTCTAAACAGATTGAAATCTTCAAAGCACCCTCAATACTACCTATCTGAACTTTCTTATAAATGTCAAAGAATTTATGTTACCATTTCCCCAGTAGAACCTACTCGGCGTTGATATATATTAACATTATTATTGATATAATTATCACATTTCAAGTGGATTTAACAAATTAATTGATCATAAAGTCGATGGTCACTTGACGCCTAAGGTCAAGGAGAATGTCAATTTATCTGGTTAAATGTATGTGTCTTGTGGTTTCTATGCCTTTTCCCAAAGGAAGTAAGCCTAATTTGACGGAATGGCAGGTTAACCTATATCTATATGACATACAGACATACAATCAACACTGACCTTGATTGTTTGCCTCCCATTACCTCTTACTATTACTTACAGCCCAAAACGGAAATTAATATGACGTCAATTAATCAAGATGTTGCTATATTTATTTTAAGTTTTGATCGTTAACTTTTGTTAAGTATTTCTACTTTCCATTAATATTGACACAAGAGAGCAAGTATAGGTACCAATTCTACTTTGTACGAGAAGTTTACATATTATGGTACACACTGATCAGCAGTGAATATTCGATAGGTCGCTACAATAACTGACAATGATGACATCAGCGCGTGTTAATGAGCTCACAATAGTAACATTTTTTCCAGCTTCAAATTAAATTCTAAAATATTTTTTTGAAGCATTAAAAAATAAATAAAGGTGGTTTAAGTATATCTAAATAAAAAATATTTCCTATTTAGCGTAAATGGGTATATACAATGAGTAAAGGGCGCCATTCTGCTCAGACGCGTTCACGCTACACTTGTTATGTAAACAATGCACTGGTCATCGAGCCAATGACCGATGCCTCGTGATATGACGTCACGTGTAACTTATAAAGGTCAGTTATAAGAAGGCTTTCACAATACCTTGATCACATATTCCAGAAACCAATTTATTTAGTTTTGTCTTTAAAATATGTATAACGATTGAAAGACACACTTGTTCTTTACTAGAAGACACCAATATATTATAATTAGTCACCCCCAATCTAGCGGTCTTCATTATTGCGTTTTCTTAGTAGCCCTTATGGCTTCCTATACCTTTGATGGTTTCAAATGATTATATAAATGTTTTCCTTTGTTTCACATTTTGTATATATATATATATCTTTATTGGTGCTATGGATGTCATTTTTGATTGATAAAGACGGGGGAACCCTCGTCGAAACGTCGCTGAAATAAATCCTTTAAATAACTTGTATTCCATATAATTGTGCCATGTGTTATTATGACGGAATGTTACATACCCTGGTCTGCCATCCGAAAGAGAAAGACTAGACAGCTGCTGCCCCTCCGTCCTGCACCACTGTCAAGGGGAAACCAGGCCGTAAAATCCCGATGAACTTTCTCAGTCAACACCGGGATCGCACCCCCATGATTTTTTTGTATTCAAATAGAAAAGTAATATATCTTAGATATGTCGGGAGGGGGCCGAATGGTTAGCGCACGCTCTGCATCACATGGTCTGTAATTGAGTCAACTGGCGTGGTTTCGATTTCCCGGTATTAGTGACAAGGAGAAGGGTCGTCTGTTCTCCGGGTCCTCCGGGTTCTTCCCACTGCTAAAGACCCCTACGCTCTCCACTTTTAAGCGTAACGTCTTTGGTGCCTGTAGTCCTGCACGTAATACCTTGGTAATCACATTTTCAAGACGACCTCTCTCTCTCCCTCTCCCTATCCCATGTGAACTATTCAAATGAGAGTGACCGTTATATCGATTATACACTGATCATGTATCAGAAGAGAAAGCAACCAAAAAAAAACCAGAGATACCATCGAGTCCCACCCACATACTCGTACAGTGGTATTTACATCTTTACTTACGTGTGTCAGTAACAACAAAAACAAACACTTTAACACTCTATTAACATTCCATTGTTTGTAACATAAGCTAAATATACACTAGAAAGTAAAACACGTACTTCCTATTTTACTACCAAAAAATATTTGATGGCCCACACAAATCGCTGTATAACACTTTAAAAATCGTTTAACACTATAAAATAACAATGGTTAATGGGGGAATGGATTTTTGGAAAATATATTTTTATGGTACTGAAAACGAATTGGCTTAATGGCCGGGATCGAGAAAGTGGCATTAACGGTCATATTGTTTGCAAGGTACGATTGTATATCTGCCAGTTGTCTCTGAAATGGGGTATGTCTTTGAGTAAATACAAACACTCTGTGGATAGAATTTAGAGGACTGTTTGTTTTTTTATTTAATACAATTTGAATCACTTGAAGACGAGAATATGCTAGCACCAGGGTGAATTGTAGTATTTGTAATAGTAAAATCCAGCACAATTCTATGAATAACAATTGCTATATCCATACGATGTTTCGACGGTGGCTTAGCGAATAACATGCTAGTTCGCTAGACTACAGGTCGCGGGTTCCATCTCGGTGTTTGCCGAGAACGTTCATCGGAATTTTCCGGGTTGTGCACAAAGGAGTGCCTTCTAATAGGACAAAAACCGAGGTCCCGTGTACACATTGACGTGTATGTAAAAGATCTCTAGGACGTTGAACTCCATTTCATTTCGTTATAAATGTAATTGGTTCAGTCGCTCTAAATGCTATTTTATGGATTGAAATACATACGGAACTGTCATAGCAATCACTGCCAAACAGAGGGAGACAGAAATGGGGTTTAACGTCCATTCAACACAAAATAGGTCATTTCGGGACTAACACATCTTACAAATTTATTTAAATAATTTTTTTGGGAGGAAGGGGTCTCAAACAGTGGGAGGAAACCGGAGGAAACCGGAGGACCCGGAGAAAAACCACGACGTTGGACAAGCGACACTAGTCCTTGTCACATACAACCGGGGAATCGAGAGAGAGAGAGGGGGAGAGAGAGAGAGACCACCACTCGACACAAATCAGGTCATTCCGTAGGTAACATAATATGGTTCAGTGCTTATTTCAATAATTTGTTTGCGCGTAGGAGTCTATTAGCAGTGGGGGGCAACCGGATAACCCGAAGAAAACCCACGAGGTTGGACAGCCTGCTGACCGTTCGACCCCCGTCCACACCCAAATGATCGAATCCACTGTGGTAAATCTCATCTTCAATGAATAAAAAAATCTCAACATATTTTTATCCTTAGAAATTGGGTAAAATTCTTTGCATTTCATGTTTGATGTTTATTAGGATCACAACTGCTAAACATGTACCTAAAACAATCCAATTGTTTGTAGTTGTTTAGTTTTGATGAGGAAAGGGGAAAACCCACGTGTTAAGTATATAAGTAACATCTGCTGAAATAACAAATCTACTCCCACACTTGTTGTATCTTCTTCTATCTTTATCTAGCTTACATTACAAACAAGGGAAATAGCATGGAATAACTTGTCGCGGAAGTGATTCTTAACTTGCCACGCCTAACCTGCAAGCAGATCATTCTCATCGGATGATAACAGACATTTCTTCTTCATATAAAACATTCATGTTTAAGACAATAAGAATGTTTTATCCATGACCACATTTTCAGGAATTTCTTTCGTTTACAGTCGTTTCGCCGTATAAGGGTTGATAAAACTCTTAAGAATTCTAAAACGCAATTAAACTCTTCTTTGTGGATGCCATTCCAAAACATTACGATAGCCTCATTTCCGTAAGGATCTTGTCAAATTGAATTAATCTTTACTAGTTTCCTGTATTCTAACTTAACATTATCATTTGTTATTCAAATCAGTAATTTTTCGCTTTGTTTCATAGAAGTTTGGGAGCCACAGTGGCTCAGTGAGTAAGACGTTAGATCGCTAATCTGGTGGTCCGATCCCGGTGTTTATCGGGATTTCCGGCGAGGTTCCGCTGTGTCAGTGGTGTAGGACGGGGGAAAACCCCGAAGTCACGTGTACACATTGGCGTGTACGTAAAAGAATCCTTTATAATTGGTATTCAAAATAAGAGCAGGTCTGAGTGCCTCTGTCCGGGTTAAGATTTCTCTCGTAGCACAGTCTATGGCGTATGCCCGTCTTCATTTACCCCATCGGTGCCGAACAGTAGGACGTTAAACCCCATTTCACCTTATAGAAATTGGAATTAACTTCATAAAAATTCATTTACCCCATCGGTGCAGAACAGTAGGACGTTAAATCCCATTTCATCTCATAGAAATTGAAATTAACTTCATAAAAAAAAATTGGCATAATCAAAAACATTCTTCCTGGAGTATTTCATTCACGTTCTTCGAGAAAGAGCATCATATTACGAAATCCAGAGAGACAACCTGACTTATCTAATTTAACTGTATTGATGTTAAGGTCAGGTTTCCCCAATTTCCTCCCCTTCCAAAATAAACACAAGTACCTTTGAAGCTCTCGCGAAGACCTTGACCGTAATTGGATATTACGTTCTCGTAATATAAAAGTCGAGTCAATGTTTTGAGACGTAAAGAGTTCCATTGATAATTTCGAGTCGTAAATAAAGTTGTTTATCGGGAATTAAATCTTACCATATGTTCTAGGCACGAATCAGAATGCTATTTTGGAAACCAGATTGAATGAAGGTTTTTATAACGACATTTATTTCATCCTACAAGAATAAACGACTTAATAACGAACATCTGATGTTTTAATTTTAACGCCGTATCCGCTCATGAAACTTACCATAGCTAGTATATCTGCATATCTTTAGCGATAATTAATGACGGGTATGGTACACGAGGCAAGTATGCGTACTGTTTCTAGAACAACAAATATTATTTCCCTGTCCACTACCTAAGCCACTGATAGGGTATTGCATTTTATACCGGAGAGAGAGAGGAGGGAGAGAGAGAGAGGGGGCGACGGCCAATCGACAAAAACTATGTCATTTCGGGACTTACACACGGTTCAATTGTATTTCAATAATTGGCTTGCGTGTAAGGACCTTTATCTTAATTGCTGTGCATATAACCGGGGTCAGTTAAATAATCTCTCTTTTCGTAGTTATTTTGATTGAAGTGTTCTGTGTGAATTGTTCCTTGGCATAACAGAGATGTAAGATGTCGGATTTTAAATAGTTGTTATTCTTGCGCCATGTTGTTGAGATGTAGAACTGCTGAAGACCAACAGGTGATTTAATATGTAAAGATAGCGACAGAAGAGGTCACGAAAAACTTGATAAAATTAAGATTTGTTTGCCAAGTAGCACAAACGTATTCTTATCTGATCTGATGGCGAAAAGCTTTTACTTATCTAAAAGTTGATGAATGAATTACTCGGGTTGATTGTATAACTAATGTTGAATTGTTACCAACAGCTTGTGGCATATTAGTTTTCACTGGGTGTCAAAATAAAAGATACATCTCACTTAATACAAGAGATAGAAAGTTACAGAAAGAGATAACCCAAATTTTAATGTCAGATGAATAAAGAGGAGCTGAAATGTTTTAAATAATCATTTGAGTTTTGTTTATGATTATGAAATAGTATCACTTTAGCAATGAAATTATTATCAGTGCTTACTACGGATCTTGGACTATAACCAAGGGCGCCGTAACGGCGCGAGGGCCAGGGTACCAAAAGATGCCTCTAGAAAATTTTGAAATTTGTCAATTCCGAGAATGCTGTTTAGAGCTCTTCTAGCATTCCAAATTCAAACATAAAACCCTTTAAAATATATGATAATGAAGACAAGTGAAAGAAACATCAACGGCCGATCAGAGAGCAATTACAAATGAATCGACTACTAAAAAGGTTGAAAAATTCCATCATTAGGGCATTGGTACACATGTATACCCCACCCACCCCCAAAGGTCAGGGTACAATTAGTATACCCTAGTACCCGGGTTCAGGCGCCCCTGACTGCAACACGTTTTTGAAGCCTCGGTGGTTCAGTCGGTATGGCACTAGCCCACTAAATATAGCTCATGGTTTCGACCCTGGACCGAGTTCACGAAGCAGACTCAGACTTAAGTTTAAAAGAATTTACTCAAAATTGTTCGAATAAATACTATATAGCCCTTTATAAAAATTTTGTTGTTTTAATGTATCGAATAAATCAATAAGAACGTTTTCAAAAACAGTGATTGATATTTAACATAAGTCGGAGAATGCTTTGTGAACTCGGGGCCAGGAGTTCTCCGAGAAAGTTCCTGACGAAAGTCTATTGCAGGTCGTTCTTTATCCGTACCATAATCAACGCTAATCTGCAATATTACTGGATTAGAACCCGACCTGTTGCTGCTGATGAAATCAAACAATGCATAATCGATACTATGTTTTTATCCTATCGACGTTCGTAATGATGATCGAGGGTAGGCCCAAAATTCAATTTGACTGAAATTTTCAGCAAATTCCGTATACATCGTCTATTTTTTACTGTTATAGTGAGAACTTCCAGCTCTTTATCTACTATCCCATAATGTTTCTTTAACTAGACCCATTTGCACATAAAACGCGAACATTGATGAGTCCCTTTAATTTGTGAAAGACTTGAAATGGGGTTTAACGTCTTACCTTTCTGTACTTACTGTGCTAATGAAGACAGATCAGCAGATGAGAGGCTGAAATAAGAGCACGTGGGTAGTAGAAAGTAAGGGGGTGTTTAAAGTGGGTGTGCCTATCAGAATGCTTGGTATAAATATGTCATGATTACCCAACTTATTACCGTCATGGCGTTTATTGGTACACTATCTAACGTTTATTTATTGTATCCCACATCAGTAGTCACCATTTGGTACTTTTGACTTAGAATTATTGGTGAACTAACTGATAAAATCGTGACTTAACTGACACTATATACCAGTAAGCAACATGGCCGCCCCAATTTAATTACCGCCATCATCCCAGTTTCTAGTATACTGTTTGTTTTAACATAAAAAAGAAAATGTGTCTGACCAATCCTTTCGATTTATTGTTACAAAAACTCCATTTTTTTGTTAATTAAACTGGTCAAAAATTAAGATGTCGGATTTATATCAATAAATAAAAAAATCCTCAGTGAAGAAGTCAAAAGGGTGTTTTAAAGGTGATGATCATGATTTCAAGGATTTTGAATTGTTAGCGTGGAATCTGTTAAAAATGGAATGAAATGGGGTTTAACGTCCCACTGTTCTGCTCCAAACTGGACTAAGGAAGACAGGAATACGTCATACAGTGTGCTATGAGGGACACTGTAATGGGCAGCAGCGTTACGGCCTACTCTTATATCGAATTCCAACTGTCAACGTGTATACGAGACCTCGGTTTTCGTCCCACCCGAACGACTAGACAGCTGTCCTTGTCAAACCCTCCGTCCTTCATCGCTGACAACCACGTCGAAAAATCTGGATGAACTTTCTCGGCCAATGCAGAGATCGAACAGCCGACCTCCAGGCTAGAGAGTCAGCGTCTTATCCACTTAGCCATCGTGGCCCAGGAGTCTTTTACAGGAATGTAAGTCCAAAATAGGGTTCAATTCCGTTCCGAAATTGACATATATATGATGGGTTGGAAAACGGGCGAAACCAAGAACAGAAAAAATACCCACTGGTCAAAATGTATGTAAATAAATTTCGTTGGCCGGTTTTATTTGTAAATAGTCAACTATTTGGTGCGGTTAAGGTTAAAAGTCTGTCTTTTACCCATATGAACATGTCAATTGCGTTTTCTACTGTGGGGGTCTGTGATAGCTTTTTTTTTCTAATTACACGGACAGGTGCATTGATGTTATCTGCTTAACAAACCTGTTAGAACTTTTGACATGATATAAGTTACTATTATTTCAATTTATATGGCATTGTGTTTACAAAATCATCGTGACCGATTGTAAAACGTCCAAATGGTGTTAACGTAAACTGCAAAAGGTCATTGATATATTGCAGCCGCTACAAATCGTTTTTTTAAAGTTCAAGTTCACATAGTCGTAAACATGGTTCATTATTTGATAGTTTCCTTACTATTTTCATTGGCAGACACAGGTGCTTGAAAAGGCGGGAAATAAAGAAGCGTAAGAAATGTCAATCCAGAACTATGTGTCAACAGTCAGAAATAGACCACCGACATGCATTACGGAATGTATCACGACCAATTCATGGCGGTTGTGTAGTTTTTCAGATTGGGCATCTATCTGGAAATAGCAGTCGCTGTTATTGACGGAGGTTAATTTGTTGAGTTGAGCAGCTGAATCAATAAGCAGAAATTTATTTACAGTTGTTTCCATGATTAAATTAGACATGTCACTTAGGTATTAATTGGCCCCATTTTCTAAGTTTACTATTAGATGGAATTAAAGGCCACAAAAAGACATGTTTATACAACAAGTTAATACACACGTCGTTCTATTCCTGTAAATGATTCCAGTACTGCATGTAGACCAGATGCTTCCACCAATTCCCAGTTGAGGCGCAGTATCTCGTAAACAATCATATGATCCTGAAAGTACTATTACGCTGCTATGCTAAGGAGGTGGTACATGTAAATTTGAAATGGTTTTTGTTGAAATTACACCCACGCTATTGCTCAAGTATTGTTTTTATAATGTAAATTCAGAAACATGGTCTTGCTTGACTCATTTCATTGACTAATTAAATCTGACCAGTGCTATTATAGTTTAAATTAAATTGACTATCTTGCAAAGGCCCAATACTGCTTGGTAGACGGCAAATGTAAAGATGTCTATATTTCTATCCCTAACATACTTTGGAGCCTTTATAATTAATTGAAATATAGAAAGTGTTATTTGCCCTCTGTCACTTTACGTATTTACGTCCAAATTATCGCCGGATATCTCTAACCTAGTAGGGAAATATATGACACTGTCGATTCTTAGTAGCACCAACGGAACTTATATTTTTCCTGTGATATTTGGGTAAATGGTTAGCGTGTGCGCGCTGTATCAAAAGTCAACTGTCGTGGTTTCGATTCTCCGGTTGTACGTGCCAAGGAGTAGTGTCGCCTCTACAACCTCGTGGATCTTCTCCCACTGCTAGATGCCCCTACGCGCAAGCGATGTATTGGTCCTGATAAAACCTAGTTTGTGTCGACTGGACATTAAACCCCATTCCTCTCTCTATCTAATATCGATAACAAACTAAATGTTTAAACAAACGATCCCTGGATTAGGATATATAATAACACAAAGTTTTTATATATCTTCTTGTTATGTCCGCTTCTCCAATATCTATTAAAACTAACGTAAGAAAGATGAACTTGCAAATTTTCAGGACACTTTAATCCTTAGAATAATATTTTCCATGTAATTTTCTTCGGATCAGTTATCTATAACCGCAATCTTGACCAATCATTGAATAATAATATCTTTACGGCTAAAAAGAAAACTATAGCGGGGGAAATCCGATAGGTCATTCACCCCATTGTAAGTTCTAATCCTCTAAGAGTGGACATATTTTTCATCTTAAAGAATTAATCAAGCAGGTAATCTAACCACTGGAGGGGGAAATATGTTCTTATATAGGTCGATCCCTGTTCACTTGACTTATCATAACCATATATCACACATGATGGTTTGAATTTGGGAGAAAAAAACTTCAAGGATCACTGATGACTAGTTTGTCGTGGGGGAGGATGGCCTAGTGGTCTAGAGTGCCGCGCTTCGACCCCTAGTTTGCCGGTCACCTCTGGCTTGCGGCTGTGGTGTCGATCCCTGGTGTGGGCGTATGTGGCATGGAGATAGGGGCGCCTTCTCAATCTCGTGGGTTTCATCCGGGCACACCGGTTTCCTCCCACTGCTAAAGACCCTACGCGCAAGCGAATTATTGAAATAAAATTAAAAAACCATATGTTAGTCCCGAAATGACCTAGTTTGTGTCGAGTGGACGTTAAACCCCATTTCTCTCTCTCTCTCTTGTATGCCCCGCATTGTGAATTTCATATTGACGTATCGGGTCGTCTTATGCACACTCTTGGGGTCAGATGGTTTTCAATTTGTAGGGATTGTTCAGACCATTGTTGCAATGTAGATTGCAGAATTATCCCATGTTTATGTGTAAAATCACGTAATCTTGTTAACAGGCGCCATGCTGGGCAAACATCATGATGGATTGCTTTAATCTTGGTGGAATTTTTATGGGTGCGATATATTGATACGAATTGAATGCAGACAACGGTCCACCCGTTTTGGATTAACAAAACCAAGGCAATAGATAGAGCCCCCTTTAAATATGAGTGGAGGTTTTAGCACTGCAAAAAGTTTATGGATGTAATATTATATTGATACGAATTGAATTCTGACAGCGATCGGCCATTTTTTGAATTAACAAAACTAAAACAGTTAGAGTTCTCCTTTAAATATGGGTGAAGGAATAGCACTGAAAAAAGTGGCCATTGGGTATCAATGCCTACGGGTCAATGTTTTCATGATGATAGACCTTGACCTATGGGTAATCTTTATTAAATCTTTGCTCTATAGATGTTTCACTTTAATATGGACAATTACCTTCACGGTTACATTTGTTTCAATAGAAATGTTGTCCACCCACCCAGATTTTGAAAAGATTCTTCTGTTTGACCTATAAATTATTTATTGGGGCAACGGGTTAACAAGTCTGTTCGGTTCAGTGCTATACTTAATAATTTTTTCGTGGACTGATATCCTTCAATGGCCTGATTTACACGCAGGTCCTCTACAACGGTTTTTTGTATGTAAATCAATGGAATCATTTCTAACGTCTGGATATCGCGGATTCGATCCCGGTGATGGCCGAGGAAATTCATCAGAATTTTCCAGCGTGGTTTCCCTTTGTAAGCGGTGCAGGTTAAAGGGTCTGACAAGGACACGTAAGCGTGCACGTAAAAGATCCCTTGACAGTTGGAATTCAAAATAAGAGTAGGTCGTAGCGCTGCTGTCGGGCAAATTGTCCCCCTGAGCACACTGCTTAGCTTATGCCATTCTTCTTTAGCCCAGTTGGGACAGAAAAGTAGGACTTTAAACCCAATTTCATTTTATTAATAGAAGAAAATCAAAGTTATCAACAAGTAAGTGCCAATGGGATATCAAACAAGCAAATAAACAAAACATAAAGAAGACGATAAAATCGATGAATATCCTCGATAATATCGTTTAATAACGGTATTCCTGAATAATGCACTCACTCAACTGGTTCATGTATACACGAAATCTCACTATAAATCAGCGTTACACCTATATACAACACGTCACGATATTGTTATAATACAATATGCAATCATTATTAATATAGAATTCATTCAGAGTCAATGAAGTCAAACCACAACGCCCTCGCCCAATTCATGTGTTATGAAGCATGAAATCGATTAGAAATGTCTGATGACCGCCAGATACTCATTCGATTACACATTCCGATTAATAAATTATTTATTTGTTTATATATTAACATGCTAATGGAAATACTGAATTGGACATTGCTTGCAATTTAATCATTATTTTAATGGAAATTGTTAGAATTATATTTGCACACAACATCGAATACTACTTTATATTTTATTTTCAGAGCTCGAAAATTGCAACGCAGGATGAGTTCGATCAATCGAAGTTGATTTTTTAAATAAATATTGTTATGGTTTTCTGAAAGAGTAAGTACATTAATAAAAAAAAATGGCATTAATAACGTTGATAAAATAGTAATTGTATATGTAAAACAACTTTAAACTATGTCAGTTTTTCAAATAAATGAAGGGATGTGTTGGTGATAGGTATAAAATGATTGTATCTTTTATAATGAGAGAAAATGCCTGCGTCTTTTATAATGCGTTGTTGATGAGTATAACATGCTTGTGTCTTTTATAATGACTTGTTGATGGGTGTCTTTTATAATGACTTGTTGATGGGTGTCTTTTATAATACCTTGTTGATAATGAGTACAGCATAATCGTGTCTTTTAAAATGATGAGTATATAATGATTGCCAGTTGTTGATGGGTATAAAATATTTGTGTTTATGCATTTAGCCAACATACGTGGGGTTTTTTATCGCAGCGACGGGTGCCTTTTCAAAATTTATAGTCATTTTCTATTTATGGACTGATATACAGGTAAGGCTAATTAAAGAATCTGGATCTCAATTTCAGATTATTACCCATCCTCAACGAAGAGGACTTACTGTCAAGTCACCTCAACCATGGAATCTGAAATCCTTGTGTTGACGAAATCCTTGCAATACTCAGAAAGCTTTCATAATTAGGCCAGCGACTGAACTAATTTTTTGATGGTACAAGTACAAAATGAAAACGAAATGTCTGGTAAAAGTTGTAAGTTAGTTACCTCGCGTTCTCTTAAAGTTATGGTCAATTTGGTGTGTATGGAAAGTAGAGACGCTCAATCTTACTAGAAAAATACTGGATTCCCTGAAAAAACACCGATGGGGCAAGCACTGGGCAAAAATGTCACGGTATCACCATTTGGCAGGCAGGCGGATTATTGTCTGGAAGCTTTACTAAGGGAGCTGTTGTTATTTCTTGATCGAATAGTTAGGTAGTTTGGGGAACACTGAGAGGTTTAAATGTACAGCAATTAAACAACGGAAAAAGAAGCTGGCTGAAAATAATCCATGAATGTATGGTTGATGGAAAGTAT
Source organism: Patella ulyssiponensis (assembly GCA_963678685.1). Taxonomy (NCBI): domain Eukaryota; kingdom Metazoa; phylum Mollusca; class Gastropoda; family Patellidae; genus Patella; species Patella ulyssiponensis. The sequence continues at coordinate 62,334,705 of OY783230.1, read as the reverse complement.
AAGGACAAATACATTCTGAAAATAGACCCTCTCCAAACAAGTTACCAGACAAACATAGCCTCTAAAAATAGACTTTTTGTTAGGTCTTGGGGTATTTCCTCCTGAAAAAAATGTTTTGAGAGAGATTTGAAACAAATTTTTGATCGATTGATTAGTTCCAATACGTTTTTAGTCCAAAGATATTATCAAATCACCCAGTTTTTACCTTTAAAATCTGGGGTTTTCTTTTGTTGATTGACGGCGTCTGCATGTCAAGGGAAGTCACCATAAACTGATGTATTATTCTACATCAGTTCTCACAAGTTGTTAAAAAAAATAACGGTGATGAATTACCCAGGAATTGATCCGGTTTATCCATAAAACCTTTTTGTGGCTTGTACCAAATAGGCCGCCTGGAGTAGTACATGTATATTATTGGCATAAAATACAAAAGGCGTCATTTGCCTCCATCACGGAAGCACTTCACGCATGCTCGTATATATATTAACATAGAACAAATGTCATTCATTAAATAAACCCATTGTCGAGATCCAAATATTTAGAATTTTAAGCGCCGTTAAGTGCAGCTCTTTTGACGTGTTTGTAGTTTAAAGTGCGTAACGCCTACGCTGCGTGATGCCCTGTACAAGGACCTCTAGAGATGAACTATTGATGTTTCACTTTATCTACTTATATCGTTTCCTTCCCGACTACTTATATGTATATCTATATCAACTGTATCATGACATTAAAGATAGACATGCATTGTCTTTCCTGTAAGAACAATGGTATATCAGTCCATAATACAATTGTGACTCAGTGATAATGGCGGTACGATTACGGAATTTGCCCAGAGAGTTTCCCCGGATCGTTCAGCATGGATTCTCCCTTGTCAGTGAACCTGATATATCAGTTCATAATACTATAGTGACTTAGTTGAAATTGGCGGCTCGATTACGAAATTTGCCCAGAGGGTTTCCCCGGAATTTTCAGTATGGATCCTGTTTTTCGAAATCTTAACTAAAGATAAAATCCAAATTTAGGAGATATTTTAATTTTGATTGACTGAGCATTAAAATTATTCTAATATCATCCAATCAAATTACTAAAATATGGATTTTACCTTAATACATATTTCATGAAACAGGCCCCTTATTTCCCACCTTGTGAGTGAACCTGGGCAAGAAAACGTGCCTAGTCGTCCGGATGGGACAAAAACCCAAGGCTCAGTTGATTTACTTTCATTTGGAAAGCTTAATAAGCGTACACCGGAACGAATTTGTCCGTGCGCGATTTTCCTAACAGCACATTTTATTCGTGTAGACACGGCGAAACACGCAAAATCTACGCACGTAAAATATGATATTTTGCTACACTTTCCTACCCTGCTAACGTGGTAGCTTAAATAGTGTTGTTCCTTTGCCCACAGAGCATATATTAGAAATTGAACAAACTTAACGCCAGATGTAGTCACAACAGAACCTTGACAATTTGAATTCGAAATATGATTAGACCGTATAGCCGCTGCCCGGGCGAAATTCCCCTCAGACCACATTGCTTAGAGTATGCCCAATTTCATAGCACATTCGGTGCAGAACAGTAAGACATTAAATACCATTTAATACATTATGCAAGAGATAAATCTGCGTATTGCAGGTCTTTCTTTAGGACTGAAATGTTATCTAAATTGTTTATAAGTAAGACATTAATTAACTTAATCAACTCTCGATGTCAACGCTAGCCTGTGATATTTACTGGACTAGATTCCCCCGTTGTGTGTGACAAGGAGTAGGGTCATCTGTCCAACCTCGTATGGGTTTCTCTCCGGATCTTCCAGATCCATCGTTTTACTTCTACTGCTAAAGATATTTACTGGACTAGATTCCCCCGTTGTGTGTGACAAGGAGTAGGGTCATCTGTCCAACCTCGTATGGGTTTCTCTCCGGATCTTCCAGATCCATCGTTTTACTTCTACTGCTAAAGACCCCTATATTAGATGTCAGTCCCGAAATGATCTAGTTTATGTCGTGTGGACGTTACCACCTCTCTCTCTCTCTCTCTCTCTCTCTCTCTCTCTCTCTCTCAAGAAGCTGTCTGTCTGTGGTAGATCTATATTAAAGAGTTAACAAAGACAACCAATGCTACTTGAAATTAATTCTCAAATATCTATACCTACCGTGAAACAGTGGTTTCATCTTTTTTAGAATTCATGCATTCCGTAGTATTATATTTGTTATTTATATCAGTATCTGACATCTTTGATTTTTAAGACCAGTTTCACACACAATAAACATGGGTATTATTTACAGTTATTTTTTGCTGACGTAATCTTACACCCAAGATACACAAATACGTAACCAATCTTTTGTTCACCACAGTCATAACGGTATGTGACATGATGGATTATATTTCATGCAATATTGACTGGAATGAAGGCTGCCAAATAACATTCACCATTTTTAAAAATATCTAATTTCACGGACAAAACATGTAGTTGCATTATTTCAAGCACATTTTGCGTGGTTATGGGCTTTAAGGACAAAAGCCAAACTCAGCGCTTATTAAAGGCCCCCTTGGTTGCTACATGTATCCGTGTTGACATACACGAAATGTGTTGGTAAGCGAACAACAGTAGCTAATTAATCTTAATGTGAAGGCGGCCTTAAAGTATGATTATTAAGACTTGAAGTGGGGTTTAACGTCGTCTTGTCTGCACCGGTATATTGAAGACAGACATGCAGTATGCTATGGGAGAACTTTTTGTCCTGACGAGGGATCTTTAACGTGCATGCCAACTTGTAAATAGGACCTTGTGCTCTTCCTCCCCCGTCCATTACGCCTTCCATGCAGTATCTACCCTGGAAAATCCTGAGACCAACACCGGTTTCGAATCCAGGAACTCCTGGTTTGTGGGGGGGGGGGGTGGGATGGCCTAGTGGTCTAGAGTGCCGCTTCGACCTCTAGCTGGCCGGTCAACTCTGGCTGTGGCTGTGGTTTCGATCCCTGGTCTGAGCGTATGTGGCATGGAGATAGGGGCGCCTTCTCAACCTCGTGGGTTTCCTCCGGGTCCTCCGGTTTCCTCCCACTGCTAAAGACCTCTACGCGCAAGCGAATAATTGAAATAAAATTAAACCATGTTAGTCCCGAAATGACCTAGTTTGTGTCGAGTGGACGTTAAACGCCATCTCTCTCTCTCTCTCTTTCTCTCTCCCTTTCTCATTTATATTGGGCATAACATTGTCGATTTTTGTTTACCCAATGCGTATCTTTACATATTTTGAAGGGTGTGTCTTGTTGTATATTTGTAAGACAATAGATGTCAATATGTCATAACCTGATATACAGGTAAATATAAGATGATATTTCACTTGTATATTACAAATGACACTGTCTTGTCATAAATAAAATCAACACAGTCACGTCATAACTTGAATGATATTGATACCAAGTTATCAGACGGTGGGCCATTGACTCGCCAACAAAAATACAAAACAATTGAAAATATCGAAGTTGACGGCAAGGTTCTTTTCAGGTTGTACGTGACGAGGAGTGAAGTCGCCTGCCCACGCTTGCTGGTTTTCTCCGTGTCCGCTTGTTCCCTCTCACTGCTAATGACGAATTATTGAAATAAAACTGAACCATATGGTGGTCCCGAAATGACCTAATTTGTGTCGAGTGGACATTAAACCCAATTTCTCTCTCCCTCTCTTTATTTCAATAATTCACTTTAACAGTGGGAGGAAACCGGAGGACCCGGGGGAAACCCACGAGGTTGAACAGGCGACCCAACTCCTTGTCACGTACAACAAGGAAATCGAAACTCCATCCGTTAACTCAATGAAAGACCTTGTAATACAGCGCGCACGTAATAACCATTCGGCCATCCAATCCCCGCCTTCACCGCGATGGGGAAATATGTTTGATTCTTCTACAACATCCAATATGATTGCGATTTACCCTTCACCTGTTGAGTTTCCGGCGTGGTTTCCCCTTGTCAGTGATGCAGAACGGAGGGTCTGAAAAGGCAGTTGTCTAGTCGTTCGGATAGAACCAAAAACCAATGCCCCTTGTACACATTTGCGTGCACGTAAAAGATCCCTTGTCAGTTGGAATTCGACATAAGAATAGGCCGTAGCGCCGCTGCCCGGTCAAAATTTCCCTGTATGGCGTATGCCCGTTTTCCATTAGCCCAGGTTCGGTGCAGAAGAGTAAGACGTTAAACCCCATTTCATTCATTTCAGTTCACCTGTTGAGTAGAATATGTAAGCTTTCTATTCATACGCAATTAGAGTTCATACTCTTATGGTGCATATTTCCTAAAACAATGTACAGCAGGCGAAAACCACCCAAGGTTTGACTACTGTTTCTACAAAACAGGTTTTAAAAAGTCAGAACAACATGATCTGACCTCAGCGTGGGTCGACCAAAACTCCATGTATCGTTTTAACCTACCACTTCCCAAACAATTAAAGGCTTTCATAGCTTGAATAACATTTAAAATGCAGAGAGGCATCATTTAAGATAACCTCAGGAACGCGGTGTTAAAGATTTATGTCATAATAAAACGGCTATTGTTTATTTTATTCTATATCTATGATACCACCATGCATCGTGTACATTTTTGTGGGTAAATATTACATTAATGACTTATCTCTCTGTGGTATTTAATAATCAGCATATATGAGAGACCACCAGAGAAAACTCCACAGGGATGTAACCACACTGAAACAAAGCACAAGGCCAGATCAAGCTAATTTTCCGTTTTTCCGGGACTTGGATCACATGAAAAATGTTTAGTTTAACATTTCAAACTTTAAACAGACATTATACAAGAGTTATATCTGCCTATTGCAAGTCTTTCTTATGACCTGAAATGTTATATAAACTATTAATTAGACTTGGTATCCGGTTTGCTGCTCAACTTCCATTCATGATTTAATCAGGAAATGGATAATCGAGATTTTAGTAATGATGATCGAGGCTAGGACGAAAATTCAATCGCTAAAATTTCGGTTCAACATTTGGTACTAAAACTGCACATCCAAGTACTTTTGAGTCTTTTACCTTAAAAATAAGAAGAGCATTCTTAGCATGAGTAATCAAATTAGTGTGGCCTAAGCAATGATGATACCAATTGTATTTGTTGTTCATGAACTAGACTAAAACTACGAGAATAATGCATCTCTTTGAATAAAGACTGCGCAGTTTCTAGTATTTTCTTTAGGTGAATAACTGGCCTTGAATTTTAGTATTATGCGATGAGGGTAATATTGAAAGTTTTGATCACGGAATTTAAAGGACCCATTCTAGATTTATAGCCATTTCGGGACTAACATATTGTTTAATGTCAATAACTCGCGTAGGGGTCTTTAGCAGTGGGAGGAAATCGGAGGACCTAACGAAAACAATCGAGGTTGGACAGGTGACCCTACTCCTTGTCACCTACAAGCTGGGAATCGAAACCATGCCACTAGTCTCAATGACAGATCTTATTACCTAAATGTCACGCTTTCCATAGAGCCACCACCACCAACTTCAAACTAGATTCCTCTTTACAGAACACCTCATACCATATCAATTTGAAGAGCTCACAAAACAAACTTGTGTTGTAGCTAGACATCTTTGTTCTTGTTCCAAGTTGTCGATATTATGGGATGTTGAATTGCTCTATGTCATTTCGGGACTTACACATGGTTCAATTTTATTTCAATAACTCGCTTGTACATAGGGGTCTTTAGCGGTGGAAGGTAACCGGAAGACACAGAGAAAACCCACGCGGTTAGACAGGCCTTTTGACGTACAGCCGAGGAATCGGAACCACGCCAGTTGACTAATGACAGACCTTAATATACATCGCGCACGTGCTAACCATTCGGCAACCCTCATCGCCCGTTTCGTTATGGTAGACGGATAAATAGAATATATAACCCTATATGATATCACATTGAATGCGAGAAGTAGAATAACACCCCATATTCCAGCCTTAAAGTACATATTTTCTTAAATCTGTTTTCCAGAAGGACGCAAAAACATACTGTTTATTCTCAGGATGAGGTGCTAACGAGGGGTGGGGGCAGTACATTTCGTGAACACGTGGGCGTATACTTAAAAAATACAAAGCTTTGTGAATTATAACAAGGTTCTAAAGTATCCACGCCCCCGCTATCTATTTAACATTTTACACTTGTGGTGCACCCAAGAACGTTTAACCATCTGCTAGAAAGGCTAACCTCGGTCAATCTGTAATCTCAATTATCCCCCCTTTCAAATATCATTCCGGTCATGATCTGATATGGAGTGGGAGGAATGTATAATAATATACTACATGTAGCAACATTTTTCCTGTGTAATTTTAACGACTGTAAACATTGAATGGTTCATTTATATTTAGGCATGTTATCATTCCTTATAGGATGTTGCGCAATATATAAAGTATTTTAAGTTTGACTATTAGATAAAGATAGTTGTAAAATTTATATGGGTGCGTTGGTTTATGTCACGTCGTATTTTTACCCTATATATGACAACCATTCCCCCTTATATCATTGCTTGATACTGCCATTTTCCGCTTATTACTTTATAAAACAACGCAATCTTTCCAAGTACATGTAGTCCCTTCCAGATATGAAATGCCTGTCTTCACTTGCACAATCGGAAGAACAGCAGGACGTTAAACCCCATTTTATTTCCATATATAAAAAGGTTTGTCATGGATGAAAAGGTTTTCATATATGAAATAGGTTTCATAACTGGGCTAACGAAGACGGACCGGGCAAATGAAGACGCCCTATATTTTAACGGCCTCTGTTATGGGTAAAGTTGCGTACGAGTACGTGAATAGAGATGTATAGTAAACTGTTCCGATTTACGTTTAAACACGTGCGAGTGATTAGTGAAATTTGACCCTGCGTTGTTTATAAGATATAAAAGTAGAAGACGCGCGGTTGCTATTGCTTTACGGGGGTTGGATGGCCGAATAGATAGCACGTGCGCGCTGTATCATAAAGTCTGTCGTTGGAAACTGGCGCGGTTTCGGAAAATGGTTGTCTGTCCATCCTCTGGTTACACCGGCCGGTTTCTCTGTTCCAAGCGAATTGTTGAAATAAAATTGAACCATATGTCAACCCTGAAATTACCTAGTTTGTGTCGAGTGGACGTTAACCCCCCAACCTTCCCCGCCCAATCCGAACGACCAGACATTGACCGGTACTCTGTGCTGCAGCCATCATTGGTAAGGGGAAACTATGCCAGTCCGGGAAACTTCCTGGTTAGTGAGCCAGTGTCTTTCTCACTGATCCACCGCGACTCCCTTATATCTTAAAATTAGGTTAATAAAACACGTGTTAGTTAGAAAAACATATTTTAACTAAACACGTCTTACTCATTATATCTAACCAGTGCACCTGCCATCTACGTGTTTACGTTTAAATTTAAAGATCAGAAAACCGCGGATTAACAGTACCACAGCACAAGTAAAATGGTGCGATACTTCACAATGACCACGTTTAAAACAGTCATCAAAGCAACTTCTTAACCATAGAACGGTCGTAATGCATCCTGGACGCGTGGCACTCTTTGATATGATTTATTTGAGAACAGGCGCTAAATCCTTGCACAATTGCAACCAGGTGGTAAATCTGTTTAGAGGTCCAAAGTTAAGCAAAAAAGGGAAACGCTTTCTTTAAACAAGCATAGAATTCTATTTTATTCTGGACAAACGGTGATTACATTAGAATTCACATATACATGTTGTGGGAGGCAGGAATTTATTTTAAGTGTCGAGAATATGGACGCCACATGGCAATGAAAGGAAAGCATGCGCTAAATTGGAAACAAGTTAACGCATTTTAAAAAATATTTTTTAAATACCCAAATAAATTGTTTTTTTGACATCTGGCACCACGATGACGGACTGCGTAGAAAAGCCGAGATCACATATTGGCACCACTTGCATCCCCAAAAAAACATGATTACAAAATACCTACCACAAGTAGACCAAACCATATATAGTCAACGAAGAAATTTTTTATAAAGCATTCTTTAATTCAAAAATTTGAAAAATGGCGACAGCTACATTTTTTCAAAACTTGTCCTGGAATGTTCGCAAAATATAAATGTGAATGAAATTAATGTTGTTTTATATATAAGAACATTTTTCTGGATTTGGCATGTGCTTATAGAGCTTGTTTTGAGAAAACAAATTAGTAAAGTGAGAGAGAGAGAGAGAGAGGGTGGCTAAGGATAGAGAGAGATATAAATTGTGTTTAACGTCCACGCGGCACAAACCATACGTAAAAGGATAGTACGTAAAACGTATGTCAAAAGATTACCATTGGCAACATATTAAAGATATACAAGTAAACCGTAGTGCCACTGCCTGGGCAACATTTCAAGCATAGCACATATACATTGCTCGGGTTCCTTGCCCCAGTCGGTGCAAAAAATAAGAAGTTAAACCGCATTACATTTTATGTTATTTTTAAATTTTGTATTTATGAAATTCCAATGTTGTGTTATTTTAATGCTTTATACGATTATTGTTGTTATCAGTAATTGAAATCAATTCACGATAGCGGGTGGAGTGTTTCACATATATATCAAATGACTTAGATAATGTATAATAATATGTGCGATAGTCTTGATAGTCTGTATCTATATTATATTTGTTTTATGGCCACTTTGACAATAACATACTTAGTAGATAGCCATGTCGTCAATGCCCTCCTATTATAGTACAAACTGGGTGGATATTTTTTCTGGACGACAATAACACCAGGACCATATCTAAAGTGGCACGCGTAACTGTTTGATTAATACATTCTTAAGTGAATAATATCATTTAAATCAATAATGTCGCTGTTCAGCCCTTATTGGTGGGTACTCGCACTGACCGCACGGCCTTATAAATACGCACCAACAACTATTTATGACACCCTGATCACAATAGTTAGGGTGGAATGGAATTTCTGTAGGAGATACGAATTGGACTGTTTGTTGTTTAGCGACGGCGTGTGACAAAGTTACCTGTTACCCCCGTATTTATCTACTATATGTAACCACGACCTGGCCCTGTCTCAGATAGATTCTGTATAATTTGATGTTTTATTGGGGCATGTTAGAATGAAAACAGATATATAGGCTATCACCTCGGATTAAACGAGTTTAATTTGTGTGGGAGTTTCCGTAAAGGTGGACAACATTCCTTACGATCATTTGAATCCGTACTAAAAAACTTATCCTAAAGAACTTATCGAAGAATGTATCCATGTTATTGGGTATTAGTTTCATATTTAAAGAGAGAGAGAGAGGGAGAGAAAGAGATGGGTTGAACGTCCACTCGACACAAATCAGGTCATTTCGGGACTAACACGTGGTTTAATTTTATTTCAATAATTCGCTTGCGCGTAGGCGCCTTTTGCAGTGGGAGGAAACCAGAGTACAAAGAGAAAAGCCACGAAGTTGGACAGGCGACCCTACTCCTTGTCACGTACAATCATGGATTCGAAACCACGCCAGTTGACTCAATGAAAGGCTTTATGATACAGCACGCTAACCCCCTCCCCCCCATTCCTTAAGATTGTTTGAACCAATTCTAAGAAACTTCTCGAAGAATGTATCAATATTATTGGGTATTAGTTTCGTGTTTATAACATGAATATTAAGATCTTTATCTTCGTGAAGATATGAGCATGTTGAATGTTGATAGTTGCACCAGGGTGTGACAAATCAGTAAAACATACGTCGAGTTTTATTTAAGGTATATGCATAGGTAAACAAGGGCGAATGATAACGTATTTTGGGGTGTATAATAGTTCTAAAATAAGTTGTCAACCACATGTGTATATTCGAAAAGGGCAGAATTGTCCGGGATTAACATGTATATTCTACGCCTTCAGATTATAAATAACATTTATAAAAAATACAGCCTCCAGATGTTTATTCTAATGCAGTATCAACAACAAATTCCTTTGTGGTATTCACAAAGAAACTTGAAATGAAATGAAATGGGGTTTAACGTTCTACTGTCCTGCTCCAACTGGGCTAATGCAGACGGGAATACGTCATCCAGTGTGCTATGGGGAAAATTTTGATCCAGACAACGGCGCTAAGGCCTACTCTTATATCGAATTTCAACTGCCAAGGGATCTTTTACGGGACTTCGGTTTATCGTCCCAACTAGACAGGTGTCCTTGTCAGCCCCATGCCTGTATCCCGACAAACCGCGCCGGGCCACACCGGGAGCGAAACCACGACCTTAAGACTAGCGCACGTATTCACAAATAAACCTTAAATGTTTTTCGCTACATAATTACAACGGGCATAACATAAATTATAAAATCCAAATTGTTGAGCGCTTGGACATAAACAGAACCGAGTTTAATGCCCGGAAACCCTTTTTAAACCGTGTTATATAAAGACTAACATTAAAGCAAAATGTAACCTGGTTTTCCCTTCCTTACTAGTGGTGCCGGGGGGGGGGGGTCAAGGAATAGCATCTAGTCGTTCGGATGGGACGAAAAGCCATGTCCAACCGTGTACGCGTAAATGAATCCTTATTTGTTGGATTTCGACAGAGAGTATGCAGGAACGTGTCCTTTAGCACGCTGCATGGCGTATACTCGTCCTCATTAGACCGGTTGGTGCCAAGACGAGACGTTCAACCCCATTTCATTATACAATATATCCCAACGGTAATAACAATAATAAAAGCTGTAATGGCCCTCAATAACCTCGTGCATGAATTATTGTGAGAATAAGAGTAGAGCGGCTTAACTTTTCACTTACTAGTCTTTATGACCTTGTTGTTCAGCATGTCAACCCTATATCTAATGATTATTCAATATCGAAAACAAATCTCACTCCTTGAATACTAGTAATAAATAAACTAATTTAAAATCGTGACATGATTTATAGAAATATTTAGAATTCTTTGTTATAACTCTTGCTTAATGTTATTAATGTTTTCACCAAGGGAGGCCTCCGTCAAGTGTAACCTCTTCGCTGTCAAACTGTGTTAATGATTTAGGGGCTGATATTTCAAGGGCTGTGTTTCGTCTAGATTTTGACCGGTGTACGACAAAACGTAAACATAATATTATATCGATGTCAATTGTAAGAATCAATAGCCTTTACTTACATACATAGCTTACATTCCACACATATGTTACATATACATGTATTGTTAGAGCGATGTTAGGCTTGGGTAATTGTTGATAGTATACAATAAGCTTACCATATATAGTCTAAAGTAGATAATGTACTTCTATGTTTACAGTAAATAAATGCATAAAAAATAAAGTAGGTCCAATATGATTAATAGAGAATGTTGCGATGGACTTGACAACGTTAGCTGCATAATTTTCTCAACATTTTAGTTTCTTACACATCTAGGACCAGTTGCGAGTAGAGTAAAGGTGGTATCATGGTGTATTCATTTCAAGAATTCGCTTGGCCGCAGGGTTATTTGGCAGTGACATGATCCGGAGCAATCCTAGTAGCCAGATATACGATTGAGTTTCCGACGCATGCATCGTCGATAAATCTCACGATTCATTATAGCACTAGCGTTAGTTTATTCTGCCTATCTTGAATCCCTTAGAATCGTCTCACTAAACGGCGTTATAGTATTAAAATAAAATATTAAAGTATACATTTTTCGAAGGGAAGTATTATATGACTTTCATACTAACAGTGTTAGGTGAAAAGGAGATAGCATTATCATAGATTTGATTTGTATAATCAAACCAAAATAATTATTCATGAGTTTCCGACGCATGCATCGTCGATAAATCTCACGATTCATTATAGCACTAGCGTTAGTTTATTCTGCCTATCTTGAATCCCTTAGAATCGTCTCACTAAACGGCGTTATAGTATTAAAATAAAATATTAAAGTATACATTTTTCGAAGGGAAGTATTATATGACTTTCATACTAACAGTGTTAGGTGAAAAGGAGATAGCATTATCATAGATTTGATTTGTATAATCAAACCAAAATAATTATTCATCCCCTTTTAGTTTATTGTATTAATCTACTTGGCGGGGGGGGGGGGGCAAGTGCCCAATGTATCATAAGATATCTTTCATTGAGTCAACTGGCGCGGTTTCGAGTGGACGGTAAACTTCATTTCTCTCTCTCTACAGTATTGATACACCGGAATGCAGTTAGTTTTGCAGTTAATGATGTAACAAATAAAAAAAAAATGCAAAATAGGGTCGTCTTGTTCAGCTTAAAATGAGTAAAACAACTCTTTTTTTAATCTAATGAATACATTATTAACTGTCGCTTGTAACCAGGACACATATCTGTGTACCAGTATTGTGGCCTTACCCATATTCAATTTCTTTCTTTGAAGATGAACCTTTAGCAGAGTGGATTGTAATTTTTATTGTAGGTTATTATAAAGTAACAAATGATAACAGACATCTAAATAAGAGTTAATCACCGAATTAAAGATTACTCGCTTATCTAAAACGGAAGAGGATCGGGCTTTATCTCTACACGGAATTTATAGTTCGCTAATTCTTATGCCAGGTCACTTCTTCTTTCTTGATATCGCCGACAAGTTGTCTCATTCTATTATGATCAGCGCAGGCGCAGGGGTTTTCTTGTGAGTAAATCCAAGGGGTTGAAAAGGCGCCCCTATCTCAAAGCCACATACGCTAACAACGCGGATCGAAACCAAGACCGCAAACCAGAGATGACCGGCTAACTAGTGGCCAAGGCGACACTCTAGACCACTGGGTCATCCCAGCCGCTATGTCATCCAAGGTCACAAAATCCTCGTGTCCTGATCCTAGTGTGGTGAATTTTTTTCATCTAAGTGTACAAGTCATAGGGGACAGTATTATACAACCCTGGTCGTTAATGGGTTTCCAGACCATAACTAGTAATTCATACCCCACCCCACCCCCACCCCCTCTCTCTCTCTCTCTCTCTCTCTCTCTCTCTTCTTGCGCCGTTTGAAATAATTTCTACTACTCAATCAGTGTACGTGTAGTTAGTTTTGGTATATGACGAATTCAATACAGTTTATGACGAATCGAGTGTTTTGTAACCTTTCGTAATTGGCTTAGTGTGTGGTTGGATTCTCAGATTGTTTTTGTGTTTTTATTTCATGAAATACCACATACCAAATGGTTAATTAATATCGTGAGTGTGGGTGGATCACGTATATTTGATAATTGCCAATTAACGACAATTATCATCAATTGAATGTAATTAATGTTTTAGCATCCTTTATTCAAAATCTCAATTTCCAATCTATGTGAAACTTTGTTTTCAAATTATGCAATTCAAGATAATTGGTAACGGTTGCAAAGGTATCATACATATTGTGCAATCCAGATTTGTTTGAAATTATTCCATCAGGACATTTTAGTAGAAAAAGAAATGAAATGAAATGGAGTTTAACGTCCTGCAGGTCTAATGAAGACGGATAGTAGAAAGGAATTGCCTCACTGCTATAGAGAGAAAATCATGCATTTTTAGTACTATTTACGCGATGGGAAATAGCATAATTGAGTAATACAATGCAGATGGCATGGCGTTCATAGATCATAACTCCTCTAGTATGTTCTGAAATACACAACCTTCCAGATCCATATTTCGTTTGGTTTTTTTTTTATACTTTCGATGGACTACACTACATGTTGATCTGACAAATTATAGCGGGAGTTCACGTCAGGGGTCAAATCAGAGGCTTTTGACCCTATGACATCAGACATTGATTAATCAATCAGCGTTAACAATTTACCTCAAATACCCGTACTTGTCTTTCTTGGCCCCGTTGAACCCAATTTTATTTCATTTATAATCCAGTCGAACAAAATGCATGAAGTTCTTTATTTTAATTAGACTGGGTTGATGAGTCATGGCTAATTGGTAACTCAATACCTCCAACGTAAATAAATCTGTAAATATTGAACGATTTCGATAATATAAAAACAGCATTTATTACGTAAATACGACATACATAAATGTGGTGTTATTCTAAAGGCTTGAATAACATTCGCTTACGATAATTATTCTTAAGGGAAAAGGGGATCATGGTGGCTAAGCGGGTAAGACGCTGGTGCGCTAGCCTGGAGTTCGGGTGCTCGATCCCTGCATTGGCCAAGAAAGTTCATCCAGATTTTCCTACGTGGCCCCTCTTGTCAGTGATGCAGAACGGAGGACCTGACAAGAGCAGCTGTCTAGTCTTTCGGATGGGACGATAAAGTGGGGTCCCGTGTACACATTGGCGTGCACGTAAAAGATCCCTTGACATTTGGAATTCGATATAAGAGTAGGCCGTAGCACCGCGGTCCGTGCAAAAATTCCTCTCATGGCCCGCTGCATGGCGTATGCCCGTCTTCATTAGCACAGATCGGTGCAGAACAGTAGGACGTTAAACCAAATTTAATTTCATTTCATTTGAATAACATTCTCCTACGATAAAAATTCTTAAGGAAATATACATGCTCAGTGCTCTTTTCAGAACGCATAACAAATACTTCACGCCTTATAAAAAAAAACTCTTTTGAAGGAAAATAATTAAACAGTACTACGTTGGTGTCGACACGAGCGTGGGAGAAATATTAGAATTAGAATTCTTCTCCGCCCTGCCCCCTACTGTATACCAGTATCTACAGTAGGTAAATAAATAAAATATATTATTATATTTCAAGCCGTGTTGTACTAAAATAACCCATTTGATAAGCTTTGAAACACTTGTTGACGTTATTGAATCACTTTACATACTTGTCTTAGTATTTATAGAGAAGGTGGACGTATAATAATATTAGTTATTTTAAGAAAAAGATTAAAGGGGAACTACCACATCAAGGAACATTAAGAAACAAGTGTGGGGTGATGTTTACATAAAAGAGGGAGAAAAATGGGTTTTAACGTCTACTCGACCCAAACTAGGTCATTTCGGGAATAACATATGGTTTTTATTTTTTTTCAATAATTCGCTTGCGCGTAGGGGTCTTTAGCAGTGGGGGGGGGGCGAGGGCCCCGGAGAAAACCCACGAGGTCACGTACAACCAGGGATTCGAAGCCACGCCAGTTGACTCAATGACTGGCTTTATGATACAGCACGCACGTGCTAACCATTCGGCCATCCAACCCCCGAAGTTTACATAAACATCTACCGCGCAACTCGTGGTGTTTTAAATGACCATCGCTTTTACGCCCATGGCAAAAACGAAAATAATTGTTTCCGTAAAACGGCACTATTTTCATTCTAAAATGAACGGTATAGGAGTAGTTAACGCGAAGATTGCTTAGCTATATGAACGCTAATAATAGGCGTTCCAGAAAAAAGTATGCATACCCGATTTCAAATTTACATGTCATCTTAAATGAGACTAACATATGGTTATTACTACAAAGTTTAACGTCCCCTGCATTCAAGAGAGAGAGAGAGGTTGAGCATTCAAGAGAATTATTGAAATACAATTAAACCATAAACTTAATCATTTCGGGACATACATAAGATTCAATATTATTTCAATGGGACTAACATATGATTCAATATTATTTCAATAATTCGATTACGGATAGGGGTTTTTAGCAGTGGAAGGAAACCGGATGACCCGGGGAAAACCCTCGAGGTCATCCATCCACCCCACCCCTAAAGCAGTAGATAACCGGGCGTCTCCTATTTTTATTTCTTATGAACAGCATAAGGTATCATTTCACGAAGCACTCGTACGTCTCCAATGCTCTACGCGAAGACAGAAGAGGGAGGCGCGTCTCCAATACTCTTCCTGAAAATGTGGTTACCAAGGGATCTTGATCGGTCAATTACGTGCACATTCCCTTTCGCACGACTACATAACCCGAAGAAGTCACCCTTTAAAATTGGAGATGATGTCATTGACATCTTACTATAATCAGTTGATTTGGAACAGACATCTGCCTTATGCCCGGGTTATTACGTAATATATACATATTCATTTTAATTCCATGCATTTTAGAGATGTTTCTTCACCAACCCTCTTATTACTATTCACTAATATAGAAAAGTTTCGCCCATGTTTTAAACCCAGTGCACTCAACGCACTGTTTGAACGAAAGAAAGGTAACTTTTGAGATGCGATGGTCCTGGTTTCTCAGCTAACGGGTGTGGAGTCAAATTTGTCCCAGGTAGTCTATCGGTGGTGTTGAGGAATGGTAGAAAATGGCTGCCAAAAACGACCCCTAAAATATGATATAAATATCCATAAAACACTCGCACCGCGCTTCCTTTAAAGAAACCTGTATTCAGTCCACCAGATAGGGGCACCGCCCACCACCCCTTTCACTACCGTTAACTCTTTCTATTACGTAATTGCATTTTTTGACATTTTTTTGAACATTTTTGCGGAACATGCTAGTGTTCATCCAGTTAAACATCTAAATATTCTGCTGAAAGATTACCAAGCAATGTAGTTTCCGCCAATTCTCAAAGGGGTCGCCACTGCTTCGCCCGATTCACCCGTCGATTGCATCACGTTTGACGTCACATGACTTGAGTGGTGGTTGGCGAATGAATTCTACATTCGGCCGAATGCTATGGCGAAGCGGACACACCAGGCGAATATAATCCGGCCGAATATATCAAATCTGTTTGATTAAGGCGAATCATACGGTCGAATGACAGTGGACGCACTAGGCGATTTTCGACGCCGACTGATTTGGCCGAATCATTCGGCAAGTGTGGCCACCGTTTAGGAACCCTAGCAGGTGACCTATGCAGATAAGTTAGAACCCCAGTAGAAATATCTTCACACACCTTCCAATCAGACGTCCTGGAATAGATAATTCATTAAACTTTTATAAAAGTTAGGGTTTAAAAAAATCTTTGACGGGAAATACAATAAAACATATACATTACGCAAGAGCTAAATCTGCATATTGAAGGTCATTCTTTAGGCCTGTAATGTCATTTATATTATGAATTAGAATTTAATTAACTTATCCAGACTATAATTACCTCTCGATGCTAGCGCTAGCTTGCGATATTCATCGGATTGGAATACATATTTTGAAAATTAATTAATCTTTAAAATGGATAATCGAGACTTTGTTTTTTATCGTAACGACTTTAGTAATGATGATCAAGACTAGGTCTAAAACTCGATCGCTAATATCTAGGTTCAGTATATTCTATTTACCTTGTCTATTTTTTAATTATTATAGCGAGAACTGACAACTCTTTATCTTATCTCCAATAATGCTCTTTAAAATGCTTACATGTTCATTTTAAAACATATTCTGTTTTATTCTGAGAGAAACCCACGCGATCCTACTCTTTGTCAGTGACCGAGGTGTAGGACACCCAACAATGTGTATTATAAATCGCATCAGATTAATGCTAACAATCGTGTATATGGCCCTTAAATTATTTAAAATCACAATTATATTTCAAATATTTGACATTCATTAGCGATCTTAAAACATTTCTTTTCGATGTATAACTTGCTTTTATTTGACGTTAGAATTCTCCAAAACGTACGACTACGGCTAAACAATTGCTGTACATATTTGTTATTACTGTTTCGTTTTTGTCCACTGTAAATTGGCTCTAAAATTTCATTATTCGGAATATCGAATGTCCCATTAAACGCTACTTACGACCACGCAAGCACGTACGACTATCATAATATGTAATATTGTGCCTTATTACATAGGTGGGGCCAATATGGTCAAAATAAACACAGTTTATTATACGTATATTTATTTTTTCTATGAAAACGCTTAAGTGAAATTTAAATATAGAAAATTCAATAACCACCTAACAATTTTTTTTAATTACACAATTGTAGATTTTAAATGTTTCTTAAGATCTGTCAATCCGCCCCCAAAAACCATAAAACTAGAATGACACGTAATAGGAATTTCTATCGACAGGGCTGAACATATTTAAATACACAGAAAAAAAGAAAAACGTATACTTGTTATGCGGAGACAACTGAGAACCAAGTCAATCCTAAGTGGCGAGCCACCCTTCGATCGTAGGGCGAGAAACGCCAAAGATATACAAAACAGTGCTTTGGATCAATGGGACAGTGTTCACGCTTCTCGGGGATCACAGTGGCTAGATAGGTAAGACGCTGGCTCGCTAGCCTGGAGCTCGGGTTTCGATCCCTGCTTTGGTCGGGAAAGTTCATCCAGATTTCCCGGCGTGGTTCCCCTTGTCAGTGATGCAGGACGGAGGGCTTGACAGGGACAGTTGTCGACTCCTTTATATTGTACGAAAAACCGAGGTCCCTTGTACACATTGGCGTGCACATAAAAGATCTCTTGACAGATGGAATTCGATATAAGAGTAGGCCGCTGTGCCGCTGTCCGGGTAAAAATTTCCCTAGTAACACACTGTATAGCGTGTGCTCGTCTTCGTTAGCCCAGTTCGGAGCAGAACAGTAGGACGTTAAACCCCATGTCAATTCATTTCACATTTCTCTGTCTTAGAATCAAATCGAACTAATAATTCCATATAGTGAATTTGTCGGGTAAATTACTCCCTGACCTTCAAGACTGTAGACAAATCTATAGATTAGTTCGAGTGGAAGTGATAAAATTTTGATTAAAATGCGGGAAGTCGTTACCCACGTTATTTACGATAGTGAGTCGGTCAGTAGAGTTTTATTACGTTACCAACCCGTGTCTAATTAACACCTGTACCTGTCTGGCTTCAGATGTCCGTGGTTTATTGGTATCGTGCTAACTGGGGTAATTGGTTATTATTCAGACTTTAGGATGAACCCCACAGCTTGCACTGGACGACATTGGTCTACTTGAACAAGGGAGCACTGATCTCATACCAATGCGTTCTCTTTGCGGTATTCCTTTATGTTAGTGGTTTTAATCATAAGTGGTTTTAATCATATATAAGTGGTTTTAATCATATATAAGTGGTTTTAATCATATATAAGTTGTTTTAATCATATATAAGTGGTTTTAATCATATATAAGTGGTTTTAATCATATATAAGTTGTTTTAATCATATATAAGTGGTTTTAATCATATATAAGTTGTTTTAATCATATATAAGTGGTTTTAATCGTGGTTTTAATCGTGGAGTAATCGTGGTCATCAAATCAGGTTTCGTCGTAGCAATCTTTGGGGTTTGGGTGGTCATTGAGTCAACTGGCGTGGTTTCGATTCCACATTTGTACGTGACAAGGAATGGGGTCACCTGTCCAACCTCGTGGGTTTTCTCCGGGTCGTCTGGTTTCCTCTCACGGCTAAAGATCCTTATGCACAAGCGAGTTATTCAAATAAAATTTAAAAACCTCGGAATTTTTCAGAAAATGCAAACTACTGGACGATTTTCTTTGCCAGGCCGACACACACCCTCGTCTAATAAGAGTCCGACATTTATGTGTGGTCATGGACTTTCAAAACACGCCCCTCTCCTCAAACTTATGACAGCAGTGCATATATAAGAATGGATGTCAAACCGATACCCCCCCTCCAATCTATATTTTTGTTGCAGGAACAGTGGTAGTTTGTTTCTTCAAGCACAATATCTGTCGACTGATATCATCCGTGCCTTTTACTGAGAGATACGTGCTTTATGAGTAGGAATTGTTGATAATATCTGATCGCATTAAAATTGGTTAATTAAGAATCTATGACGGCGTGTGCTAAAACGGTCGATTATTAATCAGAAGAGCACCACTGGTGATTCGAAACTAACAGAAAGAGTAAACACACTAGCTCTGTTTTGTGTAGTCTCTGTTAAAGGGGTGGTTATTGCATCTTACTTTTACCTTCATTAAAATCATTAAGTCTGTAGCCTGCTGCCTGATAACACGAGCCTGGGCTATAAATATATCGCCGGATTAAGAAGGTGGGGCAAACTTGATTGATAAATTCTTCCAGTGATTCATGAATGAAACGCTGCTTGACCTTTCACACCGTGGAAGTATTTCAGAAATCTGTTCATAGTGTTACACAATTGTTCTATATTAAATGTGCTTCAACTACTACTACGTCTTCTTCCACACAAGTGATATCGCAGACGAGACATATGATTTTGCAATCCTGTTTTTAGAATATGATTTTGCAATCTTTCCATTTGCGGCCTTAGGCCATGGAGTAGGTTTAGTGGGAATTATTTCTTTCCTTTATTTAATAAAAAACGTATATTTCATTGAATTTGGTTGTTGGTCTCTGGATTGGTGGATGTGGGGTTTAGTGTATCAGTACCTGGGCCGTCTTATCGTGGCCTCCCCTTAATGGGTTTCCAGTGACCAGTTTCTTTTTATTTCAAGATAGCGCGAATACATGGAACTACGTCGGCGATTCTTAACTTATCTTATTGTCCGTATAATTATATAGATATACCAAAACAATCTGGTTTCTGATGTAATCTAAAACTGGAAAGGCTGGCCCAGGTGGTACTTTCCAGTCAAATTGTCACTTCACCTTGTACAAAATAAAGCTATCGGGGTTTCTTTTACGTGCACACCAAAGTTTACATGGGAATCCCCGTACTGCACCACTGATCGCTGGAAACCGCAGCAGAGCATCACAGGTAACTTCCAACACCGTAATCGGACCTCAGATTTCCTGGTTATGAGCCAGATCTTTACACAATAATCCACCGTGGCCCCTTTCTTAACAACAGAGGGTCGGTTATACTTGAATCAGTTTATATACATTCATATTTTTACTATATATGCGTTACGACCCACTTCTATGAATCCCAAGAATAGGGATTTAGCTCCAGATGAACATCAGAATCGCCGCCATAACAGCGTTTAGTTTGTTATCGTATCATTAGTGAACCAAATATACAAAAACAAGAATTCCTAAATATGTTTAGCTTCCAAATTTCTACGCGTATTTGGGATTCTTGTATCATATGTTATTTCTTGTTTATTTTCTTGGGCTATGTTCTAACGTATGTTTAATAAATATGGTCCTTTTGGAGATTTTATTTGACTTTTCTATTGGTTTATCGGTGTGATCTTGCTGTGGGGACTCGAGGTAAATAATCTTACTTGTGACCTTGTACGGTTGCCGATGATCATTACAGATGGACATTCCAAGTTCGAACAATGCGAGAGAGAGAGAGAGAGAGAGAGAGAGAGAGAGAGAGAGAGAGATTGAGAGAGGGGACAAAGAAATGGGTTCAACGACCACGTGACACAAGCTAGGTCACTTCGGGACTAATATAGGGTTCAATTTTATTTCAATAATTCGCTTACGCGTCGGGGTCTTTAACAGTGGGGGAAAATTGAAGAACCCGGAGAAATCCCACGAGGTTGGACAAACGACCCTACTCTTTGTCGCGTACCATTACCACCCGAACTGTAGCACAGTTCATTTGACCTTGACCGCCATTACTGCTCGTTGGACTGCTGATTGCATCATTTCCGGCATGGTTTACTGCTTCGCAAAAGTACTGGTACTGACGATGCTTGCTTATTTTAAACATTGTGACCAATCACCATTCCTTACTTGTTTTCAATTAGAGTTATGTAGCCTTGGTGTACTTGTATTTATTTCTGAATAAACAAATTTACGCTATGCTTTGATACAAAGACAATCGGTCACCTACACAAATAAAATTCTTATCTAAGAATATGAAAAGCTGGAAATTTTTTAGATCTAAGACGAACATCAATCAGTTTTACCTTTGATGGTTCGTTATCGCTACCTCGCAGAACATCAAAAACATGCAAACAGAATTATAAAGAATATCTTAGCACCTGTGACTATATCTTTCGATTAGATTTCGCTTGGAATAAGTTCAGAATGTGTTGGAAACAAACGATTTATTGTAACCTGACTAATAACTTCTTTAGATGACATTCCGCATCTTTTAAGGAAGATTTGGACGCACAAATATTCTCTCCGGTTTCCTACCACTGCTAAAGACCCCTACGTTCGACCTCGGTGGTGGTCGAGAAAGGGAGAAAGGGGGAGATGAGGTTTAACGTCCATTCGACACAAACTAGGTCATTTCGGGACTAATATATGATTCAATTTTATTTCAATAATTCGCTTGCGCGTAGGGGTCTTTAGTAGTGGGTGAAACTGGAGTACCCGGAGAAAACTCACGATCCAACTCTTTGTCACGTACAACCGGGGATCAAAACCACGCCAGTTGACTCAATGGCAGACCTTATGATACAGCGCGTACGTGCTAACCATTCGGCCATCCAACTTCCTCCGGTGAATATGTTTCACTCATCAGATAATGGTCAGTCTAGTCTCCTCACCTTTTTTTTAGTGGTCCAAGATGGCGTATGGTCGTTCAGGGGGATGGAAAACCCGTGGACCCTATTTATACCAACAAGTCAAACATCCCTGACAGTCTGAAATCGAAACAAGATTTGCTTGGCCGTAGTGCCGTTGTCAAGGCAAAAGCTCCATGATAGCACACACATTTAACTCAATTAGTGCTGGAAAATAGAGAGACACAGAGAGAGAAATGGGGTTTAACGTCCACTCGACACAATCTAGGTCATTTTGGGACTAACATATAGTTTCAATTTTTATTTCAATAATTCGTATGCGCGTAGGGGTCTTTAGCAGTGGGAGGAAACCGGAGTGCCGGAGGAAACCCACGACGTTGAGAAGGCGCCTCTATCTCCATGCCACATACGCTCACACCAGGGATCGAAACCACAGCCGTAAGCCAGAGGTGACCGGACAGCCAGAGGTCGAAGCGCGGCACTCTAGACCACTAGGCCATCCCAACCTCCCTGCTGGAAAATAAGACCTTAAAAACAAATTATTTCAAGATCAGTAATCCTACTTTTAAACTAATGTTCCATTTTAATATAAGCAGTGGCTGGTGTCGACAATAATATGACGATATGGTTACTCTTTCTGACACCTCTCATATAGATGCTATTCTAGTGAGATGTAGTTGAACGTCCTACTATTCTACACCAACTGGGTAATGAAGACGGACATACGCCATGTTCTGTGCTATGGGGAATTTTTTCCCTGACTGCGCGCGCTTCAGTATACTCTTATATCGAATTCCAACTTTCCGTGTTCCTTTACGTGCACACTAATGTGTACAAAGGACCTCGTTTTTTGTCCCATCCGAACGATTGGTCAGCTGTCCTTGTCAGGCCCTCCGCCCTGCGCCACTGACAAGTGGAAACCACACCGGACACTCCCGAGGAACTTTCTCGGCCAACAACGAGGAACCTACAGGCTACCGAACCAGCGTGTTAATCAC
The DNA here is from genome assembly GCA_963678685.1 of Patella ulyssiponensis. Classification (NCBI taxonomy): domain Eukaryota; kingdom Metazoa; phylum Mollusca; class Gastropoda; family Patellidae; genus Patella; species Patella ulyssiponensis. The sequence continues at coordinate 62,311,543 of OY783230.1, read as the reverse complement.
TGAGTCACCGCGGCTCCTGTTTTTCTGGTTCAAATCGTTATCAGTTTTGTGATATCTTTGTCCCGATTACATGAATATTATTGTAAACGTGATTTATGCAGTGTTCAAGTGTCAAGAAACAAGTGGTTAATCAATCAGAGATAAAAAAAAAACATTCCAATTAACTCATGTACGTAATATTGTGGCTCACTTAGTTGCTGGGTCACTAAACAGGAGGTAACGTACCGCGACTGTTCTGCCCCCCCCCGCCCCTTTAGCACACTGCGTGGCATATACCCGCAAAGTCAAGCTTAACCGGAGCCGGGCCCCGGGCCTGACTAAAATGGTCGGACGTCTAAAGCGACGAAAAGATTATTTCATATCCATTTGAATGGCACACATGCGTAACACACAATTAAACGGTCTGTAATACAAGAATAATTACATAATATCTGATCACATACAAAATATATTCAGGTTTGAATGGCATACAATGCGCGCAAATGATATATATAACAATAAACTGTTATAACAAGCGGAATCACCGGAGTGAGATGTTAATTTTCTCTTAATTTGCCATGAAGCGCGGGGGCACCTCTGGCCATGCAATGCTAAAGCTGGGCCATGTATACCCGTCTTTATTAGCCCAGTTGGTGCCGAAAAGTAGGACGTTAAACCTCATTTATTTCATACCATTTCACATAATAGTGTATTTGCAAGGGTATACAATATGCTTCATTAGTTCTTATACAATGTGAAGAATGTATTCTATTTCTTTATACTTTCAATGATATACAATAGGTTCTACTTGAAAGCACTTCTACACTTGTTTTCGTCTCCTATTTTATTATTATAAAATATACTCTAAATATTTCTAACGGGTCACACGTTAATACGTTTTTTCTCTCCAACTATCTAAATTTAGCAAGTAAATGCCAACAACCAATAAACGAACGAAGCTTGCATTTGATTGACCTGTCTTCGTGTGAAATACTCCTACACCGACCAATCGCTGATAAGAATAAAGGTTATGGTTGCTGACGTCACAATAATTCTTCCATATATGGCGAAAAGGTTGAGCAAGAGAAGATAAACACGCACTATGACTTGTTATTCATTGAATAGTCGGAATTCTGACAGGCATAACATTCCTGATAAACATACGAGTAATCGTAAAAAGCTATAAATTAGACCGAACAAGATGAGTCGAACTAGAACAGCTGATAATTCAAACCGAGCCGAATGGAGAAGCAATAAGCTCGTGTGTGTAGTGAGCTAACTATTTGACTTCTAACCGTTGATAGTAGTATTACGTTAAGGTTGTACGCAACTTACGTTGTCAGTGTTATATCTTTAACAGAGATATAAACTTTTAAACTAAATTTCATTCCAATTTGTATATAAAGGAACATTATTCAACATGTATACGGTGATGTCACTGGGACTTATTTCACACGCTTTAATATTGCTCATCGTAAGTATACTTAAATTAATTTATTGAATTTTAAAACGAATATTATCTCTGAACGACAGTCATATTTCCTATTACCAACAATCTAGCGTAGTCATCGCACACTGTTAGTTTTTAAGGGCGGGTGGGTTATTATTTGTTCATTCGTTCAAACCTTATTAACCAGAGAATGAAAGAGCGGAAGAGAGAGAGAGAGAGAGAGAGAGAGAGGGGGAGAGGGGGGTAAGTCAGGGCGAGTGTATTATTCTTTGCTCATTCTTCGAAACCTTATGTACGAGAGAGACAGGGGAGAGAGAGGCAGAAGGGGGGGGGGGCGGATGTCCACTAGGTAATTTCGGGTCAAACATATGAATCAATTTTATTTCAAAAATTCGCTTGTGCGTAGGGGTCTTGAGCACTTGGAGGAAACCGGTATACCCGGAGAAAACCCCCGAGGTTGGAAGGCGATCCCACTCCTTGTCACGTACAAGCAAGGATTCAAAATCACGCCACTGGACTCATTGACAGACTTTGTAATCATTTGCATTCCATTTGACATTTCAAAAATCTCTTTGTTATTCGTATACGGACGTTGGTTAGTTTTTCGTCTACATTAACAGAGACATTTTAAAGTGCTTATTTCGGGAGATATTCCGGTGGCAGCACAAAAGTAGGACGGCAACCCTGTTTCCTTTCATTCTATTTTAAAACTGTTTTTGGCATTAGCGTTTTGGAAACAAACTATTCCTCACCACGTGGTAGAACGTGTACTAGTATTCAAACTATGTTTACTATAATTGAGAATATATGTTAGAACATACAGGACAGTTTACAATGCCAACTTCTATGATTGCTATTGTGTAGGCGTGCCAGCCTAATTGTGAACGCCGTTAAAACACATGACTTTAAAAGTGAAGGCAATTACAATGACACATTTGATACTGTTTTCTCTTCCTTGATCCAAGTTATGCTATTGTACACAACCTTGATAAACAAGCGCGTGTCTTTTTATAGATTTCATGTGTAATACATATAATATACTCATTGCAAAATGACAGTATACATTAGTTATGTTTTCCTTTTTATGGCTCATGATTTTCTATGAATAGATGCACTTACTAGGTTCATCATATTAATATTTTAAAGATACGTTATGAGAGATTAAATAAAGGACTGGCAGTTCTCACTATAATAGTTAAACACTAGATAATTTAAAGGGAATTTGCTGAAAATTTCAGTCAAATTAGTGATTGAATTTTCGGCCTGGACTCGATCATCATTACTAAAGTCGGTACGATACAAAACATAGTCTCGATTATCCATTTCATAATTTAATCACGAATGAAAGTGGGACGGAAGATCGCAGCAGCGATATCACCGAGAGTCGATTATGTTCTGAATAAGTTAATTAATGGCGAATTAATAATTTAGATAACATTTCAGACCTAAAGAAACACCTGCAATAGGCAGATTTAGCTCTTGCATGTCGTAAGTTCAATAGGACAAGAGCGTTAATTTCAAGTTTGACAAATTAGCGTGATTATTTATTAATTGCTTGGGATGACCATACTCCACGCAGTGTTTCGTTTGATTAGCCAGAGAGGGATTTCTCGGGCCATTGCTTCTTGAATATGGGGATGACGTGTGCAACAATTTGTTCGAATGATTCACATGAATACAGCACGAATAGATAAAACCTGCCCAGCTTGGTCTGATTTATGTTTTTACGCAGGATGAGAGACCGCTTACACATGTGGTTTAATTGCATGGTATGGTATGAATAGGGGTATATCTTATTCTTCTTTGTTTCTATTCACTTGCCCTGACTGGCGACGCTAGATTTTGTGAACCAACACAGGATGCACATGGCCTATCTACTTATCTCCAATCCCTTGTGTCGGAGCTTACTAAACCCATAAATTAACATTTGATATTTTCAATGCAGACTACAATTGCATATAATGGGTGTTAGTCATAAGGTTTTTTTTTTATTTTTATGATAAATTTGTCATTATGTTGGAGATTTACAGCTGATATTAATCTGAGCCTTGTATAAATCGTCTTGTTTCCGGCATGTTGGAGTGAATCAGGCGATAAACATTTCCTACGTGTATTTGTAATCCAGAAGTTCTTCATTGACGATTAACAACAAAACTGATAGAAATGAGAGTGGAGGCATACGTCCACTTGACACAAGATATGTCATTTCGGGACTAACCCATGGTTCAATTGTATTTCAAAAATTTGCTTGTGCGTAGGGTCTTTAGCTATGGAAAGAAACCGGATGACCCAGAGAAAACTCACGAGGCAACCTTACTCCTTGCCACGCAACTTGACTCAATGGCAGACCTTAAGATACAACGAGCACGTGCTAACCATTCGGCCATCCAAGCGCTCAATAACAAAACTGAAATCGGGCAATAGTTTTAAGGTGAAAGGTTAAACAACCGGTGACTATTCAACAGTTAGATGTAGTACTTATTTCTAACTCGTAATCTGGTTTTAATGGCAACTTCTCCGGAAGTAGGTGTAATCGCCGCTGACCTGGCAAAAAGTCTCTTATAGCGTATGTCAATCTTCATTATAGCCAATTGATAAGATTATGATGTGAGGTCAGTCCGTGTATATAACGACATGCGCGTTAAAGAAGCCTTGACAGTTTAAATATTCGCCTAGAAATATATTCGAATTTGCCTAGAAAAAACCCGTGGTTTCTAGCAAACTTCGTTAAGTTAGACCATGAAAAACTGTCTGCAGGAAGAGCAGGGAATCCTAATAGACACCGTATAGTGTTAGCACAACCGAGAAGAGATTTTAATAATGTAGTATTGCACAGATATTACTACTGCTTAGCACTATTATTTTTAACACTAATATGCATTGCGCAAAGAGAAGAGAACCTTACCTGCATAGCGGTAGCCCCACCCAGTATAGATATATAGACAGAAATGGGGTCTAACGTCCATTCGAATTCAACTAGGTCAGTTAGGGACTAACATAAGGTTTAGTTTTATTTCAATTCATCACTTGCGCGTAGGCGTATTTAGCAATGATGTAACACCGAAGGACACAGAGAAAACCCACGAGGTTGGACAGGCGATCCAACTCCTTGTCACTTACAGCCGGGGAATCGAAACCACGTCAGTTGACTCAATGACAGACCTCGACGACCGCGTGTGACAGATATTACTACTGTCTGTTACTAATATTGTTAGCGCTAACATGCATTACACAAAGATGTTAAATTCTTTAGGTTTTTATAAAAACACAACTTTGTATCGCCACATAGTTTAAAAGTACAACAATACCGATGGGAAAAGAATGCTAACACCAATTCAGGGTATTTACGCTGATTTCAATGAAGCCTATTTATCTTTCGTAGGTAATTGCACAGGTATGCGTGAAATTGCATACCTGGACTAATTCATTTATACATACACAAGCAACGCCTCGACGACTTGACACTACGCAACGTTAACACCGTTGTCATTTCAAAATACCTCATGTTTCGAATTAATTCAATACCTCAAATTGTTGAACCATTTTTTTCCGCTTTTGTGAATAGTGAAGCTTTGTGAAATGGAGTATGTAATCATGTAAACCCACCTCGTTCTTGTAAACACTGTTTATTATGCAAGAATAATTATAATTTTGTATAATGTTATATTAGGTGATGAATATAAAGATATCCTTGAGATAGATTAACATGACTAAGAAGGCGCCGGTATTCATGTAATTAGACCATATTGTTGAGAGAGAGAGGGAGGGAGGAGTGATTGGGGGGGGGGGAGGGGGAGTAGCATTTCTATATACTTTTTTTGAAAATGCGATTGTCAAGGAATCGTGTTCTGTCAGAAACTGCACACATTCCCTTTCTGATGAGAGAAGGGGGAGGAAGGAGGGAAGGGGACAGAGCCAATGTTTCTATATACTTTTCTTGAAAAAGCGATTGTCAGAAACTGCACACATTCCCTTTCTGACGACGAGAGAGAGAGATAGAGAGAGAGCGTTTCCACATACTTGTCTTGAAAATGCTATTCTCATTAGGTTGTGTCCTGTCAGAAACTGCGCACATTCCCTATCTGACGAAAGATCGAGAGAGAGTGACAGAGAGACAGAGACGGGTGAGGTGGAGAAGGGGAAACTTACTCTCGACACAAACAAAGTCTTAAAACATGGTACTCCATAAAAAAATAATCGTCTAGTAACAAGTCGTAAACTATATCTAGTCTAGATCCAACTCTGAAATCACCCTTTTACATTTATATTTGAAAATAAAAAGGTAATCATAAAGAGTAATTTATCATTGACAGTAGTATTGTGTTGTTAGAGTAACTGTATATGTTATGGTAGCTATAAATTCTAGTATTTAACACCCTTATTGAAGTGTGTGTACATACCAACATCTCTAATAACTTGTTAACACTTTTATACAATATTAAATTTATATGTTAGGTCTCGGTTTACAGTTTCATACCCAGATAAAATAATACAGGCAGAGACAGATAGATAGGTGGGGTTTAACGTCCACTCCACACAAACTAGGTCATTTCGGGACTAACAATATTATTTCATTACTTCTCTTACGCGTAGGGGTCTTTAACAGTGGGAGGTAACCAATATACAAGTACTTATTTTGTAAAGGGCAAGATTTATTCCATTGCTTCATTATTGGTTCATATATTATTTGTTATTCATTATTTTTGACCTACTAAGTACTGTGTTGTATATTATGTAGCCCTTTCATTTTACTTGTAACTAACAAAGTATGATACCGAAACCTAATTACAAAAGTTAAAATCCTCTTATGCATCCATATTGTGGTCTGAAACCGCATTGTTGTTTTTTTGTATACTCAAAATTTGCCTAATGTCCGCCTTTAAACATAAAAGAAGTTGCCTAATTACATAAGTTAAAAATCCTACATTTGTGGTCTGAATCCACATTGTTGTTCTGTTGTGTATACTCAACATTTGCCTAATGTCCGTGTATCAGTTATCCGTTAATCTCCGTCGAACTCTTCCCATATGGGTTGTTATGGGAGTAGGATGTGTTATTTGGACTTATTGAATACCTGTGAGAAAATTCACTAAAGACTTGATATAGATTTATAACATCCCGTTACGTAATACTGCAAAATGACAGGCTCGTGATTATCGTAAATGACAGCTACGAGATACCTAGCGACCAACTAGCGACATTTTATTAAGTAGGTGAAACGAAATAGCGCCTTTGAATTTTTTTTTTTTACCGAATCGTCTACTTGAATAGATGTAGTTATTACATGAAATGTGCACGCGTGGGAAAGGTTGTCTAATGAATTGTAAATATCTAGACTAAGTCGACAGCTGTTAACTAGCAGTATATTTAAACCCGGTTTTCTGACATGACAAATGTTTTTTCAGTACTTATATATATTTAACCAGTGGCTTACCCGTGTTTAAAACAGATTCCGCAACTAATATACACAAAAATACCAGCGTGATTAGTTTAATTGAATTAAAAGCATGAATGACTACACCCCCAATTGTTTATACGGGTTGCATCCGTTCATCGCATCGGTATCTCAATGGTTATTTATACATGGATGCAATACGTTAGGTCTAATTGCTTCTGCCTGTATGACATTTCAAAACATCATCCTTGAAATGAATGTATTTTATATTAAAGACGATCTTGAATCGAACACATTGAATTAGACTGGCAAGGGTTAAATCAAAACCCTCCCTCGCAACTGATATCACTTCCCTCCTGAACTACGATCTCAAAGACTCCTTCGCGTCATAAACTTGAGAAACGAATCAATCGAATAGGATTTAACGTCTTAAGCTTCTGATCCAACCGAGCTGTTGAAGACGGGACATCCAAATAGACTTGGTACTTGTGAGCCCGAGAATTTAGTCTATTACCGTACAATTATTCGTTGGGGGGGGGGGGTATATTAGAGGTGGTGTCTACCAAAACATTTTTTTGTCTGTCATTTAGCACGATAGAACACAAATTATGATTATGAAAGAGTCTTTTTCTATATTTCAGATATCTGTGGTCCTGACAGAAGGTTCGTCCCTGTTACCGAGCTACGCAAAGAAAGAATTATGGCCATATTATCAGATAAAATGTGATTTGAAATGTATGTATGGATACAAGACGGATATGGAGGGTCAATATTTCTGCAAATGTTACGACCCCTGTGAGGTAAGAATCGCTCATTTAATAATTATCTCCAATACCAGATTTATTCACCTGATCTCTGAAAAGCTACCATGTTCGTTGTCGACTACAAATTGGTTGCATTAAAATCAAATGAGTTGATTTGTATCAACCACTGCACAATACGCAGTCCCATACTATGACAAACGAATTGTGTTTCCTTTTATTTTTTCTCGGCATGGTGGGAGTGGGGGGCGAATGGTTAGTACGTGCACGTTGTACCATTAGGTCTCTCATTGGGTCACCTGATGTGGTTTCGATTCCACGGTTGTTCGTGACAAGGTATAGGGTCGCCTGTCCAATCTCGTGAGTTTACTCCGGGTCCTCCGGTTTCCCAACTGCTAAAGACCCAAACGCGCAAGTGAATTATTGGAATAAAAACCAATCAAATGTTAGTCCCGAAATGACCTAGTCTCTCTCTCGGCATACTCAAAATGAGCAGAAATTTACCATTTTTAGTTTTAGCACATTATATAAATAAATGAATCAAAACAAAAGAAAATGGATTCAATGACCATTCGACATACGATGACCTTTTAATTTGTTTTCCTACAATTGACCTTAACAGTGTTGAACACTTGTTTACAGCTAATTTGTAAAGTGGTTTGTCGATAATTGGTCTATTAAGGTCGTATTATAGGTTAACTGTCAAATACAGTCTCTAAACTTTCAACTGGATTCAGGTTTCAATCGTTCCACTTGAATTCCGTGCGTATGTTGTTGATATCTGAGTATAATCCTATGATATTTCTATTCAAGTTAGATGAGCGTTTATTTGATACCATAAGCCATATTTAACGACGTGTGTCATATATGGGTTTATGTACAAATGAACATATATCACTTACGTACCATCCCTGGAAAGAAATGGGAGAGAGAAAGAGAGAGAGAGAGTAATTCAATGCGTAAGGAACAAGTTGATTGAATCGGAACAGGTTGAAATGTGTACTCCAGTCCCACCAGACGATGTGCGTCAGATATGGGTTTGTGTACAAATGAACATATATCACTTACGTTATTTCTACGTACCATCTTTGTGGGTAGGGTCTTTAGCAGTGGGGGGGACCGAACTACCCGGAGAACCTGAGATTCGAAACCCCGCCAGTTGACTTAATGGCCGACCTTCTGATATAACGTGCACACATTAACCATAGCATAAGCCTACATAGACGTTGCAAACAAGTAACAACAAACATGAAACCAAAAGAAAATATGATGAAATGGAGTTTACCGTCTCACTGTCCTGCACCAGCTGGGCTTATGAAGACTAGCAGTGTGGTATGAGGGAATTTTGCCTGGGCAGCGGTTCGAATTCCAACTGACGAGGGTTATTTAATGTACAAATACATATATGTGTTATGGTGACCATTTGCCAGGAATTTTAACTGTGAAGGTTTATTTTACGTGAAGACCAGTGAGTATGACTCTCTGTTTCTCGCCCCATCCGACGAAACTAAAAGAAAGACCAGAATCGTTAACATCGTGAGTTGTATTGCTAGTGATTACATAGGGTTCATTTGTAAACAGAAACCTGTGTTTGGCAGATGTTGAATTGAATTATCCCACACTTACAGCATAAAGTTTAGATGAACGACTTCCTCTCCACCATATTATCAAAAGATAAAGCAACCAAATTAGAGTTGATATGTTTACTACTCAAGGAGCTCGCATTTCGTATCATCTTTTTCTTATAAAAACAAAATAACACAACAACAAAGTTTTAGTACTTGATAAAAAGGATGGAAACTGGCACAAAATACCATCTTTGATGGAAAACACACAGTATATGTACTCCGTAGCCTGGTTCTTATAGACGGGCATATAGTAGGATACTAATTAAACCGCTCATTTCGCTCTCTCAGACAATTTGATGGGTTCCTTCAACTGTTTTTGTTTCTATGTATAGATAATAGTAGCCAAGAATAGCACTGACTAATAGAAAATGATGATTGATGGCGGCTCGGTGAGACAGAGAGGGGAGATGTGTATAGTGTATGTTATGAATGAACTGCGAATCGTCTCGGGTTTCATCCTAGAACCATGCTTCTGATAGTAATCGTTCTTGAGATGCTTACGTTATGATCAGTAACCTGCAAATTCTTGCAAAACATCACTGATTTGATTATTGCTTATCACAGAATTCTAGATCTTGTATGTCCCTCGGTATGTGCGAATATTTTATAGGCTAATTCTTCTCACGCTTTACTTTTTGTTTTTAAAAGTTGGGACTATAGTGCCCTATAGAAAACCCATTTCATTAGGTCTGTATCCTTGAACATTGTGGATTTCCTCTCTTGCAGGACATTAGTGGTTGGATTACTGCTTTTCATAGAATATTCTAGATCCTGCATCTCCCTCCGCGATTGTATGTATATTTCACAAGGTAATTCTTCTCGAGCTGAGGTTATGACGCCCTAGCAAAAACCTTATTGAATAGGTGTGTGTCACTACACAATATGAATTACCTAGCTGCACTTGTGATGTACTTTTCATAAATCCGGTTTTACATGTGTCAAAGAAAGCAAGGTATAATTATCTTATACATTTACATCAGTATGTCGAAATTAATTATGTAGTCTACATCCATGTAAACTTATCAAATATCAACATGTTTCCTTTAAGCTAGAATGCGTAAGTATAGATAAAAACACAGCAATTTATTCTCCGCTGATTTAACCTTTTTTAGTCAATAAGATGACATGAAATGCAATGGATCTTTTACGTCTTTTACGTGTACACGGGACATCGGTCTTTCGGCCCTTGCGTCGAACGACTATACTAGGTCGCTTTCGGGACAAAGACGGGTAACGTTTCTAGGAGATACAATAGGGTTTAATGTTCTATTTTCTGCACCAGCCGGAGTAATTGAAGGCTGACAGTGTACTATGAGTGCTAGTTGGCCCGGACATTGCTGCGGTCTACTCTTACTTCGAATTCCATGCATGACAGTGGTTCTTGTAGGTCTACAGAAATGTGTATACGGAACCTCGGCGTTTTGTCCCATTGAACATCGGACCTCGTGGTTAGTGAGCTAGCACCTTAATCACTGAGCCACCGCGGCTCCCGGGGATAAATGAAATTGGAGGGGTGGGCTGCACCACAGATAAGGAGAAACCACGCTGGAAAATCCCTGGGAACTTTCTCGGTCAATACTGAGATGGAACATCGGAACTGAGCAAGGGTGACTCCTGATTCTTGACGACACTGTCTAGTCGTTTGAATGGGACGAAAAACCGAGGTCACGCGTAAAAATTAGCGTGCACGTAAAAGATCCCTTGACAGTTGGAATTCAATATAAGAGTACACCGTAGTGGCGCTGTCCAGGCAAACTTTCCCTCATAGCACACTATATGGAGTATGCCCAGTTACGAGGAGAACAGTAGGACGTTAAACTCCATTTCATTCCATTAAGATTCAATTTCTGTAGCTCTTTTATTGCTGTAAAATAACGAGTTCACGTTTGATGAAATGCTGTTTTGAAATGTAAGCAACGCATTCCACATGTCTTAAAATAATTCAAATATAAAAGAGGCGTAATTTGTTTCCAGTAAACAGACATACAATAGGTGTATGGTTTCTATTTACAAAAAACATACCATAACACGAATAACCCACGTTACACAGCAATCGCTTCCTTTCATTTATTTGTGGTACCGTTTTAAAAGAAACAGAGTGTCCTTCGCATATTTTGAGTCTTTGACGTCACAGAATTCCAACAGTTCCTGTAACACACATGGTTTGAATAGAGTTCTCCCCTACAGTGCCACAGGTGTATGTTATATAATTTGAATTTTAAATCTATCCTTGTCTCCAGTCAAGAATTTTACCGTGTTTGATTACCTTAAATTTAATTATTTAAGGGAGGATGTTGGAGGGCTAATTTGCAACAAAAAATGTTGGAGGGCTAATTTGCAACAAAAAATGTTGGAGGGCCAATTTAAGACGTAATTGCTCTCAGCGATTCTTCAGCTGGTGTATCTGATGCTATTGAAGACTTACATGCGTCACAATAAATTCTTTATGGTCTTGTGATACTGTCATTTGAGGATCCAGCAGTCAATGGCCGAGTTTCGTTTTTTTAATTCATTTTTTAAAGAAACATTTGTTGTTGTTTAACCAATCAAAATTTGAAATACGTATCAAATTTGCTATCTTTAGATCCATCCAGCAATTTGGAACTGCAGATTCGATTGTCTTCCGATGTAGGACAGAAATGGGGGACAACTCTTGTCAAAATAAATTTAGCCTGTACGAGTATCATGAATCCAAGTTCTTACGAAACTTTCTGTAACTAATGAGAAATCTTAATCAAAGATTGGTGTCAATATCTGATTATTTTGCGAAATCAATATGTGTGTTTCGCATTTTTTAACTGTTGTACAAAAAAGATGAAATTGGTGTTATCTTTAAGTCGTTTCTTAAACGCTAAAGCTACATTTTAAACAGTAAATTACTTTCACCATATTATTTATCCCCATGTAAATACATTGTTTACTGCGAGATAACGCTAGTGGGTGGGAGTAGGTAAATACGAACGTCCTTGATATAACTATGTTAACTGCGTAAATGGAGCCAGGGGTATTGTTAAAGACACCGTTATTGCGTGTCCAGTATTGGGATTTTGACCATGAACTAGTTGTACGGACGAACACCACCCATACCCTGTTTACTGGGAACGTATACTGCAATGCCAAATTTGGCACAGATACAAGAACAGTAACACCCATTTTAATTGTATGCCTTTAATTCAACCAATACGTTTGGTGCACTTTTCTGAACTACCTCTCCATTGACAAACTTCGGGTTTATGTCACAAATATGTGCGAAGGGGAGGTAACTGGTTAGGCATAAAAACCACTGTGTGCGAAAAAACCTCTTTGTGACCGAAATGTTCCCTTTGTGATCGAAACGTCCTACACTCTGCTATACTAGTTCTGGGGCACGGAACAGAACATAGTATTTATATGGTAAGCGTGAGCCACAGTGGATCGGTGTGTATGTCGTTGGCTTCGACACCGCTTGTCAATGGTGCAGAACGGAGGATCTGGTAAGAAAAGACACCCAGCCTTTACAGATTCCCTGTCCACGCAAAATATCCTCCTAGCACACAACACGGGGAATGTCTGTCCGAATTATCTCGGTCGTTACAAAAACATTTTAAAACTTTTTTTTGTTATTTTGAAAGATGGTACAACTAACTTAAAAAAGTAACAGGATCGCCTGACGAACATCGTGGGTATACTTCGAGGTCTCTTGTTTCCCCTCACAGCTGAACAAACTTCCACTGTTTTGTCCATGTTCGGTGTTAACGAGACGAACCAAATGATAAAACGGTTTGTACCAGAACACAAAGTCACTACTTTTTTTAATGCGTAAACAATGTCAATGAGATGAATATGAGAATCTGTAAATGAATCATGGGAAAGATACGGGTAGGAAATCGTGCAAGGATGGGTGGTGCCCCAGGAGGACTTAAGTATCACATTCGTCTAATTTTGATGCATCATTACGCTAACTGCGTACATGTTTTCCCAACAAACATCTTAAGTAATATGTCACAGTAGAAGGTGTCGGGTCTATCTAGTGAACAAAATCAACCATCATTTTTGTACAGAATTTCAACCATTGTTTTTATACAAAAATTTCAACATTTTATATACAAAAATTTCAACATTTTATATACAAAAATTTTATATACAAAACCTTTCAACCCCGCTTTCATACAAAAATTTCAATCATTGTTTTTAATGCAAAAATGTCAACCATTGTAAATTATGCTTTGTGTTTCTGGAATACGCATTAATGATAACCTTTGATAAGGTCAGCTTTGTTAACATACAATAGAACTAGGGGGTTGGGATGGCCTAGTGGTCTAGAGTGCCGCGCTTCGACCTCTAGCTGGCAGGTCACCTCTGGCTTGCGGCTGTGGTTTCGATCCCTAGTGTGATAGGGGCGCCTTCTTAACCTCGTGGGTTTCCTCCGGGCACTCCGGTTTCCACCCACTGCTAAAGACCCCTACGGGTAAGCGAATTATTGAAATAAAATTAAACCGTGTGTTCGCCCCGAAATGACCTGGTTTGTGTCGAGTGGACGTTAAACTCCATTTCTCTCTCTCACATTAGAACAATAAAACGGATTAGGTATGTGAAGGCCTCCTCAAACGCGAATTGATCCCCTAGCCATAAATAATATTAAAAAGGGTAGGATAATATCTGAAATGGAAGAAACAATGTATCGAAATGGTGTTTAACGTTTAACTGTTCGGCTGCGACTGGGCTAATGAAGTGAAATGAAATGAAATGGCGTTTAACGTCCTACTGTTCTGATCCGCCATAAAGTGTGCTATGTCGGAAATGTTTTACCCGGACAGCGGCGGTGCGACCTACTCTTATATCGAATCCCAAATGCCAAGGGATCTTTTACGTGTACGCTAATATGTACACAGGACCTCAGTTTTTTGTCCAACTTGAACGAGTTCTGTCCTTGTCAGGCCCTCCGTCCTGCACCACTGACAAGGGATAAAACCGCGCCGGAAAATCTTCATGAACTTTTTCGGTTACAGTTTTTGTGCTCTATAGATCGTGAAATACATAAACAAAAACGTCAACTTTTTATGCGAAATTAAAGTTTGCGAACTTTGAAAGTACCTCGCAGATTGGTTTTCAATTGACCCATAAATAAATCTCTTTAATTTATCGACATCAGATATAAGTATACCCAATCCTATCACGTTGATATTGTTCATATAACGATACCGACAAAAGGTGTGTTAGTATTAATGGCTAATTGCCTGACCTTTCAGTCAGAACAAACAAAAACAATGAAAAGCCAGGAATTTTGCCCAAGGGTGTGTTTAAGCATACATCCTTACAATCTATCACAATATTTATATAAGACAGAGGATACCCATGACGAGATCATCAACAAGATCTAGGAAGACTCCGTTTCCTTTAGACGCAATTCCATTGTCGTACAGACGTAAACGAACCAAGGCCAATGCGGGTCATGTTCGCTTCGACACCAGTTCCTCGTCCTATCAGACTGATGAAGATGCATCGGGGGCAAGGAAATGAGTAGAACTATCAACCTTTCAATGTTCAACAGCTGTGATGTCGACATTCCAGACCAAACGGCCTCCTTGGTGGCTACTTACCCCACTCTTACCGAATGAAAACAAGAATTAGCCACTGTTGGAGGTAGTCGAGTGCCGTGGTATTTGGCATAAAAACTTTACAAATAAATAACATTCCGAACATAATATGCCTCTATACCTATTCTCACGTTGAAGATTTAATGTCAAGATTTTTTTTTCTACGAAACCACCTCGTGTATGCTTCAAGATAAAAGTTCAAAAGAAAATGGCGTATGTTAGAGATTGGAATTTTAAACACACGTGATGATCCTCTTGACTCGATTGTTCTGAGGTGACCATAGATCACCATGATATCTATTCAGATATACGTCTTCAGATCGATAGATGCTATATACAGCAGTTATCACGTGTTTATTTAAACAACTTTGTTTATTTACAAAGAGCTTGGGATGTGTGACTCTACTTCTTGATTAAAAGTGGTTCACCGAGAGTGCTTAGAATTCAATAGTTAAGCCTTTATAGTATTAACCCATTTCGATTATGCTTTTAAATTCATTGCTTCCTGTTGAAAATATATAACCATCGATTGGCCAAATATTTTCATTAGGCCGGATGGAACAGAAAATTAGGAGCGAGAAATGGGTTTTAGCGACCACTCTACAGAAACTAGGTCATCTGGTGCTAACTTGCGGTTGAATTTTATTTTGCGTAGGGGTCTTTAGAAAAGTAGGACGTTATACCTCATTTCATTTATAACCATCAATTGAAAAATATGTTAAAAATGTCGGAAAATTTTGTAATTCGATTTTTGAGTAGAATATATGATATAATTATTCACGAGAAGGATGTCCTGTTAGCATGTTGAATTATGAAAACAGGAAATTCCAACCCGGAATGGTAACGCTAAACTACTTTATTCTTGGAAACAGGGAAGATCCTGATATTCAGTACTTCCTAACACGTATAGATAAAATAATCTGAAAGGAAAGGGGTAATACACATACTGATGCGTAGTTTCTTCTTGATGTATTTAATTCCTCGTTGGGGTGGGGTGGGGTGGGGGGCTTGCATGGATTAGTGTCTTGTGATTCGGATGGGAAGCTGTGTCTAATGTTTTGGATGGGACGAAAATAAAAGGTACAATGCACAGGTTGACGTGCACGTAGAAAGACCCTTGCCAATTGAATTCAAAATAAGAGCGGGTCGTTGACAGGAATAAATTACTTCCATAACATAGCGTATTAACCCCATTTCTTTACAAATTATGATCATCTGGTTACAATGTTCACAATCCACGTCACTTCCTGTTATCTGTTGATTTGTGTTTTGTTGGGGTTAAACCAGAAAATTTTATATGTTATTACAATGTTATAGGTGACATATAACTGGGGTTAAAGGACTAAATATCCTGTCGTAATATTGTCAGAATAATTGAAACATTTCTTCGAAGTTGGGGTTCCTCCATTCAGGAATACTGTAAATGTCATGGCTACCATTAAAGTCAATTGCATACCTCGGGATAAACATATTACAATGAGTGATAGATAGGGATCACACAGATCGTCTAAATTGCAAGAATGACTAATACAGCTATCCAATTTTATGGAGCTAAAAAAAAAACAAAACAGGATAAATAGTTCATTATTTTTTGTGTGGTAATTTATTCGCAAATGTTAACAACATCCTTTGTTTTTCGTGGTTTCAAGTTTAGTTAGTCGTTCTCACTTATTATCCAGTAAAATGGAGAGGTGTCGTGCCAAAATAATCTTGATTGACATAAATGTGGTAATGATTGTGAATTATCCCAATCTGCAGCTGGCCTTGAACGCAGTCGATGGCTTGTGTCCCGATGCTATATATATCCCGTGTCGCACTTCGAATTCTAGCTGTTCGGTGCTTGGACGGCCTAATGGTCTCGAGTGTCGCACTTCGAGTTCTAGCTGGCCGTTCACCTTTTGCTTGCCATGCGTGTTTTCCATCCCCTCGTGTTAGCGTATGTGGCTTGTAGATAGGACCGCCTTCTCAACCCCGTGGGTTCACACTGGATATTCCAGTTTCCTCTGGCATAAAATACCCCTGCGCGTGAAAAAAAGACAACTTGTCTGCGATACCCTCGGTAGAAACGGACGTTAAACACTAAGAACAAAAACAATGGATGAAAGCAACCAAATCTTTGGCAAATTTGGCCCTTGTGGGGCTTACACAGGTCTGTCAATGTCAACAATAAAAAGCGCCATACTATTGGCCTAATCTGGAAGATACAAATGGGGTATACACTGTGCTATACCTTATTTTGTAATCGCCAAAAAGGATCATTATTTAGTAAATAGGGTTTCAAGAAGGGTTTCCCTCTCTCTTCTCTCTACTTTGTCTTCACTTCTTCTACATCTTTTGTACAGTTCTATCGTCATTGTATACAACCGCCCATGTCTTCAACTTGATGAAGCTCACTGGAAACAACGACATCTTAAGACGTTGGCATAATTTGGAGATAAATATGCTATTTTTTTAAGTTGATAACCAATATTTATGTTATTCTTTATTATATTTTTCAGAATATCTATTGTCATAGTAGTAGTAAATGTGTTGTCAATGTTCCTAAACGAACAGATTGTGATTGGTCGTCATGTAAAGCCAAGGCCTTTTGTCAAGGTGAGTCACAGTCACAGAGCACATCCTCGATAATCCGACAATCAATGGAAGGCTTGACCTCGCTTTTACTATGTACATATTATCAACGCCCTCACGTAATACCCTGCGCATTTCGGCACTAATTTCGATTGCGCACAACCCCAGCTTGTGAGTCTCTCATATTCCGTAATCGTCGTGAATACCAAGTCTCGCGCTTTCAAGCTTAAATGTCTACCAATGATAATCGGGTTGATAAGTTCAAGGTTCATTTAATGTCAAGGTTTCCGTGCACGTAAAATATCCCTTGGCAGTTGGAATTCGACAAAAGAGTGGACCGTAGTGCCCAGTGGAAGCAGAACTGTAGGACGTTAAAATCCCTCCGCGGCTCATTTATAATACGTCTCTAACTTTTATCGTGACCTCGGTTTAACCGAATTGGATATCTTCAATTAAGCATTTAGACTCACAAACACCACACCACGCAAGATGTCATACATCACATTATTAACTGAGAAATAATAAACTTGTACTCTTCGCCCTACCTCCGTTACCCATTTAACACGCCTCACAAATACTCCAATTTAAACGCATGCTGTGATTGTTAATGAATATATGTTATCTCTTAATTACAACTGCTCATATCTTAGACCAGTGGCCCATTTACCAACAATAAACACTACGGGATCATTTCTGATACAATATAATAATACGCTACTTAATATCCGAGTTCTGTAGTTAATTTATCAATTTTATTGCTAAACCAGCGAGTACACATTTTTTATGGTGTTTGTGTAGGCGTACGTTACAAATATAAGCCATTATAGCTTTAAGTGATCGCCACTCGACCCTTTAATAATATTTATTAGAGTTCAGTGTATCGAACATGTTAGTCAATATTGCATAGGTTATTCTAGAACGACTGGATTGTGTGTGTGGCAGGGATCGATGCTGCGTCAGTGTCTCTTTATGTTCCTTGCTCATGGCATGATCTATTCTGGTATAAGCGGACAGAGCGTAGACAAATAAGAATTGAATATTTATCATCTATCATTGATTCGTTCTGTAAATAACTCCAGGAATTTCTAGAATTAGCTACAAGAGGATGTCGATGTTAATTTATTTAGACTTGCTATGACGTTAAGCTTTTTTTAATGGGTTGTATTAGCCATCGAGAGATCCGTGAACCGGAAACTCTTTTTAAGTTCGCCTTTTCTTGTATATAATATATGCTATCGCCGAAAGGCTATTACCTTAAAGCTGTGTTATTTTTTTATTCCCAAACAGATCATGTTTATATACGGCTAAATTATTGCCGAATCGGTTATTATGGCTCTAAGCTAGACTAGTCAATTTAGATTCTGGCGTAATTGATTGTTAATATACCGACATGCTGAGCTATAATCTTCAAGATGATTTTATGAAGAATTAATAGATTATACCAAAATATCGTTTTGAGTAGGCGGTCTCTGTTTATCTTAACACTATTATCAGAATCTTTATTTTCTATATTTGTCCTGTTGTATCTCTATATACAGGGTGGGGCTGATTGAGTGGCCGAATGGTCTAGGGCATGACAAGGACAGAGTTTTCACCAGGTCCTCAGATCTCCTCCAAAGGCTAAAGACCATATGCAACCATATGGTAGTCCCGAAATGACCTAGTGAGGCTTCAACACCTCTTTCGCTCTCCCTCCCTCCCTCTTGCTCTCTCTCTCTCATATATATATATATATATATATATACTTAAAACTACCCCTCTATTGGGGCTGCCTTTTCAAACGTGGTTACTGGGACCAACAAGAAGTACTTATACTACACACGACCTTTTTACATATTTTCTGTTGGTTTCCTTCAGAAAGGTATGTATGCCTTAAAATCCAATATATCCATCATACTTTAGTGGGCATGTGGTTTAATTTTCAGACCCTGTTGTTGGCTCCGGCCCAG
Organism: Patella ulyssiponensis; assembly: GCA_963678685.1. NCBI lineage: Eukaryota > Metazoa > Mollusca > Gastropoda > Patellidae > Patella > Patella ulyssiponensis. The sequence goes on along the minus strand of OY783230.1, from coordinate 62,292,234 downwards.
GTATTTACTTGGGGGTCGGACCCAATAACTCCTGTATACTCATTGGTATTATAATAGGGATAATATTGGAACGTGTGCTATTTTTTAACATTTGTTGGCAAGTGTTCATGCCTGGAATCCTATAATCGGCAATTTTAAACATTAAACGGAACGCGTCCTTGTCAGCTGTTGATGGCATTATCGCTGTCAACACGTTTTGGGTATCTTTTTTAACAAATTTTGGTATCTTTTTAAACAATAAGCCGCTTCAAGAGGGTGGGTATTTTCTTCAAAACTCCCCCTACAAGACAAAAATCGAGCCAAATCTGATTGTGGTAATTATTGTTGTTTTTAATGTAATAAAACTTACATCCCACTTCTACCTCGTTACCAGTGGCAACTTTTGATAAAACTGTCCTGTTTATTGCTCAGGGTTTAAAGTGTCTGTGTATCAGAGATGGACAGTACACTTTCCAGGAAGAGTATTGTTCATTTTCGACAAAAAAGCACTTTTATACAAGTGTTGAAATAAAGCAGGACAGGCCGATATCAAACGCCCAGAAGGTCAAAATATTTTTTTTATTACAAATAAATTTCAGCTGAGGAACCATCCGCCGATACACACTTCACCAGGATTGACCTACGTGTCCTTTAGATTACTTTTAATATCTGCACGATTTTAAGATCACCTTTCTCTGGTGCAGGTCGTTTTGGCGGAGGCGGCTGTAACGCATCCGATATCCCCTTTGCTTACATGTAGAAGTACATCTGTAGATTCTTACTGCGTCTTATCGGTGAATATTAAAGACCGTTTCGGTCGGGGGCACCCTCGCCTCAGCTGGGCTCCACGACCAAAACTGTCCTGATATTCACCTATACGCCGAGGAAAGTGTGCTAATAACTATTACAAACTGACAAGTAGTACAATCAATTGAATTGCCCCTCCACCTTCACCCCCAGATATACATTTAATTGAAACATACAACACATCCTTTGATAAACGGATCTTGATTTTGAGTTTATTGGATGGTAATTAAAAGGAAGTTTAAACAAAAATTTATTTTTAAGCTTAAATTCAAAGACTTCTTTATCCCAGGGCGGGGTGAACACGACGATGTAACGATATGGAATCCATACATGCACTGTAATTTGGAACGCTGCATGGGTTACTTGATGTAGCATTTTGGCCTGCAACAAATTTGTCAGCGACATATTTGCAGAATTATGATATAACCAAATGTAGCAGCTGTTCATAAGTTTTAGGTGTGTGGTCGCACATGACCCATTAATCACTTATACAAGATTGTGACTATTGGGTCCACACTTATCCCCCCTTTGACCACAATCAGTGGAAAAGCAGTCACAGACCACTTTATACGCATGGTGTCCAAACTAAATAAAAAATGTGCACAAAAAAATCGGCTTTTCTCTCAGCGCCTCAATTTTTATAAATCGGTCTGAAATTTTAATACAAACTATCCGTGGTGGATGCGCAGGTGCTGTAAAAATTTCAAGAAAATCGTCCTACGGGAAGGCCGTTAATGACACATACCACTTTGAGGAAATCAAAAATGTGCACAAAATTGTCGGCTTTTCTTAATTCTCGTCCGATCTGGCTGAAATTTTAACACAACCGTCTCCTAGGTCATGCGAAGACACCATACAAATTTCAAGGCACAATTCCTACGGGAAGGGTGTTAATTATGCAAAACAGTTTTCAAGAAACAGTCGTAACGCGCTCAAAATACCTAAACTGTAGAGCCTCGGAATCTCTTGATTTTGCTCCAATCAGTCTGAAATTTTAACACAACCTTGCTAGCCTTCGTACCTTCCGACATGCAAAGTTTCAGATCCCTAGTCCTACGGGAAGGTCAAAAACTGAAGCCTTTTTTGGGGGTGCTGCATCACACTCGTTCGACCTCATTCTGTCGCTCAACCTTGGAGGGGGTATAAAAACAGTTCTAATAGAGCTAGGAAGCTGAAATTTGCAGGGCCACCCCGGAATACAAGCAGGATGATGCTCTGGAAGTTTCAGCTTCCTAGCTCCAATAGTTCCAAAAATAGGGGGGCTGATACATGCGCATAGACATGCTGTAGGAAGCGTATGACGCAAAATAACCCGAACTGTAGAGATTCGGAATCTCTTGATTTTGCTCCAATCAATCTGAAATTTTAATACAACCTTGCTAGCCTTCGTACCTTCCGACATGCAAAGTTTCAGATCCCTAGTCCTACGGGAAGGTCAAAAACTGAAGCCTCTTTGGGGGTGCTGCATCACACGCGTTCGACCTGAATCTGTTTTTCAAACATTCAAGGGGTATAAAAACAGTTCTAATGGAGCTAGGAAGCTGAAATTTGCAGGGCCACCCCGGAATACAAGCAGGATGATGCTCTGGAAGTTTCAGCTTCCTAGCTCCAATAGTTCCAAACATATGGGGGCTGATACATGCGCATAGACATGCTGTAGGAAGCGTATGACGCAAAATAACCCGAACTGTAGAGCCTCGGAATCTCTTGATTTTGCTCCAATCAGTCTGAAATTTTAACACAACCTTGCTAGCCTTCGTACCTTCCGACATGCAAAGTTTCAGATCCCTAGTCCTACGGGAAGGTCAAAAACTGAAGCCTTTTTGGGGGTGCTGCATCACACTCGTTCGACCTCATTCTGTCGCTCAACCTTGGAGGGGGTATAAAAACAGTTCTAATAGAGCTAGGAAGCTGCAAATTTGCAGGGCCACCCCGGAATACAAGCAGGATGATGCTCTGGAAGTTTCAGCTTCCTAGCTCCAATAGTTCCAAAAATAGTGGGGCTGATACATGCGCATAGACATGCTGTAGGAAGCGTATGACGCAAAATAACCCGAACTGTAGAGATTCGGAATCTCTTGATTTTGCTCCAATCAATCTGAAATTTTAATACAACCTTGCTAGCCTTCGTACCTTCCGACATGCAAAGTTTCAGATCCCTAGTCCTACGGGAAGGTCAAAAACTGAAGCCTCTTTGGGGGTGCTGCATCACACGCGTTCGACCTGAATCTGTTTTTCAAACATTCAAGGGGTATAAAAACAGTTCTAATGGAGCTAGGAAGCTGAAATTTGCAGGGCCACCCCGGAATACAAGCAGGATGATGCTCTGGAAGTTTCAGCTTCCTAGCTCCAATAGTTCCAAAAATATGGGGGCTGATACATGCGCATAGACATGCTGTAGGAAGCGTATGACGCAAAATAACCCGAACTGTAGAGCCTCGGAATCTCTTGATTTTGCTCCAATCAGTCTGAAATTTTAACACAACCTTGCTAGCCTTCGTACCTTCCGACATGCAAAGTTTCAGATCCCTAGTCCTACGGGAAGGTCAAAAACTGAAGCCTTTTTGGGGGTGCTGCATCACACTCGTTCGACCTCATTCTGTCGCTCAACCTTGGAGGGGGTATAAAAACAGTTCTAATAGAGCTAGGAAGCTGCAAATTTGCAGGGCCACCCCGGAATACAAGCAGGATGATGCTCTGGAAGTTTCAGCTTCCTAGCTCCAATAGTTCCAAAAATAGGGGGGCTGATACATGCGCATAGACATGCTGTAGGAAGCGTATGACGCAAAATAACCCGAACTGTAGAGCCTCGGAATCTCTTGATTTTGCTCCAATCAGTCTGAAATTTTAATACAACCTTGCTAGCCTTCGTACCTTCCGACATGCAAAGTTTCAGATCCCTAGTCCTACGGGAAGGCCAAAAAATGAAGCCTCTTTGAGGGGGGGGGTGCATCACACGCGTTCGACCTCATTCTGTCGCTCAACCTTGGAGGGGGTATAAAAACAGTTCTAATGGAGCTTGGAAGCTGAAATTTGCAGGGCCACCCCGGAATACAAGCAGGATGATGCTCTGGAAGTTTCAGCTTCCTAGCTCCAATAGTTCCAAAAATATGGGGGCTGATACATGCGCATAGACATGCTGTAGGAAGCGTATGACGCAAAATAACCCGAACTGTAGAGCCTCGGAATCTCTTGATTTTGCTCCAATCAGTCTGAAATTTTAACACAACCTTGCTAGCCTTCGTACCTTCCGACATGCAAAGTTTCAGATCCCTAGTCCTACGGGAAGGTCAAAAACTGAAGCCTTTTTGGGGGTGCTGCATCACACTCGTTCGACCTCATTCTGTCGCTCAACCTTGGAGGGGGTATAAAAACAGTTCTAATAGAGCTAGGAAGCTGAAATTTGCAGGGCCACCCCGGAATACAAGCAGGATGATGCTCTGGAAGTTTCAGCTTCCTAGCTCCAATAGTTCCAAAAATAGTGGGGCTGATACATGCGCATAGACATGCTGTAGGAAGCGTATGACGCAAAATAACCCGAACTGTAGAGATTCGGAATCTCTTGATTTTGCTCCAATCAATCTGAAATTTTAATACAACCTTGCTAGCCTTCGTACCTTCCGACATGCAAAGTTTCAGATCCCTAGTCCTACGGGAAGGTCAAAAACTGAAGCCTCTTTGGGGGTGCTGCATCACACGCGTTCGACCTGAATCTGTTTTTCAAACATTCAAGGGGTATAAAAACAGTTCTAATGGAGCTAGGAAGCTGAAATTTGCAGGGCCACCCCGGAATACAAGCAGGATGATGCTCTGGAAGTTTCAGCTTCCTAGCTCCAATAGTTCCAAAAATATGGGGGCTGATACATGCGCATAGACATGCTGTAGGAAGCGTATGACGCAAAATAACCCGAACTGTAGAGCCTCGGAATCTCTTGATTTTGCTCCAATCAGTCTGAAATTTTAACACAACCTTGCTAGCCTTCGTACCTTCCGACATGCAAAGTTTCAGATCCCTAGTCCTACGGGAAGGTCAAAAACTGAAGCCTTTTTGGGGGTGCTGCATCACACTCGTTCGACCTCATTCTGTCGCTCAACCTTGGAGGGGGTATAAAAACAGTTCTAATAGAGCTAGGAAGCTGCAAATTTGCAGGGCCACCCCGGAATACAAGCAGGATGATGCTCTGGAAGTTTCAGCTTCCTAGCTCCAATAGTTCCAAAAATAGTGGGGCTGATACATGCGCATAGACATGCTGTAGGAAGCGTATGACGCAAAATAACCCGAACTGTAGAGATTCGGAATCTCTTGATTTTGCTCCAATCAATCTGAAATTTTAATACAACCTTGCTAGCCTTCGTACCTTCCGACATGCAAAGTTTCAGATCCCTAGTCCTACGGGAAGGTCAAAAACTGAAGCCTCTTTGGGGGTGCTGCATCACACGCGTTCGACCTGAATCTGTTTTTCAAACATTCAAGGGGTATAAAAACAGTTCTAATGGAGCTAGGAAGCTGAAATTTGCAGGGCCACCCCGGAATACAAGCAGGATGATGCTCTGGAAGTTTCAGCTTCCTAGCTCCAATAGTTCCAAAAATATGGGGGCTGATACATGCGCATAGACATGCTGTAGGAAGCGTATGACGCAAAATAACCCGAACTGTAGAGCCTCGGAATCTCTTGATTTTGCTCCAATCAGTCTGAAATTTTAACACAACCTTGCTAGCCTTCGTACCTTCCGACATGCAAAGTTTCAGATCCCTAGTCCTACGGGAAGGTCAAAAACTGAAGCCTTTTTGGGGGTGCTGCATCACACTCGTTCGACCTCATTCTGTCGCTCAACCTTGGAGGGGGTATAAAAACAGTTCTAATAGAGCTAGGAAGCTGCAAATTTGCAGGGCCACCCCGGAATACAAGCAGGATGATGCTCTGGAAGTTTCAGCTTCCTAGCTCCAATAGTTCCAAAAATAGGGGGGCTGATACATGCGCATAGACATGCTGTAGGAAGCGTATGACGCAAAATAACCCGAACTGTAGAGCCTCGGAATCTCTTGATTTTGCTCCAATCAGTCTGAAATTTTAATACAACCTTGCTAGCCTTCGTACCTTCCGACATGCAAAGTTTCAGATCCCTAGTCCTACGGGAAGGCCAAAAAATGAAGCCTCTTTGAGGGGGGGGGTGCATCACACGCGTTCGACCTCATTCTGTCGCTCAACCTTGGAGGGGGTATAAAAACAGTTCTAATGGAGCTTGGAAGCTGAAATTTGCAGGGCCACCCCGGAATACAAGCAGGATGATGCTCTGGAAGTTTCAGCTTCCTAGCTCCAATAGTTCCAAAAATATGGGGGCTGATACATGCGCATAGACATGCTGTAGGAAGCGTATGACGCAAAATAACCCGAACTGTAGAGCCTCGGAATCTCTTGATTTTGCTCCAATCAGTCTGAAATTTTAACACAACCTTGCTAGCCTTCGTACCTTCCGACATGCAAAGTTTCAGATCCCTAGTCCTACGGGAAGGTCAAAAACTGAAGCCTTTTTGGGGGTGCTGCATCACACTCGTTCGACCTCATTCTGTCGCTCAACCTTGGAGGGGGTATAAAAACAGTTCTAATAGAGCTAGGAAGCTGAAATTTGCAGGGCCACCCCGGAATACAAGCAGGATGATGCTCTGGAAGTTTCAGCTTCCTAGCTCCAATAGTTCCAAAAATAGGGGGGCTGATACATGCGCATAGACATGCTGTAGGAAGCGTATGACGCAAAATAACCCGAACTGTAGAGATTCGGAATCTCTTGATTTTGCTCCAATCAATCTGAAATTTTAATACAACCTTGCTAGCCTTCGTACCTTCCGACATGCAAAGTTTCAGATCCCTAGTCCTACGGGAAGGTCAAAAACTGAAGCCTCTTTGGGGGTGCTGCATCACACGCGTTCGACCTGAATCTGTTTTTCAAACATTCAAGGGGTATAAAAACAGTTCTAATGGAGCTAGGAAGCTGAAATTTGCAGGGCCACCCCGGAATACAAGCAGGATGATGCTCTGGAAGTTTCAGCTTCCTAGCTCCAATAGTTCCAAACATATGGGGGCTGATACATGCGCATAGACATGCTGTAGGAAGCGTATGACGCAAAATAACCCGAACTGTAGAGCCTCGGAATCTCTTGATTTTGCTCCAATCAGTCTGAAATTTTAACACAACCTTGCTAGCCTTCGTACCTTCCGACATGCAAAGTTTCAGATCCCTAGTCCTACGGGAAGGTCAAAAACTGAAGCCTTTTTGGGGGTGCTGCATCACACTCGTTCGACCTCATTCTGTCGCTCAACCTTGGAGGGGGTATAAAAACAGTTCTAATAGAGCTAGGAAGCTGCAAATTTGCAGGGCCACCCCGGAATACAAGCAGGATGATGCTCTGGAAGTTTCAGCTTCCTAGCTCCAATAGTTCCAAAAATAGTGGGGCTGATACATGCGCATAGACATGCTGTAGGAAGCGTATGACGCAAAATAACCCGAACTGTAGAGATTCGGAATCTCTTGATTTTGCTCCAATCAATCTGAAATTTTAATACAACCTTGCTAGCCTTCGTACCTTCCGACATGCAAAGTTTCAGATCCCTAGTCCTACGGGAAGGTCAAAAACTGAAGCCTCTTTGGGGGTGCTGCATCACACGCGTTCGACCTGAATCTGTTTTTCAAACATTCAAGGGGTATAAAAACAGTTCTAATGGAGCTAGGAAGCTGAAATTTGCAGGGCCACCCCGGAATACAAGCAGGATGATGCTCTGGAAGTTTCAGCTTCCTAGCTCCAATAGTTCCAAAAATATGGGGGCTGATACATGCGCATAGACATGCTGTAGGAAGCGTATGACGCAAAATAACCCGAACTGTAGAGCCTCGGAATCTCTTGATTTTGCTCCAATCAGTCTGAAATTTTAACACAACCTTGCTAGCCTTCGTACCTTCCGACATGCAAAGTTTCAGATCCCTAGTCCTACGGGAAGGTCAAAAACTGAAGCCTTTTTGGGGGTGCTGCATCACACTCGTTCGACCTCATTCTGTCGCTCAACCTTGGAGGGGGTATAAAAACAGTTCTAATAGAGCTAGGAAGCTGCAAATTTGCAGGGCCACCCCGGAATACAAGCAGGATGATGCTCTGGAAGTTTCAGCTTCCTAGCTCCAATAGTTCCAAAAATAGGGGGGCTGATACATGCGCATAGACATGCTGTAGGAAGCGTATGACGCAAAATAACCCGAACTGTAGAGCCTCGGAATCTCTTGATTTTGCTCCAATCAGTCTGAAATTTTAATACAACCTTGCTAGCCTTCGTACCTTCCGACATGCAAAGTTTCAGATCCCTAGTCCTACGGGAAGGCCAAAAAATGAAGCCTCTTTGAGGGGGGGGGTGCATCACACGCGTTCGACCTCATTCTGTCGCTCAACCTTGGAGGGGGTATAAAAACAGTTCTAATGGAGCTTGGAAGCTGAAATTTGCAGGGCCACCCCGGAATACAAGCAGGATGATGCTCTGGAAGTTTCAGCTTCCTAGCTCCAATAGTTCCAAAAATATGGGGGCTGATACATGCGCATAGACATGCTGTAGGAAGCGTATGACGCAAAATAACCCGAACTGTAGAGCCTCGGAATCTCTTGATTTTGCTCCAATCAGTCTGAAATTTTAACACAACCTTGCTAGCCTTCGTACCTTCCGACATGCAAAGTTTCAGATCCCTAGTCCTACGGGAAGGTCAAAAACTGAAGCCTTTTTGGGGGTGCTGCATCACACTCGTTCGACCTCATTCTGTCGCTCAACCTTGGAGGGGGTATAAAAACAGTTCTAATAGAGCTAGGAAGCTGAAATTTGCAGGGCCACCCCGGAATACAAGCAGGATGATGCTCTGGAAGTTTCAGCTTCCTAGCTCCAATAGTTCCAAAAATAGGGGGGCTGATACATGCGCATAGACATGCTGTAGGAAGCGTATGACGCAAAATAACCCGAACTGTAGAGCCTCGGAATCTCTTGATTTTGCTCCAATCAATCTGAAATTTTAATACAACCTTGCTAGCCTTCGTACCTTCCGACATGCAAAGTTTCAGATCCCTAGTCCTACGGGAAGGTCAAAAACTGAAGCCTCTTTGGGGGTGCTGCATCACACGCGTTCGACCTGAATCTGTTTTTCAAACATTCAAGGGGTATAAAAACAGTTCTAATGGAGCTAGGAAGCTGAAATTTGCAGGGCCACCCCGGAATACAAGCAGGATGATGCTCTGGAAGTTTCAGCTTCCTAGCTCCAATAGTTCCAAACATATATGGGGGCTGATACATGCGCATAGACATGCTGTAGGAAGCGTATGACGCAAAATAACCCGAACTGTAGAGCCTCGGAATCTCTTGATTTTGCTCCAATCAGTCTGAAATTTTAATACAACCTTGCTAGCCTTCGTACCTTCCGACATGCAAAGTTTCAGATCCCTAGTCCTACGGGAAGGCCAAAAAATGAAGCCTCTTTGAGGGGGGGGGGGGTGCATCACACGCGTTCGACCTGAATCTGTTTTTCAAACATTCAAGGGGTATAAAAACAGTTCTAATTGAGCTAGGAAGCTGAAATTTGCAGGGCGACCCAGGAATACATGTAGGAAGGTGCTCTGAAAATTTCAGCTTCCTAGCTACAATAGTTCCAAAAATAGGGGGGCTGATACACGCGCATAAAGTCCACGACGCGAAATAAGTCGACTTATGCATAAGTAAAAAGCCCCTTTTTGTCCCTTCCAACCATCCGATCCCCTTGAAATTTTCAGGGCGAGCTCGGGACACATGTACTAAGCGATTCTGAGAATTTCAGCCCTCTATCTTTAATAGAATGCAAACCAGAGCTTTGCAAACATGACATTTGGACGGTCCGAAACATAACGTTCCATGGAAATTGCATTTTTTGACAACTATTGAGCCCCTATCTCCATTTTGACTGAATGGATTGGGCTGAAATGTACAGGGCCACCCAGGAATACATGTAGGAAGATGCTCTGAAAGAGATTAAAAACTTTAGTGGTAATTGGCAAGTGTTTGATCAAATTTATTCAATTAATGTATTGTACATAGCAGCGATATACAGGACTCGTATGTAAATATGCAGATCTCAACCCAATATTTGAGGAAAGTTTTTGTACTAAAATCGTGATAATTAATGATTTTCAGGGTGCTATATTGAAATAATGTCGTGGAATAACAATTAATCCCCTGATCAATAAATCTTAGTCGATCGACAAAACCATACCTATATGCAATTTAAGATGCCTTGCGAATGACGGCTAATTCGATCGCGAAGCGTGAAAAAATGTGTTTGATTGAACACAAAATGTAAAAGAAAATTACATTTTAATTGTAGCCTACTGGAAATGCATCCGGAAATTAAAAACAGACAGTATTTCTACCGATGTTCATGATAAAGCGATGGCCTTTGTCGAAACTTTCTCAATGACGACTGTGTCTCCGTTCCACCATTAATAGTCTCGAATATACAGTCGTTATAGCACGCATATCCGACTATATGACATCCGAGTCTATTTGTAAGCCATGTGACCGTAAAGCGATCGATGATTGGTCATGTATAATAGCTAATATATATCGCTCCGGGGAAAAGCTAAAATTGAACCAGGCGCGCTATTTTTAGAAATTTTGGACCCAGCAATTTTGTATGGGAGTTAGCAATGTAGTAGTTATGCGAGGCCCGATAATTCGATATATACATACAATTTTACTGGGGCATTTAATTATTGGGACCAAGACCCACTGCTCAATAAAAGACCCACTGCTCAATAAAAGACCCAATACTTCGAGTGTCAAAATTAAGAATGACCCACGGAACTGGTGATTTTAAAACTATATATATATATATATATATATATATATAAGTTATCGGGTGTTCTAGTGCATGACATCATTCGTTACTCAACATCTAAATAGGGGCAGTAGTTTAGATAAATTCATTGGAGTCGGACTAATAAAGTCAGTAAGTCGGATTGTGTGGGTGTTTGAGGATAACAGAAATCATAAAAGTTAGGTCGGTGATCTGCTGTTTAAGAGTACTATCTAATAGGTGTAGACAAATGATGATGATCAGCTAGTCCACGAGTACCGTTACTAAATTCCATTAAAGATAAACACAGCGTAAATGTATTGGTTTACTTTATAAACTTGATGCTTGGTTATCCGTTACCCTGATCTTGACCAAGTTATGGAAGCTATTGTGTCTTGGTAAAGATTAGTATACGCCAAAGGAGAAGCGGGATGCGGGGGGGGGGGGGGGGCTTGAGGAATTAAGTGATATTAATATCTATCCGGCTGGCCACAAAAACCGGTTGACTGAATGCATTCGTTCATTGCGAAATTTGTGTGTGTATTGTTAAATCCGAATTAAACCCGGCAAGCCTTTCTGATATAGAAAGAAACTGAGTAAACAGTTCATTGAAATATCTGGTCATAAAAGCAAGTCTGTGAATTATGGTAAACATCTGGCTTCTTTTTGCGGAATTAAACGGAACAGCCATTGTGGATGCAAATTGAATAACCTGATAAAGCTACTGCAACTTTCTTATCTCCGACTGAAGTTAGTCATACATTGAAAATGTCCTTGTATAATATAACGATTTAGATTAAAAGGTATGCTTTATCGTTTTAAAAAACTGATTTAGAGTCTAAAATAAAGCAATAAGAGATAACACAGCGGGGTAGAGGAATGTTGTATATTATTGCAGCCACAGAGAAAAACAAACATTAAGTGCATATAATTATGATAATAAGGGTCGCGGTGGTTATGGTTTATTAAGAAGCTTCTGTTTTAAAAGACTTTTCTCATTAATGCTAAGTGATAAATAAATTTCTGGGTCATAAATTAGAAGTATTTTGAAAGATGTCAGATAGGATTTCGGGCTAAAAAGTTTGAAAAAATGAGATGTACTATTATTTTGGTACTACTGTTTTGAATGACGTTAATTCAGGAACTCCTGGGAGCAAAGAATTCCACAGCATGCCTACTTTTAACCACTTGCTTGATAAAAAGGCTATTTTTATCTTTAATATTAGAGACAGGATAAGAAGTAATGAGTTATCTGTCAAAGAATTAATAAATGACATAGGGATAGATAGTTACATTTTTTGAAAAAAAAAGGATATTATTATTGTGGTGTATTTATAAAGCGCATCTTTCGCCTGAGTACTCAGATACTCTTTACAGACTTAAAGAACATACAATACATATTAATAGAAATACATGTAAATAGTCAAAGGCAGTAATTAATATATAAAATTACTGAACCAAAAATGAAAATATAAAAAACAATCTAAGTTTAGAATTTGGATCGTATCACAGTTCATAAAAAGCTTTGGTAAATAAAAACGTCTTGATTTTTGCTTTAAAAGTCGAAAGTGACGCACAGTTTCTTAGGTTAAGCGGTAATTTGTTCCACAATTAAGGTGCCTTTATTGCGAAAGATTTCTCCCAAACCGATACTTGTTTTACATTTCTTTCTTTCGGTAAAAAGTTATAGTTATGAAGATACAAGTAAAGTCTTATTTAAAACTGCATGAGTAGGGAGGCAGAAATTATTCCGAGACATGAAATGAGGTTTAACGTCCTACTTTCTGTATCGACTGGGCATACGCCATACAGTGTTTTCTGGGAGAAATTTTTCCCGGTAAGCGGCGCTACAGTCTACTCTTATTTCTTATTCCAATATGTACGCGGGATCTTGGTTTTTCGTCCAATACGAACAAATGAGCACTGTCCTTGCCAGCCCCCATCCGTTCTCCTGCGCCACTAGATACAACTGGCATATCATATCTACAACCAATAAGTGTCTGTTACCATAAATTCAATCATAATATTTTCTTCCGAATTGTTATTCCAGAAACAAAAACCAGAACCAGGCCCAAAAAGAAGAACAGAAAAAAGTATTTATGGCATTTAGACAATACACCGCAGAGGGATGATGGGAGTGTTACGTCATCTGAGAAGGGCCACAGCGTTTGCCACATGCCTCTTGAAGAAGAAGCTAAAAAATGTACGAAACTAAGGAAGCGATGGTATTTTGACCCGATTTCCGGACAATGCCGGAAATTTCGTGGATGCCGTACAGGTGGTAACAATTTTGGGCGGAAAAAACGCTGCAAGAGGAAATGCCTTAGTAAAACCAAATTAGCGAAACGTAAGGGTAGGTATTAATTTACGGTTATCGTAAGAATAAACGACCATGTAATATTTTAACTTAGTTTAAGACGCGTGTGGTCTACTTCCAATTTACTTTAAATTGTTTTCTATAATAGCCATTTTAAAGGAAACGCCACTGTAATGGAACATTTTGACTGGTCATGGCTAAAGTGGCAATGGAGTCATAATCGTACGAAACTATCAAAACAGGAACCCTGTGACAAAGTACAGTAGCTCTGTTTAATAATGACATTTACGTTTTAATGTGGCGACTTTAGGTTGTCTAAATCAAGGAAACTTGGAGCTATTAACATTTAAACGTCTGAAGTTCATTTTGTTATTCCCGTCCTCAGTTTCATTGTTGACATTTAACATGCTCGTTTTGCAGGATAAAAAACAGCTTAGTTCTATTGTATACCAATTTCTATTCTAATGACGCAGTCGCTCGTCGACCTGAACTTATAGCAATTAAAGGTCGAATGTTCGGTTGAGAACAACAAAAAAATAAAAATTTCTACCAAGTATTCTTAATCGTAAAATATATGAATGTTAATTATTTTCTTTTCAGGTCACTCCAGAGGTCGGAAATCAAGAAGATTTATAAAGTGAGCACAACGTCATTGATAGTGTGGTGTTACCATAGAAACTATAACGCTTCTGCTTGTGCGCGGAAAAAGAACTGTCTCCATATTATATAAGGCGTCTCTGCAAATAGGGCTTTCGTGTCCATGTTAATGCAGACCCTAAGGGCATAAAACCGGGTTCGGTTACCATGGTCACCGGGCTTTTAAAAACTCTCAAATTTCCCCGAAACTTGCGTTACTAGATTCTGAGCAAAGACTGTTGAAAATTAAACATAGACCATATACCGTGACGAGGCAAAGACAAATTCGACGAAGCGCCATCTTGGCGTGATGATCTCAATGACTTTCGTGTAAAGTATTTTGTATATAGAGCAATGCAAGAAGTGATGACGTTATTGTTATGTGTGTAGAGGTGCTTTTAAATGGTGCAATGCGACCGGAAGTGAGTTGAGATATGACTCTTAGATATGAAGGTAGATATTCTATCTAGAACATTGTGTACATAGCTTTATTTATTGCATAGAATATGACGTAAAGCGTGACGGATTACAACAAATCATATTAAAGATGCGTTATGTAAGATTTAGATAAAAAATGGCTGTTCTTTCTATAATATTTCAAAATTAGACATTGCAAAATTAATACGTCGTATATTGAAATTTCTTTATTCTTTGTTTTGGCAACATTTGTGCATTGATTTTTTTATTATGGTAAACGAGGTACTGGTATATTTGAGACTTAGCCTCGTGTCTCCATTTGTAAATTAAATTATTAAATGGCCGAACCGTTCTAATGTACTTAAAATCGGAGTCATCCGATGACCTAGATAGTTAGTTGACTCTTATCTGGCCTAAAGAAAGGCCTGCAATAGGCAAACTTGAATAATGTATCTTTTAAATAAAGAATTTATTGTGATAGTGAAAATTCTGTAACCAATTTGAAATCTCGTCGTCTGTTCACTTGTCTGTAAACCTTTATGAAACGTTTGTTATTATAATTTTTTTTAAAAAATCATATATTATCCCCCTCTTCGATTGTGTAAATAGCAGGAATTTTAGGTCTACGTCACCACTTCTGCACATATTATGTAGAATATGGGCATAAAAGTATTTCACATAAAAATATATGTGGAAGAAAATTATGTTACAGTATCGTGATGGCATTGTGTAAATAACCATTGTATAGAATTGTCATATTTAAAAGTGCATGAATGTGTACACAATCTCATTTTCTAATAATATTGCATAATATCAATGATATATAAATAAATCTTTTTTTATATAAAATTTGAAAATCTTTTCAGAGATCCATTAGCTTTTATAATATTTGCTCTTATAAAATGACTTAAAGCCGATTGTTCGTAAAATCTGTTTAATACCATGTACCAAACTTGAGCTCTGATCGAGGTATCACTATTTGAGTTTAAGGTTTACGAGCGGAGCGAATCGATCTTATTGCCTTGACAAGGAGTAGAATCGCTTTCAAACCTCGTGGGGTTTTTTTTTTCGGGATCCCCCTCCCTCTCTCTCTCTCTCTCTCTCTCTCTCTCTCTCTCTCTCTCTCTTTCTCTCCCCCTCTGCCCGACAAGTCAGTTAATCAGCTAAAGTGTGTTGACCATTCAAGTTTTCATTTCCGTTTTAGAACCATTAACTAGCACCACTACTCAATTAAAGAGTTCTAAGTGACGTTTAGGTTGATGAAATTCATGTTGTTATGTAAACAGGGTGTGGTCCCGGCACATACTCTTGACATCTTTAATCATTACCTATTAAACGAGGTGGCGTTAAAATGGCAATAATTTGAGTTTTGTTTTAACGTAATAGTGCAACACAAATTTCATGTTTATGCAAGCTTCCCACTGGTGTGCGATGTGTTACGATATGGTTGTCCCTGTTGAGTCCATGATCTGGTAAGTGCAGATACGATCAACGCAATTGCTACGACTGATCTTAATATTATAATATAAGACCTGATAGAATCACCACGATTACCATACTCCACGATTAAAACCACGATTTCAATTGGTAGCGCGAATCGTAATAGGACCACCACGATTACTCCACAATCAAAACCACGAATTCAATCGTAGCGCAAATCGTCGTAGTGGGAACCTTGTATTAAAAACACGATGGATCCTGGCCAATTGACTAATTCGACCATCAGGTCTGTTTAACATTGTTTGTTAGTTCATCTCGTATATAGTCATAATAATCACTGGAATATTATAGTGAGATTCTTGTTTCATTTTATTTATTTGCATTTATTTTTGTATTGTTATTGTGAGTAAGAAATACATGCTTTAAAATAATTTTATTGTGTCTGTGTGTTCTTTGTTAAAACCTGTCCAACCTACCTCGTGGGTTTTCCCCGGGTCCTCCGCCCCCCCCCCCACTACCACTGCTTGATAGAGACCACCTACGCGCTAACAAATTATTGAAATAAATTCGAACCATATGTTAGTCCCGAAATTACATAGTTTGTGTCGAGTTGGTGTCCATCTCTAATTGTAAGGACCTTTTTGAACAAGATCGTACAATTAACCAAGTGGATTAACATCATATGCCTTAGCTGCGTCCTCTTCAATTTAAGAGCACTCGGCTTTTGAAATGAAATAAAATAAAATGAATTTTAACGTCCTACTGTTCTGCTCCGACTGGGCTGATGAAGACGGCTCTGATTTTGAACTGCAATTTTTCAGTGTAGCGTAAACGACACATTACAGTTGGCATTCGATAGAGAAGGAAGAATTGCTGCTGTCTGATCAAAATTCTCCTCTGCAGCAGTGCACATGTTATTGTAGAAAACATAATATTAGTATATTAGTTTCAAAATGACCGAAGTAGGGTGTTGATGAGACGTTAAAGGAATAATCCCAGTTACATTTTGGGGCTTAAAATTGCTTAATTTTGTATGAAAGGCCTTTAATAACTTATAACTTAGCCCCTAGTAACTACCTCAAGCGTTGTGATACGTTTTCAAAAAATTTCCAATTGTCGGTATTGCTCTGTGTTTGAAGACCGGCGTCTTGGTTGCATCCTAAAAAGTGCCTGGATAATACGCGTCTACATGCTGAGTGCCGCAAGCTCTCTATTTATGAAGTGTACAATAGGTATCGCATGTAGTCGCATTTATCAAGTTCAACTATTTAAAAAGTCTAGTGTCCGGATATTTGATTGTGGTGCGATTTTGACGTTCACGTCCAAACGACTGAATATTTTGAACTGAACTTTTCAGACAAGGTAAATACACAATTCCTCTGTATTTTGGCGTTAAAATTTCATACGTATACGAACTTGTAATTTTCAGATTCTATGAAATTCGGGATTCGCACTTTAACCTCCATTCCGTTCCACTTGTGTCGAGAAAGTTCATCTGGATTTTCCGGCGTGGTTTTCCCTTGTCAGTGGTGCAGGACAGAGGGTCTGACAAGGACAGCCGTCTAGACGTTCGGATGGGACGAAAACCCGAAGCCCCGTGTACACATTGGTGTGCACGTAAAAGATCCCTTGGCAGCTGGAATTCGATATAGATGTAGGCCGTATCGCCGCTGTCCGGGCAAAAATGTCCTTTATAGCACACTGTATGGCGTATGCCCGTCTTCATTAGCCGTAGCCAAACCGGAGCAGAACAGTAGGACGTTAAGTCTCATTTCTTCTCCGTTCCATTTTATTTTACCCAAAGGAAATATATTTTATTATAAGAACGATAAGACCTCTTCTTCAATGTTATAAAATAGCCAAAAAATCTATACAAATCAGAATGTGAAAGATGCCTTAGTGTGCAGTGTAATTGTTTGTTTTGTGTTTTTTATTACACCAATGGTAACGCCTCTTCTTCAATGTTACAAAAATAGCCCGAAAATCTATAAATTATCGAAAACCCAGATAAAAAGTGCAACATATCATTAAGTGAATACAACATACAGACTTGTAAAGGACACGGAAAACACGGAATTTTTACATAAAACAGGGCGTATGACACGTGTTTAGATCTTGTAGAACATGCATTCTGTTTTAATTTGTAATAAGTTTGTACTTGATGTTCCTGGTATTCAGTTATAAATAATATATGTCACAGAGAATTTGTTTATACCAGGTGCCTTAAGGCGGGGTAAGTTTTCTAGAAAGAAGTTTAATACGTTGAACACTGGACAACATCATTCACAGAAACCCTGGTACAATATCGTGTAATATATATGATAACCACAGATGGTCTATATCAGTTACAAACGTTAAAGTAGGATTCCAAATAATTTGGTGTTTTTAATTTCTAAATTGTAAAAATAATTTTATGCTTAAGCATTATTTTAATTCATAAATATTTTTTTGGTTTGGGTTTGGTTTTTCTTCTTAAATTTTATAAATAGTGTATCTAACTTTTTGAAGTTAACCATTCCAGCAAAATTTAACATTCACTATTTGCCATTAACTAAATTTAGATAGTTTTTAAAGGCCATCGGGAGGAGATGGAATGGCAAACAAGTACGAACGCGCTATGGACCAGGAACCAAACAAAACGCCGTAGCAGCCATCTTGGAATATCAATCGCCCCAATAACAAGAAGAAGAGGAATAAAAGACGTGTATCGTTGGTGGCTCGCTCATGACTACAAATGTACCTAGATGTAGATATAAATAAATGAGTTGAGGTTTTACGTTCTACATGAAGCATGCCCCTACCCCACAATCGTCAAAGACTATAGATGGCTGTCAGGCGCAGTTGTATGTTTGATGCTGGGTATCCACTGACTGTTGTCTTTTTTTATCCAACAGTAAGGATGTACAGACAAAAGTCATAAGTATGGACTGACAAAATTATGAGGATCTGCTGTCAAAACCATAAGCCATAAATCCTAAATATGTACTAAAAAAATCATAACGATATAGGCTACCGGCAAAATCATAAGAATGTACTGATAAGAATAATAAAGATGTACTGACAAACATCATAAAGATGTTGCAAGATTGAAATGAAATGGGATTTAACGTCCTACTGTTCTGCTCCAAACTGAGCTTATGAAGACGGGCATACGCCATACATTGTGCTATGGGGGAGATTTTGCCCGGGCAGCGGCACTATACGGCCTACTCTTATATCCATTTCCAACAGTGAAGGGAAATTTTACATACACGCCAATTTCTACACTGAACCCCGGTTTTTCGTCCCATCCGAATGACTAGACAGCTGTCCTTGCCCAACCCTCCATCCTGCATTGTGAGAATGTACTGAACAATAGTCCATAGCGTAAACGCCGAAATAGACTCGACAAGCTCAAATTCCCTTTAAATTACTCTCCGCAAACAGAAGGTCTAAAGTTCATTAAATGCAATCAGTACAATCCATACTGAAAGTTCAACAAGGTAATTTAGTTCGAAAGAAAGGTGCATTAACATATTAACCTGGAATAACTCTGAAATAATTATCAAAGATAAACATGGAAATATAAGAGTTACTGTAAAGTAAAAGAATTTCAAAACAAGAAATGGTGACACCAAACCTGATTGCTTTTAAATCTGGAATGAATTATGTTTTCATAAGCTGCGAATAGAATATTCATACTTTGTACGGATCCCCATTGACCTTCTTGATTTGAGGCGGACATGGAGTTTACGTTTTGTTACTCATTTTAAAGTTTTAAAGCTAAAAATCCAAAAGCAGACAGGCATTAAATCTGTTTTTGTGTTGGTTGTTTTGGTCTTCATCTCTGGTATACATTTGAATGTCGTTTGTAATTTTATATAATCATATACGAGATGTTCTGAATCTGCACCAAGACGTGATTAAGGTAATATGGCGTTCTCCTATCTCACCACAAGATATAAAAAAACAGTTGCTTGAAATACTTGCTTGAAATACTCGAATTAAAATACAGATAGGTCGCATCAGAGGTCATACGGAAGGCTTTTGACCCTATGACGTCAAGTACTTGATTAATCAATCAGCATTGGATTAACCACAGTTCTGTGCAAAACATGCCTAAAGCTCGTCGCAACAGACTGTTTCATCGGCTAATCCCTCACATCAATGATAACAACTCTTCCAGATCCTAATGCAGTAAATACAGAAATGAAATGAAATGAAATGGGGTTTAACGTCCTACTCTTCTGCACCTGACCCGGGCTAATGGAAGACGGGCATACAGTGTGCTATGAGGGAAATTTTGCCCGGGCAGCGGCGCTACGGCCTACTCTTATATCGAATTCCAACTGCCAAGGGATCTTTTACGTGCACTCCAGTGTGAGCACGGGACCTCGGTTTTTCGTCCCATCCGAACGACTAGGCAGATGTCCTTGTCAGGCCCTCCTTCTGTATCACTGACAAGGGGAAACCACGCCGGAAAATCGAGATGAACTATAATGATGATCTGTATTGTTTAACGTTGGGTTGTTTCTCAAACTCAATCATTTATGTTTAAGAAATACGTCTGGGAATAGTACGGTCTCCTTTGACCCAGTTATAATATATAACTGACCTCGTTTTGTATAACGGGCGTTTTCAGTCCGGTTTTATTAAATAGCTGAACACTGACTTTACCTATAAAACATATAGCTGTCCCAGTAAATCAGGGGGATGACTGGCTTTTTTGGTCCAGTTACAATGTATAACACACAGCTGTCCCTTTAAATATGGGGGATAACGGGCTCTTTTTGTCTAGTTAAGCTATATAAGTGATGAACACCATTTCTATCAAACATGCAGCAGTCTCTTTAAATCTGGGGGATAAGCGGCCCTTTGGGCTCAGTTATGCTATATAACTGAACACTTTCTCTATAAAAGGAACAGTTTTCACTTTCAATCTGGGTCTAACGGACTTTTAAGTCAGGTTACCATATAACTGAACTATCTCTTTGTGCGAAACATACAACTGTCCCTTTAAATCTCAGGAAATACGGATTCTTTTGGTCCGGTGATCACAACTGTCCCTTTAAGTTAACACAAACATAAAACCTGATATCCAAATATCTACAGTAAATTAAATCTTTAACATAAATTCTAGTCCCAAACATATTTAAATTATTTCCTGGATTTAAATTAAAGAATGTAGAGTATTTATTCAAGGATGCAATCTGCTGCCAGAGGTTCCTGCAATAATGACAAAAACAGCAGTTCGTTTCCACATATGGCCCCCGTTCTCAGTCAAACAGCACCACTAGATAACATCATTTTAAAATATTACGCCAGAAGTAAAAAAAATAATTCTGCTACGAGTAAAAATCTAACACGGAATTAAACATGGTTTTGTTATCTTCAAGATGTTGAATAAATTAGGCGTTTACCAATGAAATTAGACCATTTGTTGGTTACATGTCGTCATCAGAATAAAACACATTGATTTTTGACACCAAAGTATGGTGTAATTTTTTCTATGGTTACATATACAAGAGAAAAAGACAGAGAAGTGGGGTTTAACGTCCACTCGACACAAACTAGTATATTTCAAGACTAATACATGGTTCAATTTTATTTCATTAATTCGCTTGCGCGTAGGTGTTTTTAGCAGTGGGAGGAAATCGGAGGATCGGGAGAAAACCCACGAGGTTGGACAAGTAACCCTACTCCTTGTCACGTACATCCAAGAAATCGAAACCACGCTAGTGACAGAGTTATGATACAGCGCGCACGGTTACATATACAATAAGAGAACTATTCTGCAGAATTCCAAAAATGAAACTATCTTGATTCACCTTTCACCAATCCTATCCATAGATCATTAATTCTGTTTTCCTCAGTCTGATTAAAATACAGATCTATATTCCCTTTCGGTTTTTAAATGTAGTGATAGATCGCGCCAGAGGCTTTAGACCCTATGACGTCAGACATTGATTTATCAATCAGCGTTGACGTTTCTAGTGGTTTACCCACAATTCCGTGCATGGCACGCTAAGAAGACGCCGTAATAGACCGTTTCATTGGCTAATCTCTCATTTCAACCAAAACGGCAGTAATATAACAACTCTTCTAGATCCTAGTGGAAATAGGATCCGCATATTCATTACATTGAGTTTTCCCCGGGTTTAAGCCACATTTTTCTGTGGATGTGAAGGCGAATTTTATTTATTTGGAAAAAAATATGTCAATCTGTTTTCTAACCTTGGCCAGGAGGCCCAGTCCTCTCCTGTCTTTTTCCATACTTAATTCTAATCTACCCGGAAATTTCCAAAACTTAAATAGTGCGTTAGATTGTTGACAGACCCCGCTGTTTTTTCACGAACCACGCATGGATAATATAGAAACGGATGTTGTTCTTGACACCTTTTTTGAATGAATTACACGCCACTTATATCATTATTATTCATAACGGTACCAATAATTACATTTGACAAATATTATACAAAAAAGATACAGAATACATGGATTGCTTCCGTGGTTACTCTGTTTTAACACTTCTCACAAAATTGGTTTTCAGATAAATTTCCTTCCAACAAAACGACTACAAGAAAAGGGAGGTAATTTCTTTCTAAAAGGTTAGTAAAAACCCGTGAAGTGTTACCAAATGTAATTATAAAGTACTTAAAATAATTATAAAAGAGACCAAAATTAATGTTATTAATTTGTCGAGATGAACATGTGAAATAATAATTAAGGAAAATGTGACGTAACCAATATCCATAATTCTAAGCGAAAGCTAATGTTCCAGAAACACTTCAAAAGATCTGAATAGATGCATTACACGACATTGCATAATACGTTTATTCAATTCGCTGCAATCCGCCTTAACAACGAACAATATTATACTTATTTTTAGTTCTCCAACAAAGAGATTTATTAGATAAATCAATGGGGTTCGTGCAACACTGTATCCAACATGACTCGAGTTATTTCACTCAATCTGTATTATCAATATTGACCTGCTATTTCTACTTGTTTAGGTATTAGAAAGTATTGTTCACAGCTCTAATAGTTTGATTGAAATATGCAACTTAATCAACATCATAGAAATGGAATATTTACTTAAAAGGAAGTGTGTGTCGGGTCGCGGTGGTGGTGGGGGTGGGGAGGGTGGTGCTAATTTTAGGCTTTGGATTTGTTTAAAATAAAAGTCGCGTTTAACGTGCATTCAAAAGAAACTAGGTCATTTCGCTATCGACGTATGGTTCCATTTTGTATTTCAATAACTAGCTTGCGAACCCACGAGATTGGACAAGCGATGCTACTCCTTGTCCCATACATGGGAATCGAAACCATGCCACTTGACTCGGTGACAGACCTTATGATCTAAAGCGCACGCGTTAACGCATTCGGTCACCAACCCATCCGGAAAATAAAGACGTAGGGACTGGGGCATCTTTAGTATATCAATGTAATTAATACGACATGCGGGTGATACCCTGACTGCGTTGTACTAACGATACAAATCCCGCAACCACATCCTTCGTCTCTACGGGATCGGACTGCCATTTGGGCATTTGGACAATGTCCGGTGGGATGGGAAGACTAGTTAAAAAATGATACACATACTGCCGAAATATGATTAATGAATATTAAACCCACAAAGTAGGTGAAGTATCGTTTCTATCGTGCTTGGGGTTTCACGTCCGCTTCTACCTTGGATGATATAGCAGACAAGAGGTGAAAAATGCCCGGGTCGGCTTTAACACCCAGTCCACTATTGGCAATGTAAGTTTCGCTTCTTTTTTTTTACAAAAACTGCAACTATTATAACTTAAGAAAGCAATCTGTTCATGGATGAACGCGAATATCATAACATGAATTTGTGTGCCCCGCCCAGATCGTAATTCAAGTGTTTAGTGAAAGAGACAGGATCAGTTTTTTAAGACCATCAATAAAAGTGGGTTCAAAGTAGCTAAGTCTTTAATTGAATGTCATCCACAGTCGTCGACATAGAAAACAACGATTATTTGTCAATTTAAATCGACATTTATGTTGTGATCTTTCCGGGAAAAGATGGGCTTCTGATATCCAATATTTAAGACAAAATAAACACTTTACCATTGGTACACGAATCGTGTACCAGAATGCGTTTCAGTGCCATTGAAAGAAGGGACTCGAAGAACGAGGCTAGACATATTCAACGGGTCCTGTCAAACGGTGACCTTCGTATTCTTATCTGGAGAGCATGTGCAATAAATACTAGACTGGAAAGTGTCTCTGGCTTACCCTGTGAATATGCTCACTGAAGACCCAATGATGTATACAGTAGGACGTTAAACCCTATTTCATTTCATTTTAATACAACAGTCATCATGCATTTCAAAATACTTGCAAAACTTCAAGCAATTGTTTGTTTTATCGTTTTGAAACAACCAACTAGGAATATATTACATCAAACATTTCTTTAGGGGGAGTCCTTGTGTTGGATCAAAAGTTCACGTTTCCATATAAAACGTGCAACATTAATTTCATCAATTTTCACCAAAATAGCATTATCCCTTTGTGGTCTATTTTTATTTGTTATAGTACTTTTTATACGCTAACTGAATCCAAACACTTTTTATAAAAAACGAACAACAACGGAAAAAAAGAAGAAAAACAAAATGAAAAGAATTGAAGTAGAGCCACGTGCCCCAAGCATTTGAGTAAATAACGTAGCATTTGTTTATTTTATTATCTGAGCTCTACTATTTATTTTATAAACATCTTATTTGCCTTTAAATTTATTCATATTTACGAAATTTTATGGCGTGGGTAGTAACCTTTAAAATGGAGTAAAAATGTGCTGAAAAGATGACAGATATTTTAACTTTGACGCTCTTGTCTTTGGCCAAATATAGACATTTTCATTGGTATATTTATTTTTACGTCTATTACCGATTCTGAGAATTTAAACATATGACTTAAACCTGCTTATACATGTGTAAGCCATCTGAATTATTGCCTTAAAGAAAATGCTATGATCTCATTAATGGAAATAGCCTACTTTTGATGTGGTTGAAGAACTTCTTTAATAGTAAAAGTAAGTTAACAATTCGAATATACTTTCAGGAGCTACGACAATGTATAGTCGTTTGGATAGTACTAAAAACCGAGTCCCATCCGTGTACTCATTGGCTTGCGCTTAGACGAACCCTTTAAATTTCATTGGGAATACCTCCTTTCATTAATTCCAAATAGCCAAACTATCAAATTGGTAGGCATCATATTTTTCGAAAGTCCAATTATCTGTTCGACGGAGCGGGACACCTGACCCTTAATCGAACCCATAAAGTACCCAAGAACAAGTTAATACTATTTGGGTCTTGTAACTGAATTCTTTGTTTTTTGTTTTTCCGAGATGGGCAAGATTCTAATCCCCACCCCCTCTCTCTCTCTTCCCAACTGTTTGTGAACACATATTTCACGAGTTTAAACGCTGGGGGGGGGGCGAATGGTTAGCTCGTATGTGCTGTATCATGAAGCCTGTCATTTAGTCAAACTGGCGTGGTTTCGAATCCCCGGTTGTACGTGACAAGGAGTAGGGTCGCCTGTCCAACCTCGTGGGTTTTCATCGGGTCCCCCGATTTCCTTCAACTGCTAAAGACCTCTACGCACAAGCGAATTATTGAAATAAAATTAAACCATGTTAGTCCCGAAATTACTTAGTTTGTGTCGAGTGGACGTTAAATCCCATTTCTCTCTCTCTCTAAACGCTTGGAGTTTTCACGGATTTATCGGTAAAATATATGACGTCTCCTGTCCTCTACAAGAACCTTAGACCTAGGGGGGTTATTTTGAATTAAAAGCTAAACCATAACAATCTTGAAACTTAGCAGCTGTTAACCATTCGGACAAATTGAAGAATCTTTGGTTGTAAACAAGGCTCACCATTGCTTGAATGTAGATCAGCGTCTAACCACTGTGGTTCCAGTTTCAATATTTTCTTTACAGAGGCATAAACACTTTTAATTGAAAATACGCAATTGATTTCACATAATGAAACGTAATTAATGAAACTCTAAGACGATCCTATGCGGTTTCCTTGTCAGTGGATCAGGATTGAGGTTCTGACATGAAACAAAAACAAACGAACCGAGGTCCCGTGTTTAAAATTGGCAAATCAAAAATGGAGTAGGCCGTATGTCCGTCTTCATTAGCTGGTCAGTGCATAAAATTAAAATGTTAAACCTTATTGACTATTTTAATATCAATCCTATTCTATAGTGCCCATTTCCCTTAGTTGGATGTTTATTTATGGTAGAGGGGAGTATAAATATATTTAAAAGCCTGTACTGTATCTCTGCAATGGACTTGCATGTATATCTCAAATTTTGCAGTTTTTAATTTAATAAACGGCAAATCATTTAAACATTCGAAATTTTTACCATGTACAAAGACTTTTGCCCATGGGCGTCACACATGGGGGGGGTCCGGGGAGGTCGGACCCCCCCCCCCCCCCCATTGTTTTCCTGAATATACTTGGACCCCCCCCCCCAAAAAAAAAAAAAAATTGGCAAAATAAAGTGCCCGAAATCTAATAAAACACTAATATTGGGACTGGAATAGCAGTAAAACGCGTTTGCGGCCATCAAATATTCCAAAATTTTCTTGGGGGGTCCATACAAGGTCAGCTCCGCTTCTTCGCCCTGCGAAGAAAACAAACTGGTCGCAGCCCGCAAACCTGCTTCGGGCATTTCTAGTTTTGCTTCCCTAACTTCCTAATAAAACACTAATTTCACCTTTTTTTAATTGAATACCACGAATTAAAACATTTGATTAAAACATTTTGTCTGGGGCCACTCTACTTTGTGCGACATTTTTCGGGCATCGATTATTACTTGTGAATGCAACTGCAACAGTGTGATTGGATGGTTGGAATTCAGAGTGGGATTTCGGTTACAAAACCATTGGATATTTTTGGAGTTGCTCACACAGGCTAGAATAGCAGAAAACGCATTTGCGGTGGTTAAATTTTCAAAATTGTCTCCGGGAGGGTGAGGCTCCCATAGCCCGCGACGATTGATTGGTTGTTTGGAATTCTGGGCAGCCAGGTAGGCTATATTGAACCACATTGAAGTTGCTGTATTCACACTCACTAGGTTACAGACTGGAATAGCAGGAAAACGCTTTTGTGGCAGTTAAATTCTCAAAATTTTCTCCCAACGGTCCCGTCTTCATGGGTGTAATCGATTGATTGGAATTCGAGTCAGCAAGCCACCTTAATTAGGTAATATTAGACCACTTTGAAATTGCTTTGTTCATGGGCTGAAATAGCAGGAAAAGGTGTTTGCAGCCGTCAAATATTCCAAAATTTTCTTAGGTGGGGGTAAGCCACACTTCTTCGTTTCTCGGGGAAGACCAGTGCCGCTGTCTGTAAACATGATAAACGTTGTATTGGTGTGACGTTTTAGTTTAACCCCGTAAAATATGCCAAACAATGTTTACAGAAGACTGAGACTTTAAACAAAATTTATGGGGGTACCCCCCCCCCACCATTGCGGACCCCCCCCCCCCCCCCAATACATATTTCACGGCTACGCCCCTGCTTTTGCCAAAGCAAAAAATAGAACCCCGTTATTGATACCACTTCCATATTACCACCACCATCTTCCTCACCGCCCACGCTATTGTCTTCATCATTATTACGACAATTAGCCAAACTAACCTTATAAAATAGATGTCAAAAACGTGTTAAATAGTCGATACAATAATTAGCTAATTATAGATTAACCTACTTTCATTTTAGTATTTATGACATGACAGTGATAAAAGCCACGTCATTATTAATAAACAGGAAATACATGGAAATCTCCTGATATGAAGAGCATTCCTGACAATCCCTGATTTACCATTAGTAGTGGCACTAATTTTGGCGCAATTTTCATCGCCGGTATAAATAGGTCTGTTTGATATGTTAATAGTATATATTTTTGTTATGTATATGTTTAGTATCTGTGGTGTATTTTTGGCTTAACTTACTGAAAATAGCAGACGGCTTATATCCAGGAAACCATCTGTTTAAAATTACAACACATTCATAATTACTTACATTCGTAAAGCGAGGAGAGCGGGGATATGGAGTATATTTAAACTCTCAACATGACTTGTTAAGAATACGGATTTCCCGAATATTTGAGTAATGGAACAAATTGTTTACAAAGAGTAAGTATAGTCAGCTGCGTGCACATCCCCTGTCACTACTTATAGCTAAATGACGCTATAGCTTGAGTTTGTAGTTCAGACACCATACTCCGCGCAGCGTTTCGTTTGATTATAGGTAATCTCACTACACACTGCTATTATGAGTGGATATTGTTGTGTTAAATTTTGATTGGTCAGTAGTCCGACTACCAACCAATCACTACCTACCATACAAACGCTTTACATTTAAAACGAGTGCCAGTATTGGACCAAATATGTTTACATAACGTTACGTCATGGCTCACGCTTTTATTATGCCTAATTAACCCGTGCATAGGAGAATACTGCAGTAAAACTAATTGTGTGACAAACGAGGCTATCAAGTCGAATGAAATGTAAACAATACTGTTTGGAAACGAACATACTTTCACCTTTTTTAATACCTTAAATCGCTGTCCAAAGTTTTAGGGAAGACTCAGATTAAACGAAGGACTGTCATGTTGCTGTACTTAAGTGATAGCTTTCATTGAACGGGGAGAATAGACACACTCCCGCAAAAGTTCAAGAATCAGAAGTCAATCCAGCAATGGCCAGAGAGAGATTTCTCGGGCCATTGCTTCAGGAATATGTTCAGACACCTAATTAAGCTACCATGAAGACAGACATACGTCATGTAATTTGCTATGAGAGAAATCTTTCCCGGGCAGCGATGCCTAACTGACAAGGGCTCTGTAATACGAACCTCAAAATGGCAGTGGGAAGAAACCGGACGACTCAGAGAAACCCCACGACGTTAGACATGCGACCCTACTCCTTGTCACGTACAAGCGAGAAATCGAAACCACGCCACTTGACTCAGTGATAGACCTAAAGATGCACCGCACATGCATTAACCCCCCCCCCCTCCCTATTGATGTTATAAGTAAGTAAGGTAAATGGGTTACCTATGTAAACTGTAAAGGTACATCCTGCTGATGGTGTAAGGAAATACCTGCATACAGTTACAAATAATTACAGTTAATTAGGTTATCAGCGATAAACAATTATACTAACATCACGATTTACTGTTATCAGCAAATTCTTGACGAGTTTCAAATGACCAAATACTCATAAAGCTCGCAATAAATAAACTTTGATTACTGGACATCATAGTGTAAGGAGCATTATCATACCAGTATCTCTGACCTCACATTACCATCCTATTTATGATATCTTACATTCTATATTTGCCCTTGTCAGAGGGGCAGGGCGCAGGTTCTGGTAAGGAACACCGTCTAGTCTTTGGATTGTACGAAGAACCTTTAAACGTTGGCTTCAATTGTTGTTCTTTCGAACGTTTCCTCAAAGCACTCTGTATGACGTATGTCCGTCTTCATTATCAAGGTTAACTTTGAAGTGTGAATGTATTTTTAAAAAATGTTATTAAGAATAAACTTATGTTTGTCCATGGAATTAATAATACACGTAAGGTTCAATTATCTATTTGATCTTTCGGTTGAGAAGAGAAAAGAATAATAAGTTTGGTTTGATTATGCAAGGAGACGTTCTTTGTCCTTTGCTTTTCACTAACAGCACAAACGACATTTCAAATTGTATATAGTATACCCTCTTTATAATAATGTGTTTCTAGATGAAATCTAAACTTTTATGTCTGAATCCTTGGCGTGTTTGTTTAAAATTCTAATATACAATTATTGATCATGCAACAAGGGTCCATTCTTCGTGTGTTGCTTTTCGAAAATTCAATGAAATAGGTCTAGCGTCATACTATTCTGCTCCGACTGGGCTAATGAAGACGGGCATACGCCATATAGTGGTACTATGGTCTACTCTTGTATCGAACTCCAACTGCCCATTGATCCTTTACGTGTATGCCAATGTACATGTATATACGGGACCTCGGATTTTCGTCGCCTCCGAACGATTAGATAGCTGTCCTTGTCAGGCCCTCCGTCCTGCACCACTGACAAGGGGAAACCAAGCCGGAAAATCAGGATTAACTTTCTCGGTCAATGCAGGGATCAAACACCCGACCTCCAGTCTAGCGGGCCAGCGTCTTACCCACTTAGCTACCGCCCCCTCCCCTAATAAAGACAAACATATACTACCAATGCAAAGTGCTATGGGGAACATTTTGCTCGGAAAGAGACGCCTCCGTCTAACCATCATCGAATTTCAACTGCCAATCGGTCTTTTATGTGTACTGGAATAAGTACACGAATGGACCTCGGTTTTTTATCCCACCAGACCCCCCGTTCAGTACAGTACACCAGGATAAAACGGACCGGAAACCTCTATTTTACAACATTTGTTTAGATGACTAGGGTTATATCATGAATAGCGGTTTTAATTAAGTCAAGTATGCACTATGTAACTTGCATTAAAATTTAATATTGCTCTCCAAACTGATAACATTGATTCGCTCGAATTATCTAGTTAATCTTGTTATAGACTACATCCATTATACATTACTATATCACTTCAAATTCTTCAAATCTATACAAGTTCAAAGGCGAATATCTTTGAACTAAGAATCACATGCGTAGGAATTAATAACTCTATAAGCTCACTTAAAAGCAAACCACTCGAATTTTATCATTCAATTTCCTACTTTAAGCATATCAGTTACTATTGAAGTCAGCCTGTGTGGATCTTAAGTTATGTTTTAAAACAATGTAAAGCTCTTAAAGTGCAGCAAAATTACTTCGTATTAACCCCTGCGTGTAAAACAATGATATCGTTACGCCTTTTTATTGTTTTTACTTTTGAAATACGATCTAAGGTCTCTGGGAAGGGTGTTTCAATTCATGTACTGTTTCTTCTGAAACAAGATCAAACAATAATGAGTTTTAAAACATCACACCCGTAAAGAGGCAATATAATTTAACTACTGTATGCAAGGGATTGCAAACGGTAACTCTGCAAGTTGTTTTAATTTGGAACTGTCTAGATATATGGTGTTTTAAGATCGTACACAACAGTTTTGATTGACCAGAGAACATAAAGGGTTTATGTTTAAGCCAATTCGCTGTAACACACCTTACGGGTGACATTTTTTTTATTTTTTAAAACAGAAACGGAAAGAAATGGGCGAAATAGGTGTGGTAAGGTTCATGGGCTTTAGCAATATTACATCAATGAAACAATTATTCCTTATCAAACCTCCAAATTAAAAGCAACAAGAAGACCCATTCATCAACATCTGCGCCCTGAGCCAGATTTATTTTCGTGGATCGAGAAACTTAGATACAAAATAACTCATGTATGAAAATGTGGAGAGAGAGAGATATGGGGAGAGAGGGGTGTCAATTGTAGGAAAAGTTCATCGTAAGTCGAATGGTCATTCTTTCCAGTTTCTTTTGTTTTGGTTTATTCATTTATATAATGGTAATTTTCTGCCCATTTTGAGTATGCCGATAGAGAGAGAGAGAGAAAGGGAGAGAGAGACAGAGAGAGAGAGAGGGGTCACAGATTTATTCAATGAAATGTATCTGTGGCGGCGCCAATATATCGTTGCGTATTATAAGTGACATGTTGATTGAATTGGAACAGGTTGAAATCTTCACTTCACTCCCACCACGCATCAATCAAATGTTTTAACTTTATTTAACTCTTTTTTAATATAATTAACTGATTAAATTTTAAGATCATTTTCACCTTGCGCAATATTCAGATTGTACCATCTGCTGTTACACGCGGGGGCGCTTACGTTTACTTAAAGTGACAGGCAACCAATTTGAAGAGGGCCTATATGCTCATGAATACTACCTTGGACACGGAAGCGATTAGGTCTCCAAATCCCTCCCCCGTCTCCAACCTATGCGAGACGAACCGCTTGTTTGATTCCTCTCCCAAGTTAAACACTTGTCTACGATATTACCCTTAGTAGAAGCGGGCGTTAAACCCCACCGACTGGCAGACAATTTGAAGTGGACCGCACGACATAAAATATATATACGGTCATAACACACGGTGGTTAGGGTTGCCTATTGGTCTAGGGTGTCACGCTTTGAGTTCTAGTTGACCGGTCACCTCTAGCTTGCTTGCGGTCGTGGTTTCAATTCCTAGCTGTTGTGAGCGTATGCGCCATGTTATAGCACTCAATTCATACTAATGTAGTTGTTTACATGGACTTTAGCAGGACTGTCGGGCGTTTAACAGCATTTCATTTTTTTGCATTTTTGTATTTTTTGATTTGGGTTGGGGTTTTTTTTTTTTTTTTTGTTTGTCTGTTTTTTGTTGGTTTTTTTTTTGGTGGTGGGGGGGTATGTTCCCCAAATCCCACTTAGTCAACAAGAATACTGTTTAAAAAGAAAACAACAGATATGAGGCCAGTGCAAATTGGTGTAATTGTCCCTTTAAGGTGCACTATTGTATATTTCGTATTTGTGTGTTACAATTTAAGTCAAGCGAACAGTTAACGCCTTCGCTAAATCTTAGAAAGAACATACACTTTTTTCCTTTAAATGTAAAACTATTTACCCATATAGCGTGTAATGTCAGTAAAGGCAGAGAACATAAAAGTAATAATAATAACGCCTGTAAAAGCCATTTAAAGGGGCGTATGATAAATTGTATAAAGTAAAAAAAGGAAACTGAAAGACAAAGCGTAATTGTTGCTTATTTTGCACCACAAAAAAAAAATCTTTTTTCGGATAATAAATTAGTAATTCTTCCCATTTCTGTCTTTGTAATTATTTTTTGTGTTTAGAAATAAAAAGAATATTTTTTTCTGAATAATTTTTTTGATCACTGATTAATCTTGTATTGCCAGTATGACAGACGTCACGTTACTGTGAAATACAAAGCTCCATTCTCCTACAGTATTGTCTATATCCATACGCTATGATAACGAGCATTATAAATTCGTTAACCAACTGCTTCATTAGCGACTGTTTATATTGGATCCCAAAAACTCTAACCTGTACCGTGTTTTCGCTGACAAAAGCTGTTACCGAGAAAGAGGGTGAGAGAAATGAGGTTTAACGTCCACTCGACATAAACCATGTTATTTCGGGACTAACATATGGTTTAATTTTATTTCATTAAATCGCTTGTGTGTAGGGGTCTTTAGCAGTGGGAGGAAATCGGGGGCCCGGAGAAACCCCATGAGGCTGGACAGGCGACCCCATTCCTTGTCACGTACAACCAGGGATTCGAAACCACGCCAGTTGACTCAATGACAGGCTTTATGATACAGCGCGCCAAGCTAACCACTCAGCCCCCCCCCCCCAACTGAGAAAGAATCCGTTGCGTGATTCTGGTAGTGTTGAAAACCACCTATGCTTTGACCTGCAGAGCGGTTATAATAATTGTTGAACAATTCTAGAAAGTTAAAACAAAATCTAAGAATGTTGCTGACCCAGTTTCGATAGGGTGCTTCCTCGGGGCTAAATGAACCATACCAGAAAGAAAAATTATGAATATTTTGGCTCGTAGAGCAATGTTTGGGCGAATAATCGATTTGCGACTCTGAATTAGATTAAGGCTTCTCCTTTGGAGTAGCTAAACAACGCCACAAAGTTTAGACAAAAATGTCCAAAACTCTGCATCTTTAAACAAAAAATAAACAAACGTCTGACTCCCTTCACTAGATCACAGGTCTAGTTTCGTGGTTACCCCAAATGGGCATACCTAATCAGAAAAACCCTTTTGCCTTTTTTAAATAAAGCAATGGCTGATGACCTAGTAATGCTCGTAACCATTGCTTTGAAAATAAAAAAAATGAAACGGAAAGGGGTTTAACGTCCGACTGTTATGCTCCAACTGGGTTAATGAAGACGGGCATACGCCATACAGTTAACGTGTTGCCTTGCTTAAAGGGAAATAACTCCATTTAGTGTTGTAAATTTATGAAATGAAATAGCATTTAACGTTCTACTGTTCTGGCCCGATTGGGCAAAACAAGTCGGAATTCGATATAAGAGTAGGCCGTGGCGCCGCTGTCTCGGCAAAACATCTCTCATAGCACACTGTATGGCACAGAACAGTAGGATGTTAAACCACTTTTCATTTCATTTCGTCAGTCAGTAAAATAGAAGTATGACTCGTTTTTCTCATTTTTGGAGTCACTTCCTGTTTCTTCAAGAGGGGAATGGTTAGCACGTGCGCGCTGTATCATAAAGCCTAACATTGAGTCAACCATGTTAGTCCCAAAATGACCTAGTTTGTGTAGAAGACGTTACTCTCTCTCTCTCTCTCTCTCTCTCTCTCTCTCTCTCTCTCTCTCTCTCTCTCTCTGTGTTCTTGTATCATTGCGTTGCATTTTGTAACAATGTTAATTTTATGCTTTTTAAAGAGAAAGATTTGAAATTCAACATGAATTATAAACAATTAGCAGAAGAAACAAAAATCTTGTTGAAACGCCGCAGTGAAATAAAATATAGTAATTGTCATTCCATAAAAGTGTGGTATTTTTTAGGACTTCCAACGTACCTGTGATAATCTGGTTATAGTGGGACGTGTTTAAATTTTGAAGATTATCACGTCGATTTCGGCGCTTAATTCATTCGTGGGCGCATAACCAATCTCACTTGGCATTATGGGCGCCCCGCCAATTATATTATGGGCGCCAATGATCTCGTCTGGGACGGCCTACCAATCAATAATGGCGTTTTGAGCGCCCCATCAGTCAAATTGTGGTGTTACCGGGTAATCGTGTGAGTCGCCTAACCAATCCTAGTCATCATTATGGGCGCCTCGACAATTAGATTAGGGTTCCCATGATCTCTTCTTCATTATGCATTATGTGCGGCCCGACAGACATATATTGTCATTATAATGCGCCACACCAATCATGTCATTATGGGCGCCCCTCCGGGATAAGGCGCCCCACAGATCAAGCCGTTTTGTGCGCCCCATCATTCAAGGTTTAGTGTTAGTCGTGTGGGTCATTATGAGGCGCCTCACAATTTAGGGGCAACTCATATACAACAACATTATTGGCTAGGCGCCAAACCAATCTCACTCGCCTTTATGTGGCGCCAATACTGATATGGGTGCGTTGGTCGCTGGCTTCGCATTGCATCAAATGGAACGGGCGCCTACGGTGGTGGGGCAGCTGCCAGCCCTTGCACCCCTCCCCCCTTTTAGTAGCTTCGTCTTGTCAATGTTGAAGAGAAAGTCATAACACAAAATAACCAACCCAAAAGAATGTTAACCCCTTTACAGAACATGACTGGACAGCAAGAGAAATTGTGTTATTAGCATAATTTAGATATGAATCGATTGTATGATATAACACACAATTCAAGATCAAATTTTCGCCTCGGTTCAAAATCTACAATTTCTTCATATTCAATTCTAAGTACTTCTAAAAATTACTTCTGTAATAGTTCTAGCGTAAGATTAGGATCTAGCGTTAATAGTTTCGATTTTCAAGTACCATTGCAACGATATTAAACAAAGTCTTGATGGTCCATTTTCACCTTAAATTATTAAATGGCGCGGGTTTTCTTATCCATTCAATATCCATCAGATGGTCTAGAGAGTTGAGTATGGACCTGTTATGTGAATCAATGCCTCCTAAATGAAATGGGGTTTAACGTTCTTCTGTTCATCAACGACTGGACTAATGGCGATGGGCATACGCCATACATTTTGCTATGGGTGAAATTTAGTTTGGTCTGAGGCAATACGGCATAGTCTTATATCGAATTTTGGGGCGTTGGGAGTGCAGCGCTTCGACCTCTAGCTGGCCGATCACCTCTGGCTTGCGGCTGTGGTTTCGAGCCCTGGTGTGAGCGTATGTGGCATGGAGATAGGGGCACCTTCTCCACCTCGTGGGTTTCCTCCGGGCACTCCGGTTTCCTCCCACGGCTAAAGACCCCTACGCGCAAGCGAATTATTGAAATAAAATTGAAACCGTATGTTAGTCCCGAAATTACCTGGTTGTGTTGAGTGGACGTTAAACCCCATTCTCTCTCTCTCTCT
The DNA here is from genome assembly GCA_963678685.1 of Patella ulyssiponensis. Taxonomy (NCBI): domain Eukaryota; kingdom Metazoa; phylum Mollusca; class Gastropoda; family Patellidae; genus Patella; species Patella ulyssiponensis. The sequence goes on along the minus strand of OY783230.1, from coordinate 62,256,719 downwards.
CTCTCTCTCTCTCTCTCTCTCTCTCTCTCTCTCTCTCTCTCTCTCTATCGAATTCCAACTGTTTTACGTGCGTGGCGTTTCGTCCCACCCGAACGAATATGCGTTGTCCATTGCCAGACCCTGTCCGTCCTTCACAACTGACAAGGGGGTTGGGGGGACCACGCCGGAAAATCGAGAGGAACTTTCTAGGTCAACACAAGGATTGAACACGGTACCTGTAGGTTAGCGAGCCAACGCCTTACGCACTGAGGCACCGTGGCTTGCTAATAATTTATATAACACGTGAAGCCAAAGAAAGCCCGCAGTGTTAATTACTTACTTATTGCGTGGCTCTTTCGTCAGTTTTTATCTTTATTACCAAGATTAATTACCTCAACGAAACAGCCTTTTAGAACAATCGTTATTTGTCGTTCTGACAGGTAAATGGTCTTTAAGAAAAATCGAATTCGATCAATATTGTTATTTTATTTAAATTCACAGACATAAAACACTAAAACAACAGAAATTTGCAATATATTTTAGTAATTCAACCAGTGTCCAATCTGATTGAAACACATATCTATATTTCGTTTCGTTTTTTTATACTTTCGATGGTTTACACTACATGGAGATCTGGCAAGTTATAGTGGGAGTTCACGCCATAGGTCATACGAGCGGCGTTTGGCCCTATGACATCAGACATTTGATTAACAAATTAGCATTGATGTTACTAGTAGATTACCCACAGTTTATCGCAAAAAGTTCGCTGTAACAGACCGTTTCAATGTTAATAAGTCTTCCAGATCCTAGTGTAGTAAAGACAAGTAAAACGAAACTGTATTTGATTAGGTCCAAGTCGTATAAGGTTGCCTTTGTCATATTTATGAAAATTAGATTAGACACGATTTTAACAATGTTTGACTTATGAGTAAGCCATTTAATCTTAATATTGTACTAGCTCGACCTCTAAGCACTCGTGAACTATGTTGTAGATGCATTTGATCGAACTGATAAATAGACGGAGGGCCGCTAGGGCTAAGGCATGAGTAATATCTTACACATGCAAATGAGTTATTGTTTTCGCTCTCAAATACCTATAGTAATGGAGTTATATTGTCATAGATAGGTGGCGGGACGGGTATTTTAAGCACTCGTGAACTATGTTGTAGATGCATTTGATCGAACTGATAAATAGACGGAGGGCCGCTAGGGCTAAGGCATGAGTAATATCTTACACATGCAAATGAGTTATTGTTTTCGCTCTCAAATACCTATAGTAATGGAGTTATATTGTCATAGATAGGTGGCGGGACGGGTATTTTAATTTCTTTGGAATAAATTTGTTTAGCCTGTAATAAAAAAAAGCCTTCGTTTGAATCAACTGGCGTGGTTTCGAATCCCCGGCGGTTGTACGTGACAAGGAGTAGGGTCGCATGTCCAACCTCGTGGGTTTTCTCCGGGTCTTCCAATTTCCACCCACTGCTAAAGACCTCCATGCGCAAGCGAATTGTTGAAATGAAATTAAAAACCATGTTAGTCCCGAAATGAGTAGTTTGTGTCGAGTGGACGTTAAACCCAATTTCTCTCTCGTCAATAATAAATAGCTTGGTTTTGTACAGCATATTAGTGACTAATATGTACTGGATCCTACAGGTGTCGTAATTTTGTTCTACTTGTTTGTCTTTGCATACTGTTTGAATAATGGCTATAAATTGTAAAAAGACTCATTGTGGTTATATTACGTCATAAACACTTAAAGTAGCTAAGTCTCTAACTCAGTATCATCGAAAGTCTAACACGTTGAAAACACGGATTATTTGTCAATTCAAATCAACATACCTTGAAAATGTAGGCTTCTAATATCCAAAATTTAAGACTAAATAAACATTTTACCATTGGTACATGAATCGTGTACCATAGTGCGTTTCAACGTCATTTGTAACAAACGACCAGAAAGAACGACGCGAGATATATCACACAACTCATGTCAAACGGCGACGCCATAACTAATCTGGAGAGCATACACAATATACTAAAATAACCAGACGCTAGAAATTTCTATTCGTCAAAACGGAAGCAGTTGAATGTAAATCAATTCATATACAATCAGATTACATTATTATATGCGTTGCGACCAATAATTTGTATTGGATCATACAGATAACAAATTCCTTTCGTAATACTTTGTTATACATTTAAAAGGCTTGATTGTGGCTATATTACGATATAAACTCAAAACGACTTGGAAGAAAACAGTTGTGAAATAAACGGGGACGGTGAGTTTATATTTTTACATTATAAACTTTATATTCCAAACTATTGTATTTTACGTTTCAAACTGTTTCAAATTATTGTATTGTTTATATTTATATTTTTATCATGTATAAGTCAACATGCCAAAGATGTATGGAAGCCCATAGTGGTTATGCATACGCACTTTAATTCTATTCATATAGATTGGCGTCATTTTCATGTGTTCTCTTAAAAATGGATAATTTTGTGTTTGGCTGCAGTTGTACCTTTTAAAGGATTACATTAACCGAAACGTGGCATTTACCCTAAACAATTGAGACTTACGGGTACTCCCATAAACATTTAGTATGTCACCCAGTACACCGATCGCTACCACAAACCATGAAAACATTTCTTTTTTTTTTGGTGGTGGTGAGGCTGGGGCTTCTTTCCATGAATTGGACGTCTCCAACAAATCGAGATTAATATTATAACATGGTCGCAATATGCAATGTTCTATTGTTTACAGATACACCAAGACAACATGGCAAACGGGTCTTCATTTCTACTTATTTTTACTTACACGATCCTGACAAAAGCTGCGGGGTTACAAGGTAAGTGAACGGTCGAACCAAAATCATAGTTTTGGTGGTACCTGCACTAAACTAAAAACGTTACTCGGGATTAATACGACCTTATCCTCAATAATTTATTTGTTTTTTCTCAATAAACTTACAGGTTCTCTAGCCTCTATTCTGGTATCGCTTAGTAAAATACGAATCCACGTTCACATGTACAGCAAATATTTTAATTTTGATTTCAATCTTTGATTGACTGCCCCTTGAATGCCCGGAGTCGTAGCCCTCTCCACGCACGCCACCATATTACAACTACACAGCTACACATACGGAATCTGATGCATCAGGCAATGTTTTAAATCTTATCCAGAGTTTTAAATTAAACCTACGTTGCCCGGCTACGACACGTAATCGTACGCACGCAGTTGTAGTTTTAGAGTTAGTCCATATCCCTGAAGCAAGTATGCACAAATGGGCATAATAAAATCATGAGTCATGACGTATATGTAAACATATTTGGTACAATTGAAAGCTTTGTTTAAAGCGTAAACACATTATAATGTTAATGTTAATCGGACTATTGACTAGTCATACCATTTTTTTTTTGGGGGGGGGGGTATTTTGTGAACTAATGTCCACGGTAGCGTCAGAAAAATATGACAATTCAAATCAAAATTGATGTTGTTATCTTACCTAGAAAAGGGAGGCTTCTGATAACCATTATTTAAGACAAAATAAACAGTTTACCATTGGTACACGAATCGTTTAAGTGCCATTTGTAACAAGGGACCAGAAAGAACGAGGCTAGACATATTCCACAACTCTTGTCAAACGGCGACGCCATAACTTATTTGGAGAGCATGCGCAATAGACTTGAATAACCAGATGCTAAAATTTTCTATTGGTCGAGATTCATGCCGTATTTCGCTGTGCATAACTGACTTGAAATTATAGTAAAAACGGAAACAATTGAATGTATAAATCCGTTCATATACGATCAAATTACATTATTATATGGAGAGGTACCCGGGGATAATGTTAATTATGCAACCAGTTTCTGTAATTATTCGTCTGCGACGACAACATGTGTTGTTGCAGTACACATTCTTGATTGCTCGTTCAAGTAGTCCCATCTGGGGAAATATATACGTTAAGAATCATTGTGTGTTCTTCTTTCGGAGGCGACGGTGGCTAAGTGGGTAAGGTTGCGTGTTTGTTCCCTGTATTGGCCAAGAAAGTTCATCAGGTGCAGGACAGAAGGTCTGACAAGGCCAGCGGTTTAGTCGTTCGGCTGAGACTAAAAACTACGTCCCGTGTACACATTGACGTGCATATAAAAGATCCCTTGGCAGTTAGAATTCCATATTTAGAATAGGCCATAGTGCCGCTGTCAGGCAAAATGTCCCAAATAGCACACTGTATGGCGTATACCCATCTGTATTAGCCCACACTCCGTTTCATTTCATTTGGTTTTCTTCTTTCACAGATAAAGCAATCCGTTTATCTGGTGGTGAAACAGAGAATGAAGGAGCGATACAAGTGAAGATTAATGGTAAATGGGGATATCTTTGTGATATTAGCGGACCTTATCCGAAACAACATAAAGGTGATTTGGTTTGTAAAGAGTTGAGTTACAAAGCTTCCTTTAAAGTATTTGATCCAAGAGGTATATTGAGAAAACGCACCATGGGCTACTGGAAAACTGCTATATCTTGTAATTCAGCCGACGTTAACCTGTTACAATGTAGTAACACGGGTTGGACGTATGAATCAGAATGTTCAGAAGATACGGGATTCTATAACATACAGTGCCTTGGAGATGGTAAGTGTTAAAGGCTTGTAATTAAATTTGGAAAAAAACAACAAAAAACAAAATCAGGGTCGATGGCATTACAAGATTCGGGTCCGTGGGTCAGGATCAGTTTAAACCTAGTGAGGACCGAAGCTCGGACATTAAAGGGCATGTAGCTACATTCTTTGTAACATTAAAATAGACGACGATAACCACACCACTGCAGTGTATCCGAAATCATTGAAGAAATCTAATCCCTAGGGTTTTCCTGTTACGACCCCATTGTGTCTTTAACCAAATTTGAAAAACAATATGTTAAATCCTATTGCCTCTATCTCATTCACGCGATTTGCTGCAAAGGAGGGGTGAGGGGGGGCGAGGTAACTTAGGAACGAGAGGCTGCAAAATACATGCAGCCTTGATCGCGTTCACAGGTTTTTTTGAAAAGGAGTTATAACTCCGGAACGGAAAATCACGGAACGATGGATATCGATAGGGTTCATCCTCTCCTGATTCTAATGCTTACACAAGGCGGGTGGGGTGACTCTGGAATGGAAAGACGCCGAACGCTTAATATTGATATAATTCATCCTCCCATGATCTAATGCTTCCCACCAAATTTAAAATAAAAATCCGTTAAACACTATAGCATCTATCGCGTTCACAATGTTTTCAGGAAAACTGGATAACTCCGTAACGAAAAGTCGCGGAATGCTGAAAATCAATAGAGTTCATCCTCTCGTGACCCCATTGCTTCCCACAACCTCTATCGTGTTCACAGGATTTTCGGCAAAGGTGTGAGGGAAGGGATATAACTCCGGCACGGAAAGTCGCAGTATGCTGAGCGCGATAGGATTCGTCTTTTCGTGACCCCAATGCTTCAAACCAAATTTGAAAATAAATGTTAAAACAGTAGCTATGTGGACGTACAAAAATGGGTCTTAACGCATAAATTTTATTATTTTGTCGTTTGTGAATCAATAATCATTAATTATTTTCGTATTGTCTTGTAAGATATTTTTTTCTTTGTCCATTGCAAAGTCGCGGAATGATAAAATCAATAGAGTTCATCATCTCGTGACGCCATTGCTTCCCACCAAAATATTGAGTTCGGGGTTTAACTCCTGGCTATGACGGTAAAATTAGTTTGAATTTTGAATGGGTTATTTGGGTATATAGTTAGAAATTCTTAGATTGCTAATTCCAGAAATGTATGAATAATTTGTATATTTGATTATTTCAGTAAGGTATGATCCTAAGATGGGTGGTATCATATATATTTATAATAACCTTAAAGATAAATATCAAACAATGTGTCTTGGCGACCTTACTAACGAAACAGCTAGAGTCTTCTGTAAACAAGTCGGCTTCCAGACCGGTATAGTTAGGCCAGACTGGTTTATAAGAGCCCCTGATACTACAATGATCGAACGACGGTATTGGTGTGCTGGGGATGAGTCTGCCCTTAGTGAATGTAGATCGGATACGGATACTGCAGGATGTGGTGATAACACTGCTGTTGCTGTTGCGATATGTAGAGTAAGAATTTCCCATATTGGTAAAGGTACGAAATACTATCTGTTTCATTTTTTATGTACATTTTGATCTACCTACGGTGAAATGCTTTTATCGATGAGTGTTCAAAAGAAATTCATCACTAAATATGCCTTCGTCACCATAGTTACTCGTCTGAAAATTAACGTCATCCGTGCTCAAGTCTTAAGTAATGACTTACTGAAATGTGATTTACTGGTTGTTTGAAACGCAAGATCTTTACTTTTAGTAAAGAGTTTTGATAAATCTTCAATATGCATATATTACCTTTATTATAACTTTAACATGTGTAAGTTCGAATTACCATGCATATACGATTAACTTGTCAATCCCTTGCTGTGCAGCCACTTTACTTTCACTGCAATCCAGTTTGAGGAGTCGTGGTGGCTCAGTAAGTGAGACGCTGGCTCGCTGGCATGGTAAAAGATAAAAAACAAAAGCCACTGCAGATTTCGTCATAGGGGAGGTAAATAGGGTTAGGACACTTGATTGTTGACAAGATTGTGGGTTAGGATTAGACGAAAACTTTGGGGATTTACCGTTGCGGGTTCTCCTTGTCATTGGTACAAGATGGAAGGCCTGACAATATCAGCCGTCTAGTCATTCGGATGGTACTACAAATCGCGGTGCCGTGGAATTCTATATAAGTAGTTTATTGATCATTTGCACGCAATACACATTCTTCTAATTGGCTGCTTTTTGGTCAAACATCGAAGGCTAATGGTATTTCCTCTCATACTTATGCTCTTTGTCCGCAGTTAGGCCCGCTTGAGAAAAGACATTAAGGTAGCTCATCGACATTTTAAGTTTTAAATCCACGATTTTAGTCGAAAAAACTAAGTATACTTTGATAATTTTATTCGATATATATTCTGCTTCCATTTAATAAAATTGAAAGTTTATTTAGCCTTTGTGTGTATGACAGATGTAATACTGGTAAAAACGCTCAATTCAAATTAAAGTTGTTTGTGTTTTTGTATCGCACAATTCTAATTGAAAATAGTATTGGATTTTTATAAATTTGTGTCGGATGTGGCAAGAAATGATTCCTTTTACCAAAGCAGAATCACGGTGCAAAATAGACGGTAAGGATTCCAAAATAATCCTAGAATGGAGTGGGGGGAGTCTTATTTTTATATTAGTTGTCATTAGGAGCTGGCAGTAACGGAATGGAGATCCGAACCGAAACAAATTTACGTTACTAAAGTAACTAGATTTTCTAGTGAGCAGATATCAACCAGATAAATTTAATCTCATTGTATTTTTAGTTCTTCCTTTAAAAGAATCTCTGGATTATGGAGTTGTAAATGTTTTTGACGAGAAAACTGCTTTTAAAAGGTTATGTGCAGATAGTTTTGATGAACATGCAGCTAAAGTTGTTTGCCGAGAAAGGGGTTACGGTGACGAGGGTCGAAGGTTACCGTTTACAGCCTACAGACATGATAGGAAAACTAAAATATGGAATAAAACATTCGCGTGTACAGGATCAGAAGATAGATTAAGAGATTGTAAGTCATATGCAGTGTCGTCATGTCTTCGTCACGGTGACGTTGCTGCTGTTGCATGTTCGAAAGCAACAAATATAACGGGTACGTTTACTGTTGATTACAAATGAACTTCTAGTTACCATGTCAGGGGCGGATCCTTGCTCAGCTAAATAAATTTTTTTGTGGGGGGGGGGTGTAAAACAACAGTTTTTATTAGAAAAGTGTCACGGTCGTGTGCTTTATCCTTTATCGTCAGATGGTGGGATGGGCATTCAAGTGCGAAATAATGACATAGACATGTGATATCACAATTAATGAAATTGAATATCATCGTATTAATTCATAATAAAAACTGAAATTAAATGGGGATGACAGGGTGGATTTCTGTCTTTAAAAAAAACGATGTGTATGTATATACGCCAAAATAACGATAGAGACCATGTATTTCCCTGGCAAACCCCCTCCTGCCAAAATTAATGGATCCGCCCCTGTATTTATGTAAATTATTTTTACAACCAGTTTTGTAAAGCCCCTGTATTCAAGATGCATTATGTAAAGTCTAAGTATGTCTATTTTATGTCTTTGTTTTGGCTTTAAATTTTATTTAAATCAGTGATAAATCATTATTTAGACATTCATTAACATGGCATATTCAACTCTCTAGGATATCGGATGGAGAGATTTAAATGGATTAACGATAAAATGGACAAGCAAGGCTAAGTCTCTATTTTCCAGCACCTATGCTAGCGATGATAAAAAAATTTGCACAACATCTTTCAATACCCATAATTTCGCTGAGTAATGACTTTTCGTTTCTAAATATGCATTTTTCGTTCTATTTTTTTTCTAATAATACATCTTTTTTCTAACACTTTTTATTCAATAGATATTTCTATGTTATAAAATACAATATATTTTATTATGGAATTTGAAAAAATCTGGAAGCTCAAATACGAACTAATTTTTGTAGGGTTTTTTCACCCTTTTTTTGATTTTGTTTTAATTTAGGAAGAATAACAATCTGATTAAAACACAGATCGTATTTCGTTTCGATTTTATAGTTCAACAAAATTATTCTACAAAATTCGAAATCAAGAATTAAAATTATTTTTTCAAAATTAGAAATTAAAAAAACACAAATAGGAAATCGAAAAAAACTAAAAAATATTTGAGCACACATTTGATAGTTATGAGAACTCTCCATACGAAACGTGAACGAAATAGAAAATAACAAATAATTAGATAGTGTGGCGTAAAGGTAAATAATGTTTTTGTATGTTTCAGATGAGGGAAAAATAAGAATTACTAAATTATCAAAACGAATCGAGGTATTCCAGCATGGCATTTGGGGGTCTATTTGTGCTAATAATTGGAATGATGATGCCGCTAAAGTTGTTTGTGGGCAAACAAGTTTTGCTAAAGCCATTTCAATTCATGTTCTCAGCGCGATGCCAATGTGGATATTTGATGTAGATTGTGCAGGGGATGAAGCGAATCTGCAGTCATGTAAAATAACCAAAGATGACGCCAACTTTGAATGTAATTCAATGAAGCAAGCAGGCGCCTATTGCGATAATAATTTCAAAGGTTTGTCATCTATCTATTTAAAGATGGGTTCCCAGAAAAGTACTTATCGGGTGGTTATTTCCAATAAACGTATGACAATTTTGTTAAATATATATGGGAAGTAGAAATATCCAATCTTACTAGAAAAATTCAACAACTAGACGATTGGGAATATCTGCTTGAGCGCTTGATGTACATGTTGATAAAATTTATGAAGAGGTAGACGCACTACACTTTCTGAGATAAAAATCCTGGAAAAAGACGCGGGCAGTGGATAATCCTAGCATTTGATTACGATTCGATATTTGTAATAAATAGTCAGCGATTACAAGCAACACCGTCTTGTGTATGCAATGAATTCTCCTCCGACTTCCGAGAGACAAACAAGACCTCTTTTGATCGAATTTTTATAGCAGGCCATTCCTTCACAATTACAATGTTTTGACAAAAAATGAAATGAAATGTTGTTTTATGGTACGTTAGCTCCAACCGGGCTAAACTGCGCCAAACATGGTGAGCAAAGTTATGACAAATTAATTAGTTTGAATATGGTTTTAGTACATATATACCATTAAATCACCCAGTTGGTACGCGGGAATGTATTGTTAACGGTTCTCGACAAGCCAAATCATTTTGTATTATATAACGAAAATATAACGCTGTCATACCGGACCATGTCGTCAAATACGAAATCCTGTGGACGAATCCATCATAATTATTTCCGCCGTTTGCACAATAGGTTGTCATATTATACGATCATAGGCATTATTTCCAAGACTTCCAAAATCATTCACACCGGAAATGATAACACAATTACCTCCCTTGATTTTTATTCTCCCAATGGAGTAGCTATCTTTGAATTTTAAGCTGAAAATGATATTTTTGCCAATTTCTCAACTAGCAATAGTGAATTATAGGATTAATAGGAGTGTTCTATAACAAAGTAGGACTGTTTATAGATACCATCTATTTTAAGGCTTTATTTTAATACATTTAAAATATGAAATTCTTGCTTTAAGTAACGCCGGCAAACGTGTTTGATTATGGAATCAATGAAAAATTATTTGCTTTTCTTCTAGTACAAGTTGCTGTTCGCTATGTTTAACGTCCGCTTTTATTATCTTGGCGCACAAGCAGGGGCCTTTATGTGGATAGGAGTTTGAGTACCCAGAGAAAACCCACGAGGTTGAGAAGGCGCCTCTATCTTTAAGGACGCAAGCTAAGGGTAACTGCGACACTTTATTGCAAATTTGAAATGAAATAGAGTTTAAGTATTTACTGTTTGGCTCCGACTGGTCTAATGATGACGGACATGCGACATACAGTCTTTTATGCGGGAAGTTGTCACTGAACAAAGGCGCTACCGCCTAATCTTATATCGATTTCCAACTCTCAGCTGATCTATTACGTGCACACGGGACATCGGTTTTTGTACTATCCAAACGGCCATTCATTGTCGCTTGCCAGGCATTGACAATGGGAAAACACGCCGGAAAATCACGATGAACATTTTTTCGGCCAACGCAGGGATCGAACAAAGGACCTCCAGGTTAGCAAGCAAGCGCCTATACCCACTGAGCCACTCTGACTCCGTATAACAGCTTTACAATAAATTATCTATTATTTATCACATTTCAGTTTTGAACTACAGTCTGGTAAATGGTGGCCGGAACTATGGAAATGTCCAGTTAACAATGAATGGAATAACTGGTTACGTCACGAGTACGGGACACGAGTCTGCTGAGGAAATAGCTTACGCTGCCTGTATTAGTCTAGGTTTTAACGATGGTGAAGTCTACCACATGCCGGAAGTGAACTCAACGTATTGGTGGGGTGTATCCATCAAACGTCTAGGGCGCTATGTTTTTGATATGGATTATCCCGGTTTAACCCAACTTCAAGTAGAAAATAAACAGCCTTCTTTGTCGAATGGAAAACAAAGCTATCTGTCTGTTTTCTGTTTCGGAAAAGGTAGGTGCATTAATTTAAAAGAGGAAGCCGCGATAGCTAAGGCAATTAGGTGCATTCCCAGTGTTGCTCGAGAACGTTCTCAGGCCTCTTTCGGCCTTGTCCCCCCTTGCTAATGGTGCAAGGCGAAGGGCCTGGTTAAGTCAATGTCTTGTTGTTCGTAAAAGATTCCTTGATAGTTAGGACGTTAAACCAGATTATTTTATTTCATTTTATTAGTTAAAAAGTCTTCTGAGGGCCCTTCAAGATATGAACATTCAATGAATATTTCAGTTTATCAGAGCTTCTCAAATTGAAACGCTGAAGACAACAATGCAACACGAAAATTATTGAATTAAAGACAATGATTTGGTTTTCAGTCAATAAGAAATTGTAGCACCATGACACAAGAAAAGTAAACAGAACAAATTAATAAATGGAATTTAGACTGCGGTGGTATAACAGCCTACTCTTATTTCAATTTACACTGCCATAGGTTATTTTACGCTCACGCCAACTATACGGTGCCATGCTGGAAAATCAGAATGAACTTTCTCGAATCCTTGACCTCCTGTTAAGCGAGTTGGCGCCTTAAAGGACAATATTGGTATCAGACATTATCCCATATGTGATAGAACTCGTTTAGCACGTTCCAAATATAATTTTAACACATAGATCATTGCTACGATAGATGCGTAATCAAGGTTTCTACAACAGAAAGAGATGAACACAAAAGGCAAACACGAGTTATCCTTCTATATAATAGTGACGAGTGCTAACAGATACTCGGGCAAATTTCTGTTCACTAATAAATCATTCGAAAACCAAAAGTTGTTTTATGAGACTGTTATAGGATAATCAAGTCTCGTTGCCATTGGATCCTCGAGATTGTCAACGGTTTTGGACACGATTGGCGGTTAATGATTTTTAACTAATAAAGGGATAATCGAGACTTTGATTATTATCGTAATGACGGTAGCAATGACAACAGAGACTATTATTCCCCAAATAGCCATAACGTCGCTCAGAACGAAGTAATTTGACAGAGAGAGAGAGAGAGAAATGGGGTTTAACGTCCACTCGACACAAACTAGGTCATTTTGGGACTAACATATGGTTTCATTTTATTTCAATAATTCGCTTGCGCGTAGGGGTCTTTAGCAGTGGGAGGAAACCGGAGTGCCCGGAGGAAACCCACGAGGTTGAGAAGGCGCCCCTATCTCCATGTCACATACGCTCACACCAGGGCTCGAAACCACAGCCGCAAGCCAGAGGTGACCGGCCAGCTAGAGGTCGAAGCGCGGCACTTTAGACCACTAGGCCATCCCAATTTGACTGATATTATCAAAATATTCCCAGTCATTATCTATTTTTAAAATATTATAGCGAAAACTGTCAGCTATTTATTTAATCTTTAACAACAACTAAACACATAAACATGCTTTGTGAGCCCTTGGCCTTGGGCTCACGGGTACCTGGGGAAATCTATTTTGACGGACAGCATACCGGCGTATAACCCTTCAGGTGTACACCGGGTATTTCATTTTATAATATAATCAAAGCGTAAGGACCCCTTTATGATAACTTTAGCCCAAAGTGGTTTACAACTGGTGCCCCCCTCCCCTCCCGGGTGAATTTAGCCAAGGGCCCGCGGATAGGTGAATCCGAAATCTTACCCTTAGTATATTACTGGATTGAGATGTCAATTTGTAATTATTATCTCGTACTTTTACAGTGAAACTTGTTGGCGGTACTAGCCATAATGATGGTTACGTTGAAGAATACATGTATGGATTATATTATACTTTTTGTGCTGATGACTTTACTAAAAGAGAAGGTGATGCAGTTTGTCGACAATTGGGTCATGCTGGAGCTGATAAGGTTGCTAATAGCTCATCAGTAGACTTGAATTTGGTTTATCCCCCGATTGGGTTTCAGCAGTTGAAATGTCCCGAAGGTGCCAAGTCTACAGGGGAGTGTACATCGATATTTCAACCATATGACAGTGGTGATGGTTGTATGTCTGGGAGAGCTTCTGTAACATGTGGTGGTGGTGATAGTGGTAGTGTTGGCGTTGGTAAAAGAGTTCAGGGTTTGTTCATTATGTTCTTGGTCAATACTTTGACAATAAAACATATAGGCTTCCGGCTTAAGTTTTACTGTTGCCAAATCTCTAGCTCAATATCATCCACAGTTTTCGGCATTGCAAACACGAATTATTGGTCAATATAAATCAACACTGATGTTGTTATCTTACAGTGAAAAGTGGGGCTTCTGATATCCAATATTTAAGACAAAATGAACATTTTGAAATTGAGACACGAATTGTGTGGCAGAATGGTTTCAAGTGCCAGTTCTATGAAGCCACTCGATGGGCGCGACTAAACATATCCCATGTAGGAGAATACTACCGGTGTAGACTGGAATACTCAGACGCCATTCAAATCTTTTGGGGTTTTCGACTTATTTTTCTAATTCCAGCCAAATCGTCAGTTACTATATGTGTTGATGACGGTTATTTGCTTTATTTTACAGGTTCTGTGACAATGGTTATGATGTCTTTCAGTCTATCTATTTTCCTGCTATCAACCAGAGGATTTCACCGTGTATAGATTTATCAGTGATCTGCTAGCTTCTACCATATTATATTACATTTTTATAAACAATATTTTTATTCAGGATATCTGCATGGAATTGGCGAAGAGGCTAAGCCTATGCCAAACTCCTTTCTCTTGCATACTTTTACGACTCGTAGATCCCGAAAAACAAATGTCACGAATAGGAATGGGTCCAATATTTCCTTACTGAATGTTTTAACTCGTAGTAAAACAAATCTCACATTAGTTTATAAAAAATGAAAAAGAAAACCATGCACTACCCGAAGCAGAGGCGTTTTAAGGTTTATCATGGCGGAGGCTATACTATTGTGAGGGCCCTCGTTGGGGGTTTCGTAGGTCGAGAAATTTTTGCAAAATATAAATCATTTTGGTGCATTCTGACATATCCTCCAGACTCTTTGAGGTCGGTTTAATCTTAGGGCCGGGGCCTAATTCGATACTCGTCTGAAGCCTGAATGGGAAAAAAATCACTTGTACGTACCGGGAGCTCAATCAAGTAATAATTAATGGAATATGGTGGAGTGGGCCTATTGCGCAAGCGGCAGGCGTGATCCCGGAAATTTATACAGCAAAGAAATGATCGCTCCGCCAAGCCAGACCACACTGGGCAGCCTAGCCATCTCTTTCCTGAATAGCTTATTAGTAGGTTTTCAGAAAAAGTGATTTCTTAATTGATGATTTTCATGCAATTGCAATGACTGCACTCTCATTCAATAGTGGATTGACTAGGATTCGGGGGGCGGGGGCCCTTTCCCTAGGTCAGAAGGGCCCTTTGTCAGACGCTATAAAACGCCCCTGACACGAAGAATTAGCTATGTGAGATTTAGAAAAATAGCTATCTTATATTTAGAGAAAAAGCTTTGTTAGATTTAGAAAAATAGCTTTGTTATATTTGGAAAAATAGCTTTGTTATATTTAGCGTAAAAACTTTGTTATATTTGGAGAAAAAGCTATGTGAGATTTGGAGAAGAAGCTATGTTAGATTTAGAGCAATAGCTTTGTTATATTTAGAGAAATAGCTTTGTTATATTTAGTGAAATAGCGTTGTTATATTTAGAGAAATAGCTTTGTTATAAAACTATTTAGAGAAATAGCTTTGTTATAAAACTATTTAGAGAAATAGTTTTGATGATTTAGATCGACATCATTAAACAAAGTGAAAGGTATTTTATTTGTTATTTACAATGATAGTTTTAAGTATATAATTAGAGTGATTACGTTACAATATTGGGGATTTAATTTGAAGTATTTATGTTGTAATAGCTAAATTTAGAACATTAATTCTGCAACAATGTTAGAATTGTAGTTTTGTTATATGGCTAATAAATAGTGTATTATATTTAGAATGAGTTATTTGTTTTAAAAAATAAGATCTGTAATACTTAAAGTGATAACTGTATATTGTGAAATATAATATGGTTTTCTTGTATTAAGACGGTCCAAACGTAACGACTGCGAGTTTTACAACATCTGGACGTTGCTAGATTACTTTACAATTCACGAAATCATAGATACGTTATCTGAACACGCGTGAATTTGAACAAAGCGACCTCAACGGAAACCGTGAACGAACCTTGAACTTTGCAACTAGATTATCACAGGTAGATATTTTAGCTGGAAAACGGGAAACTTTTGGTTTTGGCGATGATCTAGGAATCTAATAGGCTCACAAACTGGTGAATACCCAACCGAAATTAGTGCCGAACTATGCAAAGTATTACGTGAAGGCCTTGATAAGATCTGATCTACGTAGTTAAAACGAGGTCAAACCTTAAATTGAAGTTGGTATTTAGAAAGACAACTTTATGATGTTTTTGAGTGGTATTTGTGCCATGTTTAAAGAGATTGGGGTCAAATGGTCTGACGCGTGCGTTGTCGGTCAGTATGTCTGTCATTGAGTCAAGTTAAATGGCGACCTTAGACTTCTCCTTAACAGAGTATAAGTATGAATATAACAGCATCGATCGTTGTACAAGATTACTCACAGTATTCGGTCCAATTATTTTACCATTATCCCATTCCCTGTCTTTTTTTTACTCTAGTTCCATTCTTCTAAAATCCGCTCCAAGGTTCAACTTTTTTTTATTTCCAAGGCGACTGACTGGATAAGACCTCTTCACGGATGTCAAATCTTTATCATATAGTCCGAATGCTTTACACCAAATTCGAAAAAAGAAATCTATTGAATACCGTATTGAAAATGGTTTAAAAAGTTGTGTAAAATCAAAAGTTATTGGCCGATTCGTCTGGTGTGAGTTCATAAATGGTGACACTGAACACCCTCATCTAATCTTTTACTACGATCACGGGAAGTACCAGGTGTACGAAAGTGCATTAGCAATATATGGTCTCATCTTTAACAACTGTTAAAAAGACCATCGAGATATACGACATGGTCTCATATATTACTAACTGTTAAAGAGACCATCGAGGTATGTGAAATAGTCACATCCATTACCACCGATAAAGATGCCATTGGTCTTATTTTACCGTTGACCGTTTACTATACCGGTGGTATTATCCAATGACGTCAATGGTGTTCTCCTGTGGAATATGTTTAGCCTCGTTCATCAAGTCGCTTCATTACAAATGACGCTCGAAAGCATTCTGGCAAGCGATTCGTGTGCTAATTTCAAAATTCTCTGTTTGTTTTAAATATTGGATATTAAAAGCCCATCTTTTTACGGTAAGATGATATCATCAATGTTAAACCCCATCTTTCTATTGAAAACAAGGCATTGACAATGAAAAAACATTAATATATTGATATATTTTTCGAAAGTTCGTAAACCCTAATTAGCAGCACTAATTTCTCAAGAATTAGATATCTTAATTTAATTGAAGTATTTCCCTATATAGGTTTAATCAAACCGCACCAAGTTATCTGTCAGAACTTGTCACAAAATATCATCCTAGCCGAACGCTACGATCGGCTAACCAAAATTTAATTTGTGTTCCAAAAGTCAAATTAAGATTATTCGGACAGCGATCTTTCAAGTATAATTCAGCAACACTTTGGAATAAACTACCACCATAAGTTAAAGATGCACCCACCTTAAGCAATTTCAAGAATTTATGAAAAACATACCTGTTTAAAGAATACTATTCGACATAAAATTGTCTGAGCACATAAATCATACGTCGTCAGACTTTTTGTAGCGCTATGAGCATATTATTTGTGTATGGAGTTTAGCGCGTTAAAAGTGCACTATTATTATTATTATTACTATTATTATTAGTTCATTAACCCTATTAATTGTTTTGAAGTGTCTTAAATTTAAAAATCGAAGCAATTATCAAGCTCTAATGCAAGGAATTGGATGTTAATGTGTGTAATTATGTTAATTATCATCATTAATATTGTTCAAAAACAACTCAGATTTGCGGAGATAAGATGTATGGAAGGGTATCGCTGCCAATATTAAATGCTATGCTAAAATGTATTTTCCGTTGATTATATGTAAAAAGTGCAATGTACAAAGTCACAATACCGGTAATGATAAAGTCAAAATACCTCTTAAGCCAAAGTTAAATGTAAAACGACAAATGTAATGTGTCAAATGACAAATGTTTTAATGCAAAATGCTGTTCTTTGACATTTCTACATTTTACATTTCTCTCATTACAAATCACATTTGCGCTCTGCCACATCTCATTTGTCATTCACGCTTTCTTTTTATCAACTTGCGCATAGCATCTTCTTAAATATGCAAATATAGTATACCACGTGACTTATTAACATAAATACGGAAAAGACCGATCTTTCTTTAAATAAAAATATGAATAATTGTTACAAAGTAAAGATAAGTCAGTTAACGCGCCATTAGTTTTTCTTTTTAAATTATTTATATATGTTTGTGCTGGTAAAAAGAAAATATAACTTTTTGTTGAATCTAAAAATATGAGCATCCTGACCAATTTCTTCCCCGAATAAGTAAACATTTATTGATGTTTGTGAAAGGTTTAAAGTTTAAAGTAGCTAAGTCTCTAACTCAATGTCATCCAAAATCTTCAACATTGAAAACACGAATTATTTGTCAATTTAAATCAACAATTGATGCTGTGATCTTACCGGAAAAAGATGGACTTCTGATATCCAATATTTAAGACACAACAAACATTTTACCATTGGTACACGAATCGTGTACCATAAAGCGTTTCAAACCAAGTTCTAGCAAGAGACTCGAGGAAAGAGGCTAGAAACAAATCAAACGGCGTGTGTAGGCTGGAATAACCAGATGGTAGAAATTTACATTCGATTGAGACTACTGACTTATTTTCGCCGAACATAATGATTTGAAATAAGAGTAAAAACGGAAACCATTGAATTTAAATCAGTTTATATACATTCATGTTACATTATTATATGCGTTGCGACTCTCTTATGTCAATTTCTAGGTCCCAAATCAAATGTTAGCGATTTAGCTCTTTTAAACTAATCGCAATTTTGAAAAATAATTAATGACACTAAACAGGAACAGGATAATGTAAGGACGGAGAAGCCAGGGAATTTTTTCATCCGTTGTGATTGTCATATTATAGACCTCGGCAATATTTACTTATTAGGCCTATACATGTATTTTTCACTTACCTTTCTTATTATGTATAATACGGTATCAATAATTATATTATAAATGTATGAATATATATGATCTGTATGTCCACAGTGGCACAGCCGTAGTACTGTATTTTGTCTTTGTCCTACTTCATTTTGTATAACCTTACGAAAACAAAAATTTAGAAAGGGGAATAATGATAAGAGATGCTACGCGCATGAAACCAATTGGGCTTACGGATCGACCTGTATTGGCCGAGAAGGTTTCCCTTGGTAGGGGACAAACAACTGAGGTCAACTTAATTGTTAGCTAAATAAGAACCCATGAATGGCATGAAGTCAACTGAAGAATGGAAGCACGTTAACTGGGAGAAATAATTCATATTCTTATTTCAAGAAAGATCGGACGTTTCCATATATATGTTAATAAGTCACGTGGCATACTATATTTGCATATTAAAGAAGATGCGATGCGCAAGTTGATGAAAAGAAAGCGTGAATGACAAATGAGATGTTGCAGAGCGCAAATGTGATTTATAATGAGAGAAATGTAAAATGTAGAAATGTCAAAGAACAGCATTCTGCATTAAAACATTTATCATTTGACACATTACATTTGTCGTTTTACATTTAACTTTGGCCTTAGAGGTATTTTGATTTCATCATTACCGGTATTGTGACTTTGTACATTGTACTTTTTACATATAATCAATGGAAAAGACATTTTAGCAGAGCATTTAATATTGGCAGCGATACCCTTCCATAAAGATGAGGTTAAAACTTGACATCGCTCATGTTTGAGGAGTCATGGAAGACCAAACAGCTCTTTATTCAGTGTTTTTCATTCCTAATTCTTAATTAATAGTTCTTGATTCTTATTTCTTTATTTGTTGTCGTATTTCGACATTTGTACATAAAAATTAAAATTTGCATCCTAAAAATTAATATTTGTTTCACAAATCAGACATATGTCATATCAGATTTGTAAAATGTGTTTTTGTTTAATTCAGTTGTATTTTAATATAAAGATAAAATTTAATTTAGTAAATCCAAAAAAATAATCTACATTTACATTTTTTCATGATAGATATTATAAGAAAAACTGCTCGATTACCGTAACTTCAGTGAAATCACGCGCGTGTTATGATCTTGCATTAAGTAAAATAAATTGAAAGTTGTCTTTATTTAGTAGTTAGGTTATTTTTTATAGCGACATATTTCTTTGAACAAACGAAGTAGGGCTTTATCTCTATCTTCTATATCATGTAATCATGAATATCGCTATACTCGTATATTTAAAGAACGATAGACAATTGATAATTTCCAGTGAAGCATTACACGATAACTTGAATTTCGTACTAAGACACGTATTTTGACTTTTAAATACCCCCCTCCACACACTAAATAAAGTTCAGGCGATCCAAATTGTATCTGCTCTAAAAGGTTGCACCTTTTAAATAGTATATGCCTCCTGATATCTTGTATTTCGTGTTATGGTCCGTATTTTAACGTTAAATACCCCACCTCTCCTGATTTAATATCGGTTAGTGCCAGTCAAATCTTTTTTTTCTTTTTCAAGGTATTTATATTTTGTAGCTAGCAAAAATATACTTTCCAGCAGTATATGAACAGTATATGCCTCCTGATATCTTGTATTTCGTGTTATGGTCCGTATTTTAACGTTAAATACCCCACCTCTCCTGATTTAATATCGGTTAGTGCCAGTCAAATCTTTTTTTTCTTTTTCAAGGTATTTATATTTTGTAGCAAGCAAAAATATACTTTCCAGCAGTATATGAACAGATATCGAGAATTTCTTATTAAGATTTTTTTTTACTTTAACCTCCGCCCCCTCCCTTAATAAAGTTTAGTACCGTGAAACTTTGATCTTTTCTCAGGGTATGTAAATATAAATGTGTACGGTATTATATTCTGTTAAGTGATGGGAAAGGGGTGGATTGGGTCTTAAATGTCAAAATACGGGCCATAGTAGGACATCCCAGGTATCACACATAATATTACTGAATAGAAATTGCATTTACCTTTTCAGAAATGTAAATTATATTCTGGCACATGTAAATTAAACATAGTTTGAAAATGGTATTGCAGTTGGATGAATTATGGATTATGGACTATGGACGATGGATTAAGAACTGAGAGCATTGCACAAAGAGCTGTTGGTCTTTCGTAGAGAGGAGATCTATTTTAAATAAATGATCCCATAACTCGTTCACAACGCCCAGCACTCCTGTCTCTCGACCCCACCACGTTCTCACAACCATCCAGGTCAGATCATGGAGCCTTGGCGTTTGTTTTGGAGATGTTCAAAACAAACGACGTCACTCAGCGATCATTGGCGACCATGGAGACCACAGCATGATATCTGGCTTAACGCGTTGTAATATCCCTGTCGGACCAGGGTGGCGTTTTAACTGCGCTGCTACGGCGGCGGAAAATGATCTGAGAGCGCGTCAAGATCACCATAAGCATGGTAAAAACGTGTGTTCTCCATGATCGCCGGATCACGGCGTTTCTTTTGAGCATCTTCAAAACAAACGCCAAGAGTCCACGATCTGACATGGAAAGCTCTAAGAACGTGTTCTCAGATTTTTTGAAATTTTCTTCAAATTCTTCCTTTTATTAGCCAGATGAGTTCGGGTTTCCTTTCCCATTACGAGATCTCGTAGGTCCATGTTTCGAGACTGTGCAACCAATCTTTCATTTTGATGTCACTACAACATTTTATTACATTATTTTATATAACAGATTCACAATGTGATTGTACATGGTATATTATAATATACATAATATTTTGTTATAATAGAATTTAAAAATACACAAATCATATTACATAAATTAAAGATGCATTATGTACGATTTAGATAAAAAAAAAAGCTGGTCGATGTCGTTATAATAGTTTAAAAATAGATAATGAAAAAGCAAGATATTGATATAGAGAATCTCCTAAGAGTGTTTTTTGATATCAAAAAATATCAACACAAGTTGATAATGTAAAAAAAACGAGGCTCTGCCGAGTTTTTTTTACTTTATCAACGAGTGTTGATATTTTTTGATATCAAAAAACACGAGTTGGAGATTTTGTTTATCACCCAATCCTTTCTTACATGCAGAAATAAATAAATATAATTCTTTGGTATAGATTTCACCTTTACTGGACCTAATTTCATTACTGCGTAGTGATACATCAGTTTTTTGACTGCAGTTTAGCTATTGCAAAGTCCTATATATTGACCCAGTATTTCCTTCAAAGTCAATTAAATAAAAACAGTTTCTTTTTAACAAAAAAAAAGTCACTTTTTATTTAAAATAAGTGGTTTCTTTAAAATAAAAGAAAGTAGTTCCTTTTTGATTGACCAATCAAATTCATGTAAAGCGATATCTCCTAAGGAGATATCGCAGTAGATTATGTAATTTATCATACAAGCGATATCTACTGTCAAATAAGATATTGGGTGATAAAATATTTTAATCACATTACGTCATTCTGAGTGAAGCTATGACTGAAGAATAGTGTCGATTTTCATTGATACCGTTGTTACGATAATAGACAAAGTCTCGATTATCCATTTTTAAATCAAATTTTCATGTAGCGATCGTGTTTCAAGGCGTTCAAAATCACAACCATCCGATGATCTATTGTCTGTCCCATGGTAAATAATATACGGATTTCTACGATTATGAACAAACTACTCTACTTAAGTTATT
Source organism: Patella ulyssiponensis (assembly GCA_963678685.1). Lineage (NCBI taxonomy): Eukaryota > Metazoa > Mollusca > Gastropoda > Patellidae > Patella > Patella ulyssiponensis. The sequence continues at coordinate 62,234,685 of OY783230.1, read as the reverse complement.
ATAAACTTACCTATGTGTTTAAAATCACCTCCGGTTAAATAAAATTAATTGCACAATTAAACATCCCAACGGAAAAAAGGGGTTCTCTCTTGAAAAGTCAATGTTTTTGCTTGTATTTTCGTCTGTGTCCATCACAACATTATACACGTGACGTTATAGGCTAAACCATCGTAATTATGTTGAAGGGGGTAATTTGTGACAACCACGTGTGTTGTAATCAAAACAGCACACGGCCTTTTCGATCGTTTGAGTTTGGGCAAGAAAATAGCAACTGGAGACAATGACATTAATTTTGAACCATTTTATTGTCAGTCTACTAAATTGTATTTACCGATTATACAAATACTCGTATATACATGTATAATATTGCTTTTCACCCCGTAATTTCACCCGTGTATTATATTTTTATAAAACACATTTACAGCCCAGTCAATCATAGTCAACTTTGTGGCTAACATATATAAATAAACACACTTTTTTTCATAATTTTAATTGATCATATTTCGTATGAAAAAGACCACCGCTTCTCAATAATTTCCATATTTTATTCACGTTCCGACTGTTCATTATCATTAATGTTCCTGATTAAATTACTTTTTTTTGTTCATTCGACAGATACTGAAATCGAAACATTCTTGATAAGAACAGTTCAGGATGTCTAAACTTCGTTTATCGTCTTTATAAAAATGTATTTAAAACAAAAAATCACACGTCAGTTTACTTGTATTATTTGGTTTTGTGTGTTAATTATGCAGACCGCGGGGAAAATTCGTGCAAGTTTCGCGGCACTAAATTTAATCATCTGTGTAGCATACAATAACTCATATGACATGGTAACTTTTACAGCAATATAATTCAAAGCCTCGATTAGCTGGGACATGATCGCGATCTACGAAATGCCATCGGAAAATTCCATTCTCCGTGGATTTCATAATTCGTTAAGAACTGAGAATACAATCTTATGGATAAACAGCCTTGTGAATTTCACGATTATAAAATTCTGAACACACCAGAAATAATATTCAAAGAGAAATAGAAATATATGGAATGGAACTATCTGCCGATAAATAAACCTATGCGCGGTATGATTTGTTGATAATAATTATTGGTATTTATCTTTAAAAAAAACCCGTTATATTCCTATTCAATGATTCAATGGCCTCGGCTATTAATTTTGCCGAGGCAAATGTAAAATACATCGGAATTTAGGCCTACCTCGGTTATAGCAGATTGCCGAGGTTAATTGGCAGGACTGCTTAAGCTCATCATCGGGAAATATTAAAAATATTCATGGGTGATATTCAAGGCCAGTAAAACAAATGTAATTCAAAAGAAAAATATTCCCTCAGAATTCTCTAACCAAATAATTAATACGAGGCTGAAACAAGATATCGGACTACGGGCGTATTTATGTTTGTAAACGCCCAAACTCATTACTGGGTCTCAGAGCAATAGCTTATTCATACATGTCGCGTTCGATTATTTGCTCCGTGCTTACTCGGCCATGATCCTAGAGTACGTTTCGACATGCGCAGTGGGAATGGGTAATCGAAGGGCGCGGCGCTTTCTTCGGATATCAAAATGGAAGATAAACGCCTCGAAACAATTAATTATGCTCGATGTTCTGATAAATAACAACGAGCAGACAATAATCCATCAACAACCTTTAGACTTTTTCATTGGTACCTCATTGGAACTATTAAATCCAGAGAAGCGAAATAAAGCCTATATTATGCGATCGAGCGTGTCTTTGGGCAACTGAAAGGACGCTGAGTGGCTTTTTCTAATTCTTGGAATCGTTAAACCAAGATGTAGAATCACTAAAATAAACACAACACTACTGAGAAAAGTGTCAACAATAATTATTCCGTCGCCTAAACTTTATCTGCAAATATAACTTCGATCAAATAATTTATTTGCTTCCATGTTGAATAATGGTACACTTTCAGAAGTAACCGGCTCCTTGGGCAGGTTCCTTCGGTTTGGTGCGAGTAAGCCGTTCACATGACATCATCGGTAACATGAACGCATTCGCGGTGGCTAGAGTAAGCGCCTGTAATCGAACGCACCATCACAAAATTTGAACTGCTTTAACCCCCTTATACGAAATGATCCATTCCGATAAGTGACGTAATAAGCTTCCATTTTTTATTTCTCGGTGTCAAAGTTTGTGAGAAGTTCAATTTTACAAGAGAGAACTTTTGTATTCGTTGGTATATTTAATTGTGCAATGGATTTTATTTAATCGGAGTTTATTTCAAACACATAGGTAAGTTTATAATAACCAAAGTTAAGTAGTTTCTTCATAATCGTAGAAAACCGTTTATTATTTACAACTGGACACACAATAGATACTTCATTATCGGCTTGTCATATGAATAAACAGCTTCTGCAATAGTTGAGGCCAAGAGAAAGATCTACAATAGGCAGATTTTGCTCGTATATAATGCATCTTTAAGCACAATGTCTACACCAAAATATATCAATAGAGGCTTTAATATAGTGTATGCATGCCCTATACACGATTCTTATCGTTTAGGACATTCATATACCAATGCGGGGTTCCAGCTATCGATAGAGGGAGAGAAAGAAATGGGGTTTAACGTCCACTCGACACAAACTAGGTCATTTGGGAACTAACATATGGTTGAATTTTATTTCAATAATTCGCCTGCGCGTAGGGGTCTTTAGCAGTGTGGGGGTGGGGGAACCAGGATTCGAAACCACACCAGTTGACTGAATGACAGGCTTTATGATAGAGCGTTCACGTGCTAACCATTCAGCCATTCACCCCCACCCTCTACGATCGTGGAGTAATCGAGGTAATCGATCCTATCAGGTCACTTGATTTGATATTTGTTTATTTTTTGCAGGTTTATCTTGTAGATTTTTGTTTTGCTTGGTGTGCGGTCCTCCTGCACTTGCTATTGAGGTCAGTCTTGACACTCGTGTTGATCGTATCTAAACGTTACGTCACGTACCAGATAGGGACAAATCTATCATAACGCACCGCACGGCAGTGGGAACTTAGCATTATCATCAAACTGGTGTGGTACTTGTTGTTGCGTTGGATTCGACTACCGATACCTCGTATGGCTTCTGATTTTCTTTCGAAAATCACGCAGCATCTGAACAAGGATACTTGAAAACTTCTTGTTCATCACTGTGTACACTACAAAATTAGCAGAAGAGTTACAGACATCAAAAAACGAGATTATGGAGCCAGCTGTGCGAAATTCAATACTAAATTCTCCACGTGTGGAGAATCTGGAATCAATCCACGATAGTACAAGGAAACTATTTCCGAAAAGATTGCATGCGATGTATATAGAGACAGTTGTCATCAATATCTTGGTCATTGTCTGTAAGTCATCCTCTGCATTCGCGTTTTGTGTAGCATTTGTAACATGTTTCAGCCATTTCTTCCTTTGATGCATCTTCGCGATAATTGCTATAGTAAGGATGGTTATAGGAAACATGGGCAACAATCGCAATGATACGGTTATAAATACACTGTAAGCATCTAAATTTTTTGGGTTATTCAAATTGAATGGTTGATATGTTAATCGTGCCATGGTTCTGTTCTTAGTGTCGTCATAATACTTCCTGAATGTAGTCATACCAAAGCCCACAGCAAGAATTCCAAATACGAATGCTGTAACAGCCACTAAAGCAAAAACTATCCTTTTAGAAGTTACCCAAAATTTTACTTTTAGGGGTTTGAAAACGGCAATAAATCTTTCACAGCATATAACCAGCGACAAAAAACTGGATATACGATTGGTCATGAGCTCCAATACTACTGGCACAGTAAGCTTTACATTATCAAATGTTTGAGCTGTGAGTGGATCAGCTTTACCAATAAGCCACGACATCTTTCTCATGAATGAAATCGACAGGAACAATGTGTCAATCAAAGCCAGATAAGCAAGAACAACGTTGGTACTGCACTGACGCATTTTCTTCCAACAAAAAATAATCAAGCTCAATACGTTACCAATCCATCCAAAGAGGTAGACTGGTGGCAGTAAATAAAAACTGATCACCGATCGAATGAGATCTCCTGTCGCTTTTGTAATGAAGCCCCCACTCTCAGCATCAATATAATTGTTGGAATGTTGGTCATCTACAGTGGAATTCACTTGACTATCATTCATTGTCGTGAATGAACTTTCAAATGTTTCCAGAGAATTTAATGTTGTATTAAAAGCCGTGGTTCTCAGTTGGATTTACTACAAAAGAAATAAATTCATGGTTACGCTAATTTATATATAGTAGTTGAAACCCTTACACAATAAACCTCAGAATGCCACGTTTGGCATTTTTGTCCAAAGGTGGCTAATACGTGTTAATAATTTTGACACAAATTTGCCACGTTGTAACGTGGTAAAAAAATGTCACGTTTGTCTGGAGTGCTGAAACGTAGCTTTTAAGATTGTCATGTTTTTGAAACGAAGTATTTGGTCCAGAACGAGACTGGGTAAAAAATTCACGTTTTCAAAACGTGGTTTTCTTCAAAACATTTATTACCGGTACTTGCTATCAGCAAATAGAACCACAAAAATTAATGTTCAGACCTTCACGTGAATAATTGTAGATCTCCAAATTAGATTATTGATCGGGATACCGGGTTGAAAAGGATGGTTTAATTCACTGGAATTCACCGGAATTCTATTGTGTATAATAAACAGTCAGCGTTGTTAATTAGTTTATGGGTTCAATCAGGTATCAACGAACCGCAGTTGTTGCTTAAACCCTATATAGGTCAACGTTTTCAGGGATTCTGATCAATTAACCATGACAATATGTTCACCTATTTTGACTGTATATACATAATTCGACACAACATTCGGAAAATAAGAGTGATTTGAATAGCTAGAGAAAAGGTGAAACATTTGGAATATGGATCATGCGTTGTCTATACAAGATGTCAAATCTAACTTTGAATAAGAAAAATACTTTTATAATTAACCAATAGTTCATTCACAGGATAACGAAACAAGCCAAATATCAAAAGGTTCATTGGCTTCAGTTCCATCGTTATTACATAATTTACTAACGGAGTGAACGTTTTTCACATATAACTGGGCCTAAGTGGGTAAGACGTTGGTTTGCTAGGATGGAGATCGCGTGTTCGATCCCTGTATTGGCCGAAAACGTTCACCAAGACGGAGGGACTGACAAGAACAGCTGTCTGTAGTCGTTCAGTTGGGACGAAAATACATTGGAATGCGCGTAAACGATTTCTTGACATTAAAATTTCCCCCATAGCACACTATGGCGTATGCTTATCTTCATTAGCCCATTTCATTTAATTTCACATCGAACTGCTCCTTGTTGTTAGGCCGAGGCAATACAGTTAGAAAGGCTGAAATTTAGGGGGCTGAAATTACAGTTGCCATTGTGATCCATTAAAGCTTTGTCCATTTCACCTATTCATTATTACTGGTGAAACGTTGCATTGTTTTAAGACAGCAGAACAGATGGCAAGGGAGTGGAGTTCCGAAGACTCAGCTTCTGGAAAGATACTGAATGAATATTTGAAAGATAAAGCTTTTGAAGCATACTTTTCCTTTTTAAATGTCGAGGTTAGGAGCATCCACTTTCATTGCTGTTGTCAACAGCAAAGTCATCGATTGATGAAAATAAAATAAACTTACATATTATATAATCATAGGGTCCATAAATCCATTATTGTAAACGAGAGTTAAAGGGACAATAACACTCTTGCTGGCTTGGCAGCTCTAGAAAATAAATAATAGTCTTATTCTAAGTACCAGATGTTTATGTGTCCTACCTGTTGTGTAAATTATCCATTACATCATATTTTACTTGTGCAGAGGGTTCGAAAATATTTTAAAATCCAATATCAATGAACCCGTCCAAATGGTCAAATTCGGGGGTTAACCCTCTTCAGAGCAGTTTAGTCGGCCAAGTCCACTACAAGTTTAATGTTGCTCAGACTGTTCTTTGATCCTCTGGGGCAATATGAATCTGTCTGAGTTGTAAAACTTTGTGATTAACTAACTTCTGAATCATGTTGACCTGATCCTCCTAAGAATGATTCATATTGACACTTGGGGTCAAAGGGAACAGTATGACCGTCATTTTGTGCTTGCAATTGAGATGTACTTTAGGCCAACCAATGGTCGAGTGTGAACTACTTGGGCGAGGTCGACAACCAATTATCAACCGAAAAGGATTCATGTTGCTGAATGGGGAGAGAGAGAGAAATGGGGTTTAGCGTCCACTCGACACAAACTAGGTCATTTTGGGACTAACATATGGTTTTTAATTTTATTTCAATAATTCGCCTGCGCGTAGGGGTCTTTAGCAGTGGGAGGAAACCGGAGTGCCCGGAGTAACCCCACGAGGTTGAGAAGGCGCCCCTATCTCCATGCCACATACGCTCACACCAGGGCTCGAAACCACAGCCGCAAGCCAGAGGTGACCGGCCAGCTAGGGGTCGAAGCGCAGCACTCTAGACCACTAGGCCATCCCAACCCCCTGCTGAATGGGAACCGAAGTGTGTTTAGATATATGCTGGTTGCTAAGATATGCATTAAAGGTAGAGTCGAGGCGACTGACAAATGGTGACCCTCGACAAACTCGGATTTCGATAATATAAACCCCCAAAATTGGCCACTCATTTTCTTTCATTTTGCCCCAGGGGATACTAAGGATTAGTTTTATACTCATATTGGACTTGTGCTCTACAAGAAGTGAGAGTGGGCTTGGCCTGAATAAAACTTTTATTTAAGATAAAAATAGGAGTTGAAGATAGCAGCGCTACGGACTACTCTTATTTAGAATTTCAACTATCAAGGGTTCTTTTACGTCCACACCAATGTGTGAAGGGGCTTTTGTTTTTCGTTCCACCCAAACGACTACTATGCGTTGTCTTTTCTCGTCTAATGTAAGGATCGAACACCGTGACTCCCCTTAAGATAAGGTACTTGTACAAAATATTGAACACTAAGAACTGTGTACATCCAAATTCCATTCTATATACTGGTTAGTTAAATGAAATCGAGTGAAATGGGGTTTAACGTCCTACTTTTCTGCTCCTCAACTGGGCTAATGAAGATGGGCATGCGCCATACAGTGTACTATGAGGGGAATTTTGCCCGGGCAGTGGCGCTATGGCCTACTCGTATATCGAATTCCAACTGCCAAGTGGTCTTTAACGTGCATACCAATGTGTACGCGAGACCACGGTTTTTCGTCCCACACGAACGACTAGACAGCTTTCCTGGTCAGGCCCTTCGTCCTGCATCACTGACAAGTAGAAACCACGCCGGAAAATCTGGATGAACTTTCTCCGTAAATGCGGACTTCAAGACTAGCGAGCCAGCGTCTTACCCACTTAGGCACCATGACCCCCCCCCCCCCCCCGATTAGTTGAATGTTTCTCCAAATTTGGCAGAATTTTAAATAACATGGAGCTTTTTTATATATACCCTATATCACAAATAAGTGGTCAAATTCGGGGGTTAGTCCTCTCCTGGGCAGTTTAAAGGTCACCAATGGTCGGTCAGGGTCACATGGAGGCGATTTTACATAAGAGGCAATGCTTGTTATTGTATCCATATACAGTATCTGAGACTCGCTAATGAAATAAAATATTGTTTAAACCAAATAAAACTTGATATGTGGTCACTAGAGGACTCAAATAAACTCATTATTTGATGAATAATATATATATGATTATTCTTATTCTCCCGTCAAAAGGCAACACCAAGTCAGGGACGGATTGGGGCCGGGAACCGGCCCGGGCTTCCGTGTCGGAACGGCCCCTTTCACTGGCCTCGGAGCAAAGACGAGGGGGGGGGGCAGTTAGGAATATTGATTAAGTAGGAATATTTTCAATGTCCCATTTTTGTTGCCGGGAGCGCTAGTTGATTCCTCCTGTGATGGAAGGCCACGAGACACAATTGCTATAGAGTGACAAAACTGAAATTCATAAAAGCTGCTTTTTGAATTTTTTGATTCCCGCGTATCCCCACAAACACATATTCCTGAAGCAATGGCCCGAGAAATCCCTCTCTGGCCATTGCTGGAATAGCGTCTGTTTCTTGAACTTATGCGGGAGTGTGTCTATTTTTTCCGTTCAATGAAAGCTATCACTTAAGCACAGCAACATGACAGTCCTTCGTTTAATCTGGGTCTTCCCTAAACCTTTGGACAGTGATTTAAGGTATTAAAAACGATGAAAGTATGTTCGTTTCCAAACAGTATTGTTTACATTTCATTCGACTTGATAGCCTCGTTTGTCATGCAAGTAGTTTTACTGCAGTATTCTGCTATGCACGGGTTAATTAGGCATAATAAAATCGTGAGCCATGGCGTAACGTTATGTAAACATATTTGGTCCAATATTGGCACTCGTTTTAAATGTAAAGCTTTTGTAGGCCAGCTAGTGATTGGTTGGTATACGGACTACTGACCAATCAAAATTTAAAACAACAATATCCACTCATAATAGCAGTGTGTAGTAGGATTACCTCTAATCAAACGAAACGCTGCGCGGAGTATGCACAAATAGGGTGCAGGTGACTTAATAATTAGTAAATTTGCGGGCGACAGCGTCGGGTGAATCCGTTGACATTTTCGGATGAAATTCGAAATCCCCATTGCAGGAGAATTCTGCCCCACATCCAGCATACCCGACCCAGAAAGTCTATTATACCAGCCCATTAAAGCCGCCTGCCACATACAACATGATCATCATCGCTCCATGGCCGGTCCAATACTCCCCTCCCCCATATATTGATCGCCCAACCCGCCACTGCACCTAGTAACTCATGTTTTTCTTATTTTGAGAAAACAAAGGAAACCGTAATGGATGAATATTAAACGCTGCAGCTTATCCGTTGGTTTGACTATTGAGTTACTAGGTTTTTCTGTGACATACTAGGTAAATGGCGGAAGTTGCTAGGTTGTGTCAATAGTGACATGGGTGTAAGTGCGTACAAATTCAAAAGATTAGAATGTCTAGTACAACAACAGGAAGCGCATACCCTAGTAACTACAATTGGGACTAACTCAATTTTGTTACTAGGTTTGGACATTTAACAGGAGTATTCGTGATCCTGAAGAATACTTTTAATGGATTATTCCAATAAAATATAATCTAGGACCCGTCATTTCCTTTGTGATTTTCTCCATCTAAATATTGCAACAGTCGTGTAATATAATAAAATCGAAAGAGATTAAATATTATGTAAATGTAATATGAGAGTCGTTGAAGGTGAATTTCGCTTTCTACTGTTCCGCTTAAATCTCTCTCCCTAGAAGATATTTTCGGGGTTATGTCTGGTCTTTTCCATCATTTCAAAAGCTAATAAACCCGATTAATCAAAACCTCACGGGGCGTCATGACGTACTCTTATATATCGAATTCAAACTGTCAGAGGTTCTTTTACGTGCACGCCAATGTGTACAAGGGACCTCGGTACAAGGGACTATTCGTTTCCATTGCCAGGCCTATTTTCGCTGACAAGGGGAAACCACGAAGGAAAATTTCGATGAACTTCTTCGGGATCGAACACGGGGCCTCCTGGTTAGCGAGCCAACGTCTTTTAGATCCCCGAAAAAATCAATGTACTGGTGCCCTATCTACACTACCACTAATAGTAAATGGTTGAAAAAATTCAACCTATATACCAAGCAGTAAAAGAGACGTCAGTTTGGTATGTTACTCTGAATAGACGCATTGAATACAAAGTGGCAAATGTTTTTCTTGCATGTTTGTGACCACATATCCATCTTTACCTGAGCTATAAGGCTCCTTCCCAAACACAGAATTGAGCCCCGGAAATGTTCTCAGAAACGCAACCTTACTTCTGAGATGGTAATGTGTTTTCCCTATAAAATGCGTTCTCATACCTGGTTGAATCACGACAGCTCAGAGGAAACAGGCGCTTGGTCAATGTTCGGGCCACCTAGAGGCTTCAGGAACGCTTTCGGGCCACCACGGATGATCACTCCCCGAACTGGTAGACCCAGGCTTACCACAAGGCGACAAGACCACCATGTTGTGCGACAGCACGTGCAGATTCCCTTCACACAGGCATCTAAGGCAGCGCGTCAGACAGTGGGAACACACGGTAGACCCATCAGTAGCAATACTAGGGTTGGGTAAATAATAGCTTAATTGCAGTTATCCAATAATGACTTGTGGTTTCCATGGCCATTTTGGACACTGAACAAGAATCCGTCGAAATTTTTGACCTAGGATGACCTTTGACCCTGGATAATTCAATTTTTTCAAAATGGCGGCCAAATTTCACGTTTTGGGTCAGATATATCATAAACATACCGTCAAACACCTCTATATATAGGTTTTAGAGGTAGGAAAGAATGAAAAACAACATTTCAGAACAGAATTCGTCGGAATTTTTAACCTAGGATGACTTTTGACACTGGAAAATTCAATTTTATTCAAAATGGCGGCCACATTTCATGTTTTGGCTCGAATATACTGTCTAATACCTCCATACATACATAGGTTTAAGAGGCAGGGAATCATGAAAAACAACATTTCAGAACAGTTGAGAAGTATCTAAGCTTTCAAGTTGTCAAAAGCTACGAAAAATCATAGAGAAGAGCGTCATTTTGTAGCAAAATTTGACAACTATTTTTAATTCAGTAGGCTACTTTCCAGATTGAAACGGTTGACATAGTAAACAAATTTCCACCCAACAGTTCAGTTTATATCACCAAATACTCCTCTAAGCAATGTCAATAGCAACGTCACTTTCTGGCCATAAAGCGTTCTTTATATAGTTCCGTAATTCTACCAATTTGAGTTTCTTCATTTTAAAAAGACGTGTTTCGTGGTCTTTCATACGTCGCTGTTGTCTAATATCAAATGCAGTTGTTAGCCCCGTTTAGTTGATTTCCTGAATTTATTCTTTTTCGCTTAGACTAACTTTTTAGACAATTTAAGAGTAGCCACAATGTCCTTTAGTTTTCTTGCTGCCCATGTAGCTTCCGGCTTACGGGTCAGGCCCATTGCCACCTCTCTTGCTTCTCTGAGAATGGTTTTTTAGTAGATTCGGCTTTCTAGTCCTTGAGTGAAGAGGAGCGGCAAGAGAGCTGGAAGTGGGCCCATAAGTCGGATGCTCCAGTGACAGCAGGAAAACTGGAGATACACATTAGGGCTACTCTGAAATTGATCTAGCAAAATAAAAAAGACGCAATTCAAGACACGATTAGTGCTAAGAGCATGGTGGACCACAAACAGCTGACAGTCTTTAACTTGTTGACAGGAATTTGACTACCAGAGGGCTGAGGCTTTCAACTGTGGTATTAGACAACACCCACGTGTGAAAGACCACGGAACACGTCTTTTCAAAATGAAGAAATTCAACTTGGTAGAATTACGGAACTCTATAAAGAATTTTTTATGGCCAGAAAGTGACATTGCTATTTACAATGATTAACTTCTGAGAGGAGTATTTGGTGGTGTAAACTGAACTATTGGATGAAATTTTGTTCCCTATGTCAAGCATATGAATCTGGAAAGCATTGTTTAAAAAAAAATGTCAACTTTGCTGCAAAATGACATTTTTTTCTCATGATTTTTCGTAGTTTTGATATAGTTTGAATGACCAGAAGCTTCACAACTGTTCTGAAATGTTGTTTTTCGTGCTTTCCTACCTCTATAACCTACATGGAGAGTTAATGAATCTGGAAAGTATCCTACTGAATTAAAAATAACTGTCAAATTTTGCTACAAAATGACGCTCTTCTCATGATTTTTCGTAGCTTTTGACAATTTGAAAGCTTAGATACTTCTCAACTGTTCTGAAATGTTGTTTTTCATGATTCCCTGCCTCTTAAACCTATATATGGAGGTATTAGACAGTATATTCGACCAAAAACATGAAATTTGGCCGCCATTTTGAAAAAAAATTGAATTATCCAGGGTCAAAGGTCATCCTAGGTCAAAAATTCCGACGAATTCTGTTCTGAAATGTTGTTTTTCATTCTTTCCTACCTCTAAAACCTATATATAGAGGTGTTTGACGGTATGTTTATGATATATTTGACCCAAAACGTGAAATTTGGCTGTTATTTGGAAAAAATTGAATTATCCAGGGTCAAAGGTCATCCTAGGTCAAAAATTTCGACGGATTCGTATTCAGTGTCCAAAATGGCCATAGAAACCACAAGTCATGGAAAAAAGTTCATATTTACCCAACCCTAGCAATACAGTGAGCCGACGTCTCACTAGAGAGAACATCCATAGTCGTAGACCTTACCGTGAACCGATCCTCACCCCTCACAATCACCGTGAAAGTCCACAGTTTGCCCAACAACACCGGAACTGGCGATACGGGCAATAGAGAACTGCCCTGGAAGTCGATATTGCGCATAAACTGCAGATGGCAGGACCAGAATATGGCGTCGACGTGGTCGGCGTTATTCTGACTAATGAGTCATGGAACGAGACTCATGAGGAGGTCCGAGCATAATAGTTTGGGTTAAAATCGGCCTGAACCATAGAGTGGTTGGGTCCTGTGGTGTTCCAAATTCTTTGCCCAGGGAGACGAGGCGGCATCACAGCAGTGCGCAACATCAAGCTCTCATACCACATTTCTCACCTCATCGAAACAAAGTTTTCCAGCATGACAACGCCCTTGCCCACACCACCAGAGTTACTAGGTACTCTCTACAGCAGAACTTCGTCATAGTTATGTACTGACCAGCCCTTAATTGAGACTTAAACCCGTTTGAATATCTTTGGGATAAAATTCGGCGGAGACTTAATAACGTCGTACCGAGATCAAACACCAGGCTTTTCTGAAAGTGTGGTATCAGGAGCCAGTGGAGTTCATCAATCATCTGGTCCTTTCCATGTATAGACGCTGCGCTGCTTTTATTAACACTCGCGGTGTATAGGCACTCAACCTTCTCGTAATGTCTTGGAATTTTGATGAATTAATCACTAATGTGTCAACATACCGTTCACAAAAAATTGCTTTGAATCGTTTTCTAGAACTAGAATGATTTGATTAAAGTGCCTTTCTGATTTTGAAATCGCACTGACATTTGTTTTTTTTTATTTTATTGTGTTTTTTTGTTGCTGTATAGCTAATTGCGAAAAAAAATCAGCCTTAAAAACGTGCTGTACAGCAAAGATTTATTGGCACAAAAGATTGAGAAATATAACTTAAGATTTGAAAAACATTAAAACATATGAATGGCAATCAATTGGATAAACCATACAGACGAAGAGAGGACAGTGTGAAATAAATATGAATTATTTATTATATATCAAGTGTTACACAAAAGTTTGCGAAATTTTTTAGTAATGAATTGCTTTATAATTGGCTTGAAGTAAATCGTCTTCATGATGTCATTGTCCGTACACATCAGCGAAGATTAATGTACTGTGGACCCGATTTTTCAAAAGTATTCCCAATAAGTCTATATAAGATTTAATCTTAAATAACCAATGGCAGCACGATATTACCAATATCATTGTCAAGTGAGTTGAAGTGACGCTAACATATTCACTCTTAAGTTATGTATCGCGATATTCATACACGTACATGCATCGTAATGGTAGTGAAATTTATATTTTATTGTCATTCATGTTAATTTAATTTACAATGCATAATATTTTTGGCAAACATTTTACTTCGAATGTAATGAACTTCAAAGTTGCGTAGCAGACTAGCCATAACTCTGCATTAATACGAAAACAATAGCAACTAAATAGCAACTAAATGTTAGATCTAGGTGAAAGCATTCCCGGGAAATGCTTTCAGATGATAGGACTGCAATGAAATACACAAAAAAATAATTTTTATTAGCTCGATGTACTCAAGGTACCAAACAAACCTCCAACTGGTCCATCTCTCGGCGGCTTTGCAAAAACATCGACCGGGGACGCATTGACTTAATTAGAAATGTCACACACACTCCTTTTTTGAGGACATATCTTGTGCACAAAGGGTTCATGAATTTGAACGTAACCTGGTGGATAAGCACCAAAATATACAATCGAAATAGTAACACCAAAATATACCTTCGAAATACGTCATCTATTGCGTACACGAACTTTGATGTTACAATAGTTCACAAAAAATCTTTGGCACGCGTTGTCGCAACCCCATCGGCAATGGCAGCGCGTTTGGTAACAGTTATTAGTAATCAAATTCGCTATACAATTTTCATAAAATTCTCGTTTAGCGTTTGGAAACAGCGAGGAATTTTGTAATATTACGAAACTCGTTGCCTTACAATTTGGTATTATAAATTTGGCAAAACTTTACATACTAAATACGTTTGTGGGCCTTTATCTTCAGCATAATATTTTAATTTTGTGATATGATTCAACATAACCGTCGTCTACGACATCATCGTCGTGTATAACCCTTGAGTGGCATTTTGAAAATGCCACGGCTCTCAACTACTATAGATTAGCCAGAATGTGTAGAATACTAATACCTAGCAGGTATGAAAGAGGCGATAAATTGCGGGGTACACCACCACTATAAATGTCTGTCAGAGTGTTTTTGTAATACCTGAAGATGTACGATACACTGCTGTAAGATTTTTATTTTGTACACTTTTGAGCTTACCTAGCCTAGTTGGGGGGGGGGGGTATGGCATATTGGGCGTGGACTACTTTACCCATCACCAGATACCTGAAAGGCTTACATTCTGATGATACCAGATATACCTGCATTGATACCATATAGGAGAAAATTGGTACAATTTTCAGATAGGCTGAACCCCTGGGCTCCTGTTCTACTACTTCAGCTCTGAACGTAGGTCTCATAACACTCGCCCTGTACGTTCAGGGGTCGTGCTATTGAATCCATTTCAAAAATGTTTGGCTTCCCAGTCAATTCTACTGGGCAACCTTTTATTGCTAAACGATCGCGTGTCAGTCCCTGTCAACGCCAAATCAATGTTCCTGAATATCTTAGTGAGAAAATAAGACCTTGCTTACCTCGCTATAACCAGTATGAGCGTCACAACATGTCCCCGTCCTCTAACCGACTTCATTGAAATGGTAACGCACAAATTTACGAAACCGGAGGACCCGGAGAAAACCCACGAGATTGGACAGGGGATCCTACTCCTACGATCAAGATAAAATACTTGAAATAATACTTACAACCAGATCTGTCAATATTCTAAATCTGTTGTTATTTCAACGGTGTTCCTTCTAGCCTGATAATATAGATTTTTGAAATGATACCTTTATATTTTGTTATAGCCAAGAAGAGGCATATGTCTATAATTATCGCGTGTCCGATAAGTTAAGCATACGGCGTCAATATATAAAATCATTAAAAATCAATCGTAAACAGGTGGGGATGGTAGAGATGGATGTCAGTCTGACAAGCACAGCTGTCTAGTCGTTCGGATAGGACAAACACCCGAGGTCCCGTTGAAGATCCCTTGGCAGTTATAATTCGATATAAGAGCAGGCCGTAGCGCCGCTGCCAGGGCAAAATTTTCGTCATAGCACGCTGTATGGCGTATGCCCGTCTTCATTAGCCCAGATAAAGAGCAGAGCAGTAGAACATTAAACCCCATTTCATTTCATTCCATATTCCAGAAGATCATCATGAGGTATTTTCTGGTTATCTAGTTGGGTAAATTTCGTACCAAATTCTATCGAACCTCGTGCCGTTGGGCATGTTTTGAAAGGTAGAGATGGACGTGTTCGAAGTGAAAAATTTGATATCCAAAGCGTTCAATTCTACCACACTTCAAAAATCACAATTCAAATGTTCTATGAAATAAAGAAAGCAGAAATGTTATAGAAGTGAGGATGAAACCATATCAAATATGGGTAAGCTTACTCTTTCGGGCACCTGTTACCACTGTTTGCCGTGTATTTTGTACACGGGGAGGAGTCCATTTGCTGATTACACTATTTTGCCTATAACGTTTTTTTAGGACTTCGAATTGTGTCTAATGGTTTGGATTGTTGGTACTTGGTTTTATTTTATGCAAATTAGGCTTCCACGAAGCGTAAATTTCATGAACACTTCAATTATCTCACTTCTGGGGGGTTGGGATGGCCTAGTGTTCTAGAGTGCCGCGCTTCGACCTCTAGCTGGCAGGTCAACTCTGGCTTGCGGCTGTGGTTTCGATCCATGGTGTGAGCGTATGTGGCATGGAGATAGGGACGCCTGCTCAGCCTCGTGGGTTTCCTCCGGGCACTCCGGTTTCTTCCCACTGCTAAAGACCTCTACGCGCAAGTGAATTATTGAAATAAAATGAAGCCATGTGTTAGTCCCAAAATGACCTAGTTTGTGTCGAGTGGACGTTAAACCCCATTTCTCTATCTCTCTATCTCACTTCTGAACACTTCAACAACGTGTTATCAACACTTCAACGGAATGCCTACAGGGTGTTTTTTATCACTTCGATCGAGTGCTGATAGGTTATTTTTTATCACTTCGTCCGAGAGCTGATAAGATGTTTTTCTCACTTAAACCTAGTCTTTGGCTCACTTCAACCCAGTGTTTACCGAGTGTTTTGCTCACTTCAACCCAGTGTTTATCGGGTATTTTTCTCACATCAACCCAGTGCTTATCATTTGTTATTATCACTTCTACCGAGTGCTTATAAGGTTGCAGATTTCAGCAGTGTGAAACTTAGCTGACAAACCTGGTGGGGATCCTGTATTTGCCCCAAGCAACCCCCTCCCCGGGGATTTTCTGCATCGTTCGGCTGATCTGTTGACATAGGGCCTGACAAAGGATTATGTCCAGTGAGGGGGATCTCTGGTTGGTCAGTAGGCCTATATCAACCAACTATTGTTGTCTACATGTCTATATTGTCTTGAAAACTTTAGTCGAAACGTCGCTCAGTAATAAGCATCAATTGTATTCCATTGAATTGTAACCTGTTTACACGTTCAAATGGCTCTAATTTTGCGGTATTATGGACTTTTGGCAAGGGGATTTTTTTCTCATCCGCATCAGGACGAACTGTCTCGGCCCATGCAGGGATCGAACACCCGACCTCCAGGCTAGCGAGCCAGCGTCTTACCCACTTAGTCACGTGATCCCCTGTGCATATATAAATGCAGGGGACGATAGGTTATGTTATTATATGAAACAACATGGTCTCGACAAAGATATCCGATGTTTCTATTTGACAATGTATTTAAGTGCTAAGGACAATACCGACCTAGAAATATTACTACGGGCTGGTTATTATTAAGGCGTGAAACGAAAAATGGTTTTCAGGATGACATTAAAAGAATGGGGTCGAGACGTCGATCGTTTAAGATATATTAAGGATGTCTAAAACCACGGGAATCTGACCTTCTATCTGTATATATATGCATACACCATACCGAACTAGACAATATATATATATTATATGTCTAGTTCGGTATGGTGTATGCATATACACGCGGATAAAAGGTCAGATTCCTGTGCTAAAACCTACGAAATTTTACATCAATAACGATCTAAGTTGTGAACTAGGGGTGGCTCGTTAAATGGTAGGCCCTACTGCAACAGAATAATGGTAGACAGTTGATGATACCCGAAAAGTTATTTTCAGGGCTAAAACCCGTATCCAGGCCCAGCTTTACAAGTATCCATGGTTAAGCCAACCCTACTGCATTCTAATGTTCAGGTTGTTATGCCGTTATAACATCCGTCGATTAAGTGCCAGTAGTGGTTAATTCGGTGTACTCATATAGATACAGATGAACATGTATTTATTTACTGTGATATCCGCACTCAATCTATGAATATTTATGCTGGAGTCTGTAAAATAATCTAGACATTCCTATACGCATAATATGAGCTTATAAGTTTTTCTACTCTGTGTCTTTCCCGGGAGGGGTTGAAAATAAGAACGATGGTGCGTAGCTAGATAACAAACCTTATCTCTCCACCCTCCGTGTTTCGAGATAAGAGATGGTCCTATTAGTTCCACGTAGCAAAGCCGAACGCAAATTACACTCGCAAAAAGTAAGCAAAATTGACAATATTTTTCAACAAAACAACTATTGATTATTGTTATTTATAACATTTCTGCCACATCCAACAACAATTACGCAGATAATCATACAAGACACAGGTTCAAATCCCCTCTTTTTAAATCATAGTGTGAGCCAAATATCAATAGATTCAGATTTATTGTGAACACATCCCTTCCCTTACTCATATGCTTAAAGGAGCTAAATCGCTAATATTTGGGCCCTAGAAATTGACCCAAATGGGTCGCAACGCATATAATAATGTAATCTGATTGTATATGAACCGATTTACATTCAATTGTTTCCATTTTGAATCTTAATGTCAAATCAGTTATTTCCAGCGAAACACGGCAAGTCTCAACTCAATACTCCAGTCTATTGCGCATGCTCTCCAGATAAGTATGCCGTCACCGATTTGACTGAGCCTCGTTCTTTCTGGTCACTTGTTACAAAAGATGCTGAAACGCACTATGGTACACCATTCGTGTACCAATGGTAAATGTTTATTTTGTCTTAAATATTTGATATAAGAAGATTACCTTGTCAAGGTAACATAACATAACAACATCAATGTTGATTTAAATTGACAAATAATTCGTGTTTTCAACGTGTAAGACTATGTCATTTCGGGACTAACATTCGCTTCAATTTTATTTCCATAATTCACTTGCGCATATGGGTCCGTATCCAATATTCCTCTCGGTTTCTGCGAAAGGGAGTACTCAAAGTAAGGCTGTTGGTATGGTGGTAAATTTTCTCTAATATGGACTTAGCTACTTAAAGACTTTTATTCCCCACCCCACCCCACCATTTTGTTATCTATAGTTATTATAGTTCCCGCAGTGTGATTAGTAGAAAAAAGAAAAACGGATAATTAGGTTTTAATATATATGTACAGAAGACAATAAACACCAGGACTAGATGTGATATAACAGGTACAAAAATAAAATGCCAGTAGAGGCGATCACAGACGTTGACAGACGAATCTGTGACAAAACAGACATGGATAGGGACGAA
The DNA here is from genome assembly GCA_963678685.1 of Patella ulyssiponensis. Taxonomy (NCBI): domain Eukaryota; kingdom Metazoa; phylum Mollusca; class Gastropoda; family Patellidae; genus Patella; species Patella ulyssiponensis. The sequence continues at coordinate 62,215,691 of OY783230.1, read as the reverse complement.
CATTTAGAAAAGCATAGATATTTACATACGGACATTTTGACAAAACAGACATGAACGTGGACGAACTTTTAAACCAAGCGCCTGTGATTTAAACATAGTGACATAGTATGTACATATATATCTCTTTGGGTCGATTTTTAAGGGTGAATGGCAGGGCAGCGCAACTCGTTCTTGGGGCTTGTTGGTTATTAAGCTCGATATATAGCTTCTTAACTCAGTGAGTATTACACTTCTGTCATCTCAATCGATCCCTGCTTTGATCGAGAAAGTTCATCCAGATTTTCCGACGTGATTTCCCCTTGTCAGTGATGGAGGACGGAGGGCCTGGTAAGGACAGCTGTTTAGTCGGTGGTTCGGATGGGACGAAAACCCGGGGTCCCGTGTACACATTGGCATGTACGTAAAACATCCCTTGGCTGTTGGATTTCGATATAAGCGTAGGCCATAGCGCCACTGCCCGGGCAAAATTTCCCTTAAAGCTCACTGTATGGCTATGCCCGTCTTGATTAGCGCAGTTTAGGAGCAGAAAACTATGACATAGGAGGTTTTTCAGAATTACATTTAAATTGAAACATCAAGGATGATTATCTCACTATACCAGAATTTCACACACACCCCACCCCATTTCGTAAAACTTCATCTGGAACCATAATTTATGTAAGAGATTCACTTAAATGTAGAAAAAGAAAAGATTTGGAACATAGTGATGTTAAATCAGTCTGGGTTGAAATCAATTTGAAAAAAAACACCCAACCTATATTAATTTCGTGTGCATATAGACAATGAATAACAGATTTTAAAGCGAGAATTTCATATCTTTAAGTTATATTTTTGTAATGTATTAAAATAAAGCCTTAAAATAGATGGTATCTATAAACATTCATATCTAGTTATGGAATAATCCTTTTAATCCTATAATTCACTATTGCAAGTTAAGAAATTGGCAAAAATACCATTTTCAACTCCAAATTCAGACATTTGCGGTGGGGGGGGGAAAGAAAATCAAGGGGGGTAATTATGTTATTTCCGGCGGGAATGATTTTTAAGTGTTGGAAATAATACCTATGATCGTATAACAGTGAGATGACAACATATAATACATAGAAATAATCATCTTTTGACTTCCTTAGAAAGTATGAAATACTCGCTTCAAGGACATGATGGACTTGATTATAGATAAAAATTACGAAGTCATTGTCTTTCGGGATATAAAAATCGATTTGCTAAATCTTCAATAAATACTAGACTGATATTCTCGATAATTACCATATAAAACAAAGAAATACAAGTCCAACACGTGTGTCAAATAAATCATCTACATTGATTGATCATACCTTGGTTTCTTATCCAAATAATATTATCGAATCTGTTGTCCCCTCTTACTCAATTTCCGATCACTTTCCAATCTGCTTTAGAGTTTACTTGGCGGAAAAAGGGTATCAAAATCCCTAAGACTTGACACATTTATATCAGATACAGATCATTCAAAAAATTTAACGAAGTCAACTGCCTAAATGACTTATCCTCCGCAGCCCTTGATAATGTACTTCAATTCAATAATCCAATGAGTGTCTTGATTTATGGTATAAAATACTAACCCCAATTATATATTAGCATGCTTCTCTCAAAACGAGACATGTCAAAACTGATATTACATGTAAACCACCCTGGTTAACCAATGAAATATTGGAAATAATGCACAATAGGGATTATCACAAAAAGGGTAAATGTTGCAATGTTTAATTAAAAATGTAGAAATAGCGTTAAATCCATGATCCGTTCCTCTAAATCGGAGTATATAAAAAGTCTCATTACCGGAGTATATAAACAAATTTGAAATGCAATTAAAACCTCTGTCAACAGTAATAATAACTCTTCAACAATCAGTTTACAAATATATAGCTGACAAGATCATAAAGGATATCATCAAGCACAATACTAATAATAACTGTCACCTCCAAAATTCATCAAATCAAAAATATCTCGAACTACTGAATTTGACATTCCTTTGATAAAAGTTTGTGAAGTATTCAAGGCCTTAGATACATTAGATATGACTTAATCAGTAGGTGTCGACATGCTAAAATCCTCTTGTGACCTATTTGCCGATGATACCACGGTTTATACGGCTGGAGATAACATGTCTAATCTTCGATATAACTTACAAATTTATACCGATTCCCTACTCAAATCGCGCCAAATTATTCATCTGCTTGTAAATGAACAAAAAATTAAATGTATGGTAATTACTGTTTAACGGAAAGAAACATACCCGGCCTAACCTATCAATAATTATTAATAATTCCTTCATAGAAAATGTCTCAAACTTTTAAACTTTTGGGCATAATCATGGATAATCATCTTCAGTGAAATGAACATGTTAAATATGTTTCAAAAATTATTAACCAAAAATTATTTCAACTTCGCAAATCAAAGCACCTTCTACCTATTAAATACTGAACAATGTTTTTTAAATCAAATATTCAACCCTATTTTGATTACTGATAAACGTTTTTCTACGGAAGCCCATAAGAGTCAATCAAATGAAAAAAAAAATTCTGACTATCTTGTAATTACAAGATAGGCTATCTTGTTATTACAAGATAGCTATCTTGTTATTACAAGATAGCCTAAGATAACCTATCTTGTAATTACAAGATAGACTATCTTGTTATTACAAGATAGCTATCTTGTAATTACAAGATACCGAGATGCCAATTTAAAGGTCACCATACACCGATTTCATGCTCCCATAAATACCATTGCCTTCATACACCCACCAACTGCATATTTATATCATGACTCATCAATTTTAATACGCTCTTTGAAGCCACAGAACGCTATTTCTATTTTTCAAACTTCTTTAAATTTTGATTTTTGAAAAGTAAGTAAGGAAAGGGATATTCTGAAAAACGGACCCTCCATCAATGAAATGAGCTGACTGACATAGCGTTTAAAAGCAGATTATTTATAGCTTGCGGTATCTCCTGATGTATACAATGTTTTGAGAGGGATTTGAAGCAAACGTTTGATAGATTAATTAGCTTGAATATATTTTTAGCCCAAATATATCATCAAATCACACAGTTTGTACGCGCGGAAGGTATCTTTAAGGAGAACATGAAATCAATGTATCATAAATGCTATTAATGAGGGAATGAAGTTAATGAGAGTATGAATAGTATTTAATGAGGGCACAACCTGGTGATGCCGATCCCGTGACATACAAAAGGGGGATTCGAAACCACGTCAGTTGACTCAATGACAGGCTTTTAAGATAAAACACGCACGTGCTAACAAATCGACCTGCCAACCCTCCAGCTCAACGAAGTATTATTGTATGTTACGGGATCGGCATCATCAGGTTGTCAGTCCTCCGGGTTCCTCCAACTGCTAAACAGAGAGGGGTATATGGTTTAACGTCCACTCGACACAAACTAGGTCATTTCGAATCCCCATTTGTACGTGACAAGGAGTAGGATCGCCTGTCCATCCTCGCCTGTCCACCGGTTTCCTCCAACTGCTAAAGAGAGTGAGGGGAGGTGTAACGTCCACTCGACACAAACTAGGTCATTTCGCGACTAACATATACAGTAGAACTTGCTCGGGCGTGCACTCCTAATCAGCGAACACTTGCTTCAACGAGCACCAAAAAATCCCCCCGAGCGATTTTTAAGTAATTTAACCTCTACTAAACACGCACCTGTTCAACGCGTGCAACGGGCACCACGATTAATTCCCTCCGTAAAAATTCTATTGTTTCAACGGTCACTCCTCTAACAAAACATCGCCCATTCAACGGCCATTGTTGAATGATACCATCTTGTCGTTCTTTCTTTGTAACACTCCCGCTAATCCCGTGAGTAGTAGTTAATTAACTGGACCCCCACTGATCAGGTAAAAAGAATGTAAAAATAATAATCAACCCGGGATTATCTGTTAATTAATCTTTTGTTTTATTAAACGACTAACCTGATAATTGTTTTTACACTTAACGGAACATTATTTGATACTGATTGAATAAAATGAAAGTACCGAGTTTTTTTACGATCATCTAGTATCTCTTTTCCATTGCAACTTTGTTGTTAAACAGACGTTTTAGCGCCCCCTATAATATTACATACAGAGTTACACCCCCTGTAAATCGGTGATAAAATCAGCGATGGATTTTTTGTTCATGTGCTTTTTTGATAAAATAAAATTAATTCATCGATTTGCTTCACAAAAATGGATAAATATTATCGAATGCATCACAATGGTAGACAGTAGTATCGAAGGTTGGTACAAAATGACAAGTTTACAGAAGTTATGTTCGAGATTTGAGTAAAGAATTTTCGTTCGGCGCAAGATTCAGTGACGGTCAAATTTATCGATGCAAGTATTGATGTTCGCTCCCAATGCACCCAAGCGTAATTAATTTATGTCAGCACAAAAAACACCGAGATTTTATTAAGTGGTCGCGTAATCGCTAAAATAAATGGGGTGGGAAATTCTCAAATTCACGGCATTTTCAAACGCTTTTAGACATGATGAAAGTAAAAGAAATATTGGGGGGGGGGGGGGCAGAGACCCAGTATTACTAAACAAACACGTATACGCGACTACTTTGAATTCACAACTAGATAAAAAAGTACATGTATTGTTATTGTTATACTACATGAATAAAAAAATATATGCAATCTATATCTTTATTTTTTGTGGTAGGGGCAATATTGGATACCTCTATTCAAAGAGCACCTCCATTAAGCAAGCATTTTTGAATTTCCCTTGGGTGCTTGCTTAATACAAGTTCTAATTTCAATAATCGCTTGCACGTATGGATCTTTAGCAGTGGGAGGAAAGCAGAGGACCCGGAGAAACCCCACGATGTTGGACAGGCGATACTACTCCTTGTCGCGTACAACGGGGGATTCGAAATCACGCCAGTTGACTCAATGACAGGCTTTACGATACAGTGCGCATGTGCTAACAAATCGACCTGCCAACCCTCCAGCTCAACGAAGTATTATTGTATGTTACGGGATCGGCATCATCAGGTTGTCAGTCCTCCGGTTTCCTCCAACTGCTAAACAGAGAGGGGGATGTGGTTTAACGTCCACTCGACACAAACTAGGTCATTTCGGGACTAACATATGGTTTAATTTTATTTCAATAATGCACTTGCGCGTAGGCGTCTTTAGCAGCGGGGGGAAAGAGGAGGACCCGGAGAAAACCCACGATGGTGGACAGGCGACCCTACTCCTTGTCACGTACAACAGGGGTTTCGAAACCACGCCAGTTGACTCAATTACAGGCTTTGTGATACTGCGTGCACGTGCTAACCATTCGCCATCCAACCCCCACCCCACTACTAAAGACCCTACGCGCAAACGAATTATTGGAATTAAATTAAACCATATGTTAGTCCCGAAATGACCTAGTTTGTGTCGAGTAGACGAGTAGACGTTAAACCCCATTCCCCCTCTCCCCCCTCTCTCTCTCTCTCTCTCTCTCTCTCTCCCACACACACACACTTTGGCTTATAACTATCCGATAAATCAGTGTGGGACGACCTTGAAATACAAGAAAACTAATTTGGCTATCTTGTAATTACAAGATAGTCAGAAGGCTTTGGCTATCTTGTAATAACAAGATAGGCTATCTTGTAATTACAAGATAGGCTATCTTGTAACTACAAGATAGCTATCTTGTAACTACAAGATAGCTATCTTGTAATTACAAGATAGTCAGAATATTTTTTTTTCATTTGATTGACCCTTATGGGCTTCCGTATTTTTCAGACTTGCTTCAACACCAGCAGAATTCAGCTCTTAAACTTATAATAAATTGTTCGAAACACTGACGAACTCTCTGATGCAGCTAATAATAACAATGATCTATGTGTTGAATGTGGAAAAACGGCAACTGTTAAATAAATACATGCTCTTGCACAAAATTATAAAAAATTACGGACTGATAAATGTGGAACAGACGTTTGTAGAGTGCTTAAAATCAAAAGGTCCCAGTGCTTCACATCACATTAGAAAAACAAAATCAGTTGAGTACTGTAGCCTCTATTGCGTTAACAAAGTTTCCGGGAAAGGGGGATAACTCCAGAAGGACGAAGTGCGCTAAAAGCGGATGGACCGTCCTCGCATTGTTCCATGCTTTACACAAAATTTGAAAAAATTCCATTAAAAACTGGGATATATCGTGCTATTAAGTTTTTCGGAAAAGGGGGGTGGGGGAGTCAACTCCGAAATGACAGGTTGTAGGGTGCTGGGAATACGTAAAAACTACAGGCGCACACCAAAATACCCGAGATCTCGGGAAATGCTTACAGTATGGACACAGAATGTGACAGATCACTATTTATATTCATGGGCCAAAGTTATTTTTAGTCTTTCTCTCCCTTTTGATTTTGAGGCGAAAGGATACAAGAGTTGTGAAGTTTGTTACGATGAAAGGGGGGTCGAACATTGCATGGTTAGCTGGGGTACCAGTCAAGTCGTCCACAAGCAAAGTCGTCCATAGTGAAGTCGTCCACACCCGTTGGTGGAGTCGTCCACAACCAGCTGTCTGTACTTCTAGCTTAAATTGTGTATCTCAAGTTTTTCATGAAGAACCTCATACATGCTTTTGGGCAAGAGTTTGCCACATGTTGCTCCATCTGTGGCAGAAAGCGTTTACCCAACGAATATTTGGGAAAAAGTTACAACCGATCTAAGAGGTACGAGAATTAACGTTAAAGTGAATGGGGAAATAATTAGTGATCTGTGGCCGTATGGCAAGATCCCGAGAGCTCAACTCGAATTCTCGAGATCGTTAATACACAATGGGTGGTTCCCGAAAAAATTATTATAGGATTTCGAGAACATTAAATTTGGATCTCAAGAAAGTATCATATGATGGGAGGTTCTCGAAAAAATTATAAGAGGATTTCGAGAACATTAAATTGGTATCTCGATAAAGTATCACAGGATCGCAGGATCTCGAGATCTTTTACAAAATTTTGCTTCCATAAAGTGCAGGATTAAGGATTTTATATTTTACTGGGCACAGTGTTTGATATAAAATAAAAGCTATTGAACCAGAAGCGTATAGGGGTCATGCAAAATTTTGTAGAAGGTCTCGAGATCCTGCGATCCTGTGATACTTTCTCGACATCTCAATTTAATGTACTCGAAATCCCCTAATAATTTTCTCGAGAATCTGTCATCCTGTGTTAACGATCTCGAAAATTCAAGTTAATGTTCTCGGGATCTTGTCATCCTGTGTAAATTTTCTCGAGATCTCGGGTACTTTTATGCATGCGCAGTTGTAACGTATTCTCAGCGCCACCTAATTAACCTGTCATTTCGAAGTTTACCCCCCCCCCCCTCCGACATACACGCTACAGTTATTAAAGGATTTGTTTCAAATTTAGTGTAAAGTATTGGTGTTATCAGAGAACGGTCCCTGTCGCTTCTGGTGCACCTTGTCGTTCCGGAGTTTTCCCTCTTTTCGGAAAAAAAAACTCGTCAACGCAATAGAGGCTATAGGTTTTAACTGATTTTGTTTTTCAAATGTGATGTAAAACACTAAGATCTTTCAAATTTTCAGTACTCCAAAAACTCCTGTTCACTCTTTGTCTGTATTTTTTTCAAAAATATGCGAGAAGAGGACGAACCATATCGATATTCAGCATTCTGTGACCTTCTTTTCTTTATACCCCCCCCCCCCCCACACACACACACACGCCTGCTCCCCGTCCCCCGAAAGCCCTGTTCACGTCATTGAAGCATCACTTTTACAATTTTATGTGAAGCTTTGGGACCATACATGGGTATCCTGTCGATTGTCCGTTTATTATGTTAGGATTTTTTTTTTTTTTTATCAAATTTAGTGCAAAGTATTGGGCCAATGGTTGCTTCACAAATCAATATGGAGACACTATCCTATAGTGATCTCGGGATCTCGAGAAAATTTACACAGGATTTCGAGAAAGTTTCACAGGATCGCAGGATCTCGAGACTTTCTATAAAATTTTGCATAACCCCTATACGCTTCCGTACAGAAAAACGAAACAATTTTAAGATTTTGCCCCTAACCTTTTCATTAAATCGGAAATTATTGGAATTTATAAAGGAATGTATATTGATACAATTTCGTTTCGTTAGCTTTATTCGGCTATTCCATAACCTGGACGATACCGAGAGGTCAAAGTTGAAGTTGGAACGTTTGCGTGAGATAAATGTCAAATCGGAGGTGAATATGGATACAATTGTGATCAGTTATTGACTTCACGACGGAATTACAGTTTATTGACACAACTATAACCTTCATTAGCACACGGCAATCAGCCATTCGTGTAAACTGTGAATGTAAACAATAAGAAACAAGATTTTTAATGTAACCGGTAAAAGTATAAGGCACCCAACGACACGTGCTTTTGTTTACAAATTGTAAATCGGTACCAAAATCAGGAAAAGAATAAGAATGAAGTCATGACCTCGTGACAATATTTCTCGCATTTGTGTAAACTTTATTTACTTTGTACAATGGCATGGAAGAGGACTATCTAGACTGGTTGTTAACCCGAGTAGGGTCACTTATCCAAGCAATTAACCTCATGGGTTTTCTCGCAGGTTGTCCGCTTTCCTCCCAGTCCCACTGCTAGTGCTAAAGATCCCTACGTGGTTGCGAATTATTGACATTATTGTCCCAAAATGACCTATAGTTTATGTCACATGGAGGTTAAACCCCCATCTCTCTTCCAGCTAAGGAAAAACTGAGGTCTGTTGATTACCATTGGCAGCACATAACGAATCCCATGATAGTTGAAAATCAAAATATGGGGGTTGGGTGGTCGAATGGTCAGCGTACGCCTGCTTTATCATACGGCCTGCCATTGAGTCAACTGGTGTGGTTTCGAATCCCCAGTTGTACGTGGTAAGGAGTAGGGTTGCCTGTCCAACCTCGTGGGATTTCTCTGAGTACTCCGGTTTCCAATTTTATCCTCCCATTGCTAAAGACCCCTACGCGCAAGCAAATTATTGAAATAAAATTAAACCATATGTTAGTCCCAAAATGACCTAGTTTGTTTCAAGTGGATGTTAAACCCCATTTCTCTCTGTCCCTCTGAAAATCAGAATAAGAGTAGGCCATATAGTTCCACTGTTTGAGTACCGTAATATTTCCCCCATATCACACTTCATGCACTGCTATAAATTAATGATGGAAGGGCTTAGATTGAACAGTTGAACAGTTTTAAAAGAGAAGTTGCTACAAACATTTTTAGCATCTTTACATTCTAAACCCGGACATCATGCAGGTTAAAGGGAGAGTTTTTTTTCCAGTAAAATCTAGGCCTGGATAATTGATGTATAGACATATTCTGAAACTACCCAGCCCTTTGATAATGGCACTGTTGCAGAGTTAGATAGAATATGATGAGAAAATGATTTTGTACAATTAGTAAAAATGTTTCCATTGATGATTTTAGGTTTCATTCATTATGAATTAGTTGGATTGGAACACGAATAAAGCAAGATGCCCATTGGAGATTTTATCGGATCTTTATTTAAAGACAATCCATATTTTGGTGCTGGATTTGGATTGGTTGGAATTGGCTTTGCAGCAAAATTCATGAAACAAGGGAGTCAGTATGGAATGATCATGTTTCGAAGACATTGTATGATAACGTTGGAAGTTCCGAAAATAGACAAGAGTTATAATTGGTTATTAAACTGGATATCTCTCCACGGAACGCGGACAAAACATTTGAGTGTCCAAACGTCATTCCATCAGTCTGAAACGGGTAAAATAAATACCAATTTTGACTTTGTGCCAAGTCCTGGCAGCCATTTTTTCCGTTATAAAAACACATGGATTCGTGTGGAAAGAAGTCGGGAAAAACAAATGGTTGATCTACAGTCGGGGACTCCATGGGAAACAATAACTTTGACTGCCATTAGTCGAAACAGACAATTATTCTTCGACCTCCTGGATCAAGCAAGAATTATTGCGTTACAAAGGGAAGAAGGAAAAACTGTTATGTATACAACAGTAGGTGCTGATTGGAGACCTTCTGGTCTTCCGAGAAGAAAACGACCCATCAGCTCAGTTATTCTTGACCAAGGAAAATCAGACGCTATTTTAACGGATATTCAAGAGTTTATTGCTAATCAACAGTGGTATATAGAGAGGGGAATACCCTATAGGAGAGGTTATTTATTGTATGGTCCTCCTGGTTGTGGTAAAAGTAGTTACATTAAGGCTTTGGCAGGTAAATTAAACTAGAATTTGTAATCATTAAAATAACTTTTCAGAATTTTAAATTTCAGAACTCTCCTGTTAAAGGGACAATAACACTCTTGCTGGCTTGGCAGCTCTAGAAAATAAATAATAGTCTTATTCTAAGTACTAGATGTTTATGTGTCCTGCCTGTTGTGTAAATTATCCATTACATCATATTTTACTTGTTCAGAGGGTTCGAAAATATTTTAAAATCCAAGTCACATTTGAAAAGGGTTACGTTAACCTTTTCAAATCATGTAGTTGAATTTTTCCAATTCTTTAAATTAGGTGTGTTAAGATGAAATTTGTATCATCAATTAATTTGAATATTGTAAAATAATACAATTTGTTGACCAGAATAAAGATTGGGACATATTATTTAGTTACAACAAGAGTGTTATTCGGGCTTTAACAAAATGAAATGGAAATGGGGTTTAATGTCGCACTGTTTTGCTTCGATTGGGTAATAAAAACGAGCATACAGCATACAGTGTGCTTTAAGGATAAAAACGCCTGGGGCACTATTATCCACTCTTATATCGAATTCCACCTTCCTTGAGATCTTTTACATGCATGTCAATGTGTAGTTCAGCTCTGAATGTCGGTCTCATTACACTCATCCTGAACGTTCAGGGACTGTCCCATTTAATCAATGTCGAAATAAATTGGAGAACAGTCAATTTTACTGGACAACTTAAAACTGCTAAACGACAGGGTGTCAATCCGTGTGAAAGCCTGTACAATATAAAGCCTGTACATTCCTTTTCGTCTGGTATGACCAACATTCCTGAATGTGAGCGTTGACCTACAGTTAGAGTGTCATGGCGGCGAAAATGTAACTTGGTAGGAGGGGACGTATTTTTAACGGCGTGTTGTGCCGCTTATACTGACTCTAGCGAAGTAAGCAAGGTCTTATTTTCTCACTAAGATGTTCATTTAGTAATGTACAGGCGTCCACACGGATTGACACCCCATCGTTTAGCAGGGAAAAGTTGCCCAGTAAAATTGACTGGGAATCCAATTATTTTCAACATTGATTGAATGGGACAGTCCCTGAACGTTCAGGGTGAGTGTAATGAGACCGACGTTCAGAGCTGAACTAGTCAATGTGTACATGGAACCTCAGGTTTTCAATCCCATCCGAACGATAAGACATCTGTCTTTCACCACTGACAAGACAATGAATTTTCGGCGCCAACACTGGGATCGAACCAGGTACTAGTGACATATGAAATTGAACGTCCTACGTATCTACACCAGCTGATTTAATGAAGGTTGATGCTTGATAGCCAGTAAATAAACTTCTCTTTTTAAACAAACTATTGGCATTTGAACACAAAGGTTCAATTGAGTGGGTTTGCCTTGCCCCAAATGGTATAAGAGGTGTGGGGGTGGTGTGGATGCTGGATTCTTGAATAGATGTTGCATTGTTTTGTAGTGACAGGCAATCTGGCAATGATAAAGTGTATTCCCCATATTCTGTTTATAACAGGTACGGTAGTTCAGACTACGGTATATGTCGGTTTCTTACAGTCTAGTATTTGTCTCTATTTACTAAAGGTAGTTTAGATTATAGTATTTGTCTGTTTATTGCATGTAGTCTAGATTACAGTATCTGTTTATTTCAGGTAGTCTAGATTACAGTATTTGTCTGTTTATTACAGGTAGTCTACACTATAGTATTTGTCTGTTTATTACAGGCAGTCTACACTATAGTATTTGTTTATTACAGTCTAGACTATAGCTTTAGTCTGTTTATTACAGGTGCTCTAGACTACAGTATATGTCTGTTAAATTTAAGCAAGGGCGGATTGTCGGATGATAGATTAAATTATCTAATAACTGAAGCACCAGAACAAAGTATTATTTTATTAGAAGATGTTGATGCTGCCTTCATTAGTCGAGATCTAGAGAAAGAAAGTAAGTTAATGTCAAATGTTTCTTATGAATGTAACAATTTACTGTGATTAAAACAATTGAATGGAGCTGATTGTCTTTTAAGGTATTTAAATGGCGATGTCAACAAACCAGTGCCACCTATATAAGTGTTATGTAAATTCTTTTAGTAGTTCTCTTTTAAATGCTAAGTGGGTAAGACACTGACTCGCTAGACTGGGGGTTGGGTGTTCGATCCCTGCATTGCCCAAGAAAATTCATCCAGATTTTCCAGTGTGGTTTCTCCTTGTCAGTGATGCAGGATGGAGGGCCTGACAAGTACAGCTGTCATGGGATGAAAAACCCGAGGTCCCATGTACACATTGGCGTGCATTTAAAAGATCACTTGGCAGTTTCAATTCGATAAGCGTAGCTCTGCTGCCCGGACAAAATTGCCCTGATGGCGTATGCCAGTTTTCATTAGCCCATTTAATTTTTCTTTTGAATATAAATAATCAAAGTCGGGAGATTATATAGCCTACTGTTGATATTTTTAATAGGCCTAACTTATTTGATTACATTTTAGCGTGGATTAAACTTACATTATGTAGAAGCTAAAAAATCTGCCTATTGCTGGTCTTTATTTTGACTTCAAATGTTATATAAACTATTACATGTATTTAAACATACATTCTGCAAGAGCTAAATCTGCCTATTGCAGGTCTTTCTTTAGGCCTGAAATGTTATCTAAATTATAAATTACATATTAATTAACTTTACTACTTTCAATAGCATCGCTAGCCTGCAATCTTTGGTGGATTATGATCCGATTTACTGCATAACTTTCCTGCTTGATTTAATTATTAAATGGATATTCAAGGCTATGCTTTTTACCTTACCGACATTAGTCATGATGATCAAGGCTAGGCGGAAATTTCACTTGCTAATTTTCAGTTCACAATCATAGGGGTCAATTTGACTGAAATTTTCATCAAATTGCCTTTACATTATCTAGATTTTAACCATTAGCCGAAATGAAAAGAAATAAAATGGGGTTTAACGTCCTACTCTTCTGCACCTAACCATCAGAAGCCTCTGATTTTAAGTAGATTAGAGTGTTTTGGCCATTTAATGAATAAATTTAAAAATGGAGAAGCAAGACTCAGTTTATAAAATAATCAGTACTGTTGTTAAGATAATATACAATCAATGCACACATCTTGTCAAAACTCCAAACATTGATAACTTGTTATGAATAAAGTAATTTGAAGGAAATTTTCAATATATTGATTCAGTATTTTCCTTTTCTGAACTATTATATTATAGCAAGAATGGCCAGCTCTTTATCTAAATTTGACATCTTGAACCTTTGAGAAATAAGATATTGTCAAAAATAAAAATGGTAATCAGTGAAAATTGTTTATCCTGATTTGTTTTGATAAAAGAAAGGCCTATGTGATTAGTATAATCAGAATAATACTCTTGATGTACTTTTGGCTTAATTATAATTGCCTTGTCATATCCTTGGTATTATATACTGTAATAAAAGCTTATGCTGATTATTTATGATTATACTTTGTGTAGATCCTATAGCTTATCAAGGTATGGGACGTCTAACATTCAGTGGTTTATTAAATGCCTTGGATGGTGTAGCATCAGCAGAAGCTAGAATTATTTTTATGACAACTAATTATTTAGACAGGTAGGTTGTAGTTTATATAATAACAGAATGTACTCACAATAGAATGCTGCAAATAATTTCCCTTTCATTATTTAGAATTTAGCAAAACCTTGTATTGTACTGATTAACTCAAGTTTTAGCAGGCACTTTAGATCATCAGATCTGTCATTAGGTTGAGTGCCGTGGTTTCAAACCAGACTCATCTTTGAAGGGTAGGGTCTTCGAACTGCTTGATGCCATGCCATTTTGAATAAAAGGTGCACCATATTCCGCAATTAATCTAATCTGGTTTGAGTTGAGTGAAGGCTGAATCCTAATTTCTCCCTCTTGAATGTTGAAGTGGTTTGGGCTGAAACTCAGCGACATAATGTAACACCTAAATTCTAATTGATCTCTCGTACATTCAAGTGGTATGGACTGCAACCCAGGGACATAATGTAATGACAATTCCTGATTTTTCTCTCTCATACGTTGAAGTGATATGGATTGAAACTTAGGGACATAATGTTACGCTGAGTCCTAATTTCTCTCTAGAACATTGAAGTGGTATGGACTGAAACTCTGGGATATAATGTAATGCTGACTTCCAATTTTTCGCTCTTGAATATTAAAGTGGTATGGATGGAACACAGGGACATAATGTTATATTCAGAGGACATTGTATTCATGAGTAATACATTCAAGTTGAAATTTTTATTTTATTTTGTAGATTAGATCCAGCATTGATTCGACCCGGTAGAGTAGATGTTAAAGAACTTATAGATTATGCAACAGAATACCAGTTACAACAAATGTTTCAAAGATTTTATCCAGAGCAATCCAAAGCTACATCACAGGAATTTGCTCAAAAAGTTAAAAGCCATGGAAAAAATGTCAGCATTGCCCAAATTCAAGGTTTATTTATGATGCATAAAAACAGTCCACAAGATGTCTTAGCTAACACCCATCAAATATGGACATCGTAGCAGTAATTAAATTCTTGTAGGAAGTATTAAATTATAGCTGTTCAATGTACATTTAAAGGACAATATTGGTGTCAGTCATTATCACTCATGTTTTCCTTTTGCGTTCATCACTTCTGATTTATGAAACCTCTATCGTAGCAATGATCTCTGTGTTAAAATTATATTTAGAATGTGTTTAACCAGTTCTATCACATATGTGATAATGACTGACACCAATATTGTCCTTTAATTAAAGTGGATATATTATTCAGAGGTGCGTGTAAATGTGATACTGTAGAAAGAATTAGATAGAATTTTGTACTGACACGAAATATTTAAATATTTGCCAAATCAATAAGTTAAAGGGATTTTTTTAAAATGAAAAAACCACTGTAGATTTTGTTGTATGTATGGTAAATCATATTTGACAAAATGCCATGTTAAATGAAAATATTTGGAAAATGTTATTTTGTTGGTTTATTAAAAGTTTGTGTCAAGTGTTATTTTCAGCAACTTGATATACAGGAAGAATACAAAGCTGGTGAGAGGGAGGTATAACGTCCACTTGACACAAACTATGTCATTTTGGGACTAACATGCAGTTCAATTTTATTTCCATAATTCACTTGCGCATAGGGGTCTTTATCAGTAGGGGTAGGAAACTGGAGACCGAGGAGGAAAGCCATGTTGTTGAACAGGCGACCCACCTCCTTTTGGGAAATTGAAACCACACCACTCGACTCAACAACATACCTTTTGTTCGAATAACACATGTTGATAAACCATTGGGCCAGTTATCACAGATTATATTCAATAAGTTAGGTAGATCAGCATGGTTGAATGCTATAAAATTCTTCCAATTTGAATTAATTTTTGCACCGTTACCATCCCACCAGTGCCAGTAGCTTTATGAAAGGGGGGACAGCAAGGACACTACAGGATGTTACTTTGTCAAAGAAGCTATAACACCAATTCAAAAACTCTCAAGGTTTGTAGTTATTTCAAGGCTTCTGTCGCAGGAAACAGAAAATCTGCTTAAAATTTATGCATGATAAGAGTTCTGTCTTATGGCCAAGTCAGACAGGCAGGTGTGAAATGATAAAGCTTTAACCTATAGAGCATTTATAAGTGGTGGTGAAAGGGGTAATAACTCTGCCAAACTCGATGCATAACTCTAAATATGGATAGTGCTCCTTATAACTTGCCACCAACTCAAGGAGGATTAGGCAAAACAATTTTAAAAGCTGTTCGGTATAGAGCATTGGCAGAATTGTGAGCAGACAGAGGTGACTTATACTTGCACATACAATGTTGGCGCATCAAAATAAAAGTGATATTTCCTCCAATGTTTTTGTAGTTCCATTGTTTACTCCCTTCTACATGTTATCATAATGCCCCATCAGATCATTTTTTAACCAAGCTTACCAGGACTTCATATATAGACCCAATAAACAATCCTTGCTAATTTGAAAACAAATCATCAAGAACACTGACCTGTGGGGTGTTCACAAGAAATTATCAGCGGACCTACAGATAACGGATACAGGTGACAACTGTATACATTCACATTAAATGAGAAATAATCACCAAATCACATATATTTCAGCAAGATAAAATAAATTTATTTTTACAACAATATATATATTTTAACGTTTTAGAAAAAAAAAAGGTGTTCCAAGGAAAATTAAATATTATTCAGCATTGTGTTACGGATAAAATCGATATTTTTTTTTATCTAAATAAGCGATATAAAATGCATCAAAACATCTCCCTTCATCCAATTCCAGGAAAAAATTAATATTATACATAGTCAATACACTTTGGAATATTACCATATAAGGGAATCAGGGTTTGAAATAATTTGTAGACGAGAAGTTGGTTTTATTTTAATCTGGTGATGGATACAGCGGGTGAGCATATCCCTAACCTTTCATCTGCTAAATTACTACATGTGCTTTGCCAGCCACCATTTTCCCTTGTGCATCCCCATCCTATCTTTTTTTTTCTCAAAAATCTGTTATTTAAATTTATACAATTTTAGTCAAAATATTCTGTCACTGGGATTTTTCGAATTGGGTTGATTCAATTTTTCTGCCGTTATTATTTGATTTCACCGCCTCCTAGATCGCCTGGTAGGCGTTTCTGGAATCTCACTTTCCACATCATCTGAGTCCTGCACTGATTCACGTCGTGTTTTCTTTTTAACAGATTTCTTAACGGTTTCCTCTTCTTTTTGTTGAGCACTTTTCATTTTAGCCAAAACCATTCGAGCAGCAGGGGTTAATTTTTGTTGACTCTCCTCTGACTTTTTATCAGCCGCCTTTGATTTTCCTTTTTTCTGAAAGCAAAGAACAACTCTTTTACAGAATAGTACCTTCAATTACCCAAACAAATTACCTTTAGACATCACTTGGATGTCTAACACTATTTTGAAGTAATCAGTATTACGATTGGTTGACAGAACGAGAGAGAGAAATGGGATTTAACGTCCACTCGACACAAACTAGGTCATTTTGGGACTAACATGGTTCAATTTTATTTCAACCTTACACCGGAGGACCCGTTGAAAACCCATTTGATTGGACAGGCGACCGTATTCCTTGTCACCTACATCCTGTGGGAATCTAAATCACGCCAGTTGACTCAATGACAGACCTTACGATAAGCGCACATGCACCATTCAACCATCCAAATCTCCCTTGAAAGAAGGAGGAGCCACTTTCCAGTCCATGACCGTTGATCCTACCTTTTATGCAGAAAGGTTTCTTTTAAATCCGATTGAATCGAAGACGTTAGATCATCTATGGTTGTTACTTTCGTTTCTTAATTAAATGTTTTCACAGACTATAATTCAGACCTTTAATCCCATGACAAGCGTATAATCAACTCTCTAGACCATTGGATGGCTGAGATTTAGATGGATTAGGCCACCGGATGGCCGGGATTTAAATGGATTAGACCATTTGATGGCCGAGAGTTAAATGGAATAGAACACCTGGATTGTCAACTACCATTGCTACAATAATAAACAATTTATTCTACATCTTGTCCACAAAACTTCAAACAATCATAACTTCAGAATAAATTCTTTTGAATGAAACTTTCAATATATTAAAACAACAAGCCCTTAATCTAACTCTTACATAACACATCTTTAAATGTTTAATCAATTTGTGTATATGTACTTTAGCATTGATTTAGTCGTGAAATTTTTGTTCAGGAAACGCAAATGACTATCCCTGGCTCAAACTTAATGCACCTAATTGCATCAATTTAGGAACTCACTACAAATCAAAACTACTTCTGCAACTAATGCTACCGACCCGTTCCCTTTAAAAACCAGCTTGCAAAATTTTAACAAAGTACAAACCTTTTTTTCTGTAGAAGCTTTCACTGAATTATCGGTATCTTCTGTATTGTCTGATTCTTCTTCTGTGTCAGATTGTTTTGAACTTTGACCTTTGACCTTTTGTGTCTTATTATTGCCCTTCATGGCAGCCATTACTGCTCTCTGTACTGGTGTTAATATAACCTCCTTATCTTCTGGTATATCTTCCATTGTAGAAGTATCTTTACTAAATCCTACCTTCTATAATTATAAGCAAAATATTATATAAATCAATTACAAATAAACAGAAATCGTTGTGCTGCAAACAGTCATATGGTATTACATTATCAACATTTTAAAATGTCTAAATTTATTTGCAGAGCGTTCACAAGGTGCACAAAGTGAAACAAGGGCCATAACTCTAGAAGTAATTTACAGAAATTACTAAAATTCAATAGACTTATTCGTTTCACTAATTAAAATAACGCATATAAATTTCACAATCAAATGTCTGGTGCTTTGTGTCAAAAGTTGCTTGTACAACACCCCACAAAAATAGATAACAAACCTCATCTCTCAACCCTCCGTGTTTCGAGATAAAAGATGGCCCTATATAGTTCAACGTAGCACTTAATTAGAACTAAAGTTATCGTGTCCCAAAGCATCAACCAATGAAAATTGCTTATGTCTGCTTACGCTAAGCAGAAAATGCTCATCTTCAATCTAAATGCTCATCTTCAATCTTCATCAAGGCATTGACCTAATAAAAACCTACACCAGATAAACGGACAAACTCATTTTAATAATCTTCTGCTATCTTCGAAAGGCGGGAGACAAAAAACGAAACGAAATAAAGATCTGTATTTTAATCAGATTGGCAAAGTAAGTAAAACAATATAAATATTTCAAGTTTTAACAACTTACAGTAGTTGATAATATTGATGATCGTCTACGTCTAGATGGTGTACTTTGAACTGAATTTTCACTGTCTTCAGTCGATTCTTCACTAATTTTACTACTTCTGCTTGATTTCTGTTTATATTGTAAACAATACAAAATTATTTGGGAAAAAACATTGATATACACAGATATCTTCATTCTTGAATAACAAAATAAAATGAAATAAAATGAACATCCCAGTCCGCTACTGTTCTGGACTGACTGCGCAAATGAAGAGAGGCACACGTCTTACAGTGTGCTTTTTCCCAATGTCAACTGTCAAATATTATTAAACATACATTATGCAAGAGCAAAATCTGCCTTAGTAGGTCTTTCTTTAGGCCTGAAATGTTATAAAAACTATTAATTAGACATTAATAAACTTATCCAGACCATAATCAGCTCTCGATGTCAAGGCTAGTCTGCGATATTTGTTGGATTGTAGTCCGACTTTCAAAAAATCTTTCCTACGTGATAACCGATTAAATGGACAATCAAGACTATTGGTTTTGTCTTACCGACTTCAGTAATGATGATCGATGCTAAGCGGAACTTTCGTCCACTTAGTTCTCGGTTAATAGTGGACCAATTTGACTGAAATTTTCAGCAAATTGCCCTTACATTATGTAGTTTTTAACTATTATAGTGAGAACTGACAACTCGTTATCTAATCTACCATAATGTATCTTTAATTTACATGCATACCAATGTGTACACGGGATCTCTATTTTTGTACCATGCAAACAACTATCCGTCGTCATTTAACTGACAAAGGCGGAATGACCTTTTTAGGACATCATCAGGATTCAACACAGGACCTCCAGGTTACAAGTCCATGTCTTACTCACAGAGCCACCACGGCTCCCAATATAAAGAGAGTATAAGTTACTAACAGATAACCCAGCACTGCCCAGGCTGTGCCTGTAACTCCAGAAATGGTAGGCCAATGCCACCAAGGCTGTAGAAGAAAACCTTCTCCTTGTCACGTACAAGTGGGGAATTGAAACCACACGACAAGACATTATGATCTAACTCACATGTTAAACCATTTAACACCCAAACCCCTATTTAAGTGATACCCTTCAGAATGTTCTAGAGAAGATCACCGTGAAACTTTGCCCAAAACAGATGATATATATACATACGGAACTAGTTGTAAGAGAAGATCGTCTAGGTTTAGTTGGTGTGGCTTGTACTGAATCTTCACTTTCTTCATTTGTATCATCACTCATTCTCATCGATTTCTATTAAATAATTAATAAATATTACATATCAGTTCTTCATCTAAATCTTACTTAAGATATCTTTAATAAAACAAATTAAACGAGCCAACAGTGAGTTTGATGTCCCCCGCCGAAATAGCAAAATAAATAGATGACACACATTAATTAAAATAGCATTATGCAAGAGCAAAATCTGCTTATTACAGGTCTTTCTTTAGGCCTGAGATGTTATCTAAATAATCAATTAGACATTAATTAACATATCCAGACCATAATAAACTCTTTATGTCAAGGCTAGCTTTCGATGTTGGCGGATTAAATTCTTATATGCCGCTTAATGGCCGTTGATAATTAAATCAATCAAGTGGATAATCGAGACTATGCTGTTTATATTAATGATTTGAGTAATGATGACCGAGGCTATGTGAATATTTCAAACGCTTTTTTCTCAGCTAATATTGTATCAATTTGACTGAAATTTTCAGCAAATTATCTTTACACTATCTAGTTTTTAACTATTATAGTGCGAACTGCCATCTCTTTATCTTATCTCCCATAATTTAACTTTAATCACACATATTTTTGTTCAAAAGTATGGAGCAATCAAACTATACACTAAGTTTCATCACTCTCTTTCACATAGAATCAAGATCATCGACCAATGACATTGATTAGCTCTGCTTAGCTTCAGCTCGAAATGTTAACCATTGAGCTCAGTCAAGACATTCACCTATAGCTAATGAACATCAACATCACATCTAACATATTACCTCTATTAAAAGCAAAGTGGTTATGTTCCTAAGTCTTGATCAATCAAATTGCTTACAGTACACGTCAGGCGGAAGTATGAAAATCCTCTGTGGTCCGACCTGGGCGGAATTGAAAAATCGTGGACTACAGGCTATTAATCCGCTCAGGTCCCGCTGTAAATTCCGCTCTAAATTTCCGCCGCGAATTTGAGTAAACCGCCGACCACCGCGGATTTGTTAAACCACAGACTTCCGCGGAATTGTTAAACCACCGACCCCAGCGCGAAATTTAATGTTATGAAATTATTGTTACACGTATGCTTTACATTGTATTCGTATCCATAATTCAGTAGTCCAATCCCGAAAACAACATTATCGGCATGCTTTTAAAACTCTGAAATAAAATATTTGCCTATATTATCGATGTCGGCATCGACGTATAATTTACAACATCGCATACTCGTTTGTTACATGTACGGCATATATAACAAACCTTACAAAAAAACACATGGACGAATATTCGTAAATAGGTATTATTCGGCTTTATTTAACGTCCGCTTGACTGTCCATTAATTGACACATGTGCGTAGTCTGTATTCCGTTACTGTGTTTTTGTTTTGGATTTTGTTTTAAAACAACAATGTGCTTCGAAAGCCGTTTACCTTTTATGAATGTCGGCAAAAAATAAAGCAAAGTGAGTACACTCATTGTTACAAAGCCGTGGTTTCAATCCGAAACATGTTGACATTGTTATTACAAGTGGTTCTAGAGCCTCCATTCAAATAATTAAAAAAAAGTGAGCAACACTCTCACTTTTAAAGCCGTGGTTTCAATCCGAAACGTGTTGGTATGGTAAGTGTTTATTCTATTAAAATATTGTTTTATTAGACATAACAATAAATCACAAAAATGGAATATTAAAAACAGGCAAATATGCGATACAAGGATGCGGGTCAGTTCATCCCATGACCGGGTTGTTTCATCCCAACCTAATTTATTATAGGGATGTTTCATCCAGGTCTGTTTCACCCCCTTGTTATTAGAATAGCAGTTTATTAACTGAGTTGTACTTATTGTTAAATAAACTGTTTAACACTTATTTTAAATCGGTAAATCACACCTCAAGAAATATCTTCAGATTTAATTCCCAAATGAATGAAATGCCTCAATCTCATGTTTTTAAGCACACATCGCCAAAAGTCACAGTCAACCTTACTGAACACATGTACATTAAAACTATCAGTCGGATAATACTGTGATGACCTTTTCATTTAGGCACCAAGGAGTCTGAGTCAATGAATACTGTCAATCAAGTTTCCAAATTAGGTGAATTCACACGTGCCATCAAAAGGATTTGATAATTGACTGTAATAGATTCCCCTTTAACAACAAATTGTTACCATGTCGTGGTCTTGTAAACAATATTAGGGTTAGGGTTCATTGGTCCACCGATATCTATTATATTAGGGTTAGGGTTTATTCAAGTTTATTGATACCCACATTTATAGTATTTCTTATAGCTGCAGACTAGTGCACCCGCGGACGAGTGAGACGCTCCCAGTGTATTTTTTTAATTTGGCACAAAAATCATCCCTCATATCGCACCAAGCCCCTTTAACTAATGCATGCTTTTGTTGTGAGGCATTTTCCTTTGTACTCTTTGATGCGACAATTAATTACTATTAATTTTAGTTCCGTCCGGACAAGACTCGATTCATAAGATCTGGTTCTTAGGTGTTTTATTGAAAGCTTCATCGATATGTTCACTGGAAAAATGGAATTTAATATTTGTTTCTGTGATAATTATTGGAAAGAAACCGAACCGGATTATTATTTAGGATATTTATCGTCAACTGTATAAATACGGTAAGCAGTTTGTGTGTTGCTTTTATAAGTTATTAAAGTATAAAAATAAATATATACAAAACGCTTAAATTACTCTCCGTACTTAAAGCTAAGGGTGCGAATTGCTACTTAAATAATTTTTCAGAACCAGAATTCATAAATTGTCGATGTCGACACGTAATGTACTAAACATTACTGAATAACCTTAAATCAATTGAACACGGGTAAAACTGCATGCTTTCTGATATGGTTGGATTATGCCTACGTGTGAATATGGGTGTATGCGTTTCTTTGATCTGTTATATCACGGGATAAGCCTGTTATTGAAACCCAACTGCTTGGAGATGGTTTTCATTTGTAACCGATATCCTATACATTTAGTGAAATGCTGAAGCAATTATAGTTTAAATATAACCTTTGTGTGTAAAGTATTACTATTGGACAGACTGTTGTATTATCAATATGGAAATTTCTATCTTACGTGACGCGTTTTTCATCTTCTTTTTAATATTTTAACAGACTTATTCATGTAATTTGTTAGTAAATCATCATAGCCAGTTCTCGTTTTTCAGCCATTTTTATAAATTTAGTGCAGTATTTGATTTGATCAAATCGTTTAATTATGTTTCAACTTATTAGGAAAAGGAGACTAATCATATTCCAATTCCGCTACATGAAGTTTTTGCGGGCCGACTATATTTATTTGGGACTATAATCCGCCGCGGTTTTTATACTTTCGCGGACTATAATCCGCCACGGTTTATATATTTTCGCGGACTATGATCCGCCGCGGTTTATATATTTCCGCCGCGTTTTTTCCGCTCAGAATGACGATATTTTCGCGCACTGCAAATGAAAAAACACCGCGATTCTTGAGCGGAAAAATCGCGGACCAAGGCCTATTTTAATACCTCCACCTGACTAGTAGTGTATCACTCCTTAGCCTAAGCAGAAAATTCTCACTATCAAACTTAGTCAAGGTAATGATATAATAAATCTATATTCTGAGTTTCATAGCTCTCATTTTTTTATAACCAAAGTTGCTTATCTCTACTTACTGTAAGCAGTAAATGTTCACCCTCGAACTCCATCAAGGCATTCACCCAATGAACACCTACACTGATGTCCATCCATCAAGATATCGACCTAATAAACACCTACACCAAGTTTGAACATTCTAGCTCAATTAGGAGGAGAGTTATTGTGTCCCAAAGAGTGTGACGGACAGACAGAAGGACAGACAGACAGACGAACTCATTTTAATAGTCCCCCACTTTAATCGAAAGGCGGGGGACAATTAAAGGGACAACATTATCAATTCAAATTGGTTGATTCATGCCACTCTCTTTATGTGACTGTAACAGAGAGAGAAATGGGGTTTAACATCCACTCTAAACAAACTTTTCTAAAACAGGGCCTAAAATAAATGTGAACTAAAAAGAGGTGAAAATGAATTAAAGAGAGAATCATGTTGTAGTTACCTTTACTGGTTGAACAGATGAACGTCTTTTTCTGGTTGATATAACTGATTCATTATCATCTACCATTTCACTCTCTTCAGTACTATCTTCAGTAGCTTTCTATTGATAAAAAATAATCAAATAAACAATCTTAATAACAATATTGGAGCCACGGTGGCTAAGTGGGTGAGAAGACACTGGCTTACTAAACTGGAGGTCTCAGGTTCGTTTCTGGTGTTGGCCGAGAAAGTTCATCTGGATTTTCCAGCGTCAGTGGTGAACAAATTGGCGTGCACATCAAAGATCCCTTGGCAGTTGGATTTCGATATAAGAGTAGGCCTTAGTGCTGCTGTACGGAGAAAATTACCCTCATAGCACACTGTGTAGCCTATGCCTGTCTGCATTGTCCCAGTAGGAACAGAACAGTACAACATTAAACCCCATTTCATTTCATTTCCAATATCAATAGACCTGATAGGATCACAACGATTACTCCACAATTAAAACCATGGTATTAATCATAGCAAGAATCGTTATAGTGCGAACCTAGCATTATAGAAAGGGCTTGAATCTAATCAGAAACATCCCAATGACAACAAATTCTCTTACCCTTTTCTTAGTTACAGTTGATTTCTTTTTATTTACTGGTGCATCAACTGTATCATCAGTATCATCATTATCAGGTTCATCACTTTTCTTAGTTCCTTTAGATTTCTTTTTATTTACTGGTGCTTCAACTGTATCATCAGTATCATCATTATCAGGTTCATCACTTTTCTTAGTTCCTTTAGATTTCTTTTTATTTACTGGTACATCAACTGTACTATCAGTATCATCATTATTAGATTCATCACTTTTCTTGCTCTTTACCATCTTCTTTACCTACCAGTAATAATAACAATAAAAGACATTTATTAGATAAAGATGGCTTTGTTGAGAGTTATGTATCATTACCTCTGGAGGAGTCAGAACATACTGATGTTACCTGAGTGAACATTCCGTAATTGAATTCCTGTAAAAGGAGGGTTTTCAGGCTGTAACACATGAAATTATCTCAACCAAATATGAGAGCTCTTTAATTACGCAATATAAGACACATAAGAGAAATGTAGATCATAGCGAGCACACACATGCCTATCTAAAGACCTGTCTTTAAATATGCAAACACCTGCGTAAAACACAAGGTTTAATGATAAATCACATGGTAAAACAGTTTTATTTCCCAAATTTTGATTTAACATGTATGTGTCATATAAAACCTGTACGTTAGTCCTTGATTATACTCCTTTTGGTGCGATTATCGCAACCAGCGAGAAAACACGCCAATTAAACAATACAAACAATTGACATTAATTTTTTACCGGTTGGTTAATTAACACACCTCAACAGAAACCGCATCGTCGCACAGTTTTTCACCCCTACCGTTAATTGATCCACCTCTCAGACAGTTTCACACCCTTATTAATTAATGCACCTTATTTACAATTCTAACATGTTAATAACGAGAAATAGTCAGGAAATTAATGTTCTTGCTGTAGACATACAAATAACACGCGAAACAGAGATTTATATACGGGCATGTACATATCAACCCTTTAGTAGTTCTCAGTGTCTGTTATAATAAACTGAATCATTATGTAACAATTACAACAAGTACAAACCGGTTTTATCTGTGCAGATATACGTCTGCTTCTGGTGGTTTTGGGTGATTTTCTCACTGCTCTCTTTCGGGTTGGTTTTCTAACTTCAATAGCATCATTACCTTCATTATCATCTTCTTCTTCTTCATAATCTTCTTTTTCATCTTTCTCTGTTTCTTCTTCAACAGTTCCTCTCTGAAAATAAAATATCAATTCAATTATCACCACCTTTAAAAGCCATACATCGATTGTTTTAGATGAAATTAGATACAATCCAGACGTCTTTTAAAAAAAACTATTTTGAAACTGAGCACGTTTTTTTTTATCAGATACATTAAAACTATTTAGCTATAGGCTATCTTTGATCATTGTTAACTTTAGGAGGCCATTAAAAATCACAACACACCAAAGATTGTCTTTTTCCTTTCACTGGATGAGGAGTTGTAACATAGGTCCTTCTGCGTTTGGAACTAGAAACTATTGGTGTTGAAGGATCATTGCCATCAGCGTCATCATCATTATCACTATCATTCTCATCACTACTGCTCATTTGTCTCTTTTTGCCTCTTTGAGACACCTTAGTAAAGTTATTATTGTTACTCTGAGATATGTGGGAACTTGTGGATGCTTCATAATTATCATCGTCATCCTCAACATCATCTTCGCTAGTTTCATCATCAGAGTGAATTGTATTCTGTCCAAATTTTACAAGACTTCGACGAAACGTTCTTGGTTTGGGTGATTCATTTTCTGGATGCAGAGCTCTACGAGTTAATCGTGCTGGTTTAATAATCCCACGAACAGCTTCAGGAGTACGAACTTTATCTGAAACAAAGGGCTTATCTAATGAGACGGACTCAACCTTTGCAAAATGGACAGCCTTTGATCTAGGAGTGTCTGGTGAGTTATCTAATGAAATGCCCGTGGATCTCTGGGACAGCGATATACTTGATGCTACTGCTTCAGAGGACTTGACTTTTGTTTTTGCTGATTTGGGAGTATCAGGGAATGAACCTGTTGTGGAATACGTCTGAGTGACTATTCTTGTCGTTTCAATAACCTCCACTTGTTTCTTCACAGGTTTCAAGATTTTAGACGTTTTAGCTTTGGGAGTTTCTGGTAATGATGTTGGGGTTGATATTGCTGGAGAAATTTGTGTTTCCGTCAGAGAAAATGTTGGTTTAAGTATTTTAGGGCTAAGCGAATCCTTTCTCTTAGCCTCCATACTTTCTTGTACAGCTCGAGCAGTTGGAGTCAAGATTTGTGGACTTTTAGTTTCTCCTTGCTTCGGCGATGATTGCTGCATGATCTTAACAGTACTAAATGATTTTTCTTTTTGTTTTTTGGCTTCCATACTTTCGTGTATTGCTCGCATGGTTGGTGTTAAAACTTGCGAACCTTCTTGCTTGGATGATGGAACTTGACTAGGTGATTTTTCTTTTCGTTTTTTAGCTTCCATACTTTCATGTAATGCTCGCATGGCCGGTGTTAACACTTGGGAACCTTCTTGCTTGGGTGACTGAACTTGTATAATCTTAACAGGACTAGATGATTTTTCTTTTTGTTTTTTGGCTTCCATAGTTTCTTGCATCGCACGCATGGTTGGTGTCAAAACTTGAGGACCTTCTTGCTTGGGTGATTGAACTTGTATGATCTTTACCGGACTGGGTGATTTTTCTTGCCTTTTTTTCTTATCCTCATCTTTTTTCATCTGTTCACTTTTCTTGGCCTCTAAGGTAGTTTTCATAGCCCTGGCTGTCGGTGTTAAGACTTCCGAAGTTCTAGGGTCGTTTCGAGAAGTTGTGGGTGGTGTTGAAAATGTTTGTTCAATCTCCATTTGATGATGATCAACTACAGTTTTTACAGAAGGAGATTTCTTTTTAGTGTCTACATATGCTTCCATTTTATCCCTTACAGCACGAGCAGCAGGAGTTAGTTTTTCTGTTTTCAACCTGTCTGACTCCATTTGAACGTTAGAAAGGACCGGGCTATGTATATTTGGTTTGAAACTTTGAGATGATTGGGAATAGTCTTGCCTTGTTTCAAAATTTGTAAAACTTGTTTCCTCACTGACAGTAAACTTTGATTTTGATGTATTTTCATTTGAATTTAACAATGCTACATTAGATGGCTTATCATCCATTCTGGTCAAATTAGGGCTAACGTTCTTTCTTTCCAAAAATGTTGAAACTTTAATTTGTTTTGCAGGATTCTGTGCTGCTTTTTTAGCCTCCATCTTGGCCATAAACGTCCTGGCCGTTGGTGTTAACATTTTAGGTTTTTCATCTTCCTTGGGTTCATCAAATCTTTTGATGAACCGTGTCTGAAAAAGAAATGATTAATTGAATAATTAATTGAGGTTATGAATTTGAATTCAACCAGAGCATAAATATAGGGATGACTAATGAAGACGGGCATTATGCAAAACAGTCACTTGCAAACTTCCCCAAGGTCACAAGATGCAAACAAGGTCAAGGCACATGATTGTTGCTGACGATTGTGGGTTAGGGCTAGGTCATGTGTTAGTAGTAGCACTTGCCCCATTTTCACTTAGGGCTAGGCCTTTGGTTAGTGTTAGCACTTGCCCTATTTTCATCTCGTGACCTCTGATGAAATCTGCAGGTGCCCATGTGACATAGATTTAACCTTTCATGTACTCTTTAACTAATAATAGGCCTACTCACAGGACTAAAAGCAGGAGCAACCGGTGATTTATTTGTCTTTGCCTTTACAATTCTTCTCGGGGTCACAACCACTGGTTTACTACCACTGCCAGTTTGTGCTGTTTTCATTGAACTGTTCTCTGATACACTCAATGCATTTCCCAGATCTAAAATGCCTTGCCGTAGTTTAGAAAATTCATTCTCAATTTCAATATTTCTGTTTTTCGTCTGTGGTGTTTCTTTTTCTGTGGCAAGTCTGATCATTTCTTTTTTCAACAACTCCAGCTTCTGAGCTGGGGTCATTGTATTTGAAAGTCGACTATACATCTTTACAGTTTATTTCTTGACAAGTAGGCTGATTACCATTTCTTCAATAGAATAAAAACAAATCATAGAATTAAAATTCTAAATGGCATGGACAGTATTTCCCATACAAACATATACATGTGTAGTGGCTATGTCTCCAGAGTTAGGTCTAAAATGTTGTATTTCCTTGAAAAAATCAACTTTGTGAATTACCAAAGCATAATTACAATCTTTAAACCAAAATATATATGATATTGTTTTATGGTTAGTTATGGATTATTGAAACTATTGTTGAGTCTCTACTGTGTAAAATCTATGAAATTGACAATCTAATTAAAATATAGATCTATATTTCGTTTCGTTTTTTATACTTTCGATGGCCTACACTCATGTAGATCTAACTAGTTTTAGTGGAAGCTCACGTTCTATGACGTCAGGTATCAAGCACGGGACATTTGACCCGATAACGTCAGTCATTCGATTAACCAATTAGCGATCGCCATGCTTTTCAAAATCCACTTTTGTTTTGTTATGATTTCTATCCGCTGGTGTTTATAGTATAGACGTCGTTGGCTGGTAATATCTACCCACAGTTCCACGCATAAAAAGGTCAAACGGTCGATTCGACAGACCATTTGATTGGCTGACCCCTCATTTCAGCCAGAACACAAGTTAAATAACAAGTCCTCCAGATCCAAGAGTAGTGAAGACAAGTAAAAATGAAATTTTGAACTATAAAAAACGAAACGAAATTGGATCTGTGTTTTAATCAGATTGTGAAATTGAGGCAGGTAAAGGTAATTTATTAACGAGATACAGTTTTGTTGAATTAATAAACTGGCAAATAACTAGCTTTTGCTCCTTATTTCCGTACTGGACTACTAGGTGTTTAGCCCAATATTTGTAGTTACCTACATATAGACTGTTCTAAATTTAAACCATTAAAGGGCTATGTACACTGACTAACATATTTTTTACAGAAATATTTAAGAAAATCTTTAGAAATTAGTCAACCTGATTGAAACACAGATCCTATTTCATTTCCATAAATCAATATCTGGTGCCATAGGGTTAAAAGCCGCTCGTATGACCTCTGGCTCTGACACGACCTTCCAGTACAATTTGTCAGATCTTCATGTAGAGTAGGCCATCGAAAGTATAAAACAAACGAAACAAAATAATAGATCTGTATCTTAATCAAATTGGAAATAGGCCTCCATCGATCATACTCCACGCAGTGTTTCGTTTGATTAGAGCTAATCCCACTACTCACTGCTGTAAAGAGTGAACATTCTTGTTCTAAATTATGATCGGTCAGCAGTCCCATTAACAACCAGTAGCTGACAGCGTTACAAAGGCTATAGGCCTACTCAAGTGATAGCTTTGATTAAATGGGAAGAATAGACACATTCCCGCAAAAGTTCAAGAATCAGAAGCTAGTCCAGCAATGGCCAGAGAGGGATTTCTCAGGCCATTGCTTCAGGAATATGCCATCAATTTACATACATGATACTCCTACGTGTACAACGTTTTCAATGATTTTGATTCTTAACCTTTCTCTATGTGATGTTGAGCTCTCCTGGACAAATTTGCAAAACCCAGATACAACTTTTGGAGTATCCGCCGACGTTATGGTTTAGTACTCTTAGCCTATATGAATTTAAATTATGATAACTGTTACACTGAGTTAACACTGTACGGTACCGGTACCGTATCAAGTTTACAAGTTATGCCGTTGGCGTTGCATTTTCAAATTATTTTTTAGAATTTTTTTCAGTGTCACACGCGTCAGTTCCATGTTTAATTGACTTACACTTTTGAGTTTGAGTCATCTTAAATGATTAAACGGAAAACGTATTTGATTACGATCTTTTCAAATAAATAATCTAATCCGATTGCTTTCTAAAAAAAATAAAACACATTTTAATTCTACTTCCGTTTTCGTATCGCGGGAGAAAGATTTACCGGATTGACATACAGACTATAAATCATTTGAATTTCAAGCTCAGCATTTTGCTATTCGCAAATATTTCACCTCAAGATATGTGGATATAACATTCAAGAAAATAAAGTGTATTGAATTTATCGATAAAAGTAGACACCTTTTTGGGGAGTTGGAATTAATCCTTGATTTTTTAAATTTCAAACTTATTAGTCAATCCGTCAAACCGGAAATGCTCCTTCATTGGCGGAAGTTTCAAAGGAAAACAACCAGAAAAGTTTCAACGAAATTTTCCAGGAAAATATTATATCAAGACACAAATAATTTAAAATTGTAGGATATAATTTTGGCTACTTGATTTTTAAATTGTAGTTATAAAAATGCATAAAATTGAGAGTCTCTAGCAAGATAGGCCTAGGTAAAACAAAAAAAGGGAAACCTCTCTAACTGAACTCTTTTCGAATTTCAGACACAGAGTCTTTCTTGGGCTTAGGTCAAGGTGATTTCACTTTCAATCCAGGCAAGTTTCGAAAATGACTATTCATTGTTCTTAACAGCCTCTAAATTTTAATTATTCAACTGTTTAATAAGTTAGTTCCTTCTTGGCTTGAACGGTGGTCTTCATCCTAAAGCGGCGTTCACAGGATACAATCAACCGACATACAACCATCGGATGCAACCGTCGCATCCGACCAACTCATCAGACGAATGATCGGATGAATAGCTTGTTGTATGGATAGGATCAGTTCTATTCTCTTCCGACCAACTTATGCAATACCCAATCAAATTGAGTCATATTTTACGAAGTCATACGGTGTATGTATGACGTCACATCTGCCTTGACAACCAGAATTCCTGCTATCATAATGTCTTCTTCTGTCGCTTCGACATCCTCTAAAATGGACCTTAGCCTAACCGCCACTTAATTAGAGTGTCTAATAACTCTTTATCTGGAACATGAACTATTGTGGAACTCACGGCATCCTAACTACATGAAAACGGGGATGGGAAGTGTATTTACGGTACCCTTACGATTCGCGGTAGCCTAGATAAGCTCTCTGGCTAGGCTAATGTCGTGCACGCACCTATAGGCCTACGTTTTCTCATCAAAAGGGAATGTCTAGCCCACCTTCACTTTCTTTTTACATTGATATGTCTCCTCTTCGGCCTAACACAATATAAGTAGCTAATACAACTGTTAAACACTCTTCTTCAAGCAAAGCCATTATATTCAGTTACTAAGAACGAACAAATGACGCGACACGCAGGCGTGCATTTGGCGTCAATTTGTCATACAATGAATAGAACCATTGTATCGTGTAAACACCCTTCCAATATGTTACATCCGATGGTTGTATGGATTGGTTGTATCGTGTAAACGCCGCTTAACAGGCCTACTGCAATAGTAGGCCTATAAAATAAAGCAGCAATATCAATATGAAAATACCACTCTATCCCCACCTCTGTTCTAAGGCTATTTTTGAATCCTTACATTCTAGTTTTACCAAGATTCTGTTTTTTTTCCACCTATTCTTGCCACATCTAAGACAAATTTATAACACTTCACAACACTATTTTCAAGTAGAATTTTGCAATTAAAAAAACATGTGTTGTGTTCATTTTTGAGTCTCGTAATGACTGGCCAGTTCAAACATAAGCTTATCTTGTTTATGTTTGTCATTGCAAAATTCTACTTGAAAGAGAAAATATTTTTGAATTATTATAAATTTGTGTGAGGTGTGGAGAGATATGATTCCTTTTGGCAAACAACAATCATGGTGAAAAGATAGAAGGTGCCTATGTAAGGGTTCCAAAATAGCTTTAGAATAGAGTGCTGTGGGAGTAGAGCAGTGTTTTCATACTGCAGCTTAATAGGGATGCACAGGTACAGTCAAAGGATAGTGTCTGATTAGAAACCGTTCTTTTGTTTTCTGTGTTACTGGTTGGCCCTTTTTTCATAATCTGTCAATTGTCATTGACAAAATAATAAAGCACAAAAATAATGAATTTTATTTAATACTAATTACTAACCCAAAGTTTGAAGTTCAGACTAAGCTTATATATAATTATTTAGCACAATACAGTCCAACTTTCGTACCGGTACATTTGTCTACTTTTATCTGATGGTTGTTTTTCCTGGGTAATACACGTTACACTTTTTCTTTTGTACTGGTGCTGTCTGTTCTATGTGTACAATTGGGCCTTCACAGTACTACATGTCATGTAGCCATAGATTTCTGTCACCTCTGCTATTCTTCTCTTCTCAATCCCCATGTGACATGTAATACTAATGGTTTTTAATTCAGACTTATTATTGTTCAAGTTGTCACAGTGCTAGCCATGTGGGAAAGCATAAAATAAAGGTGACACATTCCTTTGTGAATTGTTTTTTTTTGGGTCTTTGAAAGTTTGATGGATTAAATTATGGTCTTTTGGTTTGTTCTCTCCTACCCCAGTTCCTTGTCTGCAATGTGATTGGATCCATCGTAATATGTAACCAAATGGATCATTTCACATTTAATTAAACAGGCACTATGCAATAGCTAAATATTCCTATTGCAGCTTATTCTTGGGACCTGAAATATTGTATAAATTATTAAATATTTATTAACATGACAAGACCATAATCAACTCTTACTCTTAATGCCATCAGATTCTGATATTATTTTTTAAGTAGATTGGAACAGTTTTGTTCCTGTAATTTCTAATCAGTTATGTTTGGTGAAATACACGAAGATTCTGAATTGAATGACAAATTTTGGCGCCTGGTTATTCCAGTCTACACAGAGGGTATTATCTTACATGAGATAAGTTTAGCCTTGGTCATCGAGTCACTTGATACAAATGTTGCTCGAAACCATTCAGCCTATTTTAAAATTTTCGTTTTGTCTTTTAAAAAATATTGGTTTTCAGAAACCCATCTTTTCACGGTAAGGTAACAAGATCAATGTTGATTTAAATTGACCATTGTCCAAGACTGATGATGATATTGAGTTGGAGACTCAAGTCCAAAAAATCTGAGGGTAGGTGCAGGGGATAAAATGGCTTGCCCTGATGTCTATCTTACTTTGACTAACACCTATTATCTTTAATATAACATTTGAAGGCGAAAAAACACTTGGCAATAGTAATAGGTAAATAATGCCTCTTTAATGTGATAGCCCATCGATAAATGTCTGGCAATAGGTAAATTAGTTCTCTGATATTGATAATCACTCTTTAATCTGATAGCTCCCTGGATAAATGCTTACTGTTCTGCGATCATGCACATCAGTGTTGCGATTAGGGATACGTTACGAGACCAGTCATCATACCAACATTTTGAATAAATTTAAAACCAGTGTAGTGCATGTTGTAAAATTCTGCAGCTCCGATACAAAGAAAACACCCAGAGGTACGTACCGTTGGAATTATGGAATACATTATACATGTACATGTACTTCCCTGCCCTGATTGATGAAGGGGGATGGGTGGCCGAATTGTGTAATTCCAGCACGTTAGATCACAAGGTCTGTCATTGAGGCAAGTGGTGTGGTTTTGATTCCCCGCTTGTACGTGACAACGAGTAGAATCGCCTGGTACAACCTCAATGGTTTCATCTGGGTCAAAATGGTAGTCCCAAAATGACGTAGTTTGTGTTGAGTTGGCATTGAATGGGATCTCCTTCTCTCTGGTTACCTACTTGAAATAATATTGAATTATATGTTAGTCTCAAAATAACCTAGGTTGTGTCTTTTGAGAGCTCTCGCTCTCGCTCTCTCTTTTTAATTCTATGTGGGATAGGTCATGTGCGGTTTATGGAAAAATCTATTCATATAAATAAGATTCTGAAGAAATAGTTTGATTATATCACCGGTACATCGTAATGAAGGTTGCGTTCAAAGTTCCTGAAAATCAAAGCAAAACTGCTGAACAAAATGATCGCCACTTGTACGCGAATAGTGTAAAAATGTATAGACCCAGCAGAGGTCACAATTTTGATGAAACTTGAAATGCATGTTTATAACCCAAAGATCTTGGTTCCTTTCGATATTTGCACCCTTGATTATAGGAAAAATCACTTTCTTTTTAGCTTGTTCTCTATCCATCTCTCGAAAATGTGGGCGTATGCTGCCTGGCAGCTGCTTTTTTTTTTTTAAAATGATGAATGGTCCAGGTTTGCGTAACAATGAATGAATATAAATTTTATATTTCTCTTTTTTAGATTTGAAAATCAAGATGCCAAGAGCCAAGGCAGCAACTAAGGCTGCTCCAGGTAATATTTTTGCAGTGGAATAATTTCTATTAATTATTTCATAGTTGGAAGGGGGGATCATGGTGGCTAAGTGGGTAAGATGCTGGCTCGCTAGCCTGGAGGTCGGGTGTTCTATCTCTGCATTGGCAGAGAACTTTCATCCAGATTTTCTGGCATGGTACTCCCTTGTCAGTGATGCAGGACTTAGGGCCTGATAACAATAGTCCTTCAGATAGGAAAAACCGAAATCCTGTGTACACATTTGGTGTGAACTTAAAAGATCCCTTGATAGTTTGAATTCGATATAAGAGTAGGCCGTAGTGCTGCTGTCCATTCAAAATTTCCCTCATAGCACACTTTATGGTGTATAAACCACATTTTTCATTTCATAGCTGGAAGTTGACAATACGTATATTAATATATATGTAACACATCTGCTTCTGAAGATTATGAACAGAACACGGAAACATAGCCATAGTCAGGAATACAGATCACTCGCCAACAGAAAGTCATAGTTTCTTTTTTAAAGCCTGGATGTTTGTGTTATTTCAGCTGCAAAGAAGGCTCGTGGCCCTAAAGCTCATGCATTAGCAGAAACCTTTCCTAATGGTGAAATATTAAAAGACACAATGAAGAAGGAATGGAGATTGGGAGATGTGATTGGTCAAGGAGGATTTGGTTTAATTTATAAAGGTGATATTCTATAAGTAATTTGTAATTATTATTAGTCATAAAAAATTGTTTTTTATGTCTTTTGGTTTTTCTCAATGAAAAGAAGCATTATGTAAGAAATAGATAAAGAGCTGGTCATTCTTTCTATAATAGTTCAAAAATAGATTATACAAAATGAAAATTTCATTCAAATTACTTTATTCTGAGCGAAGATATTAGCTTTTGAAGGTTTGACACTGATGTAACCACTGTACTGGTTCCTCAGGGATTACCCTCACTTCACCATTTTTGTCCCCCGCCTTTCGAAGAAAGTTGGGGGACTATTAAAATGGGTTCGTCCGTCCGTCTGTCTGTCTGTCTGTCTGTCCTTCTGTCTGTCTGTCTGTCTGTCTGTCCGTCTGTCCGTCACACTTTTTGGGACACAATAACTCTCTTCCTAATTGAGCTAGAATGTTCAAACTTGGTGTATGTGTTTATTAGGTCAATGCCTTGATGGAGTTCGAAGATGAGCATTTTCCGCTTAGGGTAAGCAGAGATAAGCAATATGATTGGTTGATGCTTTGGGACACAATAACTTTAGTTCTAATTAAGTGAGATTGATGAAACTTGGTGAATAGTTTCATTACAGTAATATCTTGACCAAGTTCGATAATGAGCATTTTCTGCTCAGGGTAAGCAGAGCGATACGCAATTTGATTGGTCGAGACTTTGGAACACAATAACTCTCCTTCTAATTGAGTTAAAATGTTCGAACTTGGCGTATATGCTTATTAGGTCAATGCCTTGATGGAGTTCGAAGATGAGCATTTTCCGCTTAGGGTAAGCAGAGATAAGCAATTTGATTGGTTGATGCTTTGGGACACGATAACTTTAGTTCTAATTAAGTGAGAGTGATGAAACTTGGTGTATAGTTTCATTACAGTAATACCTTAACTAAGTTCGATAATGAGCATTTTCTGCTCAGGGTAAGCAGAGCGATATACGCAATTTGATTGGTCGAGACTTTGGAACACAATAACTCTCCTTCTAATTGAGTTAAAATGTTCAAACTTGGTGTATATGCTTATTAGGTCAATGCCTTGATGGAGTTCGAAGATGAGTATTTTCCGCTTAGGGTAAGCAGAGATAAGCAGTTTGATTGGTTGATGCTTTGGGACACGATAACTTTAGTTCTAATTAAGTGAGAGTGATGAAACTTGGTGTATAGTTTCATTACAGTAATACCTTGACTAAGTTCGATAATGAGCATTTTCTGCTCAGGGTAAGCAGAGCGATACGCAATTTGATTGGTCGAGACTTTGGAACACAATAACTCTCCTTCTAATTGAGTTAAAATGTTCAAACTTGGTGTATATGCTTATTAGGTCAATGCCTTGATGGAGTTCGAAGATGAGTATTTTTTCCGCTTAGGGTAAGCAGAGATAAACAATTTGATTGGTTGATGCTTTGGGACACGATAACTTTAGTTCTAATTAAGTGAGAGTGATGAAACTTGGTGTATAGTTTCATTACAGTAATACCTTGACTAAGATCGATAATGAGCATTTTCTGCTCAGGGTAAGCAGAGCGATAAGCAATTTGATTTGCCGAGACTTTGGAACACAATAACTCTCCTTCGAATTGAGTTAAAATGTTCAAAATTGGTGTGTATGCTTATTAGGTCAATGCCTTGATGGAGTTCGAAGATGAGCATTTTCTTCTTAGGGTAGGCAAAGATAAGCAATTTGATTGGTTGATGCTTTGGGACACGATAACTTTAGTTCTAATTAAGTGAGAGTGATGAAACTTGGTGTATAGTTTCATTACAGTAACACCTTGACTAAGTTCGATAATGAGCATTTTCTGCTCAGGGTAAGCAGAGCGATACGCAATTTGATTGGTCGAGACTTTGGAACACAATAACTCTCCTTCTAATTGAGTTAAAATGTTCAAACTTGGTGTATATGCTTATTAGGTCAATGCCTTGATGGAGTTCGAAGATGAGTATTTTTTCCGCTTAGGGTAAGCAGAGATAAACAATTTGATTGGTTGATGCTTTGGGACACGATAACTTTAGTTCTAATTAAGTGAGAGTGATGAAACTTGGTGTATAGTTTCATTACAGTAATACCTTGACTAAGATCGATAATGAGCATTTTCTGCTCAGGGTAAGCAGAGCGATAAGCAATTTGATTTGCCGAGACTTTGGAACACAATAACTCTCCTTCGAATTGAGTTAAAATGTTCAAAATTGGTGTGTATGCTTATTAGGTCAATGCCTTGATGGAGTTCGAAGATGAGCATTTTCTTCTTAGGGTAGGCAAAGATAAGCAATTTGATTGGTTGA
Source organism: Patella ulyssiponensis (assembly GCA_963678685.1). NCBI lineage: Eukaryota > Metazoa > Mollusca > Gastropoda > Patellidae > Patella > Patella ulyssiponensis. Next base: position 62,177,607 of record OY783230.1, on the reverse strand, counting down.
TACTTTGGGACAAGATAACTTAGGTTCATCTTGATTGATGATTTTTATGCCAATACAATGACTGCATTCTCATTCAGTAATGGATTCGACAGTAACAGTGCATAGAAACAGAGGGGCCCTTTTGTCAAGCGTGGGGGCCCCTTTGTCTGCCTTTAGGTTGCCCCTAACTAGGGTACATTTTCATTTTTCTCGTCGGTTTTAGCATTTTTCTTTATAAAACACTTTTGGATGACACTTCGTGTACAGTTTGATTGCTCGATACGTTTGAAAAAAATAAATGTGCGATTAATTAATATGTGTCATCTATTTATTTTTGGGATTTCGGCGGGGGACATCAGCCTCACTGTTGGCTTGTTAAAACTACTTCATTAAATGACTTAAAATTGGACCCATCCGATGGCATCCAGAGTTGATTATTGTTTTTTCATGATAATAAATGTCTTGCATGATGCCTGTTTAATGTGCCACCTAAATCATAGGGAGTCGCAGTACCTCAGTGTGTAAGCACTTGCTCACTAATATGGAGGTCCAATTGTTGGCCGAGAAAATTCCTTGGGACTTCGTCATGGTTACCCCATGTCAGTGATGCAAGACAAGGTCTGTTAAGGACAGTTCCTTATCAATTGGAAGGTACAAAAAACAGGACCTTTGCACATATTATTGGCATTTATGTAAAAGAAATTTAACAATTGCTCTCTGTGACAAATTTTCATCATAGCACACTCCATGGCATTTGCCTGTCTTCATTAGTCAGGTTGGACGAGAAAAGTAGGAGGTCAAATCCCATTATATTTCAATTTTGATACCAAAATGAATTATATTAACCCATTGTTTAATTTCAGCCTCAGATAAAATAGGAAGTGTTGTTAATGCTAATGCTGAATATGTAGTAAAAATTGTAAGTTAACCATTTCAATTCAATGCAAAAGCCTTTAACTATTTGAAATCGAATGACTTGCAATTAGGGCTGGCGGAAAAAATATTGATATTGTCGATAATCGTCGGTAAGCATTTTGAAAATTGATTATCGATGCAATTATAGGTACTTCACTTGTAAGAAGAAGTCCATAAAAATAATCCTTATCACTGTATTCTTTGCAACGCGTGCTTCGGCCTAGAACGGTAATTAAACAGAATAGTCATAATAAAACACATGTTTTGTTTTTTCACACCACACAAGATGCCATTGGTGAGAAATGTTGGCCGCATATGTCATTCAGTTGTGCCCCATATTTTAACTCTTAATTTCTGGAACATTGCAATTATATTGGATCTCACAGTGACCAGGACTGTTCTGTGCGCATGAGACGTGACTGCAAGAAATAAACTGTACAGTATACAGAATGATATCACAACATAAACTCGCATATAATTCGTTATTCGTGTACAAATTATAATTGTTTTCAAACCAATTGTAAGTCAAAATAATTTGCCGATATTATCAACTATTGATTAGTGGATGATCAGCGATACTTGAAACAGGATCGATTGAAAGCTGTACTTGTAATTCATGTAATTTTGTACTTCCCACAATATCAGTGATTGGTTTCACAAACCTGGCTATCACTTCATGGCACACTGTATGACATATGCCCGTCTTCATTAGCCCATTCGGAGCAGAGCAGTAGGATGTTAAACCCCATTTCATTTCACTTCAACATCTGTTGCTATGTACATGGGTTGATATTTCATTAAACTTCCACAATGATATAATTTGAATTGGATTTAAAGTCCCTCAGTGACTATCGCTTATGAGTAACAATTGCCAAACCTAAGGGCGAAGTTATATTATGTATTTAATATCTATTTTCAGGAACCAGTTGCAAATGGGCCATTATTTTGCGAATTACATTTTTATCAGAGGGCAGCTAAACCTAATATCAGTAAGTTGGTTGGATTAGATAGTTCTTCACATTTTCATATGTAGATAAATTGTATGTTTATATTATTATGATTATGCTTAACTACTCACCACATCTGCAGTGTTTATTCATGGCCGAATGGTTAGTGCTTGCGTGCTGTATCATAAGGTCTGAAATTGAGTCAACTGGTGTGATTTTGATTCCCTGGTTAGACAGGATAAGGATTAGGGTCGCCTGTCATAACTCGTGGGTTTTCTCAGGTGTCTCCAGTTTCCATCCACTGCTAAAGACCCCTACGTACATACGAAGTATTGAAATAAATTTGAACCATATGTTAGTCCCGAAATTACCTAGTTTGTGTCAAGTGGACGTTAAACCACCTCCCTTTCTCTTTCTCTGTCAATGAAATAAAAGATACAGAGCGAAGTATTATTTGTATTACAGTTGATGATTGGATTAAACAGAAGAAGTTAAAATATTTACCTGTACCAAAACTCTGTGGTGCTGGTACACATAATAAAAATAGTAAAACTTACCGATTCCTGGTTATACCCAGGTATAGCACAGATCTACAGAAACTCTTTGAATCTAATGGTAAATCATTCTCCCACAAGGCTGTCTATAGTATTGGTTTAAGAATGGTAAGTTTTTATACTAAAACTCAAAATATGCAAGAGCTAAATCAGCCTATTGCAGGTCTTTCGACTTTAAATCTTTTCAAATTTTATGTATTGACATATTGTTATGTTGTTTCTATATTGTTATATTAGATAGTTGCTATGGAATACTGTATTGTAATGATTTATTATTATTCTAGATAGATGCCCTGGAATACATGCATGAGAATGATTATGTACATGCTGATATTAAAGCAGCTAATATATTACTAGGTTATAAAGATGGTAAAGTACTCAATGATCAAGTAAGATAATTATTACTTTTACCAGGAAAACTAATGTCTGCACCCGATCCTCCTAGATCAGTTAATGAGGGTACACGAGTGAATGCTCCAGAATTGAATTCTCTTCTCTCAATCCTAAAAATAGTGACAGTCGTGTGAAAGGGGTATTTCGGCATACTACACATCCACCGACTCAATTAGAAATTATCTCAACTAACCATGCAGCCGAAGCATATTCGTTGTGTTTTATTACGTCACAATTGTACTCACAGCACCTCTGTCGGAACTGACAGAACTGTGATAAGACTTGAATTACGCGTCACTCGATTGCAATTCTGTCAATTCGGGATGTTCTAGATGGAGAATCAAGCATCTTGAATATGTTTTTAATAAGTTAATTGTAATCTTCACAATTTCTTAAAACTTGTGTGATCTGTAAGGAGCATTCCCCTTGAATTAAAGGTACAGGGCAAGAATAAGAAATGTGACGTCAACTACTTTGTGCCATCAGGTTTTTAAACTTTATATAGTACAGTATGATTAAATTTAATTTGATATTTTCATGATGAAGGCAACTAATATTACATATTTTCTTTGATTGGCATTTAATAATTGAACATATTAACACTAGGTATAATTTTATGGATACATAATTACTGAGTTTAATACTAAGCGACATTTTGACAAGGATAGTCTCGTCTTTATCAAGCAAATGATACCTTTAAAGATTTAAATATGAGATTGCATTGGGGGAAATCACCCTCACTGATGGCTTGTATATATGTGAAAATTCTTCATATCATTACACCAATTCAATAGTTTTCTTTTATTGCCAATTATTAGATGAAATAATAAATGTATATTTCAGATATATTTAGTAGATTTTGGTTTAGCGTTTAAATATGTTGTTGATGGTAAACATAAAGAATATAAAGAAGATCCACGTAAAGCACATGATGGTACTGTAGAATTTACTAGTAGAGATGCTCATAATGGTGTCTGTAAGTATTAGATGGCATTGAGAGTTGATTATGGTCTTGTTGTTTTCATAAATATCTAATTAATGATTTATATAATATTTAAGGTCTAAAGGACCATGTCTTCCAAATATAACTAAGCTGTTGTTTGGCTTTTTCTTCAATATTTATCAAACAAACTAGATCAGTTTTTGGTCTTCCTGAATTATGATTCATATATCTGAATGTCAGCCAGAAAAGTGGAGGCACATAAAAATTATACCCAGCTTGCTGTGGATCGAAATTTAAAGATTTTAGGAGTTCTGATTCCATCAATATGTGTATATTCAATTTCCTGTTCTGGGAATTTGAGGGACTTACGAGACAACCAGTCTCAGTTAATACTGTAGAAATAAAGGAATTAAATATTTCTGAGAGTTTGTGTATGTAATATTATATAATTCAGCGCCATCAAGAAGAGCAGATATAGAAATATTGGGTTATTGTTTATTACAATGGTTATGTGGTGTTTTACCGTGGGAGAATAAACTTGATGATAAAGATTATGTACGAGATGCTAAAATAAAGTAAGATATGCACAATACAATCTTAAACTTTTGGTAATTGGAGGGTTTGTTGACTGAATTGTTTAATATATGAGCTTCAGATCATAAGGTCTGCCTTTGAATCAAGTGGCGTGGTTTTGATTGTATGTAACAAGGAGTAGGGTCGACTGTCCAGCCTCATGGATTTTCTCTGGGTCCTCTGGAATTAACTCCAAATGGCAGAATGGTTAGCACATGCACATTGTATCATAAAGTCTGTCTTCAACTAGCATGGTTTCGATTGCACAGTTGTACAGGACAAAGAATAGGGTCACCTGTTCAACCTTGTGGATTTTCTCTGGATCTTCCAGTTTCCTCCCACTGCTTAAGACCCTCAAACAGAAACCAATTATTGAAATAAAATTGAACCATATGTTAGTCCCAAAATGACCTAGTTTGTGATGTGGGGACATTAAACTCCATTTCTCTCTCTGGAATTAATTAACATTATGTCAGTCGCAAAATGACCTAGTTTGTGTTTATTGGGTGTTATACCCCATTACACTCTTTCTCTTCTGATAATTTGTTCACAAGATTAGACACAATAAAATGTTTTAATTAGAATGAGTTTCAAATCGTATTGTGATGTGTTGGACGCATTGTGATTATAAAGATTAAGGTCATCGCAATGTTCAAAAAATGTTATAGGCCAAGAATTTGACATTAAAGGCTATGGGGAGAGAATTACTAGTCTGACTCCATGTACTCAATTACCTCCCCTTAGACCACATACAGCTTTGTTACTTTTTTGAACTTAATCAAAATTTTTAATTAACAGTTTGTTAGCAAGCAGTATTATTATTAAATTATTTTATCTGTTGTAGATATATGAAAGATATTCCAACATTAATGAAAAAATGTTTTCCTGATGGTGGTTCACCAGGTATAGAGTTTTTATCAAAAAAAATCCGCTGTTTTATTGTGTCATTTTAATGTGTGACCAGTTTTGGCTAAGTGAGAAACAGTGTACAGAAAAATTGAAACACAACAATTCTTAAAAATTTTGAATTTAAATTCTGAATTCAACAACTTTTAAATTGACATTTAACAATGCATTTATCTTTGAAAATGGTTGAGATATACCATGTACACCGTAACAATTTCCGGAAGAAGGCAGTTGAAAATAAGTGACTGCAAAGTGAAACTCACTAGCAATCAACAACAACAAAATTGATGCATTTGTGTTGATCTACCTACTATGAGCAGAAGTAAACCATTGTTTAAATCAAATAAGCTGGAAACTCAAAATCATTTTTAATTTCTATTTCAGATGTGATCAGTACATTCCTAACGGCTGTAGCTAAATTAAAATATGATGAAAAACCCAATTACACTCAATTCCGACAGATATTACGACAAGGTTTGAACAAAGCTGGAGTTAAAGATGAATGGAAATTGAATTTATCAATAGATGATTCTAACGATAATAATGTATCACCCAAGAAACGTGCAAAAAGCCCTAAAAAAGCCGCAGGAAGTTCGACCCCTAAGAAAGACACTGGAAGTCCAGCCCCTAAGAGAAGCACAGCTAGTCCTGCACCCAAGAAAAAAGCAGCAAGTCCCGCACCAAATGTATGTTTAACACAGTCAGATATTTTACGACTTTAATTCAGAGATAATATTGAAAATTGCATAAAAAATATCTTTTAGATTCATGATTTGAATTGGTGAATTGAGAGGTGATAGCATGTACCGGAGAATTTGTTATGAAGACATCAAAGACTTTTTTAACAATGAATGTTTATGTGCAGCAATCGAAACAAAGATTCACTGCGATCCTACTTTGGTGAATACTTTATAATTAAGGGGATTAGTTCAAGTCCCAACAGTTAATAATCAAGAAAATATAACACCCAACAATATTAACATTAATATAAAATAAGTGAAAGTGTGTTTAATGCCATACTTTTTTACTGCCTGGCTAATCCAAACTGGCATAAACCATGGTGTGCTGTGAGGAAGCTTTTACCCAGACAGTGGTCCTACTCAAATTTTGAATTCCAACTGTCATGGGTTCCTTTATGTGTGTTGTAATATGTACACGAACCATGCTTCAATAACAGGAAATAACACTAGACTTGGCTATCAACCACAAAACCATGGGAAACACTATCGACAATCATAAACGGCAATCGATATTAGAATGTAAATTTATCATTCGCAAAAATGGCAACAATTTTTCGGTCATATATCTTACCTCCCTGATATATATGACGGTGAGAGAGATGATTGAAATTATTCTCCGCAGGTAGATTATACATTGATTTAAATCACCAGCAAAATTCATGCTTTAACAATGAGTTCGGTATCGATACCACATAGATTGTAGATCTACTAACGGTCTCAATTTAAATGCAATTGATATGATTTTATTAAAGCAGTTAATTTCTTTCCACAGAAAAAAGGAACAAAGAGAAAATCAGAGGATTTACAGCCCTCAACTTCAGAAAGCCCATCAAAACAGAAAAAAGCAAGTGGTCTGACACCAGCTCAGAGACAAGTTTTAGCTAAAATGAATGGCAACAGTAAACCAAGTCCCTCGAGCCGAGCTAAAAAATCGACACCAGTACCCAAAGTAACCAAAAAATCTCCCGAAAAACCTTCTGTGAAATCCCCAAGTTCTGGAAAAAGACAACGTAAAACTGTTAATTACATGGATGACGAATCTGATGAGAATTTATTTTCTGAAGAAGATGAGGATACAGATTTAAATGCAGATGATTTCAGTGAAGATGAGGATTTTGAACCATCTCCCAAAAAATCTCGAGCTTCTACACCATCTAGAGCAAAGAGATCCACAACAGATGAAAGATCGCCAGCTAAAGGTTGGAATTTGTGTTCAGTGGTTTAGGGTAAATTCTTAGTTAGATTGACCATAGATTAGAAAAGGTGTATGCATGACTTCTGTGGAGGTGACATTGATTTTAGGCACAATACAACTTTGCATACCAGTGTGTACTTGGGACTTCAGTTTTCATCCCACCCGAAATACATTGTCCCTTGCCAGATCCTCCGTCCTGTACTATTGACAAGGGGGATCTGCCAAAACCCAGCTTAACAGGAAAAGTTGCTCATAATTAGCATACAAGCGATTACAATCACAGATTTCGATCAATCCTTAAGAAGGTTGAGGGATCACAGACTCACCCAGTCTCCGCCCATCATGTCATCCATTTGGTCTATGCTAAGCGTGGCTGTGGGAACCTTACTGGTAAATCCAGGTTGGCGAGCCAATGTCTTACTCATCCACCACTATTTTAAGAATTTGCCCATTGGTATTTAACTTCATCAGTAACCAAATCTTTATTATAAAGGAATATTGAAATGGGGAGTCTAGGACACTTACCCTCTTATAAATGCCCCCATCAGATAAGCGCCCCTATAAGACAATTGCCCCCCCCCCCCCCCCCAATAAGCCCCCATTATAAGATTTTTTAATGAATAGAATTATTCTTTCAAAATTAAACCGTTGAAGTTCACTTTTAATAAAAGAACAGGAAAAAGTAAAAACATTTACAAACATAATAATGGAATTATTTGTTATTTTAAATAAGTTTATTTTCATCCAAGAACATTTTTCTTATGTCAAAATTGAATATATTATTTTGATATTGATAAAAATGATTAGACTAGATGTTTTTAATTTTAAAAAATCCCAAACAAATCAATGATTTTTGTGGGTTCTGAATTCTGAAACTGTATGTACAACTGTAATGGGGGGGGGGGGGTGCATTGTTATCTTCTTCAATGAGATTGTTCCAGAATAGAAAAAAACCCCGAATGAATACAAAACCCTCCACTCCTCCATTTCGAAGGAACTTATTTCCCCAGTCCAAATTCTACCTGTCATATTAACATGACACTCAGCTATTCACTTCTAAACCTTGCTTCTATGTAGCGATAGTCCTGCCACTGTAGTAGACCTAAAACAATTAAGCAATTGGGACTGAATTCAATTTGGGGGGCCCTGAGTTCTTAGTAGACTCGACCCTGACCATGATCTAGACTAAACATTTCTTTTTGGTTTTTCAGGAAGTGCTTCTAAAAATGGGACCAAGCGTCTTGTACGAAGGAAGAAAACCAATCAAGTTGATGCTGGGAGCCAGACATCTCCTGCTGTCACGAAAAAGAAAAAAAGATGAAATCTACTAATGGTACTTTATTTCTGTAGCATCAAACTGAATATGTACAATATTGACAGATTTTTGTACAATATGTATAGTAAATAGAGGATACTCATATTCACCATGCTGTATATCAACGACATCAACACAAGTTGATAAGGTTGAAAAGTTATTGCCCTTGATTGTATTGTAGATGCTTGTTAATACCGTACTCAAATAATATTGTAAGCTAAGAAGATATTGCTTTTTACATACTTAAAGAATCTCACTTTAATAGCATTTATAGACAGCTCAGACCACTTAACTGCTGTGTATGATGGTTGATTGATTGCCTGGCAACCTGGCTTACAGTAAGCTTTGGTTTAAACAATATTTTATTCAACTGACAAGAAGGAGTTAAATAATAAAGCTTACACTAATCTGTTACTTTCATAAATACAGGGAAAATGTCATAAAATGCATACAAATAATGAATAAATTATATTTAATGATAATGCTTTTCATTTAAAGGAGAAGTACACCAGATTTATTAAATATTTTGATCATTATCTGGTCACCTGCTGTGATGTTATGGGGGCATTCCAGACAATGTAACTAAAGAAAACACATGCTATGTAGCTACTTTGGGGGGGGGGATGACTGAAAGGTTGGCATGTGCATGTTGTATCATAAGGTCTGTCATTGAGTCAACTGGCGTGACAAGGAGTATGGTCACATGTTCATCCTCGTTGGTTTTCTCTGGGTCCTCCATTTACTTCCAACTGCTCAAGACCCCTATGTGCAAGCGTGTTATTGAAATAAAATTGAAACATATGTTAGTCCCAAAATAACCTAGTTTGTGTCAAGTGGACATTAAACCCCATTTCTCTCTCTCTGCCTAACTACTTCATGTGGCTGAAGATGAATAGGTTGTAGAAAAATAGTTGGATCAATGTTGGTTTGGGTTTGTTTTTTTTACAGTGACAAACACTTCCTCTTATGTCACACTCAGGCTGTTAATGTCTGGATTACTGGTGAAATAGTTTGCATTAGGAAACTATTTTAATGCATTTGCAGGAATTCTCCTTTAAATGCTTCATGCTTTAATAAAAAAAAAGTCTGAACAAGTACATTTAGATATGTATCTTTTAAATGTAACAGGATATTGCTTGTTAAAATGCTTTATTTATGTCCTGTAAAAATAAAATGGGGTTTAACATTCTAGTGCTCTACTCCGACTGGGCTATAGAAAATAATGAAGTACTCATCAGCTTATGTTTAATTCTGCTGAATGACATGGCTAAGTGGGCTGTAGAACATATTGGCTAAGTGGGCTGTAGTAGAACATGTTGGCTAAGTAGGCCTGTTATATCTATCTGTGCCAGTAGTCATAGGTTTGACCGGAGTGGTTTCCCCTTGTCAGTGATACAAGAATAGGCTGTAGCGCTGCTGCCCGGGCCAAATTTTCCTTATAGCACACTGTATGGCATATGCCTGTCTTCATTAGTCCAGTTATAAGGAGCAGAACAGAAGGACGTTACACCCCATTTCATTTCATATGTTCGATCGTCAGTAGGTGTGTTGGTCTTGCCTTTTGGGATTTTCTCTGAATAATCCTGTTTCCTCCAACGTCTAGAGACCATAATACATCAGAAAGTTATGTAAATAAATATTACAATGTTAGACTTAAAACAAGTGGATGTTGTACCCCATATTTCTCTATTTTTTGTAAACTTTGGAATAAATTTTGTAAGCCATGTGTAATATGAACTATTTTATTCAAGATTTATTACTTGTATTTCATGTTATTACAGTACCAGTTTGTGTTATAAATGACAAGAAGAGATGTAAATGTTTATATTAATAACTACACTATAACCTGGGTATCATTTAGCCTTATGTATCTAGCACTAATTTCTTTGTTTAAAAATTTGTAAAAAATCGTTTAAAATTATATAATTTGTACTTGTGTCCAGTTTAAAGCTGAGTATATAATTTTGATAATCAGAGTCCAATTTCCAAGTACTAGTATTTAATTTCCTGACCACTGTTTAAAAATTGATCAATACGCATCAATAATCAATTGGTTTGGGGTGTTTTAACAGTGGTTGAGAAATTAAACGCATGTGAATTGAACACTCATTATCAAAATTAAATGTTTAGCTTGAAACTGGACACAAGTACAAATTAGATGAATTTGGGTGTTTTTTAACGATTTTTACAAATTTTTAAACAAAGACTTGATATTAAACATGCATTATGCAAGAGCTAAATCAACATATTGAAAGTCTTTATTTAGGCTTCAGATGTTATAGAAATGATTAATTAGACCTTCATTTAGACAACAAGCACAAAATTAACTCTGTAGACTCACGGATGGCTTGGATGCAGCTCGGATTTAAACAGTTGTCCTTCTATATAATTAAATCAGAAATGGCTGACCAAGATAACGTTTACTGTTATTCGGTGACGTGTGCTACCGGAAACTGACGATGAAAGGCCTGTCACGCGAGAGTACTATTACTATTGAGCAGGTTACTGGATAATCAAGAATATGTGGGTGGAGTTATCGTCTGTCAATCAAACGATCGACAATTGTCGTTAAGGTGTCGCAGCAATTTGTACCCATTTCTTGTCCAAACTTCCAACACTGATAACTCCGTTCAGAATAAAATAATTTGACTGAAATTTTCAATATTTTCTTTTTTAATCATCTGTTTTTGAATTATTATAGCAAGAATGGCCAACTCTTTATTAAACTCTTAACTAATGTATCTTTAAGCGAATGTGAAAGAATTAGTGTTAAATACACAAGATTAATTATATATATATAAATGATACCCAGGTAACAGTGTTATATCCTAGTTTGTATAGAATCAACCCCTGTACATCAATCATAACTTCCATTGTATCATTCATGTGTATGTAAATATATTTCTGTTGATATATTGAATATAGTGCTCATTTATATCATTTTATTAAAGTTGTTGTTGTAAATGAATCAGGAGGGTTGGGTGGGTAAACACATGTACTTTAGATCATAAGGTCTGTTATTGACAAGGAGTAGGGTTTTCTCTCCGGGTCTTCCAGTTTTCTCCTACTGCTACATAGGCCCAGCCTGTTCTCCAATCCATTTTCAAATGAAATAAAATATTGTTTACAAAAAAAAAAAAAAATCCTAGGTGCAAGTGATTGATTATTCAACCATTTCTCTGTCCTGAAATGACCTAGTTTGTGTCGTGGACCTTAAACCCTATTTCTCTATAAATGAATCAAAGCCTGATGTATCTGGGAAGAAGGTCTAACACATGCTATTTAGATCATAAGGTTTTGTCATTAAGTCAAGTGACAATGAATATGGTTACCTGTCTAACCTTGTGGTTTTTCTCTTTGTCCTCTGGTTTCCTCCCACAGCTAAAGACCACTATATGTGGAAGCATATTATTGAAATGAAATTGTTAGTCTACTTCTCTCTCTGTAAATGAATCGAAGCATTCTCCCTACATTCTCAACTCCGAGTTGACAAACCTACAGGACATCGTCCTGCACCATTGATAAAGAGCAGGGGCCGATTGGGCCGAAGGGCCAGTCGGACGATCGCTCGAAGGGCCGGTTGGACAAAAAATGAAAAAAATAATTTTGTCCAATTCGTCTAAAAAAAAAACTTTTTTGCTGAACATTATATGGGAGAGTGGGGTATTGGACCGACCATGGAGCCAGCCCCAGATTAACCTTGTGATGGTTCCGAAACATACCAACTGTGCGGGGGCCCCATTGCTGTTTGTTCAAATTATTCGTAATGACCGCGAATCTTACTAGTTTGTACTCTGCCCCCTTGAGTGTGGTGTTTTCCGCCAGTCCGGGGCCCCCAATAACCCTTACTGCCGAGGGCCCCAATCCTCGCCCCTCAGCCCAGGAACTGGTTGGCTCCGTCCGGGAAAAAATATTAGTATGACATAGAATTGTGGGGGCCCGGGACATTTGTCCCACTTTGCCCCCATTAGATCCGGCACTGCATGGAGCCATGATGATCAAATTGTATGTGGCCGGAGGCTTTAACGGGCCGCCACGCCTTCACTGGAGTCCGAAATGGGCTCGTATAATAGACACTCTGGGCCGGGTGTGGGTCAGAATTCGGAATCCCCATTTCAACCAAAAATTTCATCGGATTCACCCAACACTGTGTCCCGCAAATTCACTAATTATTAAGTCACCTGCACCCTGTTTGTGAGGATACGCCAGAATCCAAAATTCAAAAAGCAGCTTTTATGATTTTCATTTTTGTCACTCTGTACCAATGTGTCTCGTGGCCTTCCATCACAGGAGGAATCAACTTGCGCTCCCGACAACAAAAATGGGTCATTTTTCAATGAAAATATTCCTGCTGATTCAATATTCCTAACTGGTTAATCAAATGGTCAAAAAATTTTCTAAACAAGTCCCATTTTTATACGCCCACATTGAAATGTGGTCGTATATTGTCGTCGCCCCCGTCCATCCGTCCGTCGGTATTGTGGACGCTCTAGAGGCTAAAGTTAATATCCGATTGACTTTAAATTTATACACAGTGTTTAAGGTCATGAGACGAAGAAGCCTATTGTTTTTCAGCGATTTCCGATAATAACTACCAGAGTTATGGTCCTTGATCACTTCAAAAGATCTTGTGGACGCTCTAGAGGCCAAAGTTAATATCCGATTGACTTTAAATTTATACACAGTGTTTAAGGTCATAAGATGAAGAAGCCTATCGATTTTCAGCTATTTCCGATAATTAGTGCCAGAGTTATGGCCCTTGATCACTTCAAACAATTTTGTGGACGCTGTAGATGCCAAAGTTAATATCCGATTGACTTTAAATTTCTACACAGTGTTTAAGGTCATGAGACGAAGAAGCCTATTGATTTTCAGCGATTTCCGATAACTACCAGAGTTATGGCCCTTGATCACTGCAAAAAATCTTGTGGACGCTCTAGAGGCTAAAGTAAATATCCAATTGACTTTAAATTTATACACAACGTTTAAGGCCATAAGACGAAGAAGCCTATTGATTTTCAGCGATTTCCGATAACTAGTGCCAGAGTTATGGCCCTTGATCTCTTCAAAAAATCTTGTGGACGATCTAGAGGCCAAAGTTAATATCCGATTGACTTTAAATTTATACACAGTGTTTAAGGTCATGAGACGAAGAAGCCTATTGATTTTCAGCGATTTCCGATAATTAGTGCCAGAGTTATGGCCCTTGATCACTTCAAAAAATCTTGTGGACGCTCTAGAGGCCAAAGTTATTATCCGATTGACTTTAAATTTAGAAACAGTGTTTAAGGTCATGAGACGAAGAAGCCTATTGTTTTTCAGCGATTTCAGATAATTAGTGCCAGAGTTATGGCCCTTGATCACTTCAAAAAATCCTGTGGATGCTCTAGAGTCCAAAGTTAATATCCGATTGACTTTAAATTTATACCCAGTGTTTAAGGTCATGAGGTGAAGAAGCCTATGTTTTTTCAGCGATTTCCGATAATAACTGCCAGAGTTATGGTCCTTGATCCCTTCAAAAAATCCTGTGGAAGCTCTAAAGGCCAAAGTTAATATCCGATTGACTTAAGATTTACACACAGTGTTTAAGGTCATGAGACGAAGAAGCCTATTGATTTTCAGCGATTTCAAATAATTACTGCCAGAGTTATCTCCCTTGATAACTTCAAAAAATCTTGTGGATGCTCTAGAGGCCAAAGTTAATATCCGATTGACTTCAAATTTATACATAGTGTTTACAGTCATGAGACGAAGACGTCTATTGATTTTCAGTGAATTTTGATAACTGAACTGCTAAATCCATGATATTAAATTTTTCATGTACATACTAATTGTTAGCATGGGGTAAAACTTTATAAAAAGCAATCAAATTCTAATGATTTTCTGATAATTACATAATGAGTTGTTACTCTTAATCAGTTTTTAGTGTATTACAAATGTTTCGTTACCCCAAAAAGTAAAAATATGCGACAACCCTTGTTGACTGCCCGGACGATTTAGCTGCTGTGGGCGTATGTTTCGTTGCCTGGCAACCTACCTTTCAACCAGCTAAATTCTCTTCACATTTGACGATACAAGAGAGGGAGAGAGAAATAGGGTTTAACGTCCACTCGACACAACTAGGTCATATGGTTTTTAATTTTATTTCAATAATTCGCTTGCGTGTAGGGGTCTTTAGCAGTGGGAGGAAACCAGAGTTCCCAGAGGAAACCCACGAGGTTGAGAAGGCGCCCCTATCACCATGCCACATACGCTCACACCAGGACTCGAAACCACAGCCGAAAGCCAGAGGTGACCGGCCAGCTAGAGGTCGATGCGCGGCACTCTAGACCACTAGGCCATCCCAACCCCCCTTGACGATACAATGATAATACATTAATTAATAATATGACGATATGATAATTTCACAGGTTGATGGTTGTAAATTACTTGCAGGTCGAGGTTTTATGCCTAAGTTAATTGATTTATGAAATATATTATTTGACAGAGATTATAATCACATATGCCAATAAATCACATATTTGGGGTTCATTTTTCAAAAATGTCCAACGGGAGGACTCCCCACCCCCCCTACCCGTTTGGGCTCATCGGTCAGTAAACGGGACCGCTCCGACACGGGAGCCCCAATTCGCCCCTGATAAAGAGGAAACCACATTGGCCAACACCAGGAGCGAACCCAAGACCTCCTGGTTAGCTAGCCAGTGTCTTACTAAGCCTCCTCAATTGCCTACTGTTTTGTTAAGGCTGAATGAACTCTGTTATATACATAATATATTTTAGAACTAACTGTTGTCAGCTGCACAGCATCTTGTAGTTTTGTAGATTTGTTCAACCAAATATGTGTAATATCATTTGATTAATATTTATAGTAAGTATCTTGATCACAACATTCTAATAATTTGTAGCAGGGGAGCAGTCAGGCCAGATTAAGCTTACATGGTGCCCTTGCATCAACAGTTAGGGTTGGGATAAGGGCTAACCCTGTTTGCATTTCGTGTCGAACAATGACAAAAAATTGAGCTGGCCTTATCATTAAGTCACTGTTTCGTATTCGCACAAATGCAATTTATATGTCAGTATAGTAGATAGGTAGATTTATGTGGCACCAACATAATAAATGACATATTTTTTTATGGTACAAAATTATTTTAGACCTATTTTGGGGCCCTGGTGCATGGTTAATGGGACCTAGAAATTTACCCAAATGGGTTGCAACGCATATGATAATGTAATACGAATGTATATTAATTGATTTACATTCAGTCATTTCTGTTTTTACTCTAATTTCAATCAGTTATGTTCCGCGAAATATGCGAGCCTCAATCGAATGGCACTGTCTATAGTGTCTTGTTATTCCAGTCTACACCAGTAGTATTTATTGAGCCTGCTCTCCATATAAGAATATGGCGTCATTGTTTGACATGACTTGTGGGATATGTCTAGCCTCATTTTTCGAATCCCTTGTTACGAATATCGCTGAAATGCATTCTGGTACACGATTCGTGTACCAATGGTAAAAATATAAACAGGAGACCTCATGGATTTTACAATTAATTATCTGTTGGTCAGTTCATGTTAAAGCAGGAATTTCATATTTTCTAAGAAAATCAAAACATAATTATTTGCATGTCTTTTGCTTAAAAGGTTGTCAACTCACTATTATACGATCATGGGCATTATTTTAGAGGCATAAATATCTGTGACACGGGAAATAATAACACAATTACCTCCCTTGTTTTCCATTCACCCCTATGGAATGGCTATCTTCAAACGTCTGAATTTGAAAATTATATTTTCGCCTAGGATTAATAGGATTATTCTTTAACAAAGTAGGACTGTTTATAGATCCACTCTATTTTAGGCCTTGAATTTAATATTTTTTAAAAATATAACTTAAAAATATGAAATTGGAACTTTAACCATATCTTATAAGATAAGATTACTCAAAAAAATCAATAACTCTAAAGTTGCAGTAATTAAAAACTTTGGACTTAAATTCTCTGTTGGTCATTCCATGAGACATCCTTGTTGCATTACTCGAATAATCAATAAACTATAAAGTTGTGATAATTAAGAACTTGGTTCATACATATTTATATTGGTTATTATAAGACATCCTGGTATGTGTCTGTATGTCAAGCTAATGAGGAAGTTCTACCAAATCCTGAATTAATGCCACAGATTAACATTGATTGTATAGATAATTACAGGATATTAATATCCCAGATATTGACCTTCCTTGGAGAGGATGACACACCACAATGTCTATATACCATAGACTGGGCCAGAGATCAATCTTTCTTCAATATGACTACCAACTGTTGGTTAGATTGTTAGATTTCGGGTTTTACTGATATCCTAGTTAGTGAGCCAGTATTCAGACATCCACCTCAACAATGTTGTGTTCTGTAGCTAAAATGGAAATTTTTACTGAACTTAAATCAAGAATTTATTGGCACATGTCTGTCAGTTCATCAAGCGGTGCAAAAAGAATTTTTGGGACTTTGCTTAACCCTCAGAAACCCACTGAAAAAAATGAGACTTTTAATTTATTTTTTAATTTATCTAGTTTGATTTTAACATATGTAGCCTATGAAAAGAGCCATAATATGCAAAGCGACGCTCTGTCTAAGATCCTCAGCAGGACAAGAGATATATCAAATGGATATTGTGTATTTGATGTAGACCTGAGAGCTCCTGGCCATGGTTAAGGATCCAGTGTCTTACTGTGGCTCCCATTTTGAGGGTGGACAGACAGACACATGACAACAATGTTAAATCAAATGTAGGTATATAATAAAACATACACACAGTTTGTATTTAAAGATATATCTTTAATATCATAAACTATGAACAAACACAATTGAATCTCTGATACACTGTATCACAAGTATAACCTAATAACATACATGTACTGTATAAATTATGGGGGATGGATGGCCGAGTGGTTAGCACATGCGCTCTGTATCATAAGGTCTGCCATTTAGTCAACAGGCGTGGTTTCGATTCCCCATTTGTATGTGGCAAGGGGTAGGTTACCTGTCCAATCGCGTTGTTGTCTCTGGATCCTCTCAATACTAAAGACCCCTAAGCGCAAGTGAAAATTGTTACAATAAAATTTAACCTTGTGTTAGTCCTGAAATGACCTAGATAGTGTTGAGTGGAGATAAACCCAATTTCTCTCTCTCTTTATAAATTATAGTTCCTTTTGAAACTGTCTCTGAGACAGTTCCTAAAGAACTATATAAATTATAAAATCTATTGAAAATGCATTATGTAAGAGCTAAAAAGACAGGCTTTTATTTTATGATTCAAATGTTATATTTGTTCACATGACAAGCGATATCAACTCTCTAGACCACAGGATGGCCAAAATTTAAACAGGAGCCAGATTTTGAAATTTCAACAATAATCAACTTTCTTGAATTTGGGTTGGTCGAGATTTAAAATTTAACAACAAAATGGATAATCAAGACTAAGAGTACCATTGCTACGATAATAAACTACAATGTATCTATGCTACATCTTCCAACACTCATAACTTCGCTCAGAATAAAGCTATTTGAATGAAATTTTCACTATATTCATTTTGCACTATCTATATTTAAACTAATATAGCCAGAACTGTCAGCTAAATTCTTACATAATGCATCTTTAATGAATTGATTAAATCGGGTATATTCTACATGTACATAAATCAGTGTACATAGATCTTGACTCAGTTGCAATAATTGAACCAATAATGACCTGTCTTTGTCACGTGTAACAGAAAGTGTTCCTTCCTATTAATTCTTTACATGACATGTACATCAAAACAAATAACACAAGGGTGACTACATGTACTTCTTGGTTTTCTAATAACCACCTTTTGTAACACATACCTGTCGCATTTTTTCTAACCACGTTTCCTAACACACACCACACGTTTTTTTTTTTAATAATGTTTCGCAACACATACATGTGATGTTTTTTAAAAGAGAAGTAGTTATATCCATACATACATGTACCTTGTGTTGTATGGTCGGAGTGTTCCCATTTTCATGTAAATACATAATCAAACAACATATTAAAATTCAAAAGAAATCAGTCGGATTAAATTAAAGTTATGGAGTTGTTGACATGGTAACAATATCTGGCATAGATGAAAGGAAGGATATAGGAAATTATATTTAAAAATAACCAGCGGTTGCTATGCAAGATATCCCCACATTTTGCAAGAGATGAACAGAAAACAAGAAAAAAATAATGCGAGTTTTAATCCAGGAAGTTACAGTTCGATATGCCTGACTATTGAAAGGAACCAAGATAAGCTTACATTTCAAGTTTCATCGCAATCAGCTAAAATCAAGATCTCTAGCTAAAAACGCAACTTTTGGCACAATCAGGGGACATAATCCATGAAGTTACGGTCCGATACATGCAGATATTGTAAGGAACCAAGATCTTTAGGAGATAAATCTGTATTTCAAGTTTTGTCAAAATTTGATAAAAATTGTGACCTGTAGATTGTCCACAAACTAATTATGTTCTGCTGTAAGAATGCCCATGCTTTCGAAAACCTTGTGAACACGATAGAGGCTAGAGCTTTGAACCCATTCCTTTAAAATTCGATCGAAACACTGGGGTCATGAGAGGACAAACAAACCCTATCCAGTTCTGTTCCAGAGTTACGCCCCCACCCCTCCCTTTTCTGAACAACTTGAGACTGCAACAGAAGCTATAATGGGTTCTTTTCAAATTTGGTAAATGGACGAACCTTATATGGATATTGATCGGTCTGCTTATTTCCATAGTTATCTTTTTTGCCAAAAACCTTGTGTGCACAATGGAGGCTATGGATTCTAAAGGATTCTTTTTGAATTTTGTCTGAAGCATTGTTGCCATTAGAAGACAAACCCTATTGATATACAGTATTTAGCGACTTTCCATTTCAGAGTTATCCTCCCTTTGCCGCAATAACAAATTTGGTCAACATTCATGTTTCCCTTTCGAATATAACTGCTGTTCTGACATGGCTGCTGTGTGGGCATATTTCCATGCATTGCCTGGCTATCTTTTAGTAATGGGGTACAGTTTAATTTATTCTCTTATGAACCTTTACTAGTAGGCTAATTGTGCAGTCAGTCAGGTATAATTTATTCTTAAATAAAGTAATGTTTGCAAACATAATAGAATAATAGATACAGTACATGTACATTTATTGTTGAACAAAATAATCAAATACATCAATAAATATCCTACATAATAACAGCACAGCACAATCAATGGTCCAGGAAGAATATTTTTATACAACAAGGAAGTGAAATGATATTCAACCTTCTTGATTTCGCTGTAATTAAACACCTCATTTTGATTATGTTTTATGAATGTTTGGACCAAATGATGTAGAATAACCAAAAAACCTTTAATATAACAATAACATATCTATCTCATCTCTCATATACCCACTGTTACAAGAAGAGCCAGTGGGAGCAACAATCCATTCCCAAAAAAAATTATGCCGATGCCTAGTGGACCGTTGTCTAGTCTTGATCATTCCAGCCAATATTATCTCCACTTTGACTGCAGCGAACATTAAGTCTGGATAAATGGAAATGAAATGGGTTTTAAGTCCGACTATTCTGCACCGGCTGGGCTAATAAAGACTGAAATATTGCCTAGACAGTGGCGCTACAGCATACTATTTATTTGAAATTCCAACTGTCAAGATTTTTTTTTATCTACCCACCAATGTGTACTGTACACAGAGCCTCCATTTTTTTGTCCCATTCAAACAACTAGACAATGTCTCTTGCAAAAGATAACTTTGCCTGCCGGACAAATTAGAAGTTACTGTGTAACTACATGTACATGGTAAATGGCAGCATCACTAATACCCCGTTCAGACGCTTATAACTAAACTGGTTTAACTTATCCGGCGATTTTTATCCGGCAATTTTTGCGTTCATACGAGTTTTAAGATACTGGCACTATACTGGATTAACATTCCCGACTATGTTCCTGACCTCGTCGGTCAAGGGTCAGAGGTAAACGCGCATGAACACTGATGAAGAACAAGAAGCCGCCATTTTTCTAAGAATGTTATTTACTACGCACTGCGCATGTCCAGAGTGAAAATATCCGGATATTTTAATCCTACCCGTTCAGACGCCGAAAGTTAAACCAGATAAAAAAAAAAAGCTGAATTCAATTCACCTACTGAGGTGGATATTTTAAACTACATGTAGTTTAAAATCTCCAAATATGCGTTCAGACTACGAAAATTGCTGAATTAACTTTCGCCGGATAAGTTAAACTAGTTTAACTTGCGCGTCTGAACGGGGTATAATACAGTCGTGGTGGAGACAATATGGACTGGAATTGTTGAGGCTAAAAAAAATTCAAAAATAAAAGACAATGCCCTTAATGTAAGCAATTCAAACAAAATATACCATTTGACAAGTATTTCCATAAACCCCCTGTAATACACAACCCTGTATAAACACATTTTACCATAAATGAAAATGAAATGAAATGAGATTTAATGCCCTATTGTACTGCTCCGACGGGGCTAATGAGGGAAAATATGCCCTGGATAGCAGTGCTACCGCCCACTCTAATATCGAATTCCAACTGGCACGGGATCTTTTACACGCATGCCAATGTGTACATGTACACAGGACCTTGGTTTTACATACCATCCGAATGACTAGACAGCTGTCCTTGTCAGGCTCTCAGTCCTGTATCATTAATCAGTCCAATATTTACACCATACATGAAGATTATTATATGAATGTGAATATTTCTTTTTAAATCGTTGCAATTGAACAGTGATAGAAAAGGCCCAAGGGTCTAAATCACTCATGATCAATAAAAAATGTTCATTAAAGATGTAAGTCAAGAGTTACAAATCACCATCAAAAAGGTGATTTTGGGTAGTGATTTTTTTTAGCAAACCAGAACTATGATCTATCATGAGTTATAGCACAATGCAATAAAATTGAATAACTATCTGATTTTTAGACATATTGTCCTTACATGCTTACATGATACCACTAGCAGATATCAATACCGGTACCTTGTTTGATTTAAATTTCATTTTATCTAAGTTTTTCTTTTGTCATTAAGACTTTCGAACAGAGGTGTTTGTCAACCAGATCGGAAAGATTTAGTAGGACTGACATGTGACCGCAAAGCAATGTTAACGAAAATACAGCCCATATTCACTAGCTTGAAACAGTAGCTCAGAAAGTTACACATGTATATTTCCGCGAAGTGTAAAGGAAACACAAAGACTAACTTCATACTTCCACCTGACATGTACTGTATGTACGTATAGTTATCATTCTGGAAAATTCAACAGCTGATCCAATGTCCAGTTGGACATTAATCATGAGAGATAACCAGTATTAATATCATTCCTGGACTGGATGGTCAGTACCAATCAGTTTCACAGAGGATTACGGAAGTCTTCTAATATCCCTGTAAAAGATGACTGCCTTCAACATGTGACGTCACTTTACTGGTTCAGACAAAATGGTGTCTTTTACTCATTCTAATACCCATTTACATTAAAAAGGAACTAATTTTTACCTACAAATACTTCAAACGTCTTTATAAATTTTTACATAAAAATAATGTTTTAGAATTCAATTTGTCAGTGGAAAAAAAGTTAATATTTGTGTCTCATTAAGTCACATCAATCTCACCCTTGTAGCAGCCTAGCGAATATAATTCACTGCTGAACAGTGTGGGTCAATATTTGTAACAAAATACAGTAACACTAACAGAACAAGCTTATATTTTTAGGGGACCAATACACATGAAAGCAAATTTATACTTTTATCAAGCTTATACAAAGAGTTAGACAGACTTTATACAAACAGAATAAATTTAATACCAACATTGTCACTGGTCGTCGGTATATTTCAAAAGTACAATCAGTCATAATTCTGAAGTTTACTGAGGGATTGACTCATTCATTTGACAATATTTGGGAAGTTTAATAAAATAAATATAGATATATAAATATAAATAATACTGAGGGTGTCTACATGTACTTCAATCGGATTAAAACACAGATCCTACTTCGTTTCGTTTTTCATAGAGTTCAAAATTTCATTTTATTTGGCTTTAATTTAAATACACCAACGGGGCCCTGATTCACGAAATCTTAACTAAAGATAAAATCCAAATTTTAGTAGATACATCACTTTTGATTGGCTAAGCACTAAAATCAATCTAATATTATCCAATCAAATAACTAAAATTTGGATTTTATCGTAGTTAAAACTTTGTGAATAAGGCCACAGGATTTGGTGGAAGAGTTGTTATATTCCCCATGTTCTGGTAGATGTGAGGGATCAGCCAATGAAACGGTCTATTGTCATGAGTTCTTGGCATACGGAGCAAGCAACTGTCTTACATCAATAGGTCAAAAGCCGCTTGTATGACCCCTGACGCAACCTCCCACTAAAACCGGTCAGATCTTCTTGTAGAAGAGACCATCGAAAAAATAACGAAATGTAGATCTGTATTTTAATCATATTGACATGTACTTGTGTACAGAAATTTGGGGTAGTTTGTTCTTATCCCACAAGAGTTTTGTATGAGTGAATATTTATATATGTACACTACAATATAATGTTACCATCTGTACAATTAAATAATCTCTTTACTTTAGTTTGGCATATCCAGACGTCTTACTCTTACCTTCTGCTTGTAATGATAATAGGTGATATAATTCTTCAGAGCTTTTGGCAAGGGGAGATAAGCAATATCATCATAAGCAATATGATCCGAAATGGCTGAACGACATAAATGCTGAAGGGAGAATGGGAAGGAACGATTCAATGGCAAGGTTAACATAGGTTCAAAAAACATACAACAATTTGGGTCTTTATAATGTTCAATTAAACCGGATACAGTTTCGGTGGCGAACACTGCTGGATCGTGAGCGTCAAAACTGAATTTATGATTCCATTGTTCAATACGGGCGTGCAGCGACCTGTTGTAGCGACGGAAACTAACCGAAAACAAAAATTCATCTTGTGCACTGTCCCGCAACAAAAATGTTCCTTCCGGTTTATTCTCCAGCAATTTTTCGGCTTCATAACGATCCATGACACCCCAGTAGAAACTACAGTTTGTGATATGTGAAAGTTCCGGGACTAGACAATGAATATAATCTACTTGAGTATGTACAACTTTTGGAAAGAGTGGCGTGGAGAAATCCAATTCTCCATAAAGCGATTCTTCGTAATCAGAGTTCACTCCGTAACCGTGACTCAAAGCAGGATATGATGTTAAAGTTAGAGAACAGCGATTTTCAAACATTTGGCATAAAAGATTTGACGGACCTGCAGCACCTGCTGTTTGACTAACAGTCGGACTGACAGAGCGGCTTCTTTTATCAAATTCAATTCCTTCGCGTATTTCTTTAGCCCGATCTGCTTTACGTCGTTCATCAAAATCTTCTGTGGGATACAACTCATCGAAATTAGCACTAAGAGTTAACGGACTGTTCCACGCAATTCTATGTCCATCAACAAGGATTTGATTACTAGCCGACTGAAGTAAATCTTGTTGGCGATTCAAGTCTTGTCGATGATTACTATGACTAGGACAATTACTGCGAGACAATTCACTTGGAGAATCGGATGAATGGCCGTGATGACTCGAATAGCGACCACCTTGAGGAAATTTACCACGTAATTTCAGACTCCAGAATTTTTTCTTTGATTTATTTAAATTCCCTTGGATTTTGTCATTTTTTTTTCGTCTTACCGATGAACTTTGTCTTCGACACCCACAACATGCACTATTACACTCGCTACATTTGGAGGACCCATTCTTGGTTTTGGGTAAAAGACTGTCTTGTGAATCCTCCTCACCTGTGATCTCCAATGACTTCTCAGTATCCACACTTTGGGAATTATTTTCTTTGTCCGTATTATCCACAAGACTTACCAAAGAAATTTCACTACCACAACAGAAGAATGGTCTAACTGCTGAACGATGCATTCTGTGTTTAACTGGCAAGCTGTTATTATTTCCTGTCGTTTCATCCAGACTTGAAAATGGCTTCTCCTTCTGGTTTTCTGACGACTCGAGAATTTCTATTTCGCTATTTTCAGCTGAAAATGAAAAATAAATGATATCACATAACAGACTAATACTTGGCCAACTCACTCCCACACGTCAATGAGGTATTGATTATTGAAACAGATGTGTACTAGTTATACATGTTCCTGTATATACATGTCATTTAAAACCGCAATGACTGAATGAAGGTTACATACACAGTATAAATACATATCATTTAACCTCAATGACTGAAGGAGAGAGGGAGATTAACCATCCACTCGACACATGGTCATGGTCATTCCAGGACTAACATATGGTTCAATTATATTTCTATAATTGGTTTGCGTGTACGGGTCTTTAGCATTGAGAGAAACCAGAAACCCAGCGAAAACTCAAGAGGTTGGACAGGCAACCCTACCCCTTAGGATCAAAACCATGCCACGTCACTCTATTAGTAAGTGCAGGAGGGCTGCACCACACACAATAGTAAGTGCAGGAGGGCTGCAAGGATTAACATCCACTTGACACAAACACGGTTATTAACTAACATATGGTTCAATTTTACTTCCATAATTCATTTGCAGGTAGACTCTTTAAGCACTGGGAGAAACTGGAGGACCCAGGGAACCAAGAAGTTGGACGGGCAACCATGCCACGTCAATGGCTGATCTTAGAATATAAAGCACATCAAAGATTGGTGACCAAACCCCTCTGATCTTCAAAAGACAAAATTTTACAAAATCCATGAATGAACAAAGTTTGACATTATTCATTCTTATTCATTC
This sequence comes from Patella ulyssiponensis, assembly GCA_963678685.1. Lineage (NCBI taxonomy): Eukaryota > Metazoa > Mollusca > Gastropoda > Patellidae > Patella > Patella ulyssiponensis. The sequence continues at coordinate 62,152,297 of OY783230.1, read as the reverse complement.
ATGCTACCTAAACTTGAAATATAGGTTATTCTGGCATGACTAATCATACACTACTATTATTCAAATATACTGTAGGCCTACACGGCAAATTACTTTTTCAACCATGTAAAATACATCAATATATTTATTATTATTATTTGCATAACAATAAAATTTTCCTCTTAGGTGAAAGTAATAACTAAACTTTTTGGTGTTGCCAATTTGTCTACACTGATAGCTTGATTACTCATAAACCTTAGATCAAGTTGTCACAAAAATGATAAATGACAACATGCAGAAACCTGTGTAGATATATCGACCCTATCATGTTACAAATAAATTGCTGAACTTAAACCCTTCATAAAATATATACATATGACATATAATACCTACTTGACCTAAAAAAGATTGTTGAACATTTACTAAAAAATTAAATATTAGTTAATAATTAAAAGAACATATATAATAAGCATGAACCTTCTAACATTAGGACTCTGGTTACCATTTACGTTTCATAAAAAAACGGTGAGAAACTGCTCTTGCTATCAGAATCTTATACATGTATTCAGTTAATAGACTGCTGTCCAGAAAGTCTTAAAAGTCGTCAAGATCCAAAAGAAAATATTTGATTAAACATAGTTTAGTTTTGAAAACAACCGTCCAATGGATGACCGCCCAGTTTCTCTGGTTGCTTTAGAAGTGAAAACTACCATCATGGACCTTATAATGTAATAATATAACATCCATGCTACCATTTTTATGGTGTTTAATACAGGAACGGCTTTCAAATCTAAATGGTCATGTTCATTTTTAAAACCAATCCTAGAAATTAAAGGTTTACAAAACTATACTTTTGATTTTAGATAATTCTTAACAAATTTCTTGATGGTAATCAATTGAAGACACATATGGAAGATTAGATAAAAAGCTGACAGTTCTCACTATAATAATTAAAAACTAGATAATATAAAGGGAATTTGATGAATATTTCAGGTAAATTGCTTTACTCTATGCCGAGAAAACCTTATTTCAAAATCACTGTAGCCTTGATTGTCATAGAAACTTAAGCTGTTTCTATGCTAAAAAAAAGGTAGAATAATTAATTTAGATGTGTCTTACCATGAAACTATGAACAGACGTCTATACTGAATGATTCTATATAGTATTACTGAAAATATCCTACCACACTGTACACGTACCAACCCTATTAACTTAACCTGTTTCTATGCTAAAAAGCTAAACATATCGTCTTGAGTCATTTAACCAGATATTGCAGATGTGATATCTGTTGGAAAAATTCCTAATTACTGACATCTGTTTCACTTCCTGGGTACGGCTCGAAAAAATCTTTCAAGAAACCGTTCTTAATTGATGACACAAATGGTAAAACTGCAGTAACCGGAAATTAATAAATGATATGGGTGCATGGTGCCGTAGCATTTAATACGAACAACAGAGAAAAATAAGCTGTGTTAAAAGACTGTACATACATGTAATGCTTCACCATAAGTCAGTTTTTGTGTCAAGGAAAGTCATGAACATAAATGAAATTCGGTTATTTATGTCACATCAATTGTTATAGTTTTCTTTTTGTTAAGAAGTCTTTGCTGTCAAATTTATAAATTTTTTTACAGTAAATAATAAGTTTAAATTCATTTTGCCATAGTAAAAAGGTGTCACTCCTCCAATTGTATAAGAAGACTAATTTTGAATAAAAGGATGATATTAGACTCCCTAAAAGTAATATCAGCCTGAAAAATTGATTCATTCCTTTCAATAAGTAATAAGTTTAAATTCATTTTGCCATAGTAACAAGGCTTCACTCCTCCAAATGAATAAGACTTATTTTGAATAACAGGATATTAGATTCTCTAAAACCAAAAGTAATATCGGCCCGAATATTGTTTAATACCATTCAGTATTTAAAAGGATATAATGAACTGAAAATTTTGCAATGTCTAAAGCAGGGTCCCGGGTGTCAAACTCTTTTCGATTCAGGGACCACATGAACTAAAATTCCAAATCAAGTGGGCCAGAGATATACAAAAATATCAAAATAAAGAAAATTTTATTGTTTTATTTGACTAAAGTCGTTACGTATTATAATGCAGTACAATACTTTGAAATGGGTACAAACTTTGATATCTATGACCTACAGTGGAGAAATCAGGGTTTACTGAATACTGAAACCCGAAAACAATAATAAATGATTTCCACTGCTAGTTTCTAGGAATTATCGGCATGTTAAAATTTGTTCAAAGGCCACATTTCGGGACTAACATAGGGTTTCATTTTATTGTAATAATTTGCTTACTCGTAGGGGTCTTTAGCAGTGGGAGGAAACTGGGAGTCCCGGTGAAAACCCCTGAGGCTGGACAGGCAACCCCCCACACCAATTTCAATTTGACATAAAATGAAGGAAGAAAGATATCAGTCTGCTTATACAAAGTATTTCATATTTCCACTATTTGAGTCAAACACATGTATTTATATTGTTTGTCATGTAAAATTGACAAATAGATTTCATTTATCATTTAAACTGACACTTTAATTTCATTTTTCACCTAAACTGACACTTTAATTTTTTTCACTCGAACAGAAACTTTAAATTTTTATAGGTATTCGTTTAATTATTCAATAAGCCTCAAACTGTTTAAATAATTAGAAACATACATTATATACTATTATTTATACATGTAACATGATATCATATTTCTCATTAAATTAAGTTAACCATGTGTAACTGCTATTACTGGCCTAGTGACACATTTAGAAACTATTAACAATGTTTATTTTTAATCATGATGAAATACCTGACAGTTGAAAACACCAGTCACAATACCCTACACATAAATAGTGAATTAGTAGGAAAAGCACAACTAGCTCAGTTTATACACATTCATATTATATTATTATATGCATTGCAATCCACTTGTTATTAATGATACATAATTTAAGATTTAGATAGAGAGTTGCCCATTTCTGCTATAATTGCTCAAAAATAGATAATGTAAAATGAAAATATTGAAAATTTCTTTCAAATTACTTCATTCTGAGCCAAGTTATCACAGATTTGTGCATTGTGGTAACCAGGGCACTGGTACTTGTATATTTGAGACTTAGCGTCACTTTTCCATTTTTGAATTAAATTTTGAAATGGCAGACCGTTCTAATCTAGTTAAAATCTTGAGTACATGATGCCATTGAGAGTTGATTATGTTCTTGTTTTGTTAATAAATATCAAATGTCTAATTAATAGTTTATACATTTCAGTTCTAGAGAAAGACCTGCAATAGGCATATTTGGTTGATGATAATGATAATGATATTATTACAACAATTAGTCCCAAAATGACCTAGTTTGTGTCGAGTGGATGTTAAACCCCATTTCTCTCTCTCTATTACAACAAATCATATCTAAATCTTGATCACAGTGATTGGTCAAGAGTGACACTACTTCCAGGCAAAATCCAAATTATGGTTGACACACACACATACATCGTGTACACAATCAGCAATGATATATGGAATCTGGTAAACGTAGGCCTAATGAATGAACATTAACTAATATACCGATCCGATAATAAGACTAGAGGTATAGTGAAACATCATAAAACAATATAACTTGGCACTGAACACTCAGACGGATTCAATGAATCAAAAAAGAACACAAAATGGAACCATCAGGTATCCACTCACGTTCGAACACTGTCAATTACGAACTTCTGAAGAAAATGTGCTATATTACAGCTCTTAATACTCTTACCCGGTATACATGTAATACAATAAAAAATCTTGTAAAATAACTGGCAATGAGAATTCCACAAATACATTAATTTATGAGACTTACGTATATGAACAAACAAAAGTAGAATAACATCAACATCGAGATTATACAGAGTAAATTAGATAGATAGTATTTAACTTATGATGAGCAACTCAGTGCGAGTGAATACATGTAACTGTATATTAAGAAGAAAATACGGATACGGTACACGGATAAATTACCCGTATAAATTCTGACATTATAAATAAAAACCGTCACATAATATGTGCTTTCCGACCCATTTTCATCTATTTTTAGGTTCAAAAGACTAGAGCCATAGACCCTTTAATTACTTTAAATATGAAATATTTAGCCATTTTGACTAATGGTATAACAATAACATTATTATACAGGTAGGCAAAACCATGGCATATGTCTGAACATAAAAGTTAGACTTCTTACTTCTTCTACTACATGTATAGGCCTATGTCTTGATCTTCTGCTCTGCTATAATTAGCAGACGATGATTAGATAGGAGAGAAAGATCAAAGACAACAGGTAAGCTGATCAACCTTTCAATGTGATCCATACATTTTCCCACGGTCGATCAGACATGTAGGTGGGGAATGAATGAATGAACCACAATGCCTACCTGTCGGTGTCTATACAAGTTATTCATGAATGAATGACAGCTCGCGAATACTCTCTGTGGGAAACGTCTATTTTATTTGATACACAACAGCACAGGACTGAAAAACTAAACCGTCACCGTGGTAGGCCTAGGCTACAACCTAATTAATTATGTCATGTAATTACCTGAAGCCATGGTTGTTTCAGCAGCACTTCAATATTTAACACACGTAACCGTTAGTCCATAATTAATTATTGGATTTCGAGGAAATTTTGCTATCACGGGGTTTTTGACTGGCCGGAAATAATATTTGCCTGCGTGGGAGTGATATGTGACGTCACATGAAAATAAACAATTTTCTGCTTCTCCATTGACAGCCTTTACTAAAATAATCAGTGTTATTGTGAAATATTGCATAAAACTGCAAATGCCTACTTTATATGAATGTTTTGAATGGAATATATTATCTAGGTTTTTAACTTTAGAAAGGGTTTATTTTTCATCCAATGAGAGTCTAGAATTTTATTTTCCGCGACTGGCGCGCCAAAAATAAATATTGCGGGAAATGCCATCAAAATTAAAGTGTAAACAAAACAGTTGATCAGTAATATTAATAAATAGATTATAGCCATAGGATGAAACCATTACGATATGCTCACAATGAAGGACATACTGATTTATGTTTTGAAGAAAGTGGGAGGTATTAGCAACCTATTTATAAAAGTTGATAATAGTTTATTCTGAACAAAGTTGATATTAGTTTATATTCTGAACAGAGTGAGAGAAGCGATAAAAGTAAAAGTTGTAAACAGAATCCATAGATCTCTAATTATAAGTCCATATTAAGAAATATAATTTATAACTTATGTCATAATTTGCTTAGATCTCAATTTTTTTCTTGTTGACCTACTTACAGCTGACACGTTATGGATATGGATTTCAAGTGCAAAAATTACAACGTTTTTATTTCCATGCCCCTGGTTGTTACGCGGGTCTGGATGAGGGGTGATGGCCGAATGGTCAGCGCATCAATGAAAGTCATAAGACATTAAGTCTGGTTTTAATTCCCCGGTTGTACAAATGTATGTGACAAGGAGTAGGGTTGCCAGTCCAATCTTGTGGGTTTTTCTCTGGGTCCGGTTTCCACCAACTGCTACTAAAGATCCCTATGCGCTAGCAAATTATTGAAAAAAAATTGAGCCATATGTTAGTCCCAAGATGACCTAGTTTGTGTTGAGTGGACATTAAAATCTTTAACCCCATTTCTCTCTCTTACATCAAGCAATAGTGAATTACAGATCTAGAGGTGGGAACTGGAATCTTGGGATTCAGGCTTAAGTCGCATCAAATGATCAATAACTATAACCCAACGGACATGAAAACTTTATTTTGACTCGGACACGCCAAGTGTGATGACTCCTCCTGACTTGAAAGAGCTTAGTGACTCATTTGATGAACTGGTGACTTGAATGATATACTCAGGCTTTATGAAGACTTGGGACTCAACCAAAGGTGGATTACGTCATCATAGGCAGCTGCCTGGGGCCCAAGAAAAAAAGGGCCCATATAATTTTGAACAATCTTTTTAAATTTGATGTTTTAAAATTTAAGTGAATTCATATGTGTGAAAGTGAATTACAGAATATATTTCTCTTCTTTTAAGCAATAATAAATTAAGTTTGTTTTCATTTTATCCAGCAATTGGCTGTTGCTGTGCTTCTCTGAGCATCAATTGATTGTCATTGGCCGACAGACATGGTAATGTTTGACTAAGTTGTAATGCTTGACATTATTCCACCAGTCTATCTTCGTCAATTTCGTTTCTATTACACCGGTCTTAGTTTTACTACGGCAAACCAGTTCGACAAAGCTTGGTAGGGCTGCCTAGGGCCTATCAGAGCCTTGATCCGCCTCTAAACTCAACTCGTTACTAAAGTCAGCGTCTTGGGACTCTACTTGGATTCGAGGTGCGGCAACTTGAGACTTGAGGTTCCATGACCTGGTCAGTTTCATCTTTTTGATCCATGTTTTTTTTTTTTTTTACCAATATCAGCAAATGATGTGTAGTTCCTCTTTAATGCACTTTTTTTTCCAGATATATGTTAACCTGTGGAACTGATGGTGATGTTCGAATATGGCAAGGTATTGATGATGATGATACAATCTCTCATCGTGTTGGTGATAAAGTTTATTCTATTACATTTAAGGTAAATTCACAACTTTATCCTGTCTTCATAATTTTAACAGTGAAAGTTGTACATGTACTTTGAAAGCAATTTACTTTACAGAAACATTACCCCAGAATTCTCAATCGAATGACAAACTCTAGCATCTGGTTATTCCAGTCTACATAGTATTTATTGCGCATGCTCTCCAGATTAGAATATGTGGTCACCGCTTGAGATGACGTGTGGAATATGCTAGCTTTGTTCTTTGAGTCCATTGTTACAGATGTGACTGAAACACATTATGTACCAATGGTAAAATGTTTATTTTGTCTTAAATATTGGATATATCAGAAGCCCATCTTTTCCAAGTAAAATCACAGCATCAATGTTGATGTGAATTGACAAATAATTCATGTTTTTAATGTCTGAGACTTCGGATATTGAGTTAGAGACTTAGCTACTTTAACTCAATATGTGTCTGATCCAAAGAACCACAATAACTTCTGATTTACATCTTAAACTATTACTGGTACTTATGATATTTCAGAATGGACGTTTCTTCACAGCTTCTGACAGCAATTCCATTCAAGCTCACACTTTTCCTGATGGTCTTCCAGATGGTATTGTTACAAGATTTACCTCCCCTGTTCATCACATGCTCCTCAATGAATCAGGAACAACAATGGTAGCTGGATCAAGGTTTGTTTTATACAAGTGTTTTGTTGATATTTCCAGACTATAACTATCAATACTAATAATAACCAAATAATTACTGAAAACAAAAAATATTAATAGACTCTATTTTTTTTTTTTTGATCGTTACATTGTAGATCAGCAACAACCGAAAAATAAAATAAGTTTTAAACAGATGTTAATCAATGTACAATATTTAAGCACTCGCTATGCAATGCATGGACTAGCAAAATAATACATGTATCAATTGGCCTATTCGACAGACGATATACTTGTAAAGGCATGAGTACTGATTATTTTTTAAAACAGAATATCGATATTTATCTAAGGATGGCAAAGTTCATAAATCTTCTGACACATCATTTGAAGATTTGCCTGGAAATAGGCCTCATTATACATGAAGATTATCCAATCCTATGTTTTGGTAGGAAATTAATTCTCTCTCTAATTTTAAATCTTCCACTGCAAGATGTTACAGATTTTTTAAAAACAAGTCCGAAATAAAAAAAGTAATGACACTTGAGTAATTAGTCTGAAAGTATGATATCCTGTTGTATAAAAACAATTACACATACAAATAATCATGATACATCTTTTATCTTTTCAGTGATTTTACTATAAAAATAGTTGATATTGAAAGCAGCAGCCATAAAGTTTGTCGAGGTCATGAAGCTCCAGTATTAAGCTTGGCATTAGATCCCAAAGAAGAATTTTTGGTAATTAACTAAGAAAGTAATTTTGTTTGTAGTTTAGTGTTTATTAAATTCTGGCATAGTGTCATAGTGTAATGTCTTCAGCATGATATGAGTTGATTGAGTTCTATACCATGAGTCATGATGGGTATGGGTTGATTGCGTTCTATACTATTGCGTTCACAGTGAGTTGATCCCAATGTACGCCCAGAACATTCCATGGGATTCTGCAGCCTGGATTCCGTTTATCTGTGTTACAGAACAGAGGGTTTGCCTATAGTAAACAGAGGTTCTGTCTGCATATATTATTGGCAGCACTTTAAAATTCGCAAAAATAATAGAAATTGAATCAGGAGTAGGCCATATGTCACCTTTCAGGAACTTTTACCTTCATATCACACTGCATAGCATTATGTCCATCTTCATTAGTCCAATTGGTGTTACTGGTGCTACTCCAGTGATTCAAGTGAAAGAATACTTGATGAAAATTATCTAGTTTTTCCAAACAATTTGATGTTTTTATTAAATCAATGTTAAATGTGATATTTATATAAATTTTTTAGGCATCTGCTAGTTGTGATGGAAGTATTAGAATATGGAAAATGGATGATCAATCGTGTATTAAAGTTTTAAATTTACTACCAAAAACAAATGATGTCAGGTAGGCATATCTATCAATTATATTCTCATAAAAATTTACTGTTATATTTAAACGGAACAGTGATGGCTCAGTGAGAAAGACGTTGCCCCCTCTACCCTGGAGATGCCGTGGTAGATCACAGTGTTTGCAGAGTAAGTTCAGCCAGATTTTCCACTGTGGTTCCCTTTTTTTAAGTTTGAGGGTGGAGGGCCAGGAAAGGAGGAACATATAGTTCTGTGGATGGTTCAAAAATACTAAGGTCCCATGTTCACATTGGAGTGATCATAAAAGAACCCGTAACTGTTGTAAATGATATAAGAGTATGCTGTAATGCCACTGTCCGGGCAAAATTTCCCTCATAGTGTACTGTGTGGCATTATGCCTGTCTTTGCAGCCCAGTCGGAACAGAAAAGTAGGATATAAACCCCATTTCATTTCGTTATATTTAAAAGCTTGCCTAATTTTCAATTTCGATGGCTATATGTAAGTGTTCTGAGATCAAACTGTCAGTCATCAATTGAAGTATCATAGCTTCAATCCCACACTTGTAAATGGCGGACAATATGGTCGTCTATCTAACCTTGTGGGTTTTTTTTTTCTTTGGCTCCTCTGAATTTTTCCCATTGTGAAAGCAGATTATTGAAATATTTGTAATTTCTCATACCATGGTGATTTTTTTCTTCTTTTTTTCTTACAGTTTATCCAAATCGCTATCCAGAATAACTTGGACAAAAGATGGAGAGGTAACATTTACATTGAATTCTGCTTTTTATGGAAATGTGGTCATATATTGGTGTCACCCCATCTGTCCAGATCATTTTGATATATATATATGTTTAGATTGATGAGAAGAAGAAGCCTATTTCATTTCAAGCAATTTTTGTTGATTAATTCTAGAGTTATAAATGGCCCTTGTTTCTTTTTGAAGAACCATTTAAAGTTAACATTTGATTTCTATTAGATTTATATGCATTAATTATGTGGGTTATGGACATAAGAACCAAAAGCGAAAATGGTCCAAAACCATCAGGTTGAAACGGCTAAAATTCATACTACTAGTGATGGTCATTGTTTAACTTTATAGAACCATTTGAAAACTCGAATGACAAACATTATCATGTATTGTTTATATTTATAGTATTTGTTTGGTAGATAGATTATGTATTGTTTATATTTATAGTAAATGTTTGGTACGTGTAGATAGAGTATGTATTGTTTAGATTAATATTGTAATTGTTTGGTACCTGTAGATGAATTATGTATTGTTTATATTTATAGTATTTGTTGATACCTGTTGATAAAGATATACAGATGATTAAAAGATCAACATGGGAGAAAACATCAACATTATCATTTCCACAGATAACACAGGTCTTAATCTTTAAGTGGCATTTAGCGATTGGAAAACACATTAATAGAACACAATTTTTTTGATGGTCTTCATAATTAGCTAAATGTTTTCCATTTGTTGTTGATTTTCTAATTAACTACCCTACTTATCTTATGTCTAATTTGTTTAATCCTTTATCTTTATTGTTATTGTTATTATATCTTATTGTATGGTTTCACCATGTCCACTCATATATTCATCTGAAGTTTATGAAATGTCATTGTGCTTGATAACGATAAGAGGATACTTGTTGAAACGTCGTGCTTTTAGAATAAACCAGTGATTGTTTCCCATAAAAATTGTGTTCTATTAACACAGGTCTTTATTTCAAATTTTATATAAATAATTTGTGGTCTTACTTAGTTATCAAATATTAACTCATTCAAGCAGACTAGACCAATATTAACCCAGACAAATGATGATCAACTTATTGAAGCTGATTACAGGAGATTGTTCTCTTGATTGTTGATTGTTTGTGTAGTCTTCAGAATGGAATTGTGATGGAGATTATCATTGAAACTCATTAAGAAATGTGACAGAAATTATCAGTGAAACTTGTTATGATTTGTGATAGAAATTATCAGTGAAACTCATTAAGAAATGTGATAGAGATATCACTGAAACTCATTAAGAATTGTGACTAATTATCATTGATTCTCATTTAGAATTTTTTAAGCAGGGACCCTGCAGGTTGTATGGCAGTTTGCCATCACCGTGAAGGAATAAACTTGCTTTAATGGGTAACATATTGGAAATTGAAGTTCCACCTTTAGTTTTAGCGCTTGCGAAAACTTAAATTTCATGCCGGTCCATGTTTCATTTATATTTGTAATCTAAAAATCTTGTGTCAAATTTACTTTTGTTTTCCAGACAATAGCAGTTATGTCCCTTTCACCCAACCACAAGTATTTAGCTCTAGGTTGTATAGACGGTGTTATGTGTATCATAGACTGGCAGAAGAATAGATTTATTGAAAGGTAATAAGTTAATAAATTTGATTGGGTTTAATGTGCCATTGTTCTTTCTCCCGTGTACACATTGCACATAAAAGAATCCATGACAGTTGGAATTCCTTAAAAGAGTAGGCCATAGTACCACTGTCTGGGCGAAATTTGACTCGTAGCATACATGTGGCCCATCTTCATTATCCCAGTTGGTGCAGAAGATTTCTGTATTGAAATGTATTGACTTTATTTCCATAATTCATTGTAATGATGCCATTTATTGTTTCAGCCATAAACATGAAAAAAGTTTAAGGATAACAGCTCTTGTATGGAATCCTTCAGATAATAATCAACTAGCATTCTGTGATATTGAGGTAATAAAAATCATTTTTAAACAATTACACAATTGAATTTGTAAATGTTCACTTTGTGACACCCAACAGCATGATAGGTGAATGTAGTTATTCAGATGGCATTAAAAATGTATATTTGATACTTTGATACATGCACTTTAGATCATGAAGTCTGTTATTGAGTCAAGTAGCATGGTTTTGATCTTGCACTTGTATGTGACAAAGAGTAAAATTGTACCATATGTTAGTCCTATAATGAATTGGTTCATGTTGAGTAGACTGTTACCACCTCATTATCTCTCTGTGTTTTAATGTCCTGAGCACATCCATCCAGTTTCAATTACTAAATGCCATTGAAACAATTGATATACTTTATTTTTCAGGGTCAGCTAGGTGTTATAGATGAGGCTATGTCTAATACAGCTATTAATCAGGTACAGTATATCAACATTTATATATGGGTATGGTTATAAAATGTGGTTTAAAGAATATGTGAGGTCTTGCTTAAACATACATTATGCAAGAGCTAAATCTGCCTATTGCAAGTCTTTCTTTAGGCTTGAAATGTTATCTAAATTATCAATTAGACATTAATTAACTTATCCAGACATTAATCAACTCTTGATGTCAACGCTGTTACCTGAATTAGGATCCGATTTACTCCTCAACTTTCATTCCTGATTTAATCATGAAATGGATTATCAAGACTATGTTTTTTCATCGTATCGACTAAACATATTTGTATTTATTTTAACTTGATCTTACACATTCTCAAAAAAATGCTAAAGTATGTCTCAAATTAAATGACAACCAAAATGTTCTGTAGTGTTTATTTTTGTGTTTCCATGGAAACAATTTTGGTACACAGAAGCTCAGGATGTTGATGGGAGTGAGTCCCCTTGTTTAATATTGTGTTTAATTTCAGGAGAGTGAAAAGGTAGAGAATAAAACCAGTTTTGAAGGTGTATTTGATGATGATGATGATATGTTAATACAAGCTACAGTAGAGAAACAATCAGTATTAGATGATGAAGCTAGTGAGGATGGTTTTACAGCGATAAATAAAACATCCAAACCTAATACTATAGAGGATGACAGTGATGATGACGGTTAGTTAGTTCATATATAAAGAGTCCAGGGGAAAAACGATCTAAGTCACTTTTTCAAGGAATTCCATTTAATGGCGCCATCTGGTAGCAATTTGTATAAGCTTTCGGTGGAACAATCAATTTCAGGTAAAAACGATCTGAGTCACATCGAATCAAGGCCCTTCTGAAATGCCCCCCCCCCCCTGGACAAATACGTCTATCGTACCCTTTATTTGACCTTAATTTGGCTGTAAAGTTGAAGTCAGTTGTTGTACAGGTATAATGATTCGTATTAAACATAGCTTGAAGTTGTAATTTAACCCACTCATCGTTCTGTTCGCTTCAAGCATTCTCGTCCAAAAGTTTTGCCTTTTATGCGAAAAGACAAAAATGTGACTTAGGTCGTTCTTCCCCTGTACTCTCCATATGTATATGGGTGGGTGGGGGCAAACTGTCTAACTCATGCACTTTGCTATTGAGGATGATAGCGATGATAAAGGTTAGTTAGTTTATATATGTGTATGTAGAGGGGTGGAGTGATCGAATGATTTAACACATGTACTTTAGATCATAAGATCTGTCATTGAGTCAACTGGTGTTGTTTTCGATATTTATTGAATTGAATATTTCAATAGCATTCTAATACTGAATTAGGTTATTTGAATATGTGCCTAAGATATGACCACTAGTTGTTGAGTACAATGTTGGCTTGCTAACCGGGAGATCCTTTGTTCAATCCTTGGTTCTCTTATAAGTTTATCAAGATTTTCCCTCATGTAGAACGGAGAGCCTGGCAAGGTACAGGATATAGTCATTCAGATGGGACAAAAGACTGAGGTGCACATAAAAGGACCCTTGACAGTTGTGAATTCAAAATATAGTAGGCCCTAGTGCTGCTCTCCAGGCAAAATTTCGATTGTAACACACTGTGTGGCACATCCAGGTCATCATTAGCCGAGTCGTCACAGAACTGTAGAACATTAAACCCCATTTTGTTTGTTGACAAAATGACGATCTCTTTCTTTTAGTAATTCAATCTTATAAGAAAGGCTTAAAACTAAGAGAGCTGTTAAAATGATATGATAATGTGATAAAGTTTATAATAAATCTGATTAAAATACAGATCTATATTTCATTTCGTTTTTTATACTTTCGATAGCCTACACTACATGAAGATATGACTCAGTGTTGCGATAGGTCACGTCAGCGGTCATATGAGCCGCTTTTGACCCTATTTAATTAACCAGTCAGCATTGATGTTACAAGTGGATTACCCACAGTTCCGTGCAAAACATGTATAAAGCTCACCGTAACAGACCCTTTCATTGGCTAATACCTCACACCGTTCAGAACACGTCAATGATAACAATCCTTAATAGTGTAGTAAAGACAAGTAAAACAAAATTTTGAACTTTAAAAACAAAACGAAATAGGATCTGTTTTTTTCATGAGATTGAGTTTATATTTCATGTATTGTAGATTTTATGAAAGATATAAAAACAACAGATAAAGATGATGATGATGATGCTAGTAGTATGGTTAGTGCTGTACAGTCAGTGCGGCCATTACCACTAGCAGACGCCTATAAACCTACACCATTGCAGAAAGCTTTTCAACCAGGTTCAACACCAGTACATTTATCTAGTAGATTTATGGTAGGTTCAGTTTACTCCTTTTATGTAGGACTTATTATTGTTTGATCTGGTGGTCTACACAAAAAAAACACCCAACTCAAAATTGGGAGATGCATGGATATGTTCTGATAACTATTTTTAATAAAATCATTTTAAATTGCACGCCTGAACATGTCGCTAGTTACTCTGATGTTTTTTTTGTTTCTTATAAAAAAAAAATTATTTGGCCTAATAAAGTTTTATTTTGTTGTTTATACAGAAATGGAATTGTGTTGGTATTATAAGGCAGTATAATAACGATGAAGAGAATTCTATTGATGTAGAATTTCACGATACATCGACACATCATCCATTACATATCAGTAATAACATGGACTATACAATGGCTGATTTATCATCAGAAGCTGTAGTTTTAGCATCACATAGTTATGATGATACACCAAGGTAAGCCACGGTGGGAGCCACGGTGAATCATTGAGTAAAATGTTGGTTTGCTAACCTAGAGGTCCCGTGTTCGACCCCAGAGTTGGCTGAGAAAATTCTTCAGGATTTTCTGGCATGGTTTCCCCCTTGACAGTGGTTCAGGACTGAGGGCCTGGCAAGGGAAAGCGTATATTCATTCCTATGGGACGAAAAACTAAGGTCCCGTGTACACATTGGTGTGCATGTAAATTGAATTCATAGAAAATTACATCAACACTAGGCTTCTAAGGTTCAAAGAGCAGCTGTCTGCATTCCTTACATTACATATAAGAAATATTTTCTCTAAATCCTTAACCATGGGGTTGGGGTTGGATGGCTGAATCGTTAGCGTGTGCGTGCTGTATCATAAGGTCTGTCATTTGAGTCAACTGGCATGGTTTTGATTCCCTGGTTATATGTGACAGGAAGTAGGGTCGCCTATATAAACTCATGGTTTTTCTCTGGGTCCTACAGTTTCCACCCACTGCTAAATACCCCTATTGAAATAAAATCGAACCATATGTTACTCCCGAAATGACCAAGTTTGTGTGTCGAATGAACATTTAACCCCATTTCTCTCTGTCTCTCTCTCTTTTCCCATGGTTCATATATTCATTATTTACAGGGTTTTTTTTATGTTGTAGTAAATTATGTATGAAGTATGAATTTTGTTTTTATTTATAGTAAATTAACATGTATGCATTTTGGATCGTGGGATAATGCTAAAGAGTGGTCAATATCTATGCCCGATGATGAAGATATACAGGTTAGAAACTTATTCATTTATTCATAAGAAAATGCAGGATTACTTCCCCTCATAGTACATTAACTCAGTAGGTGTAAAAAAGGAGGACGTTACAGCATATTTTGGATGAGATCTGAAATACAATATGGACACTAATACAGACCGTTTATCTGTTCTGAGTAGTATATGATATTTGTATGTATATATATTTTAGGCTGTAACTATTGGTAATGGTTGGTTAGCTGTAGCCACATCCACACGTAATGTTAGAGTATTTACTGTAGCTGGTTTACAACAAGATACCTTTATTATATCCGGTCCTATCGTTTCCATGGCAGCCAAAAATAACAAATTGATTCTAGTATATCATAGAGGAATGGGTAAGTAATAAAAAAAAAATACCTATCAAATGATTTCAAATATTTTTGAATAGGTACAAAACAGATTTTTTGGTTGTGTAGATACAAATGGTCAACAAAAGTTATTAGCTGTGTGAACTTTGTGCACAACACCTGTTCATATCTTTAGCTAAATGAAGAGATAGATTTGTTAACATTGTAGATATATAAGAAGTGACATTAAGTGTTCTTGAAAGAATTTAACGTCAACCCAACACATGTCAGGATTATTCCATGGTTCAATTTTATATCAATGATTAGCTTGTGCATAGGGATCCTATCAGTGGGAGAAAACTGGAGTTCCTAAAGAAAAACCCACAAGGTTGAACAGGTGACCTTTTCCTTGTCACATACAATCTGGGAATCGAACCCACACAATTTGACTCAAGCAGACCTTATGGTCTAAGGTACACACTTTAGACCAGTCTGCTGCCCAACACCCCCATAACTTTAATGAGTGTATATTGTCGGTATACCAGGACAACTCACATTAAACCATTCTGAGGCCAGCACCCCCATAAGTTTTATGTATTTATTGTATATATTGTAGGTATACCAGGACAACTCACATTAAACCATTATGCCGCCCAATACCCCTATAAGCTTATTGTATTGTATATATTGTAGGTATACCAGGAGAACAGTTATTAGGTGTATCATTATTAACGGTAGGAAGTAGAAAAGGAACAATATTTAATGATATGCCATTACCTATATCACCTAAAACAACTTTAACATGGATAGGGTAAGTTACTTATATCATCTACTGGAACATCGATAGGTTAGGTTACTTATATCAACTACTTTAACATGGATAGGCCTTGTTACCCATATCATTTACAAAATAAATTGTATTTTCCAAGTGTGCTTACATGTGAAGACATAATGAATTAAAAATGAGAGAGAATTTGTTAAACCATTTTATTGTTGTTAATAGTAATGATAACAATTGTGTGTTTTTTTCCAGGTTTTCTGAAGAAGGAACACCATTTTCAGTGGATTCTAGTGGTATATTAAGAATGTTGAATAAAGGATTAGGTTTCCAGTGGAGTCAAGTAGCAAACACGAAAGATCAAGTGAGTACAATAAATGATCATCATAAAGATTGAATTTTAAAATACTATATTGGTGTCAGTCATTAGCACATAGAACTGATAAAACATGTTCCAAATATTAATTTTAACACAATTTTAAAATATTAATTTTAACATTGCTACGAAAGATGTGTAATCAAGGTTACTATAAATGGAAGTGCTGAATGCAGAATGGAAGAAATTATTAGTTAGCAGAAATTCGCCTGTGAATCTGTTATCACTCTTGACTTCAGTCGGTTATATACAAGGATAACTCGTGTTTTCCTTTTGCGTTCGTCACTTCCGTTCGTTGAAACCACGATTACGTAGCAATGATCTTTGTGTTAAAATCATATTAGGAATGTGTTTAATCAATTCTATCACGTATGTGATAATGACTGACACCAATAGCCTACTGTCCTCTAAGGTGGAAGAGTTCTGAACAGCTCACAGCTGTGTGTAACTGATTAATGCCCATGGTAATTAGAGACATTCCCCTTTATTATTTGGCACTATTTTATTGTGTATGAACACATTTCAGTATCTCTCCTTTATTTGACGCAGGATAAATAAATCAACCTCAGTGTTGAAGAGTTCCAAAAAGTAGTTCTATCAACTTTACTTTTGCTGACCTATTTGCCATCAATTTGACAGCTAGAATATTTGATTTTTTAAGGCTAAAGGAAAATCTGATCATTACTGGATTGTTAGTTTACACGAGAATCCTCAACAAATCCGATGTATACCTTGTAAAGGTTCCCGTTATCCTGCTACTTTACCTCGACCAGCAGTAGCCATCTTACCTTACCAGTTACCACTGTGTGAAATGAACACAGAAAAGTCACAGTTTGAGGTGAGTACAACAAAAAATGTTACATTTGTAAAAATCCTCGGAATTGGGAAGTTTCACCAGGTGTTCTAGAAAGTATTTTTATACTTATTAGTTTTGTAAACACAAGAATGTAAAGTTGTATAAGTCCTAATTATTAATTAGCTAGATAGAATGTGTGCAACTTTATTTAACATCAGAATGTGTGCAACTTTATTTAACGCAAGATAGAATGTCTTCAACTTTATTTATTCAAAACTTCTAATGATTAAAAACTATCTTTACTCACCCAAAT
The DNA here is from genome assembly GCA_963678685.1 of Patella ulyssiponensis. Lineage (NCBI taxonomy): Eukaryota > Metazoa > Mollusca > Gastropoda > Patellidae > Patella > Patella ulyssiponensis. The sequence continues at coordinate 62,134,518 of OY783230.1, read as the reverse complement.
ACATGTACTGTCCTATATATAACAGTTCCATTGAGATTGTTGATCCAGTGAGGTAATCAAATTCAAATCTTTTTCAACAGAAGTCAGGGAATAAAATGCATGTAAATTGGAGGCTTATTATCAAACACAGCATAAAACTGAATACAAGTGCAAATTAGATGATTTTGGGTGATTGTGGACGAATTTTACAAAAGATTTGATATTGGCCAAATACACAAGACTAAATGATAGCCAGGTTACACCAGTCTATTTCAACAACTGATTGTATTATTATATTGTATTACCAGGAATGTCTGTTACGATGTAAGTTATTCTCCCACAATCTGCCAGCTGATAGTTATGAATTAGAAGAAGTATTGAAACCATCACAAGAAGCTCTCATGAAATTATTTGCTGTAAGTATGATTCATTGATTATTAAAGGTTGTCAGTAGGATTAATCTGATTTATGTATGAAATTTATTATATTAATATATCAGACTACATGTATAAAATCGTGACCAAAGTATATGGAGGAATTAAAATGGAAAATTCAACATTAAATTCTGAAATATTTAAAAATAGGCTGAAATAATTTGACTTTGGGTGCAGGGAATGCTGAAGTTATTTGAAGTATAGAGTCAGATTCTGACACTAAAATAGGAGGAAGGGGGGTGGGGAGGGTAGGTGGCTGTATGGGTTAATGCATGCGAGTAAGAGTCAAGTGGTGTGGGTTTGACTCCTCCTTTGTACGGGACGAGGAGTCATCTGTACAACCTTGTGAGTTTCCTCCATGTCGTCAGGTTTCCTCCTGCTAAAAGACCCTTACACACAAGCAAATTGTTGAAATAAAATTGAATCACATGTTAGTCCCGAAGTAAGCTTGATTGTGTCAAATAAACGTTCAACAATCTCTTTGTCTCTCATAATGCTTCTTGGATTTCATAAGATTAGAAAATATATTTAATATATTTTAGTTGGCTGTGAGATCTGATAGAGAGCAAAGAGCTTTAGAAGTTTGTAAGTTAATGTCTGAAGATCATACGCTACAGTTAGCTATTAAATACGCCAGTAGATTACGTAAATTACAACTAGCAGAGAGAATCAGTCAGTTAGCTCAAGATAGAACAGATGAGGTGGAAGAAGAAGAGGAAGAAGATAATTTATTTAATACTGTCAAGTAGGTTTTATTTTATATCTAGTATAGTTTATTAAATGTTAAATAAGCCCTATCATGTATCTATACAAAGTCATGGACACGCTAGACGAATCCTTCGCCTGATTCACCTTTCATGTCCCAGTGAAGATGTTTTCAAACAATCATGTGACTTCTTGATATGAGCAGGGATTTGCGAATGAATTCTACAATCGGGCGAATGCCTCTGTGAAGCAGACACACTAGGCAATTATAATTCAACTGAACATGTTTGATTCAGGGAAATGAAAGTGGAGACAGGAGGTGAATTCGGGTGCTGATTGATTCAGCGAGTGTGTCCACTGTTAATTTTATTGCAAACAGAAAATTATAAATAGTTATCCAATAAATAAACCATATTTATGATATTTGAGTACAAGTGCTGGAACAGATTATAGTTGGGGAACAAAGTGTTCAACACAAGAGAATGTGATGTTGCTTATAATATTTTATCTTTATCAGGGCTGTTAAAGATTATAGTAAAAAGATATTTGGTTACATACTTGCAATTCACTTTTAATAATAAATGTGATAGTAATCCAATTGAGAGCTAGAATGTTTCCTATGTGGCATTTAATATAATGACCATGAATATGAAAGCAGGGGATCAGTCATTTACTTGACTCAAGATATCTGATGAATATAAGTCAATGACTAGTATTACAAACTCAACTCCAGTTAAAATGTTGGGAGAGTGATCTAGTGAAATTCCTTTGCATTTAAAAAAGGTTTTGTTATTCTCTGGTTTAAAAATCAATAATTACATCCAAATGGAATTTAATTATCAGAAGATTATAATATATTTTGTGTGTAGTTATCAAGCAGATGATTGGTCAAATACTAATGGTCATGTGATAGCAGAAGAACCAATGGAAGAAGAGGCAGAAGATGATATAGTAGAAGATAATATAGAAGAAAGAGAGGAAGCAGACGGACAGGATCAACAACCAACAGGTAAAAAAACATTGTGATATTGGTGGTGATATTTGCTGAAACCGTCTGTGATATTGGTGGTGATATTTGATGAAAGAGTCTTTAACATTAGTGGTGATATTTGATGAAACGGTCTTTAACATGTGCACCTTCTCAACCTCGTGGGTTCCCTCCGGGCACTCCGTTTTTCTCCCAATGCTAAAGACCCCTATACGCAAGCGAATTATTGAAATAAAATTGAAACCATATGTTAGTCCCAAAATGACCTAGTTTGTGTCGAGTCGACGTTAAACCCCATTCTCTGTCTCTCTCTCTTGGTGGTATGTGATGGATTCATCTAAAGCTTACCACTTTGTTTTGTTGTTGATCGTCTAAGTTTAACTTCCGATGTAAAATGTCTCAGCTGAGCTGATTAATTTATTAATAATTTGATTGCTTAACAAAAGAATTATGCAAATAGGGATATGTAACTAAATTATTATTCATATAGCATAAAACTCTGATTACATAATGGGAGGGGGTGGATGGCCGAATGGTTATCATGTGTGCATTATATCGTAAGGTCTGTTATTGAGTCGACTGGCATGGTTTCGAATCCTTGGTTGTATTCGACATTGAGTAGGGTCGCCTGTCCTCCCATTGCTAAAGACCCCCACGCACAAGCGAATTGTTGACATGAAATTGAACCATATGTTAGTCCCCAAATTACATTACACTGGATGTATTCTAATTGTTTACAGGTCTTCTATTAAATACCAAACCAAAAGCTAAGACAACAACTACTGCTGCTGCTGCTCCATTGATAGGTAGATCTAATCCTTTCAAGGTATGTCTATTCATAGTCCTTCAAATTAATTGTAGTTCTTGGAATTCTTTTCCTACATCAACATTAAACCATGCTTCTGTGTCCAGTTATGTTATGTTAAAGGACAATATTGGTGCCAGTCATTATTACATATGGGATAGAACTGGTAAAATACATTCCAAATATAATTTTAACACAGAGATCATTGCTACAGGAGACGTGTAACAAACTCGTCAATATAAGGGAAGTGACGTCAAACATGACTAACACCAGTTGTCCTTCTATATAACCTAGTCAACTAACGAGCGATAACAGACACGCAGGCGAATTGCATTTCACTGATAAATCCGTTGAAGATGGAAAGTTGTTTTATAAAACGATGAGAGGATATCTGACAATTCAAAAATAGAATTGGCTGTCACTAGATAAGACAAAACGAAAAAAATAGGAAAATCCCGTGCATTACACTGTTTTTATTCACCCTGCTCTTAATAAAAACATGGTAATGCACGGATTTTGTCTAATTTGTTATCTGTTATCTACTGACAGCCAATTCCTTTTGTGAATTGTCAGATATCCTCTCACCGTTTTATAAAACAACTTTCCATCTTCAACGGATTTATCAGTGAAATGAAATTCGCCTGTGTGTCTGTTATCGCTCGTTAGTTGACTAGGTTATATAGAAGGACAACTCGTGTTAGTCATGTTTGACGTCACTTCCCGTATACTGAAGAGTTTGTTACACGTCTCCTGTAGCAATGATCTCTGTGTTAAAATTATATTCGGAATGTATTTTACCAGTTCTATCACATATGTAATAATGGCTGGCACCAATATTGTCCTTTAACATAATTTGCTGATCACTGAAATAGGTTGTAACAAATCAATACCGAGCATTACATCATTGACACCATTTTGGAATTGTGACTCGAGAGTAATTACAGTATCATACATTATTGTCAGATTAAAATGTAATGTATAAGTTAATTAAAGAGTCATAAATATGCAATGTAATGTATACGATAAGTTAATTTAAGAGTCATAAAAATATGCAAAGTTTCATCTATTCTTCCAGATTTCTACACAAGAGAAGATAAAGCAGCCAGTTAAAGGTACTCAAGTTTTTGATGGTATGAATAAAAAGATAGAGAAACCTAAATCATCATCAATAATGCCTATCAGTACCAAGATTTCTAAAACTAACCAGAAAAAGGTAGGAGTTCATTTTGATAAAATAAAACCCCTGTGTTGTTCCGTTCTCACTGTTCTAGATAACCTCTGACCGTACGAACCATGTAAAAGGCAAGTCACAAAAAGCTAATTTAATCTTAAGGCAACAGGTCAGTTTCGCCCCTGTCAGTCCGTCCATCCGTCGGTCTTAATGCAAAAGATCAATGTCATTTTTATACGACCACATTTCAAAGAAGAAGAAGCCTATTGATTTTCAGTGATTTCCGATAATTACTACCAGAGTTATGGCCCTTGATCACTTCAAAAAATCTTTTGGATGCTCTAGAGGCCAAAGTTAATATCCGATTGACTTTAAATTTATACACAGTGTTTAAGGTCATGAGACAGAGAAGTCTATTGATTTTCAGCGATTTCCAATAATTAGTGCCAGAGTTATGGCCTTGATCACTTCAAAAAATCTTATGGACGCTCTAGAGGCCAAAGTTAATATCTGATTGACTTTAAATTTATACACAGTGTTTAAGGTCATGAGATGAAGAATCCTATTGATTTTCAGCGAATTCCGATAATTACTGCCAGAGTTATCTCCCTTGATCACTTTGAAAAATCTTTTGTAACGCTCTAGAGGCCAAACTTATGTTTCGTTGCCTGGCAACCTATCTCTAGTTAATAGGGATCTTGAACTATAAATAACCTACTCAATTTTTGTGTACAATGTTTTATTAATATTCCAAAATAAAATATATGGAACTAAAAACTTTCGAAAAAACAAGTACTTTCAGTTTTTATTTAAGGTTTCTTACTGAAGAAAGTTAAGGTAGAATTTTTGATAGATGTTCTCGAAGAACATAAATTCAAGTTGTCTTAATTAATGTAATGTTTAAACTATCTATACCACATACATCTGGAAAACAGCTACTTATTTAAAGAGAGACAATTCTCTCAATGATGTTGAAGTAGACAATACTTTTCGAAATGTCACCCAAATAAAAGAAATAATTGTTTTTCGAGAAGTATGTGTTAAGTTTATTGCTCTTTCCAGGTACTAAATGCCTCGAAAAAGATTAAAATATGATTGTATTGTTAGAGAAATCTATGTCATGCAAATGCGATGGAAAGCTGAGATACGTCCTTAGATAAAGTTCACACCTGCCATTCTCTCTTAAAGTTACATTATGGGAGATAAGATAAAGAGATGGCAGTTTGCACTATAATAGTTAAAAACTAGATAGTGTAAAGATAATTTGCTGAAAATTGCAGTCAAATTGATCCATTATTAGCCGAGAAAAAAGCTTTTGAAATATTCACATAGCCTCGGTCTTCATTACTCAATTCATTAATATAAACAGCATAGTCTCGATTATCCACTTGATTGATTTAATTATCAACGGCCATTAAGCGGCATATAAGAATTTAATCCGCCAACATCGAAGGCTAGCGTTGACATAAAGAGTTTATTATGGTCTGGATATGTTAATTAATGTCTAATATTGATTATTTAGATAACATCTCAGGCCTAAAGAAAGACCTGTAATAAGCAGATTTTGCTCTTGCATAATGCTATTTTAATCGCTGTCTTCATCTCAAAATAGCCAAAACATAAACTTTCTTTTCATTCCATTATTTTTAGATTCCATCCCAATCCAAGTTATTTACAGCTAAAGGTGAAAAATCTAAAACAGATGTCCAGAAGACGTGTAAAAATAAATCTACAGAAGAATCTAGTAATAAGAAGTAAGTTTTATATATCTTAAACTAAAATCCTTGTCAGTGGTAGAGGATGTAGGGCCTGGCAAGGAGAGAGAGAGTTGTGTTTAACGTTCACACATTTTGGGACTAACATGGTTGGATTTTATTTCAATATTACACTTGCGCGTAGGGGTCTTTAGTAATGGAAGGAAACCAGAGGACCTGAAGAAAACTCATGATGTTGGACAGGTGACCCTACTCCTCGTCACGTATGACAGGGAAATCGAAACCACACCAGTTGACTCAATGACAGACCTTATAATATAGAGCGCACAACCTAGCAAGGGTTGTGCATAGTCGTTAGGATAGGACACAAAAAAACGAGGTCCCACGTATACATCTATGTGCACGTAAAATAACCCTTGGCAGTAAGAATTCAATATAAGAGTAGGCTGTGATGTGAGTGTCTGCCACTGTGGTTGTCAAATTTCACTCATAGCACACTTGGTTGAACCCCATTTCATACATCAACTAAAGTACTTTCCTGTTGATATATTATTCATCTGAATAATACTTCAAACCTTGTGTGTTTTGTCCAGGTCCTCCAGTTTCCCCTAACTGCTAAAGACCCCTACGTGCAAGCGAATTATTGAAATAAAATTTAACCATGTTAGTCCCGAAATTACCTAGTTTGTGTTGAGTGGACTATAAACCCCATCTCTCTCTCTCTCTCTCTCTCTCCCTCCTCTCCTCTCTCTCTCTCTCTCAAAGCTATTGTATATTTTACTCAAAATAATTTTTCAGTAAAAATAAGTTTTATGTCTCCAGGAATTGATTGTGTAATTAATTGTTGACAATGTTCGAGAAAAGATTTATACTTTAATCTTATATTATCATGCCCCGAGTTTACAAAGCATTCTCAGACCTAAGTTAAGAATTTTCTCAAACTTGTTCACCTTATTTTAACTAAAATATAGCCCATTATAACAATTTTGTTGTTTTGATTTATCAAATACATCAATAAGAAACTATGTGCAAAGTTTTGTATTTCTGCATCAAAGATATTTCTCATAAACAGTGGTTGAAAGTTAAGCAAATTCAGTTATTTGAAAATTCTTTTTGTATTTTGTGTATAATTTATCTTCTAGATGTCCGAATGCATTTGAATTATGGCTGGAAGACAATAAAACAGATTTAGAGGAAGAACATCCAGACTTATCTGAAGAAGATTTTGGATCTATGGCAACAGAACGATTCAGATCTATATCAAAAGATGATAGACAGGTATTTAAAAACCTTGGATAGAATGGTTGCAGACAATTTATTGAAAGATTGATGGTTACTAAGTGAATAAGGTGCTAGCTTACTCACCAGGAGGTCACAGGGTCAATCCCAGTGTCGGTAAAACGACTTCAAGATTTATTAACCTGATTTTTCCTTGTCATTGCTGTAAGACACAGGGTCTGGCAAGGAACAGTGTGTAGTCATTCGGATGGGAAAAAACACAATATCCACCTGTTTATTCATCAGCATGCACTTATTAGAATCCTTGACAGTTGTGACAGTATTAGTTCTTTAATCAGGTTCTGGGATGACAACACTGGTATATAACTTCTAATAATACTTTTATTCTGCTTCTTTACAATAGGTACAAACATCGTAATGTAAACGACCGTAGAACAAACTTATATGAAGGGAATCATGCTTAGCTTGGCTTAGCACGAGTGTGCTAACTCCAGAAGCTCTCGTCTCGTCTCGTCTCGTGCCAAGGTGCCCATGGCCTTCGCTCAGTCCTGGCCGGACCTAACTCCTAGCCCTGACTGGACCTCACTGAAGATTCGTTTCTGTTCTGAGTTTATAAACGTATTCAAGACAAAGGAGCTCATTAGACACCTGTCTAATGTATCAAGCATCATATCAGGTTTAACATTCAATAAAGTTTATCAGACAAAGAAAGTTAGATAAGACATGCCAACAACAAGTTAAAAGTTACACAATGACATAAGGAATGCTACCAAGATCTCCAGCCGGGTGTTGATAGCAAGAGGTGTATGTTACAATCACTTACATCCCACTTCTACTCGTTGCCAATGGCAACCTTTGATGAAACTGTCCTGTTCAATTCCAATACATGAGTAAAACATGCGTAAAAGTGGCCGTGTATCAGAAATGAACAGTACACTTTTTAAAAAGAGTACTGTTCATATCTGATACACAGAAATGAACAGTACATGATACACGGATACTTTCACACCGTTTAAGAAACTTATCAAGCAATTCACACCGTTTAAGAAACTTATCAAGCAATAAGAAGCGGACGTTTAGTCCGACCCAGATCGCAATGATAACTACTTGTTTCATACTGCACTAGGCTAAGCTACATGAGACTAATCAAAATCATAGTAACAAAACAAACCGGTAGGAACTTCCTGGCAGTGCAAAAATATACGCAATGACATAAAATCAACATAACAACATATTACAAAAAACAATTATTACACATATCAATTGGCCTCTATTCCATAATTTTGTTTGATTTATTATGCAAAACATATAAATGAGAATATTGAATAATTATTTCAACTAATTGTGATTCTCTTGCTAGACACTTCACAAGCCTTGAAAATAAGCAGGATATAAAAAAAACGCCTAGAAAGTTATAAATTTCATTACAATTAAATTTCAACGGACGAACTATGCGCCGATGCATACTGTCACCAGGAACGACCCACGTTTCGAATTTCCTTTACACTACATTTAATATCATCGCAGTCCTCTACGCCATAGACAAATTGTTTTGACGATGTGGTCTAAACAAACACGTGGCTGTTTCACGCTCGGGGTTTCGCAACAAGACGCACGTGTAAATACTACCATGAAATGTAACGTGAGGCACAGAAAGGGATAAATAAAAGAGCTGAAATTGGGCTCCGCCTCGGCTGAGCCCCCGACCAAAACTGTCCTGATATTCACCGATACACCTCGGAAAGTGTGCTAATAACTATTACTTACACATATTTTAATATGGCAGGACGCTTCTATGACACATGTCATTGTGTAATACAGTTCAAATTTGATGAATAGCACACTGCATGGCAGGTTTATGACAACTTCCCCAACCAAGTTGGTGATTACAAGGGTGATTGTCCTTCTCCACTACATGGTGTATGCTTGTATTCATTGGCCCAATTGTTAGCCAATTTTGGCTTGCATAATATTAAACTCTGCACTATTTGTCAGGGGTTTGTGTCTGCAAGAATGCCTAGTCATTTGGATTGGACAAGAAATTAAATGAAATGGGGGTTTAACATCTACAGCTAATGAAGATATGCATATGTCATACAGTGTGCTATGAGGGACATTTTGCCTGGACAGCTGCGCTATGGCTTAGTCTTATTTTGAATTCCAACTGTCAACGGTTCTTTTATATGAATGCCATTGTGTGCCTTCTGAATGACTATACATTGTTTTTTTGCCAGACCCTCTATTCTACATCACTGCAGGCCTCGATATAGTAGGCGGTCGATCGCCCACCGATCGCCTGGACAAGATTTCAGGAGAACGATAATTTGATCTCCCCGGTTATGTCGGGTGATCGGTAAAAAGTTTATGGGGAACACCAATTTAAATCCAAGTTTTAGTTGGCTCAGCAAAACTGTGGCCAACTCACGGAGAATAGTGTTGACTAGTTTGATGGTTTCTATAACCAAATAAAAGACGTCCTGATGTCTGAATCTGTGTATTCCAATTCTTCAAAGTGTCATGTGCAGTGTTGGTGGTTTCTGGGGAATTCCATAGTTTGTGATGTTGAACACAATGGTCAAATTGACAAGCTTGTGTCCAAATAAGGAAATCGGCGACTTCGGCTGTTTACGATCTTTCACGAAGTGACATCTCATAGCATACGATTGGACTTTGTGATTTCGTAAATTACATATTCAGCGGTGACATGGGACAGTCACAGGACCCATAGACTGACTCTTTCGCTGACAGCTATGCAAATTAATCTGGGAGTCCCTGTTGTTATGCAAGATGCCCCGGCTGTCACAATTTTCTCAACACGTGGTTGTGTGGATTTGACAAGATTTTGATAGAGTTGCCAAAGTGGCCACGCAAAAACATTCAAACAACATCATGCAATCTCTAGTTTTAGGTGATCGATTCCGGTGATCAAAAAGTCGATCGCCCGGACCAAAAATCAGGGGATCGATTTATTGATCACCCTGTGCCGTCTTATTTCGAGGCCTGCACTGACAAGGGAGAACTCCAACAGAAAATCTTGAAGAACTTTCTCAACCAATCCAGGGATTAGATTGGGAAATAAACAAGGGAATTTATGGTGCTGCCTCACTAACCACGAGGTCCAAATTGTCATCAACCCCTTTCCATTCTTTGATAGCAATATTTTGATAATATACTTTTCTCTACAGGTGTGGATCCAGAAAGCTAAATCCTTGAAAGCCGATGCCAAAAATGGAGATGAAAATACGGAACAGAAAAAACGTAAACGAGAGGATGAAGATGCAGACTTAAAGCCTTCCAATAAAAAATCGCAAAAAGAAACTGACATTAAAAAACCTTTATCACAATCTACTAATGCTAAATTATCAAATTTTGCCTTTTCAAAAGACTGAATGAAATCTGTGTTGAATTTTTCAAATCAATTTATTTATAAAACTGGTATAAAATATAAAAATAGAATTAAAATTGTAGTGGAGTGTATACAGATTATGTTTGTTGTAAATAGTAGTGCACTGACACATTATCATTTGTAAGGGAATCTTATTCGTAGTCATTGATTGGCTGAAATTACAAGAGTTGGGGGTGGGGATTGGATGGCCGAATGGTTAGCAGGTCCACACCGTATCATAAGGTCTGTCATTGGGTCAACTGGCATGGTTTCGATTCCCTGGTTTCATATGACAAGGAGTACAGTTGCCTGTCCAACCTCGTGGGCTTTCTCCGGGTCTGGTTTCCTCCCACTGCTAAAGACCCCAACGCGCAAGCGAATTATTGAAATTAAATCCAACCATACAGAGTGTTGAAATGACCTAGTTTGTGTCAAGTGGACGTTAAACACCATTTCTCTGCCCACAATTTGTTTTTGGACACTTTACAGGTCACAAATTTTATTCCATTTTGACAAAACTTAAAAATATAGGTCTATCTCCCAAAGATCTTGGTTATTTTCGACCATAACTTCACGGATTATGGCCCATGATTGTACGAAAAATCATGTTTTAAGCTTGTGGTCGTTTTGGAGGTCACAATTTTTATCTGACTTTAAAAAAAAACAACTCAATTTTGATGAAATTTGAAATGCATGTTTATAACCCGTAGATCTTGCTTCCTTTTGATATTCACACTTATTAGATCGTAAATTCCTGAATTATGGCCCCTGATTGTACGAAAAATTTCGTTTTTAGCTTGTGGTCCCTCTAGAGGTCACAATTATTATCCGAATTAAAAAACTGTTTGAATAAATCACCATTACACCATAATGTTGGTGCCAGACAAAATGGCGGGCCCCTATATGCAAATGTTGTAAAAATCTGGTATATCAAGGTTGTGAATCCTCTAGAGGTCACAATTTTGACTTGATTTTCATGAAACTTAAAATGCATGTTTATAACCCCTGTCGATATTCACGCATATCAGATCGTAACTTTCTGAATTATGACCCCTGATTGGACGATAAATCGTGTTTTAGCTTGAGGTCACAATTATTATCCGATTAAAAAAAACTGATAAACACAAAAACATATTATGGAACACAATTACTATTTTAATTAAAGCGACGTTTCGTTGAGGATTCTCTCAACGTTTTCAAGCGAACGTTTAGCATTAGAAGAACTTAAGATAAGATTAGACAACCTGTCTGAACCACTTGACAGCTCACTCACTAACAGCGACATAATAGACCTCACCCGAACATGTATCCAAGCAACCTATTTTACCTGGGGGGATGATTTTTACCAACAAATTCATGGTTTACCTATGGGGAGCCCGTTATCGCCTCTACTAACTGAAATTTTTATGACCGCGTTTGAAGAGAAAGCCCTGGCAATATCACCTGTTAAACCTATAGCCTATTTTCGTAAAGTAGATGACACGTTTGTTATCTTAAACTCCATAGATGAACACACTACCCTGCTACAACATCTTAATCAACAGAACGACCGCATCAAATTTACGTCAGAAACTGAAATTAATGATACCCTTCCATTCCTTGATGTAAAAGTAGAGAGAGAAAACGGCACCTTAAAAACCAGTGTATATAGAAAACCAACGCACACAGACCAGTATGTACACTTCAAATCTAACCAACCTATCAGTATCAAAAGAGCAACCTTATCATCATTAGTTAAACGCGCAAAAAGAATTTCAACACCTGAGAAACTGGATGCAGAGATGACCCACCTCAAAGAAGTTTTTACCACCTTTAATGACTACCCACCTAAATTAGTAGAAGAAGTAATGAAAAAAAGCACTATCAGACAACACTGAATTCAAAACACAAGATAAACCACCAATCAGAGTTACTATCCCCTTTAATGGGAAAACATCGTACCACATAGGAAGATTGTTGCAACAAGCAGGTATCCAGGTAACCTTCTCGGGCATTAACACCATAAAAGACATCCTCCAAGCTAATGGTAAATGTAAGTCAACGAAACCAAAGTCACCAAAAGGATGCATTTATCAAGTCTTCTGCTCATGTGACAGCAGCTACATAGGAGAAAGTAGGCAACCATTAGATGTAAGGCTTAGTCAACACCAACCTAAGCCATCTAACCAGACCTCCGCTGTAGCTGACCACATCAGACAAAATCCAAAACACAAGATACTATGGGAAAAGACGAAGAAATTAGCAATCCACCAAAACCACACTAAGAAAAGAAGGATTTTGGAAGCCATCAACATAAAACGCTACAAACCAGCATTAAATAGAGATGAAGGTGTCTATCTACCACGGGCTTATGATACAATAATCGCAAATATAACTTAACTGCAGTGATCCCTAATAAACTGAACATGAGACAATATTATAAAATTAGTCATAAACTCTAAATAATATTAGTACCGTAGTATGCCGTCTGTGTCTGTGTGTCGTGTGGTTGTAAATTTAAACTGGAATATTACCGATTATAATAAGTGTTATCCTATTTATTCATTTATTTATGTACTTATTTGTTTAATTTTTCCCCTGCCCCCCTCCTCTCATCTACGGAGCAATAATAAGTTTTTTACCCTGATATTGTTGTGTTAATTAATCCTATACGTTTTGCTAAGTTTCCTTTTGATCTGTTACTTTTATGGCTATGATTTAGTGGTTTCCCCTAATCTATTATTATTAATGTTTTATCAATGTAATTTAATGTATATGTTGTTACAATTTTACCTTTGAACAGTAACTTTACTATGATCAGTGGCTTCCTTAATTGTTAATTAGCTATTATTAGTTATTATAGATTTTATGTATACGGTTTCGTAAGGTCTTGTTGACTTAATATATTTATGGTTTCACTATTCATTATGATTAATTAGCTGTTACTTGTTTTTGTATATAAACCCTCTGTACATTATTTTCATTACCATTCGCTTGAAAACGTTGACAGAATCCTCAACAAAACGTCGATTTAATTAAAATAGTAATTGTGTTCCATAATATGTTTTTGTGTTTATTACGTATGTCAATTGCTAAATGCCACTCAAATAAAAAAAACTGTTTGAATATATCATCATTACACCATAATGTTGGTCGAGTTTGAAGTTCGTGACGATCTAACCAAAACTACCCAATGAAATGGCCGTCTCTCGTACGCAAATAATGTACACATCTGTTATATCAAGGTTGCAATCTGATTAAAACACAGATCCAATTTCGTTTCGTTTTTTATAGTTCAAAACTTCGTTTTTACTTGTCTTCACTACTCTTGGATCTGGAGGACTTGTTATTTAAGTCGTGTTCTGCCTGAAATGAGGGGTCAGCCAATCAAATGGTCAGTTGAATCGACAGTTTGACCTTTTCATGCGTGGAACTGTGGGTAGATATTACCAGCCAATGACGTCTATACTAACACCAGCGGATAGAAATCAAAACAAAACAAAAGTAGATTTTAAAAAGCATGGCGGTCGCTAATTGGTTAATCGAATGACTGACATTATCGGGTCAAATGTCCCGTGCTTGATACCTGACGTCATAGAACGTGAGCTCCCACAATAACCTGTTAGATCTACATGAGTGTAGGCCATCGAAAGTATAAAAAACGAAACGAAATATAGATTTATATTTTAATTAGATTGATCAAGGTTGTGGACCCTCTAGAGGTCAAAATTTTGATCTGATTTTGATGAAACTTGAAATACATGTTTATAACCCACTTTTTAGCTTGTAGGTCACAGTTTTCGCCCAATTTTGATGAAACTTGAAATGCATGTTTATAACCCATAGATCCGATTTTGATATTCGTGCATTTCGGATTGTAACTTCCTGAATTATGCCCCTTGATTGTACAAAATCTCATGTTTTTAATTTCTCTGAATATATCACTGTTATACACTAAGATATTGGTTCCTTTTGATAATCGCGCATATCCGATAGTTACTTCCTGAATTATGGCCCCCGCTTGTTCGAAAAATTGCATTTTTATACGCCCACATTTTCATGTAGATGTATTGTGTCGTCGCCCCTGTCCGTCCGGACGTCCGTCCACAATTTGTTTGTGGACTCTCTACAGGTCACAATTCTTATCCGATTTTGACGAAACTTGAAATATAGGTTTATCCCCATAAGATCTCGGTTCCTTTCGATATTGGCATGTATCGGATCGGAACTTCGTGAATTATGGCCCCTGATTGTACGAAATATCATGTTTTTAGCTTGTGGACCCTATACAGGTCACAATTTTGAACCGATTGTGATGAAACTTGACATGCATGTTTATAACCCCAAAATCTTGGTTCCTTTCGATATTTGCACCCATCGGATCGTAACTTCCTGAATTATGGCCCCTGATTGTCCGAAAAATCGCCCTATTTAGCTTGTGGTCCCTCTGGAGGTCACAATTATTATCCGATTTAAAAAAACGTTTGATTATATCACCGTTACATGGTAATGAAGGTTGAGTTCAAATTTCGTGAAAATCGGACCAAAATTGACAAACAAAATGGCCGCCGTTTGTACGCGAATAGTGTGAAAATATGTTATATCAAGGTTGTGGACCCTATAGAGGTCACAATTTTCAACCGATTTTGATGAAACTTACATGCATGTTTATAATCCTAAGATCTTGGTTCCTTTCGATATTTGCGCTCATTGATTTGTAACTTCCTGAATTATGGCCCCTGATTGTACGAAAAATCACCCTTTTTAGCTTGTGGTCCCACTGGAGGTCAAAATTATTATCCGATTTAAAAGATAGGCTGGCACTGCCAGGCAGGATACGCCCACATTTTCGAGAGATGGATAGAGAACAAGCAATACCGAAAGTGATTTTTCCTACATCATTAAGTCCTGTATTTCATACTGTATTGGGAACAGCCATTTTGTTGGTCAATTCCAGTCTGATATTCATGAAATTCGAAGCCGACAATGATTATGGTGTGACGGTATAGAACCTAGAAATGTGACTTTTCGTCAAAATCAGATAAGAATTGTGACCTGTACAAACGGCGACCAATTCGTCCGGCAATTTTGGTACGATTTTCACGAAATTCGAACTGAACCTTCGTTATGGTGCAACAGTAATATAATCAGAGTTTTTTTTTAAATCGGATAATAATTGTTTGAGAGATAGAGAACAAGCAATACCGAAAGTGATTTTTCCTACAATCAAAGGCCATAATTCATTAAGTTACAATTTGATATGCGCAAATATCAAAAATCATAAAGATCTTTAGCTTATAAACATGCATTTCAGGTTTCATCAAAATCGAATTAAAATTGTGACCTCTACAGGGTCCACAACTTTGATATACCATATTTTTACACTGTTCACGTACAAATGGCGGCCATTTTGTCTGGCAATTATGGTCCGATTTTCTCGAAATTCGAACTCAACCTTCCGTAGGGTGTAATGGTGATAGAGTCAAACGTTTTTTTAAATCGGATAATAATTGTGACCTCCAGAGGGACCATAGGCGATTTTTCGGACAATCAGGGGCCATAATTCAGGAAGTTACGATCCGATATGCGCAAATAACGAAAGGAACCAAGATCTTTGGGTTATAACCATGCATTTCAAGTTTCATCAAAATCGAATTAAAATTGTGACCTCTACTGGGTCCACAACCATGATATACCATTTTTTAACGGTAACAATGGAAATTTTGGTGCCATTTTCCCGAAATTCGAACTCAACCTTCCTTACGGTGTAACGGTAATACAATCAAATGTTTTTTTTAATCGGATAATAATTGTGACCTCCAGAGGGACCACAAGCTAAAAAAAAGGCGATTTTGCGTATAATCAGGGGCCATAATTCAGGAAGTTACGATCCGATATGAGCAAATATCGAAAGGAACCAAGACCTTTGAGCTATAACCATGCATTTCAAGTTTCATCAAAATCGAATTAAAATTGTGACCTCTACAGGGTCCACAACCATGATATACCATTTTTTAACAGTATTCGCGTACAGACGGCGGCCATTTTGTATGACAATTTTGGTCCGATTTTCCCGAAATTCGAACTCAAACTTCCTTAGGGTGTAACGATAATATAATCGAACGTTTTTTTAAATCGGATAACAATTGTGACCTCCAGAGGGACCATAAGCTAAAAAAGGTGATTTTTCGGACAATCAGGGGCCATAATTCCGATAGGCGCAAATATCGAAAGGAACCAAGATGTTTGGGTTATAAACATGCATGTCATGTTTCATCAAAATCGGTTCAAAATTGTGACCTCTATAGGGTCCACAAGCTAAAAACGTGATTTTTCCTACAATCAGGGGCCATAATCCATGAAGTTTTCATCCGATACATGCCAATATCGAAAGCAGCCGAGATCTTATGGGGATAAACCTATATTTCAAGTTTCTTCAAAAACAGATAAGAATTGTGACCTGTAGAGAGTCCACAAACAAATTGTGGACGGACGGACAGACGTCCGGACGGACAGGGGCGACGACAATATACGTCCACATGAAAATGTGGGCGTTTAAAAAGGCGATTTTGCATATAATCAGGGGCCATAATTCAAGAAGTTACGATCCGATATGCGCAAATATCGAAAGGAACCAAGATCTTTGGGTTATAACCATGAATTTCAAGTTTCATCAAAATCGAATTAAAATTGTGACCTCTGCAGGTATATCATGGTTGTGGACCCTGTATAGGTCACAATTTTAATTCGATTTTGATGAAACTTGAAATGCATGGTTATAACCCAAAGGTCTTGGTTCCTTTCGATATTTGCGCATATCGGATCGTAACTTCCTGAATTATGGCCCCTGATTGTACGCAAAATTGCCTATGGTCCCTCTGGAGGTCACAATTATTATCCAATTTAAAAAAACGTTTGACTCTATCACCGTTACACTCTACGGAAGGTTGAGTTCAAATTTCGAGAAAATCGGACCATAATTGCCAGACAAAATGGCCGCCGTTTGTACGCGAATAGTGTAAAAATATGGTATATCAAAGTTGTGGACCCTGTAGAGGTCACAATTTTAATTCGATTTTGATGAAACCTGAAATGCATGTTTATAACCTAAAAATCTTTATTCTTTTTGATATTTGCGCATATCAAATTGTAACTTAATGAATTATGGCCTTTGATTGTAGGAAAAATCACTTTCGGTATTGCTTGTTCTCTATCTATCTCTCAAACAATTATTATCTGATTTTAAAAAAAACTCTGATTATATTACTGTTGCACACTAAGGAAGGTAGAGTTCGAATTTTGTGAAAATCGTACCGAAATTGCCTGACGAAATGGTCGCCGTTTGTACGCGAATAGTGTAAAAATATGGTATATCATGGTTGTGGACTCTCTACAGGTCACAATTCTTATCCGATTTTGACGAAAAGTCACATTTCTAGGTTGTGTACCGTCACACCATAATCATTGTCGGTTTCGAATTTCATGAATATCAGACTGGAACTGACCAACAAAATGGCTGCTCCCAAAACAGTTTGAAATACAGGACTTAATGATGTAGGAAAAATCACTTTCGGTATTGCTTGTTCTCTATCCATCTCTCGAAAATGTGCACGTATCCTGCCTGGCAGTGCCAGCCTATCTTTTAGCTTGTGGTCCCTCTGGAGGTCAGAATTATTATCCCATTTAAAAAAACGTTTGATTATATCACCGTTACATCGTAATGAAGGTTGAGGTCGAATTTCGTGAAAATCGGACCAAAATTGACTGAAAAAATGGCTGCTGCTTGTACGCGAAGAGTGTAAAAATATGGTATATCAAGGTTGTGAACCCTGTAGAGGTCACAATCTTCATTCAATTTTGATGAAACTTGAATTGAAACACGTTTACAACTTAACAATCTTAGTTCCTTTCGATATTTGTGCATATTGGATTGTAACTTCCTGAATTATGGCCCCTGATTGTACGAAAAATGACCTTTTTTTTAGCTTGTGGTCCCTCTGGGGTCAGAATTATTATCCCATTTAAAAAAACGTTTGATTATATCACCATTACATCGTAATGAAGGTTGAGGTCGAATTTCGTGAAAATCGGACCAAAATTGACAGCTGTTCTTGTCAGGCCATCCATCCTTCATCACTAACAAGGGGAAACCACACCAGAAAATCTAGATGAACTTTGTCACCCAATGCAGGGATCAAACACCTAACCTCAAGGCTACCGAGCCAGCATCTTACCCACTTACCCAGTCGAATTTGAAGCCTACTGAATTGAACCTTTATAACCCAAAGATCTTAATTCATTTCGATATTTGCACATATCAAATTCTAACTTAATGATGTAGGAAAAATCACTTTCGGTATTGCTTGTTCTCTATCCATCACTGTGTATAAATTTAAAGTCAATCGGATATTAACTTTGGCCTCTAGACGGCCGGGGGCGACGACAATATACGACCACATTTCAATGTGGGCGTATAAAAATGAATTGATATTGCTGGATTGGTTGATTCTGCTTCCATTTTATTTGAAGTGTGCAATGTGTATGTGGAAATCTGTTTATCGGTTCCATTGGTACTGGAAGTGATACGAGTTCAAGGGTAACGTGGCACCGAAAGTGACAAACGTTCAAAGGTAACGTGGCACCAGTGAAACCCATCATAACTGCTACGCATGTCTAGTTATTATTATAATTATGTATTATTATTATCAACCTTTTCCCACACAGACTTTATTGGAAGGACCCCTAATCCGCATTTAATACATTTGTAAATTATGTTGAGTCAGATGTCCTGTAGTTTAGGGGTGTTCCGACATTGGACATGTGCCACCACTTTTCTCATAAATCTTTGATAATCCCTAACAAATAGCCCATATTATACAGTATCTATTTCAAGATGGTCGCCATCATAATAATGTGATTCTTATTTGTATTTAGGCTTGCAAATTCCAGGGAATTTTCAAACAGGGTAAATTTCCCTGGAATTTGGGGAATTTTCAATTTGGTGACATAAAGTGAAACCTGCGTTACTATTAATGAGTTGCAAGTGACAGAAATATTTTAATAACTAAAAGATACAAAACATATTATGATATGTCTTATATACTAAAACCTATTAACTAATAATGAGATAGTTCTGTTAAATTGTTCATACACACTCTATAATTAATGCTCAGAGTTAGGTAACTCTGCCATTTCATCATTATCTTCAAAATCATTCTCTACATCATTTCAGGTTCAGATAAATCCTCATGAATATCTGAAATTTCTGTGCTGGAAGAGAGAGAGAAATGGGGTTTAACGTCCACTCAACACATACTAGGTCAGTTTGGGACTTACATATGGTTTCAATTTTTTTATTTCAATAATTCACTTGTGCGTAGGGGTCTTTAGCAGTGGGAGGAAACCTGAGTGTCCGGAGGAAACCCACGAGGTTGAGAAGGCGTCCCTATCTCCATGCCACATACGCTCACACCAGGGATCGAAACCACTGCCGCAAGCCAGAGGTGATCGGCCAGCTAGAGGTCGAAGCGTGGCACTCTAGACCACTAGGCTATCCCAACCCCCCCTGTTCTGGAAGAGTTTCAAATTAGATCTTATATTTTTTTCTATACCTTTGAGAGCAGAATTTACATAAATTTATCTCTTTAGTTTTACTAGAGGTCGAAGCGCGGCACTCTAGACCACTAGGCTATCCCCCCCCCCCCCCCTGTGCTGGAAGAGTTTCAAATTAGATCTTATATTTTTTTCTATACCTTTAATTTCTGAGCAACAAGACTGTGGTGAATATGAAGTGGTTACCAGAATCAGTTAAAAAGAACTGTCGACCGAAATGCATCCTGGATTTAAAAACTTTATATTCAACACATTGTTGTCAGGGTCGTTGCTAGGGCCTTTTTTTTTATGTTCAATTTAAAGATAGATCACGTAAGAGCTAATTCTGTCTATATCCGATCCTTCATTTGGCCTGAATTGTTATACATAATATTAATTGGGCACTTATTCAGATGGCCAGCCCATAATCGACTTAATTATTTACGGTCTTACCTTATCAGACATTTTGCAATCTTCAATAATTCTGTGTTGGAAAAAATAGAACAATCAGTGAAGCGTGCGAGAGAATAACGCCGGATGTGTATAGCTAGCTGACAATAAATAAACTGGAAGTGAGATCGGCTAACCTTTCCAGGTCATAAGCCTCAATGTCCGCCATATTTATTTCACAAATTGGAAACAAGTATGGCGGCTTGAGGGCGTTAACTTTTTTTTATTTAATTATTTTGGTATTTTTGTAACCGGAGTTCAGCTTTAAGCCTCAAAAATGTCGACAAGATTTTTCAAATTGATCAAGGGTGATAACTATGAGATTAATTATTGAAAATAAACCCCATAAACATTGCAACATGGGGACCATATGGGGAAAAACGGGGCTGTGGGCCCAGATCATACCACAAGGTTCCCATACTGGACCCATATTATCTTACCACATACAAATGTAGGCACATACACTTTATTTTCATATATATTAATATCACAGAGACAAGCCAAATGATATAATGCTTACTTCTTTCTTACAATGATAATCTGAGCTTATAGTGTGTGTATCTGGGGCCAATATGGGATCTATATGGGATTTTCCCGCATTAACAACTCTGTTTTTGTATACATGGGGCCAATATGGTGTCCATATAGGATTACCCATTTGTGTATCAGGGGCCAATATGGGATATATATGGGATTACCCACATTAACAACTCTGTTTTGTAAACAAGGGGCCAATATGGTGTCCACATGGGATTACCCATGTTTGTATCTGGGATAATATGGTATCTGTATGGAATTACATATTAACTTTTGTATATCTGGGACCAATATGGTATCCATATGGGATTACTTATTTGTTATTAGCTCATTATTGAACCCACACTTTTATTTGTTTGTACCTTGAACCAAAATGTGCACCCAGAGTATGTGTGGTATGGATATGATATAACCACATTCCTGTATATTATGTACATGGGCCCAATATGGTATCCATATGGAAATACCCACATGTGTATCTGGGGTCAATATATCTATATGACATTTCACATATAATATATCTAATTCTAATATGGTATCCATATGGAGTTACCTACATGTGTTTCTGTGTCCAAAATAATATATATGGTTTATTTACCACATATAAAATAATTATATAGGTCTGGGTCCAATATGGTATCCATATGGGCCCCATAAACATTGCAATATGGGGACCATTATGGGGAGAAAATGGGCTGTGGGCCCAGATCATACCACATGGTTCCCATACTGAACCCTTATTATCTTCCCACATACAAATGTAGGCAAATACGCTTTATTTTCATATATAATAATATCACAGAAATACGCCAAATGATATAATGGTTACATGAACTTCTTTCTTACATTGATAATCTGACCTTATAGTGTGCATATCATATCTAGGGTCAATATGGGATTTATATGGTATTACCCACATTAAAACTCTGTTATGTAAACATGGGGCCAATATGGTGTCCATATGGGATTACCCATTTGTGTATCTGGTTATAATATGGTATCTGTATGGGATTACATAATAAATTTTGTATATCTGGGGCCAACATGGTATCCATATGGGATTACTTATTTGCATATGTTAGCTCATTATTGAACCCACACTTTTAGTTGTATGTACCTTGAACCAATATGCGCAGATGTGATTACCAACATGTGCACCTGGAGTGGTATTTATATGATATGACCACATTTATGTGTACATGTATTATGTATGTGGGTTCAATATGGTATCCATATGGGATTACCCAAGCGTGTATCAGGGGCCAATATATCTATATGGCATTTACCACATATAATATATATCTAATTCCAATATGGTATCCATATGGGGTTACTCACACCTGTATCTGTTTCAACATGAATTTAATATCATTTAAACTTTTGTGCAAATCTGCTATATGGCCAAGATTACACGTAGTTTTCCAAATGAGAAAGAGGCTGTCTAAATATCTTTCAAATTTCTTTTTGATGTAGTTTCTACAGTTAAATCTGCTAAAGGGCAATTCCACCGTAACAAACGTACATTTTGAACTTGTCACATTTTTATTACTTCCAATATTATCTAACCATGCAAGCGCTGAAATAAGGGGCCGGACACGGACAATGTCCGGGCGAATTGACCCCCTTTGACAGCCCGAATTGCCTTTCGTCCGGACATAAATGTCCGACCGATTTTGAGTAAAACAGTAAGCCAAAAATAGTAATTTCATTCGCAAATTCGAGTCGATCGCTAATTATTACTAGACTCGAAAATCCAGACACAAAAATATCAACGACCCGAGTCATAGTGAAAATGTTACTATTTATATCTCGGCAGCGTGCAGATAAAATAATCAATAATTTTTAGAATCGGCTATTTTACGCTGGTTGTATCAACGACCCGAGTCCTAGTAAAAATATTACTATTTTTTTATAGAATCGGCTCAAAATCCAGGCCCAAAAATATCAACGACCCGAGTCATAGTGAAAATGTTACTATTTATATCTCGGCCGCACGCGGATACAATAATTATTAGAATCGGCTTTTTTACGCTTGTTATATCAACGAACCGAGTCATAGTAAAAATATTATTATTTTTTAGAATAGGCTCTTTTTCGCTGGTTATATCAACGACCCGAGTCATAGTAAAATTATCACTATTTACATACATGTATCTTGGCCGCGTGAAGATAAAATAATGGATAATATTGAGAATCGGCTCTTTTACGCTGGTTATTCGAGCCTACGTATAGTAGCTAGCTTTGCGTTACTTTCGTATATGATTAGCTCTAAATCAAACCTAACATGACATGTAATTATACAAATTATTAGTAATAAAAGTAATAATATTTAAAATGTTACAAGAAAATGTTCAAGTTGACTATGGGTGTAATTAGGGAGAGACTTTTTATACGAAAATTAAAATATCTCACTTTGTTGGACACTTCCGATCATCGATGTGAATGTAAATAGACGAGCTTTGAAAACATGTCGAATAAAATAACTTCTTATTTTCCCCAACCCGCGGACACGGGATATCCCGGCTAGTGGGACCGTTCCAGAATATTTTAAAACTGGTACTGTGTCTAATGTCTCTCAAAATGACACTTCTAATCGGGGGCCATCGCCGTCACTAGTTCGAAAATTACATACAATAAGAACCGTAAAAAAGTGGATCAAACCTGACGTAGCAAAATGCAATGCTGACGTGTGGTTAACATACGAAGAAGACGATGGTTTTGTGACTACATTAAATTGTGAACTCTATATAAAGTATTTTAAAAATATGAATTATATGAGGGAATTTTCCACTGCATGGAATAATGGTATTTGTCAGGCTGAAAATCTGAAATGTCCGGCCGAAAATCAGTTCAGCCTGACATGATGTCAGGCTGAACCTTAGCAGTTATTTCAAGGCTTGTTTAAGTTAAGTTTAAGTTTATAAAATTTGGTATAGCGCTCGTTACTGCCGACATCAGCATTCAAAGGCGCTTTACAAAACACATAAATAAATATTCAAAGAACATAACAAACATACATACACGCAGTATACAATATTTGACTGTGACATTTAAATCAACTATAGCACAGTTTATTTATTCTGGAAAAGTACGCTTAAAAAGATGTGTTTTCAATGATTGTTTAAATGTTCCTAATGTTGAAGAAGACTTTACAGAATCTGGGAGATCATTCCATAGTTTAGGACCAGCAACACTGAAGGCCCTGTCTGCGAATGTTCGTTTTTTAGTAAATGGCACATGGAGGAATTCAGTAGTAGCTAAACGTGTTGAACGCCGATTTACATTATAAGAAATTAAATTTTTTTTTTTTTTTTTTTTTTTTTTTTTTAAATAGTCTGGGGCCAGATTGTTCAGGCACTTGTAGACCATGACGAGGATCTTGAATTCAGCTCTTACTTTTACTGGTAGGATGTGGAGCTCTTTCAGTGCAGCAGTTGAGCTTGAGTATTTAGATACACCAAGAATCATTTTGGCGGCCATGTCTTGGACTCTTTGAAGGGGAACTAAGGTAGTGGCAGGGAGATTGATATAGAGACAGTTACAATAGTCAATATGCGAAAACACAAGAGCATTTATTAGTTTGAGGCAGGTTGACTTGTTTAGAAACGGTTTTAATTTTCTGAGATTAAATAAAGCTAGGGCTGCATGTCGTGATTTGAGGGAGATATGAGATTTGAGAGACAGATTTTGATCAAGAGTAACCCCTAGTACTTTAACACTATTGGAACGGCTCACCATGATATCACCGACTTTTACATCAGTTGCGAGGCAATTCGACAGTAGGCGAGTGCTTCCAAACACTATAAATTCCGATTTGTCATCATTCATCTTCAAGCGATTTTGGTGCATCCAACTCTTGACATTGTCCATGGTGGATGTAAGACGAGATAGAGTTGTGAGTTCAGCGGAGGAATCAGAAGCTTTCCAACTGGCGTACACGTTATGGTCATCAGCATATCCTATTAGGTTAATGCCGTCACCAATGGAGTATTGCAGAGTACTAGCATAGCAGGTAAACAGAACGGGACCGTTAATACTACCCTGTGGCACAGAAAAATTGATGTTAATTGCATCAGAGCAGGAGTCATGAACATGGACTTCAAAGTTTCTGTCAGTGAGATACGAAGTTATCCATTGTTTAGCCTTGCTACGAACACCAAAGGATGTTTCAAGAACGTCCAGGAGAAGCTGATGATGAACCGTGTCGAATGCGGCGCTTAAATCAACTGCGATAAACGCAGTTAACTGTTGATGTTCCATACCCCACAGGATATCATTACACAGCTTTAATGTTAGGGTTTCAGTGCTGTAGTGTTTCCGATAAGCACTTTGGTATACTGGTAAGAGTGATTGTGAGTCAATGTGTTGAGCGAAACTAACTAAAGACGCCTTTTCCACTAGTTTTGAGATAAAAGAAAGGTTACTTACAGGTCGATAGTTTTTCTTTACACGCTCTAAATTTGGTTTTTTGAGCAGCGGTTTTACTATTGCCTTTTTCCAGTCTTTGTGGAAAACTCCTGTCTCCAAGGAAAGGTTAATAATATGACAGATTATGACGGCGAATATGTCCACATGCTGTTTAATTAAGCTAGAAGGTAATGGGTCGAGCCTGCAAGTTGTGGCCTTTGCATTTACAATGAGTTTTTTCACCTCATCTATTGACAGAGAGGTAAAAGATTGGAAAGGTTTGATGTTGTCCAGAGTAGGAGGTTTGTATAATGGATGGTCCTCTAAGTCTTTGCATATTTTATCCACTTTACTGTGGAAAAATGATGCAAAATCTGCAGCGAGCTGCTTATCATTTACACCCTCGGGTAGCGGATTAGACTTGTTTGATCCTGTTAGGTTTGCGACAGTTTCGAATAGTAGTTTCGAATTGTTTCCACACGATTCAATTGTATTCTGTATGAATAGTTGTTTTGCTTTTCTCATGTGATAGAAATAGATATTTCGTTTCTGTTTGAATCCGTTCCAGTTTTCAGGTGTTTTATTTTTCTTCCAAATTCGCTCGGCTTGGCGAGTAGCTGTTTTTAAACGTTGCGCTTTAGAGTCAAACCATGGACTTTTTTGGGGTCGAACTGTAAACGTTTTGGACCTTATTGGGGCGTGTTTATCTAGAATGGCTTTAAGTGAAGTGTTGTAGCCATAACCATGAATAATTAACCGTTTTGGTTTTATTTAGTATTATAAACGTATGATTAAAATATCAATTGACATATGATTTTATTTGTTCATGAACACCGGAAATAAATGTTGGCTCCTCAAAGTATAGGTAATAGACGTACAGAAATGAGCACCATGATTTGCCTACATGAACATGTTGCAAAACTCTGAATTGTCCGGTGGAATTGAAAAGTTTTTCTCCTTGTAAAAAAGGACACTAATACTAAATGTCTACTGTATGGTCACATTTGGATTCTTGTAATCCAGTAAATTAGAAATTATTGTGGTAACGGACGTACATATTTTCTTGTAACAGATGTATGAGTGCAAATTGCAAATCCATTACATGAGATATGTAAACTTTCAAATAATCGGACTGATACATAATAATAATTATTAACTCATTTGAATTAATGGAGCAGTTACTTTCCAAAAAACATTACTCCTTGAATAAAATATTGTGATCCTAAAATTTTGGTAGCGGACGAACATACATCTTTGAAATCCTGTAAGTGAATCAGAGAATTTTGTCAAATGTTTTCTTTTTACGGTCATAATATCAAGAATGGGTGATGTTAGCTTTGAATATGAGCTTTTGAACAGTTCCATAAATAAATATGAATGAGAGATAAACTGTAAATATTTGATTACATGAAATACTGTGAAAAGTAATGGACTGGACGTGCATCTATGAAAACCAAAGTTTTACTGAGAATTTTTTCAAATCTTTTCTTTTTATGGACATTATTATAAGAATGGGTTATTCTTGCTTTAGATAATGAAGTTTTAAACAATTCCATGCATAGATCATATGAATGAGAGAGAAAAAATATTTGGTAACAGGCACAGGTTCTCATAGTAATATTTTTTCATTATTAGTTACTTTTGCAAAACTATATTATTTTTATATATTAATGTATAAATATCATGTTCATATACATTGTCAGATAATGAATGCCAAATCATTCATTGTGATTCAGAATAATCAAACAAACACAAAGTAAGAAAATACAAAAAAATTATAAATTCGACATTAAGAATGTAAACATTGATCAACTTTTCAACTAATTAAATTTGTCACCTAATTGTATACTTTGAGTGGAATTGCCCTGAAGATTTACGTGTAATATAAATAGTTACTCCACAGGTAGACGATTTAGTCTACTGTCGTACAGAAATTGTTTTAATATCTTAAATGAAATAACAGTCAAAACACTAAAAATTTAGTGATGCACTGATATGGACTTTGCAGAGATTATACAGATTACAGTAAAATTCTCCTAACTGGCTGGTATACCAAATGACAGACTATAACAATATGTTTACCATGGATAAAAAAAAATAGAGTTTATTTATGAATGAAATTGTGATACATGTTTTCACTTTAGGAAATACTCCACCCCGCCTTTCGAATCAAATGCCCATCTTTGTGGAGCTTTAAAGCAAAAAGAGTCGCTAATACTTATTCTTTTAAAAAAAGCCAAATAGGACCCGTTATTACTCAAATTTATAATGAATACAGCATGGCTGGTAGCATCTTGCTAGTACAATTTTAATGACTATAGCAGATTCTGTACACAAATTAAATAATATCTAACTTTACTGTGGAGGTCACCAAGTCACCCATGAAAACCTGTCAGCGAGTCATCATTAACAACCAATTTAGTCTCTTGAAGTCTGTTTGGTCACTGGCTGAAATTTAGATTCTAAAATGTAGAAGTATGTATATAATTAGTACTAACAAGAAGAAACTGCTGAAAGTGGTACACATCTCTGAAATCAGTTCACAAAACTTAATCAAAGGTAAATTTTTCCCATCCTTTCCTACTATAATATGCTTAACGGCTTTTGGGTAAAACAAATTAAATGAAAGGTTTTAAAGTTTCTATATTTCGAAAAAATGTCTTTTGGAAAATAACTGATGCAAATGAGTTGATCATTTTCTGTGGAAATATATACAAGTGCATCAAAGTACTTATACAAAAGTTTTGTAATAATATAAGAATGGATTTGAATAGATGTTTCTTTTTTTCTTAGTTATTTTGATTTGACAGAATATTGGTAAACTCTAAAACAAGAAAGCTGTCATTTCCAGAAAGGTGACTATTTCCATTTTCATCTTATAACATATTAATCATGTTGTATTATTGTGTGTCATGGCAAAATATGTTTCTTGCTCTCGCTGGACTAAACGTTTGAAAGTTTTATCAGCTATACAACGAAATACAAATGACATTATATAACTGAATTTGGTAAAGATGAAATAAACGCACTTTAAAACAAAAGATATAATAAATGCTAAATCTGGTCTTTTTACAGCTTAATCCATTTGAAACGAGGGTAATTCAAATACTCTCCAAATTGGAACAACAGATTAAAGAATTAAAATGACAACATAAGCACTGGTCAACTATTTCACATGTTCCTGACCAAAAGCAAATGGTGAGTTTCTGTTTGTATTAATTACTGTTTGTGGAGACTACAGGTCAGAATTTATATCCGATTTTGATGAAAATTAAAATATGTGTTTGTATACCAAAGATGTTGATTGAATTCGATATCGGCGCAAAATATGGGTAGAGTTGTCTTACTTTGTCAGGCTGCACATCAACAGACCTAATCAATGTGCTTTTCTTTTGAATTGCAGAGTCGGTCAGAAGAAATCCAATGTTTGTGAACACTACAAACGAAGAAATCAAAACAGCTGTTAGTTGCTTCCTGATTTATTCAAGGGGCAGGGATGGTGGGAGATCCCAAAGAATTTCAACTGTCTTACCGAAAAAGCATTATAATAAAACATGAAACCAAATAAACAGTTTTATTTTATTTTATTAGACTGATTTGGTACTTGTTGTTTACCATGCTTAGAACTAGAGAATTCATCAAAGTTACACGGAGCTGTGTAGCACGCTTGATATTATCATTAAAATAGTGTTTAGCATGTAATATCAAATGATCATACATTAGAAGATAATTTCATACTTGTATTAAATTAGTCTTAGTTCGGCTATAATGTCTGGTATAAATAGTTTACTGTCCATATATGTGTTGTCAGCACAAATAAGCTCAGTACAGTATTTCTTAGAATCCCACAGGAAATCCATTTAGTGCCCAAATTAATATTCTGGCATATCCACACAGATCCCATATGATGCCCATATTACATTGATTTGTACTCCCACATGAGTCCCATAAAGTACCCATATTACATGTCTTATCAAGACCATATAGGTCCCATATTACACACATATTATTTTAGATGATTTACCCATGTAGAACCCACACAAACCCCATTTAGTACCCATGTGGATCCCATATTATGCCCATATATCATTTATTTGTACCCCATATGAGTCCCATATAGTACCCATATTATATTTCTTAACATGGCCATATAGGTCCCACACAGGCCCCATATAGCACCCATATTATTTTAAATGAGTTACCCATATAGGCCCCACACAAACCCCATTTAGTACCCATAGGGTTGAGCCCATATGGATCCCATATGGATGTTGGGTGCAAAAATGTCTGGGTCCGTTATGGGCTCCCCATCATGGCCCCATATTACATGACACATGGTACCCATCAATGAATGTTATCAGGGAAAGGGCTTTTTCGTCTTGTTAACATAAATACTGCATATATCGATTGATAATTTTATATTAGCCTCTAGTGACCACAAGAAATTGTGAAAACTATTCAACCACATTTAAATGTTGGCGATTAAAAATTACAAATATAAATCATTGTGGATGTAGGGCCAAAGCAAAATCAATACATATAAATAAACAATGAAGACATTGATGTATATATTTATTTAAAATAAAAGCTAACGTACAATACAGAAGAATCTGTATGTGAAGCCATTCCTATATGTGTATTTAATAATAATAATAGTAATAATAAAATAATAATACTTAAGATTCTTATATTGCGCTAAAATAAGTTCATCTGTAAGAACTGTCAAGCAGATAGGCCTTAAATGTGATTTAAATGTTGTTAGTAATGTTAGTGACGTGCAAATTTGAGAGATACAGGTAGTTAATTCCACCTTATTGCAGCTGCGACTTCCAAGGACTTGAATCCAAATGACATGTTGGCATAACTAAGTTAAATTGAGACTGAGATCTAAGATTTCTTGGTGGTTGGTCAAGTCTGAAAATATCATTCAAGTATCAAAAGTTGTTTTATTATTGCTGTACATTGTTTCCGTACTTATTTCAGTGATGTTGGACATGCGCAATAAGACATAGTCAGACGTTCTAGAACATTGTTCGAGAATATGACATGCGAGCAATGCGTGAAGCAATAATTAGAGGTACTTTGAGTGGATGTCAATGTACCGCAGTGTTTGAATAATATAAACATATTATAATAAGTATTGAAGATAAGAGTTATTTTATTATAATAAAAAGCGAACAATAGAAAAATAATATTTTACAACAGTCAAACAACTATATATTACATAGGCTACAGTAATATTTAGTGAAACCCCTGCATAGGGCCTATCACAACTGGTAACTATAAAATATGTCAATGTACCGCAGTATAATCCTTGAGTGGCATTTAGTGATTGAGCACATTAAAAAACACAACACAATTTATATGGAAAACAATCACTGGTTTATACACATATAGCACGACGTTTCGACAAGTATTCTCTTATCGTTATCAAGTACAAATGTACTTGATAACGATAAGAGAATACTTGTCGAAACGTCGTGCTATATGTGTATAAACCAGTGATTGTTTTCCATATAAATTGTGTTGTGTTTTTTAATGTACCGCAGTGTTTGAATAATATAAACATATTATAATAAGTATTGAAGATAAGAGTTATTTTATTATAATAAAAAGCGAACAATAGAAAAATAATATTTTACAACAGTCAAACAACTATATATTACATAGGCTACAGTAATATTTAGTGAAACCCCTGCATAGGGCCTATCACAACTGGTAACTATAAAATATGTCAATGTACCGCAGTATAATCCTTGAGTGGCATTTAGTGATTGAGCACATTAAAAAACACAACACAATTTATATGGAAAACAATCACTGGTTTATACACATATAGCACGACGTTTCGACAAGTATTCTCTTATCGTTATCAAGTACAAATGTACAAATGTACTTGATAACGATAAGAGAATACTTGTCGAAACGTCGTGCTATATGTGTATAAACCAGTGATTGTTTTCCATATAAATTGTGTTGTGTTTTTTAATGTACCGCAGTGTTTGAATAATATAAACATATTATAATAAGTATTGAAGATAAGAGTTATTTTATTATAATAAAAAGCGAACAATAGAAAAATAATATTTTACAACAGTCAAACAACTATATATTACATAGGCTACAGTAATATTTAGTGAAACCCCTGCATAGGGCCTATCACAACTGGTAACTATAAAATATAAATGTAACTCTGGCATCATATAGGCCTAATACAATATGATTAAAGCAAAAAATATCCCCGGCACATAAAATACAATTACAAAATCTAAACCTGCAAAAAATTACAAAATCGAATTACAACACGGGACCTTTCATAAAGGTATCGTTGACATTTTTAAACCATTTCCTGCGATTCCAGATAAATGATAGCCTACTGTTTACACTCAGTCAACTTCACTTTAACAGAATATCCAATTAAACTAACACTAAAGTTACACCATTAAGGTCCATGGTTATACGTAAATTAAGCAAAGGAGATGCCACTTTCCAATCTCGTAAAATCACCAACACATAAAAATTCAAAAGTTAGTATTTTTCTTACACAAACACTGTGTGCCAATTTTCAACATTTCTCATCGATGCAACAATTATCTCAGTTTATTGTATTCAGTAGGGTGTTGGGTGTCCAAATCGTCAGAAAAAAGGTCTGACATTGGAGTCAAGTGGCATGGTTTGGATTCCACACTTGTATGTGACATGAAGTAAGGATGGGTGTCCAACCTTAGGGGTTTCTTTGGATCATCTCACTTGTCTGGTTTACTTCTACTGGTAAAGAACCCTCTTTAGTGGTGAAATTTTCAGAAATGGTCGTTTAGTTGGTCTAAGTATCAAATTATCTCTTGTAACATACTATTCATAACAGGCTAAGGCCAAGAAAAAGAAAAAAAACTGTGTTTGGTCGAATGGGAAAATCTTTTCTTTGTTCTATTGTTTGTATTATCTAGTATTTCTACTGAATATGGTTCTTGAAAATAATATATTTCAATGTTTAAATTTTCAAAGTGACCGACAAAGCATAAATGATTAGTATGTTGCATTCACGTAGATGCATATGAACCTAAAGTAGCATCAACCAATAAACATACAAAAGCCCATTAAGTAAGATTTTGCTGGTTATTAAAGCATTTAGGTGATGAAACTAATCATGAGCCAGATAGAAAATGAATGCTTATTAATACTTTAGACGTAAGCCCCTGAACCACTGCAAGGTTGACCATTAATTCTCAGGGGTAAATTTAAAAAACATGCCAAGGCAGATTATATGAATAGTGTATACACTTTTTTTTTGATCCCACAAGATGGGTTCATACTTTCTTTGTGAATGATTTATCTTATGATTTAGGGATCAAAATGGTTTTCCATCATACAAAAACAGAAGTCCCAGAATCTTTAATGCATTTAGATAAATTAACTCATTTCCGGACTAACATACAGTTGAATCGTATTTGTGACTAGGGGTGGCAATAGCATTTTGAGGTTATTTTTTGTATTTCATCTAAAGTAATAAAATATATTAGAAAAACAAGAAACAACAAAAACAAATTCTACAAAATAAGAACAAGAGCATCGGTACCACATTCCTAGGGGTTGGGCATACACCGATATAAATAATTGCTGCCTTTACCGAGGAATAAAAATGCAAAGTTCCAAGATGATCCATTCAGAATTGCAGGCTGTGCCCTGCACGATTAACATAAATATTGGACGCGGCTCGGGCCCCTTGGGATTGGATATAGAACAATACAAATAGGTACAACACTATGATGAATCATGCCAAATTGGATCCAAATATGTTAATAATTTCAAAATGTAGATTATTTACAGACAAAATATTAACAAAAAGTGGGTGTGACACCGCACAAGTGCGGCGAATCATGCAATGAAATAAATAGTTGCCGTCCCTAGGGTATAAGGAATAAGTATACTAAGCTCCAAGATAATCCATTCAGAATTGCGGCATGTATACGATTAACACAAACCAGCGGCTGCCAGGCAGGATACGCCCACATTTTCGAGAGATAGACAGAGAACAAGCTAACAAGAAAGTGATTTTTCCTACGATCAAGGGCCATAATTCATGAAGTTACAATTCGATATGCGCAATTATCAAAAGGAACTAAGTTATAAACATGCATTTTAAGTTTCATCAAAATCGGTTCAAAATCATGACCTCTACATGGTCTACAACCTTGATATACCATATTTTTACACTGTCCGCGTACAGACCGCGGCCATTTTGTTCGGCAGTTTTGGTCTGATTTTCAGGAAATTGGAATTCAACCTTCATTACGGTGTAACGTAGATTTAGTAAAAAGTTTTTTTGAATCGGATAATAATTGTCACCTAGGCGATTTTTCGTACAATCAGGGGTCGGTCATAATTCAGGAAGTTACGATTTGATATGCGCAAATATCTAAAGGAACCAAGATCTTTGGGTCATAAATAAGCATGTCAAGTTTCATCAAAATCGGATTAAAATTGTGACTTATACAGGGTCCACCCACAACCTTGATATACCATATTGTTACACTATTCGCGTACAAGCGGCGACCATTTTGTCCGTCAAATTTGGGTCTGATTTTCACGAAATTCGAACTCAACCTTCGTAACGGTGATATAATCAAACCTTTTTATAAATCGAGGAATAATTGTGACCTCCAGAGCGACCACAAGCTAAAAAAAAAGCGATTTTTGGACTATCAGGGGCCATAATTCAGGAAGTTACCATCCGATGGGCTCAAATATCGACAGGAACCAAGATCTTTGGGTTATAAACATGCATGTCAAGTTTCATCAAAATCGGTTCAAAATTGTGACAATCAGGGGCCATAATCCATGAAGTTTCGATCTGATACATGCGAATATCGAAAGCAGCAGAGACCTTATGGGGTTAAACCTATATTGCAAATTTCGTCAAAATCGGATAAAAATTGTGACCTGTAGAGAGTCCAAAAAACAAATTGCGGAAGGACGGACAGGAGCGACGAAAATATACGTCAACATGAAAATGTGGGCGTATAAAAATAGGCGCGGCTCTTCCCCCTGGGGTCGGGACATACACCAAATCAATAGGAATACA
Organism: Patella ulyssiponensis; assembly: GCA_963678685.1. Taxonomy (NCBI): domain Eukaryota; kingdom Metazoa; phylum Mollusca; class Gastropoda; family Patellidae; genus Patella; species Patella ulyssiponensis. The sequence goes on along the minus strand of OY783230.1, from coordinate 62,100,051 downwards.
TATGCCAAGTTCCAAGACCATCCATTAAGAATTGTGGGCTGTAGGCAACACACAGACACACAAAGAAAAGTGTGTGTGGCTCTGCCCCTTGGGGTCCATACTCCGTGCAGCGTTTCGTTTGATTAGAGGTAATCCTACTTCACACTGCTATTATGAGTGGATATTGTTGTTTTAAATTTTGATTGGTCAGTAGTCCGTCTACCAACCAATCACTAGCTGCCTTACAAAAGCTTTACATTTAAAACGAGTGCCAATATTGGACCAAATATGTTTACATAACGTTACGTCATGGCTCACGATTTTATTATGCCTAATTAACCCGTGCATAGCAGAATACTGCAGTAAAACTAATTGCGTGACAAACGAGGCTATCAAGTCGAATGAAATGTAAACAATACTGTTTGGAAACGAACATACTTTCACCGTTTTTAATACCTTAAATCACTGTCCAAAGTTTTAGGGAAGACCCAGATTAAACGAAGGACTGTCATGTTGCTGTACTTAAGTGATAGCTTTCATTGAACGGAAAGAATAGACACACTCCCGCATAAGTTCAAGAAACAGAAGCTATTCCAGCAATGGCCAGAGAGGGATTTCTCGGGCCATTGCTTCAGGAATATGCTGGGGGTCGTGCATTCTCCCAAAACAATAGGGATCATCCTTAGGATATCAAAAATAGGTATGCAAAGATTCAAAAGGATCTGTCAAGAATTGTGCACTGTAGGTGACCCACAGACACACAAACATACACACACAGACAGCCGCGACAGCAATATTAATTATGCGGACATTGGACAGCCGATGTATAAAAATAAATCTAGATTCTTTATAAATTTTCATAAAAAAATTTGGAGAGGTTGACGATTGTCCTAACTGAAAAATTAATTTCAGTTAAATTTTTTCCCTAAAATGATTCTTTTCTTTTTTAAATTTTTACTATTATTAATATTTTTTAGACCTTCTTTACTATACTTTTTTAGCAAGGACGGGCCACATTGAGAATTATTTTTTTCTTTTTCATTGTTTTTTTGTTCCTTTTAAATTTTTATTATTTCATTATTATTAATTTAATATTTTAATAGATTTTTTTTATTGTAAATTTTAAAAATATATTTTTTTTAATTCTTAATTTTATTATTATTTATAATTTATTATTTTTAATAGATTTTTTTTTATTGTAAATTTTATATAGGTTTTAATTTATGGTAAATTTTATATAGATTTTAATTTATTGTAAATTTTATATTGATTTTAATTTATTGTAAATTTTATAAATATTTTTTTTTTAATTTTAAATTTTATAAATATTTTTCTTTAATTTTAAATTTTATAAATATTTTTTTTAATTTTAAATTTTATATACTCATTTTTTATGTTAAATGTTACATAGATTTTCTTTTCTTTTTTGTTATCATAAAATAAATTTTATATAGATTTTCTTTTTATTTCAAATTTTATATACCATTAGTTATGTTAAATTTTATATAGATTTTCTTTTTTGTTATCATGTAAAAAATGCTTTTGTGTTTCTTTTTTTACTAATAATTTTTATTGCTCTGAATAAAATACAAAAAATAACCCAAAAATGCTATTGTGATCATGGGCCACTATGCAGGACCCAGCAAAAACCCATTAGGTTGGACAGGTGCCCCTACTCCTTGCCATGTGCAAGTTCGGAATCTAAACCACACTACTTGAAGGCATTGTAATAAACAGCACATCATTCAACTCTGTGTGCATTAAAAATTATCCAATCCATTTAAGTCGACATTACAGCGGATAAATAAAGTATCATCCTTAATATACTGGTTTGAGTTGCTTTCCAAAACAGTATGGCTGACAAATAGTGGACAGCCTGAGGCCACGTTCATCTCTGAAACAGGTCGTCTAAAACTTGTACTTGTAGCATCTGGGTGAAAATGGTCACTAAGATGGCGTTTACCTGGGCCTTGATCCATAATGTATAATGTGACCTTCTGTTGGAATGGCCACGGTAACAAGGCATCAAATTCTCCGCCCATGACAACAAAGAACAAGGAAACGTGAGTATTTCGACCCATACCATCTCCGTTCAGATACGTCCTGACGCACATCTTGTATCCATATTTACTGGTGTAAAATGGTTGAGAATATAAAGACAGTGTTCTTCCATTGACAGCATCCTGTTTTCTTCGCATGTAGTCTTTGATCTTCCAGATGATTACACCGTTGTAACTTGCCGTTTCTAATATTTGAAATCGCAGATCCATTTCAGCTATTCTCACATCATGGTTACCAAGCTGGCGATCATGAGTGGCCAGCTGATTGGTAAACGCGTCTGAAAAAAAGAAGTGGAAAAATTAACACAACAAAAATACTGTCCTTATAAAGTTGGTTCATCTGATCAATACCCATCAAGGTTAATAAGTAGCTATATTATTATCCAACCTCATGGCCTATATCTACAAGGGTCTCACACTGGTCATGATACTACTTTATATCTACAGCTTAGGGGTCTCAAACTAGTCCTAATACTACTTTATATCTACAGGGGTCTCACAGGTTTTTATTAACATGGTTTCACACCAGCCCTGATACTGTTTTACATTTACCGGGATCTCACATTAGCCCTGATACTGTTTTATATCTACATCATTTACCGATAAATTGCATAATCTATGAAACAATAGGGATGCTCAATTCTTAACTCAGAGTGATTGACAGAATTACGATTGAGTGTGGCTTAATTCAGTCCTGTCACAGCTCTGTCAGACTCGACAACGGAGGTGGTGCAAGCAGGATCCTGACATATTAAACTCAACAAATATTTTTCAGCAGTTATGGTTAGTTGAGATATTATCTTATGAATTCACTATTTGAGTATTGAGAGAATTCCACCAAGTATCCCAGATAATATGACCATGGGTTTTATCAGCAATCTGATTAGAACATAATAAATGCCTAGAAAAAATTGAATCCAGTTAGTTGATTACAAAATATTGTTAATAATCTTGTCAACTGACATTAACAAGATTTATCCCCTCTTCATTGGAACTCACCCGCCATATCATTTAGTGTGCCGTAACGAGTTATGGTAGCACCTCCATCCATATTTCGGAATTGTTCTGTTAACGTGGCCACTCTATCTTTGATATCGACAATATCTCTTGCTTGTTGTTCAAGAACCGTTTTACGAGGCAGATCAGCCAATTTTCTTTCCATTGTTATAACTTTTTCTGTTAATCCAACTATTTTAAGCTATTAAAAAACACCAGTTATGTTAATTAGTCGTATAGTATATAATAATTTGGTTCATTTAAGAAACATTCAATATTATGGATTTAGCTGTTCAATTATCGATTTTCAAGAAATTCAAACTCAACCATCATTAATGTGTAACTGGGATATAGTCCAGGGTTCAACTTAGTCTAAAGCCAATGAGTAGCAAATTTTTGTGACAAATTCACAATTTGGCTAATCGATTCAAAATTTGAATAGCATATGTGCCCAGATTTGAGGAGCAGTAAACATAGCCTTACATCACAAAAATTTGCAATCCTGAAATTTCGGTCTTCGTTGTATACTCCGCTTCGACTTATGTATGGATAAAAAAAAATCAGTTACCGTCCCTACACGATGCCGGACGCACTATAATCGTCTAAAACAACAATACATGTACTTTAAGTTTCACCATTCCAATCGAAATATTTGTAGACGTAGCTTTGCTTGTTTATTTCTTTATTTAAAAACATCGCCCTCAAAATGTTATCAACCCGAGAATATGCCATCAGCATATTATACTGCGTTGTTTTATTCTATTTTTAGTAACATATTTTATAAACACGTGTGATTAAAAACGGAGTCGGCATTGTGTTCTAGTTATCGGATATATTGAAATAAAAACTGGTTCAAATTAATCACAACTTGGAGTATTAAACAAGTTAGTCCTGCATTTATAAATTGATTTTTTCGTAGGTCTAAATATACTCAACATTCATCCAAAATATAATGAATCGCACTTCACAAGTTTGAAAGCAACTTTTGGCTAATGAATAAAATAATTCTATCGCTTTTACCGCGATTTGAGTCGCTTTTTGCGATGCGATACCGCTTAAATTGAACCCTGATATAGTCAAATGTTTTTTTAATTCGGAATAAAATTGTGACCTCCTTTGGGTCCACAAGGTAAAAAACATGATTTTTCGTACAATCAGGGGCCCTAATTCAGGTAGTTATGGTCTAATGTGCCCAAATATCGAAAGGAACCACGATCTTTGGGTTATAAACTTACATTTCAAATTTCATCAAAATCGGATTAAAATTGTGACCTCTACAGGGTCCACAAACTTGATATACCATATTTTTACACCATTCGCATAAAAAGTGGCGGCCATTTTGTTCAGCTATTTTGGTCCGATGTTCATGAAATTTGAACCGAACATTCATTACAATGTAACGGTGATATTATCAAACATTTTTTTAAATCAAGTAATAATTGTGAGCTCAAGACGGACCACAAGATAATAAAGGCGATTTTTCGTACAATCAGAGGCCAAGTTACAAACCTATATGCGCAAATAGGGCCTATTGAATGGAACCAAGATCTTTATGTTATAAACATGTATTTCAAGTTTCATCAAAATCGAATTAAAATTGGATCCTCTATAGGGTCCACAACCTTAATATACCATATTTTTACACTATTCGCGTACAAACGGTGACCATTTTGTTTGTCAATTTTGGTCCGATTTTCACGAAATTCGAACTCAACCTAGATTACTCTGTAACGGTGATATAATCAACCGTTTTTTTTAAATCGGATAATAATTTTGACCTCCAGAGGGACCACAAGCTAAAAAGGGCAATTTTTCGTACGATCAAGGGCCATAATTCAGGAAGTTACGATCCGATGTGCCTGAATATTGAAAGGAACCAAGATCTTTGGTTTATAAACATACATTTCAAGTTTCATCAAAATCAGATCATAATTGTGACCTCTATAGGGTCCACAACCTTGATAATATAACATATTTTCACACTATTCGCGAACAAATGGCGGTCATTTTGTCTGTGAATTTTGGTCCGATTTTCATGAAATTCAAACTCAACCTTCATTACCATGTAACGGTGATATAATCAAACGTTTTTTTAAAGCGGATAATATTTTTGACAACCAGAGGGACCACGAGCCAAAAAGGGCGATTTTTCGGACAATCAGGGACCATAATTCAGGAAGTTACGAACCGATGGGTGCAAATATCGAAAGGCACCAAGATCTTTAGGTTATAAACAAACGTGTCAATTTTCATCAAAATCGGTTCAAAATTGTGCCCCCTATAGGGTCCACAAAACATGATTTTTCTTGCAATCAGGGGCCATAATCCATGAAGTTTCAATCTGATACATGCCAATATCGAAAGCAGCATGGGAATAAAACTATACTTCAAGTTTCGTCAAAATCGGTTAAGAATTGTGACCTGTAGAGAGTCCACAAACAAATTGTGGACGGACGGACAGGGGCAATGACAATATACGTCCACATGAAAATGTGGGTGAATAAAAACAGATCAGATATAAATATAGAGAATGGGACTAAATCTTTTGAAATCGTATACCTGTCCTTGCAAAAATTCAAGTGTGAATCTGAAAACTTGATAGATTATAAGAATTCATTATACCATTAAAACGATATAGATGATATACATAATGAATCCAAATGTCCGACCTCCATCTAGGGCTCACACTGTCGGTCGCCAAAGTCGCAATTTGCGATAAAAATATGAAAGTGGCGATTAAAATTTGATTTTGGCGATAATTTTTGCGATAAAGTTTTACGATACTGACGATTCTTTTTGAGAACTGGCGGAAAAAAAATCTTAAAATTCTAATCGTATTTATCCTGTACATTATTGAGTGTCAATCATGTGGCTAAACACAATAATAAATTAATCAACTGGCTGATAATCCGGATCGCGTCGACGAGTAATACTAATTAGTTGTCTCGGATTAATGATAAGTTGATTGATAATTGCCAATGATGTATAACCTATCTCAAGTCCCTATTTAATCTTCATGATTAAATTAAGCGGTGATTATTTGATGTTTCGTTTCGTCTTAAAACGAAAAATGGTAATACATGTAACCAAAATGGCCGACAGTTCTATCGAAAAAAAGTAAATATTGTGATAGTTCAATTCCGTTTACTGTGACATCATATACGGCATGTAAAACATACAAGTATGCCCATTGGATATCATTATTTAAAATTATCTTATCACCACTGGTCGAAAACGTACGAACTACTTGGATATCGGCGATTCTTGAGCAAGAAACCGGTTCGCCATTTGTATCATATTTATCGTCGCTAAAATGTTCTAAAGGTGAACGACGGGTATAATTGTAAGCATCTCTTACAAATATAATTGAAGTATATATCATTCTATCAGAGATTCAGATACCGTTACGGTACCAGAAAATAACAATAGGTCTATTGTACACGCAATCCTTGGACAGGATTTGACGTGTAAATACTGAATATATAGTGCAATAGCCTAAAGTTACCAAAAATAAAATCCGATCTTAGTAAACCAAAACTGTATTATGCAAAGACAGATTTGTTAAAAGTTGTTGTATATTGTATTGTATATATCGGTAATCATAATTTTATAATAATCCTAGTTGAATTGTTAGATATTGTATAATTTTTTATCACATATTTTTGGCGGATAAAATATTCAAGTTGGCGGAAAAAATATATGAACATTTCTTTACATAAAAATTATCATCCATTTTGGCGGAAAAAAATTGAAAGCCAGTGTGAGCCCTGCCTCCATCCCTTGTGGGATATCTTTAGCCTCGTTCACCGAGTTGCTCATTACAATTGGTGACCTGAAAGCACTCTGGCATGTTTAAAATTTTCAATGTGTCTACAATATTGGATACCAGAAGCCCATCAATGTTGATTTATTTTGACCAGTAAGTCGTGTTTGCGATGTCAAAGACTGTGGTTGATACTGAGTTAAAGACTTGGCTACTTCATGTTTTCTCGACAATGCCAACAATAGCACAAGATCATGCAGATGAATTGTAGGAGATAGTGTGTGATAGTTATACCTACCTTTAATTCTTTGATACCATTTTCTACCGATGATATTTTTGCTTTTAAATCATCTGGAACATTACCAACCGGCTGTAACAAACAATAAATAATCAATTTTATGATGATTTACCAGAAACAGGCTGAAATAAAACATGGTGTTAAATAATGTAAATCATGGTGGTTTACCAGGAAATAATGAACAACATGTATATTACCTATAGATTTAAATAAACACTATAGTTACACAAACCATTAGTCAGACTGTTGTTCCCTGCCTTAATCTCAAAATAACCAGATTATTCTCCTAAATAACTTGCACATTTATTTTATCATCTACACTTAAACACCTTAGTACTATTACAGATGTTCATTAATATTGTTCTCACACAATAAGAATTGAAAGTTATCAATAAATCAAACTGCTTATCTCTGCATGTTTTATTAACTCATACAATATTGGAATGTCTTGGATGTTGAGCAAGAGTAAGACAAATTAAATTTCCAGAGATTCCTAAAACAAGATTATTATAACCACAAATATTCCTTTTTTTTTTTAAAGAAATATTTTTCTAAGATCTACTTTTAAGATCTTTTTAATTTCAATATTCTTATTCCAAATTTTCGGATCTTATGGAAGGAAGACAAGGGTGATGGCAATATATGGTTGTATAGAAAATAATAAAAAAACCATATTGGAATGTCTTTTTTTGTTTCTGATGTTAACATTTATGTTCCACATCTTTATTTAGTAGTTTCAATAGCATTAGATGTTAAATGATGCATCTACTCTTCGACATCTTAGTACTATTACAGTATTACACACCTTGTTAGAGGCACTTACACAAAGTACTGTATGTTGAATCTGGACTTTCAACCATCACACACACATCTTATTAACGTACTAAATAGCACTAAACCATTGATGTAAAATGAATATAATAAACATATTTATTTACATGATTTTTTTATAATTTTCTTCATCATAAATACTTATCTTCAACTATTACTATTTATAAAACATAACGCTAACGCTACAATATACGTCCACATTCCTGCTATGATTGATATGGTACTTTGTCAAGAAGACTAGGCGTTTGGTTTGTTTAGCGTTGAGGGTCGTGCCTCAACATCAAAAGTTGATGTCCTTAGAGTACAAGGAAAAAGTATACTAAGATAATCCATTCAGAATTGTGGCTTTCAGACGCTAAAGGTAAAAAGTGGGCATGGCTCTACCCCTGGGGGTCGAGACATTCACCAAAATCACTTTTCTGACATTCAGGGGCCATAATTCAGGAAGTTACGATCCGATGGGCGCAAATATCCAGAGGAACCAAGATCTTTGGATTATCAACATACATGTCAAGTTTCATCAAAATCGGTTCAAAATTGTGACCTCTATAGTGTCCACAAGCTAAAAACATGATTTTCCATACAATCAGGGGCCATAATCCATGAAGTTTTGATCCGATACATTCCAATATCATAAGCAGCCAAGATCTTATGGGGATAAACCTATATTTTTAAAGTTTTGTCAAAATCAGATAAGAATTGTGACCTGCAGAGAGTCAATCAGATATTAACTTTGGCCTCTGGAGCGTCCACAGGATTTTTTGATGTGATCAAGGGCCACAACTCTAGCACTAATTATCGGAAATTGATGAAAATCAATAGGCTTCTTCATCTTATGACCTTAAACACTGTGTATAAATTTGAAGTCAATCGGATATTAACTTTGGCTTTTAGAGCATTCACAAGATTTTTTGAAGTGATCAAGGGCCATAACTCTGGCACTAATAATCGGAAATCGTATAAAAAGGTTCAACATTGTGACCTCTATAGGGTCAACAAGCTGAAAATGTGATTTTCCTTACAATCAGGGGCCATAATCCATGGAGTTTCGATCCGATACATTCCAATATCGAAAGCAGCCGAGATCTTATGGGGATAAACCTATATTTCAAGTTTTGTCAAAATCGGATAAGAATTGTGACCTGTAGAGAGTCCACAACCTTGATATAACATATTTTCACACTATTCGCGTACAAACGGCGGCCATTTTGTCTGTCAATTTTGGTCCGATTTTCACGAAATTCGAACTCAACCTTCATTACCATGTAACGGTGATATAATCAGAAGGTTTTTTTTAAATCCGATAATAATTTTGATCTCCAGAGGGACCACAAGCTAAAAAGGGCGATTTTTTCGGACAATCAAGGGCCATAATTCAGGAAGTTACGATCCGATGAGCGCAAATATCGAAAGGAACCAAGATCTTTGGGTAATTAACATACATGTCAAGTTTCATCAAAATCGGTTCCAAATAGTGACCTCTATAGGGTCCACAAGCTGAAAACGTGATTTATCGTACAATCAGGGGCCATAATCCACGAAGTTTCGATCTGATACATGCCAATACCGAAAGTAGTCTAGATCATATGGGGATAAACCTATATTTCAAGTTTGGTCAAAATCGGATAAGAATTGTGATCTGTAGAGAGTCCACAAACAAATTGTGGACGGACGGACAGGGGCGACGACAATATACGTCCACATGAAAATGTGGGCGTATCAAAACATTGGGCGTGGCTCTGTCCTAGGGGGTCAGGCATGCATCAAAAATAATAGTGGTCAGCCTTAAGGTATAAGGAATAAGTATAAAAGATAGGTTGCCAGGCAACGAAACATACGCCCACAGCAGCTAAATCGTCCGGGCAGTCAACAAGAGTTGTTGCATATTTTTACTTTTTTTCGATAATGAAACATTTATATTACACTAAAATCTGATTAAGAATAACAACTCATAAAGTAATTATCAGAAAATCATTAGAATTTGTTTGGTTTTTATAAAGTTCTGGCCCATGCTAACATTCAGTACAGTATACAAAACGTCTATTGTCTGAGTCGTAGTAAATAATAAACGGATTTCTATGATTATGAACAAACTACTCTACTTTGGTTATTATAAACTTACCTGTGTGTTTGAAACGACCTCCCGTTAAATAAAATCCATTATACAACTAAATATACCAACGGGAAAAAGGGGTTCTCTCTTGTAAAATTGAACTTCTCACAAACTTTGACATCGAGAAATAAAAAATGGAAGCTTATTACGTCACTTATAGGAATAGATCATTTCGTATATAAGGGGGTCAAAGCTATTTTACGACAATCCAAATTTTGTGTTGGTGCGTTCGATTACTGACTGGCGCCGCGCTTACTCTAGCCACCACGGACGCGTTCGGATTACCGATGATGTCATTCGAACGGCTTACTCGCAACAGGCCGAAGTAACCTTCCCAAGGAGATGGTTACTTGTGGAAGTATCCAATTATTCAATATGGATGCAATTATTTGATCGAAGTTATATTTGCAGATTAAGTTTAGGCGACGGAAGAATTATTGTTGACATTTTTCTCGGATTTAAAATAACATATTTACGTTCGACAGTAGTGTTTTAGTGATTCTACATCTTGGTGTAACGATTCCAAGAATTAAAAAAAGGCCACTCAGTGGGCTTTCAATTGAACAATTTGTCCACTAAGCAGATTGTTTTACCTCTACTAAACTCATTGGGACGTAACTGTGAATCCATAGTGTGCGATCATAACCTTGCCCTCCTAACTGCAATTCTGGTAAGCCGTTGAGCTTGTTAACAAAGTTAACAAACGTTACATTGGTTGAACGAAAATGTGATTTAAAGTATGTTCTGCATAATATGGACTTTATTTCGCTTCTCTGGATTTAATAGTTCCAATGAGATACCAATGAAAAGGTCTAAAGTTTGTTGACGGATTATTGTCTGTGCGTTATTTATTAGAACATCGAGCATAATTAATTGTTTGGTGGCGTTTATCTTCCATTTTGATACCCGAAGAAAGCGCCGCGCCATTCCATTACCCATTTCCACTGCGCCTGTCGTAACGTACTCGAGGATCCTGGCCGAGTAAGCACGGGGCAAGTAATCGAACGCGACATTTATGAATAAGCTATTTCTCCGAGACCCAGTAATGAGTTTGGGCGTTTACAAACATAAATACGCCCATAGTCCAATATTTTGTTTCCGGCTTGTATTAATGTTTTGGTTAGGTAGTTCGATGGGATTTTTTCTTTTGAATTACATTTGATTCACTGGCCTTGAATCTCATCCTTGAATATTTATTCCTGAAGAAGAACTTAAGCAGTCCTGTCAATTAACCTCGGCAATCTGCTGTAGCCGAGGTAGGCCTAAATTCCGATGTACTTTACATTTGCCTCGGCAAAATTAAAAGCCGAGGCCATTGAATCATTGAATAGGTATATAACGTTTATATATATATATATAAATACCAATAATTATTATCAACAAATCATACCGCCCATCGGTTTAATTATCGGTAGATAGTTCCATGTCTTTCTATTTCTCTTTGAATATTATTTCTGGTGTGTTCAGAATTTTATAATCGTGAAATTCACAAGGCAGTTTTTATCCATATGATTGTACTTTCAGTTGTTACTTATTTTGAAATCCACGGAGAGTGGAATTTTCCGATGGCATTTCGTAGATCGCGATCATGCCCCAGCTAATCAACGCTTTGAGTTCTATTGCCTTAAAAGGTACCATGTCATATGAGTTATTGTATGCTGCACAGATGGTTAAATTTAGTGCCGCGAAACTTGCACGAATTTCCCCCACGGTCTGCATAATTAACACACAAAACCCAATAATACACGCAATCTGCGATGCCCTTCTGACGTGTGATTTTTCTGTTTTAAATACATTTTTATGAAGACGATAAACGATGTTTAGACATCCCGAACTGTTCTTATCAAGAATGTTTCGATTTCGATGAACAAAAAATTAATTTAATCAGGAACATTAATGGTATGAACAGTCGGAACGTGAATAAAATATGGAAATAATTAAGAAGCGGTGGTCATTTTTCATACGAAATATGATCAATTAAAATTATGAAATAAGTGTGTTTATTTATATATGTTAGCCACAAAGTTGACTATTATTGACTGGGCTGTAATGTGTTTTATAAAAATATATATAATATACACGGGTGAAATTATGAGATGAAAAGCAATATTATACATGTATTCGTATAATCGGTAAATAAAATTTAGTAGACTGGCCATCAATTGGTTCAAAATTAATGTCATTGTCTCCAGTTGCTATTTTCTTGCCCAAACTCAAACGCTCGAAAAGGCTGTGTGCTGTTTTGATTAGCCTGCAACACACGTGGTTATCAATAATTACCCCCTTTAACATAATTACGATGGTTTAGTCCATAACGTCACATGTATAATGTTGTGATGCAGGCGCGGATGCAGAGGGGGGCGCACCGGGCGCACGCCCCCTCTTTTTATGAGGTGGCGAACAATTTTTAGCTCCATATATTCTCGCGAGAAAGGAGAACAAAAATAGTTTAGGTTGGAAATCGTAATTTACAGTACTAGTATGAAATTAGTCCTTGTGGGCATTTTTACACTCAAAATTCACGGTCCCGGGCTTCGCACTCCCAAGTTTGTGCAGCACGCCCCCTCTTTCTGAAAATCCTGGATCCGCCCCTGTGATGGACACAGACGAAAATACAAGCAAAAGCATTGACTTTTCAAGAGAGAACCCCTTTTTTCCGTTGGTATATTTAGTTGTATAATGGATTTTATTTAACGGGAGCTCGTTTCAAACACACAGGTAAGTTTATAATAACCAAAGTAGAGTAGTTTGTTCATAATCGTAGAAATCCGTTTATTATTTACTACGACTCAGACAATAATATCATGGATTTAGCTGTTCAGTTATCAAAATTCAATGAAAATTAATCAGATAAAAAGTTTGGACTCTAGAGCGTCACAAGATTTTTCAAAGTGATCAAGGGAGATAACTTTGGCAGTTATTATGGGAAATCACTGAAAATCAATAGGCTTCTTCGTCGTATGACCTTAAACACTGTGTATAAATTTAAAGTCAATCGCATATTAACTTTGGCTTTTAGAGCGTCCACAAGATTTTTTGAAGTCGTCAAGGGCCATAACTCTGGTAGATATCGGAAATCGCTGAAAAACAATAGGATTCTTCTCTTCATGACCTTAAACGCTGTGTATAAATTTAAAGTCAATCGGATATTAACTCTGGCCTCTAGAGCATCCACAAGATTTTTCAAAGTGATCAAGGGCCATAACTCTCGGAGTAATTATCGGAAATCTCTGAAAATCAATTGGATTCTACGTCTCACGACCTTAAACACTATATATAAATTTAAAGTCAATCGGATATCAACTTTGATCTCTAGACCATCCACAAGATTTTTCAAAGTGATCAAGGGCCATAACTCTGGCAGTAATTATCGCAAATCGCTGAAAATCAATAGACTTCTTTTTCTCATGACTTTAAATACTGTGTATAAATTTAAAGTCAATCGGATATTAACTTTAGCCTCTACAGCGTTCAGAAGATTTTTCAAAGTGATCAAGGGTCATAACTCTGGCAGTAATAATCGGAAATCGCTGAAAATCAATAGGCCTCTTCGTCTCATGACTTTAAACACCGTGTATAAATATGAAGTCAATCAGATATTAACTTTAGCCCCTAGAGCGTTCACAAGATTTTTCAAAGTGATCAAGGGTTATAACTCTGGCAATAATTATCAGATATTGCTGAAAATCAATAGGCTTCTTCGTCTCATGACCTTAAACAATGTGTATAAATTTAAAGTTAATCGGATATTAACTTTAGCCTCTAGTGCGTTCACAAGTAATTGTGGACGATGGACGGACGGACCGACGGGGGCGATTTCTATGTGGGCGTATAAAAAGTGTTCAAGACGATTGATTAAGAATAGTGGCCTGTAGGTGACACACAGACACACAAAAAGAAAATGCGCGTGGCACTGTCCCTGGGGGTCGGGCATGCACCAAAAACAATAGGGATCTTCCATAAGGTACCAAGAATAAGCATGCAAAGTTTCAAGATGATACGTTAAGAAATGCAGCCTGTAGACAACAGACAAACAAATACAAGAAATGGGCGTTGCTGTCCCAGGGGGTCGGGCATGCACCCAAAACAAAAGGGATCATCCTTAGGGTGTAAGGAATAAGTTTCAAGATGATCGATTAAGAATTGTGGCCTGTAGGCAACACACAAAAAGAAAATGGGCGTGGCTCTGCCCCTGGGGGTTGGACACGGACCCCAAATGATAGAGATGTTCCTTAGGGTACAAAGAATAAGTATTTGAGTTTCAAGATGATACGTTAAGAAATATGGATTGTAGACGACAAACAAATAAATACAAGGAAAGGGCGTGGCTCTGCCCCTGGGGTAGGGCATGCATCAAAAAACAATACGGATCATCCTTAGGGTGTAAAGAGTAAGTATACAAAGTTTTAAGAAAATCCAGTAAGAATTGCCCCCTGTAGGCGATACACAGGTAGACAAAAAGAAAATGGGCGTGGCTCTGCCCCTGGCGGTTGGGCATGCACCCCAAACTATAGGGATCATCCTTAGGGTATAAAGATCATCCTCCACTGGCTCTTACGCACGCTGTACAGCACAATTAACCATCTTTGTCGTACTTTTGGTTTTGGCCCCTCTGACTTTGTACCGTTGATTACAGATTAAACATCCATAAGTGTACAAATGTGTTGTTATTGATGTGTTCTCATTTGAATATTGTTCACAATAAGAAGCATGTTTACAGGATCATTTTGTTATATGAAAAACTAAGTGATGCGTTTTCTATGGCGCTCAGTATATAAGCTTTTGACTTTTCTCTGTATCATAATAATATCCTTAAAATTTTTATGTGATATTTGAATTTTTTATAATATCCATACTAAAACGAATGTCCATTTTACTCATATAATAATCAAATGCTTTTTCTTTTTTATGCTGTTAACAATGGCGTTCGACAGGAGAGTCAAACATCTTTATTCAGTTTGTGTTTCATTAAGTTTAGATGACTGGCGTAACCCTTGCACTTTAAATCATAAGGTCTGTCATTGAGTCACAGGTCTTTATCAGTGGGAAGAAGCTGGAGAACCATGAGAAAACCCATGAGTTTGGACAGGCAACCCTATTCTTTGTCAGGTACAAGCCGTCAATCAAAACCACGCCACTTGACTGATCCCCCATGCATGTGTTAACGATAATTAAACTGTGCATGAGTCCTAAAATGACCTAGATTGTCTCATATATAGCCTGCTCTGGAGAATTATTACTCTTAATTGGATATAGTTAAATACCTGTAATTTATATAATTCATTGAAATCAACTTACAGCATGTTGTGCTGCCATGGGATTTTTATCTCTCTCACTTATATAAATTGCCATTAATTCAACATGTTTATTAACATCATTGGTCATATGTTCCTTTAATTCCAATTCAGACCCCTGAAATAAATAGAGATAAATATAGGTTGCCAGGCAACAAAAATTTACAAAAATACTGCAACTTGAATATTTCTATGAAATATAGGAACAAAGATATATGGATATGTGGAGTTTTATATACAATGTGTTTTGTAGATTCTTAGACCACCAAGAAGTCTCTATTATAGGAATACACGTTGAAAATGATCTAATTACTTTTATGAGACCATAAATAAAATGGGGTTTAACGTCCTACTTTTCTGCTCCAACTGGGATAATGAAGATAGGCATGCACCATACTGTGTTTTATGTTGGAAATTTTGCCTGGACAGCAGCGCTCATGCCTACTATTATATTGAATTCCAACAGGAGATCAGAGTATATACAAGACCTCAATGTTTTTACGCATAAAACGCCTAGACAGCTGTCCTTGTCAGACCCTCCGTCTTGCATCAATGACAAGGGGAAACCATAGTCAAAAAATCCCAACATTGGGAGCAAACCTGCACCAGCCAACATACGAGACAGCATCTTATCAACTTAACAACCATGGTTCAGACCATAAATGAACTCTTACAAAAATTATGTGGGGTTAGTAATAAGACTTTATATCGACATGCTTTTGCTAAAGTAGAACAACCATTTTGTATTTCCATGTAAAAAGGATATGACGACTCAAATATAGATTATGATTCCTATTTTTTAGTTTGCAATTGCAAAGAGCAAACTGTTACTTTATCTTTTTCACTGAATGTGTGATGCTATTAAGAAAAAGCTTACCATTTTGTTGCAACCAAAAAACTTATAAGCACATTCATCAGGTCGTTTGGCACAAGTCTCAAAATGTAGGGGCAGCTACAAAATAAAATATAATCGTTATTAAATGGTAATCAACCTCTGATTATATGAAAATATATTACCCAATTATTACCCCATTTTCTAGGCTACAAGTAAAGCCTTATTATAGTCCTTCTTCGCCAGGGGTTGAAATATTTGTAAAATTTTGCTCACATCAGGTAACAAGAAGAAATATTTTTTACTTGTCATTTGGTCATTTCAAGTTGTCACCATTGAATTTCATTTTAATAACAAAAAAAAATTCAAAAATTCAATTTTTTTTAAATTTTTTAAACATACATTATGCAAGAGCTCAATCTGCCTAATGCAGGTCTTTTTTAAGGCCTGAAATGTTTTCTAAATTATCAATTAAACATTAATTAATGGATCCAGGCATAATCAACTCCCAATGGCATCAGATTTCTCCAATATCAAATAGATTAGAACATTCAGCCATATTTTGATTTAAGATCAAAATGGAGGAGAGAGGGAGAAATGGGGTTTAACGTCCACTCGACACAAACTAAGTCATTTCGGGACTAACAAAATGGAGGAGCGAGACAGCTTCAAACAACCAGTATGGTGGTTGAAATTTTTCACACATCTTGTCAAAACTTCAAAGGTTAATATCTTCGCTCAGAATAGAGTAATTTGAATGAAATTTTCAAATTATTTATTTTACATTATCTATTTTCTAACTATTATAGCAAGAATGGCTAGCTCTTTATCTAAATCTAACATAATGTATCTGTAAGCTGCATTCAGCAAATGGATGAGAATAACACATTACACAATTTTATAGAATACAAGTTACTTAAAATTCAAAAGATTTACTTCTGGCGCTGTTTCAACAAGGGTTCTCTTTTCCTTTATACAAGTACCTTCTATTAATTCGCTAGTGGTATATATATATATATATGTGCTTTTCATTGGGCTTTAAATAGACGACGAGAGTGGGCGAGTCCTTTAAAGATAATCGACGTTCACAATTTGTGGCATTAGCATAATAATAATTTATTTATAGAGCGCCTATAATCCAATATATTGGTTGCTCTATGGAGCTATAATGGCCGAAGAATCAAATCATTTCCATGGGGTAATGTAATATTGAGTGTGATTGGATTATTAATAATGAACAGTCAATAACATTATGGCTTTCACAGAATTAGTTGTGTGCAAAGAAACCTATTCCAAACATACAGAACAGACTTAAAACAACCATATAAGGTTCAGTCTTTTTAATCATGTTAATCAGGGAGAAATTTGTATCGTTACTATGGAAACAGAGAGCTATGTCACATACCCTTAATTACTGTCTAATTTGTTTAGGAATAAGAAATGAAGGCTTACCCCTCTCCCAATTCTATTGGAATAGAAAAATTAGGAAGACACATATTTAGACATGTTGTCAACTGGTAGATTTTTTTCTATATGTTATTCATAAATGTTACTAGGATTCAAGAAAAAGACAAATGTTATTTCGATGCCTGTTCCCCACTGAGGTATTTTTGATCATCTAACCAAACTGATAACTGGTCAACTAGCCCATTCTATCTCCTCAAACTAATGGGTAGGATACAAACAACTACACATTACCAGTAGGGATACAGGGATTGTTTTAAGATTCAGAGAGAGAGAGAGAAATGGGGTTTAAAGTCCACTCAACACAAACTAGGTCATTTCAGGGCTAACATGGATCAATTTTATTTCAATAATTCGCTTGCGCGAAGGGTTCTTTAACAGTGGGAAGAACCAAGAGGACCTGAAGAAAACCCATGAGATTGGACAGGCGACCCTGTTCCTTGTCACGTACAACCGGGGAATTCAAAGATTCAAAAAGCATACCTAAAGAGATGCTTTATCAAATACCTCTGATAAAATAACCCAAGGGAGATAAGTAGGATTGATGTAAATCCTAGACTAGTCCATTTTATTACTGTATACATCTTTATAAAGTGTCTTTTTCAAAGATTCTATAAGTATAGCTGGAAGATGCTTTATCAAAAACCTCAGTTTAAATAAGCCAAGGGAGATAAGCATGATTGATGTGAATCCTAGACCAAGTTCAAATCTTACATCTTATTCATCTTTCATAAAGTGATTTTGATAAAAGTACAGCTAGTTCCCCTTCCGTTCAATAAATACACTACCAGATAATTTTGGAATTAACATAATTCAATATGGACTATGTTCATTTTATAATCTATGTCTCCTGAGAACAGACAAAATCCACATTCACCATCCTAGTATATTCACCATGCAGATCACCGAAAGTGAAATATGCAAATTCGGGTTGATCATCTTTCTAAAAACAAGTTCTCCTTCAAACCATGTTTATTAAGACTGAAGTTGATTTCAGTGATAGTCTAGTTGATTTTGTTAGAAAGTAAGCTTTAACCAGATCAATTATTTAAACAAACCGGACACATCCTTAACATTACTATTACATCAATGAGAGTTATGGACTTAGAGACGCGCTATAGCATCCTGTAAAAATTTTTATTGTGATTTCTAAATCTCTGCAGTCCTTTTTCAAACGTGCATGGCAACCCTGCTCCTGTTTATTGAGTTCAAGATTTTTAATTGTGCGTGTGCCAGGGTGAACAGATCGTTTTTAATTCTTGATTTATGTGTACTAACATTTCTTCTTTTCATCTTGGGTGCATCACATTTATATGGACAATAAACTTCAACCTCCAAACATTCCTTTTCATCATGTTCCTACAAAACAAAGAATTGTAAAGTAAACAAATTATAAACTAGGTTAATCTTTTTAAATAGAGATATTATCATGTTTTCTCTAGAGGTTTACGGTTAGCTCACCACCGTGAGAATGTTCCTCAGTATTTTCTGGCACGTATTGACCTTGTTAGTGTTGCAGGACAGTCGGAGGACCTGACAAGGACAGCTGTCTAATCTTTCGGATGGGATGGAATACCAAGGCTTGTGCATATTGGTAGGGTGCCCCACCATAAATAAATATCTCCAAATATCTCGACAATTACACCATAATATTTATAAATATACCAAGCCTTAAATCAATTTCACACATTTATAGTAACTAAATAAACGATCATGTTGTACTTAATAAGCTATGACCATTTAACCATCTATAAATAATAGACTGAAAACTGGTTCTGAGTGTCATCAATAACATCCAGACACTTTTGAGTAAAAGATAGGCTACGTGCCCTTGTTTTGAAATTAGTCTACGTTTGATTGACAGGTCAGGATAATCAAGACTACCTTTTTACGAAACATAACAAAAAGCTGGAATGAGAAATTGAATTTAGATATACGTACGTAAGGCAACTGAACAATTATTTTAAAAACCTTGTAAAAGTAAAATAAAATTACTGCCAGTATCATGTTCTTGCTGACGAAAGTTTTTCAGGGATACTATTTGTACTAAACCAAAAGATGACATTCCTAACGGTACAGTTAATGATAAAGCAATTTAAAAAATAAAACAAACGTAATTTCTAAAGCTGCTATAATAACCAAGAAGCTCAATTTTACAGCTATTCAAAATCGTCAACAATAGATTTTTTACAGCTGTTATTGTTGATCGATTTGTAGAGAAGTGTACCTGCCATAACTATTTATAGTATGATAGACTCCATGTCTGGCTATTCATAGTCTCGAGACCCAGTTTCTGCAGTGTGCACATTAACCCATATTCCTGAAGCAATGGCCCGAGAAATCTCTCTCTGGCCATTGCTGGATTGACTTCTGATTCTTGAACTTTTGCGGGAGTGTGTCTATTCTCCCCATTCAATGAAAGCTATCACTTAAGTACAGCAACATGACAGTCCTTCGTTTAATCTGAGTCTTCCCTAAAACTTTGGACAGTGATTTTAGGTATTAAAAAAGGTAAAAGTATGTTCGTTTCCAAACAGTATTGTTTACATTTCATTCGACTTGATAGCCTCGTTTGTCACACAATTAGTTTTACTGCAGTATTCTCCTACGCACGGGTTAATTAGGCATAATAAAAGCGTGAGCCAGGACGTAACGTTATGTAAACATAGTTGGTCCAATACTGGCACTCGTTTTAAATATAAAGCGTTTGTATGGTAGGTAGTGATTGCTTGGTAGCCGGACTACTGACCAATCAAAATTTAACACAACAATATCCACTCATAATAGCAGTGTGTAGTGAGATTACCTATAATCAAACGAAACGCTGCGCGGAGTATGACATTAGCCCTGTAGAGTCCAACTTTCTGTTGAGAGTACAGGTCACCTTAACATTGGTGTGTATGTAAAAGAAGTTAACATTCTACAGATTTTTTTCAAAGTTATCTCCCATTCCTCAAATAGAAACAGGCATACAAATTACTGACCAGAAAATACAAATAATATATCAGTAATATTGATGAGTAGTAGTCAGATTCGATGCTAATTTTACTATTTAAAATTCTGGAACATCCAAAATCAATTCTAGATGACAGAGACAGACTGATTGGGGTGAAAACATTTTACGGCCACATAATAGAATAGAATTTTTGACTGTTGACTGATTGGGGTGAAAACATAGTAGATTTGAATTTTTGACTCTACAGTCTACACGTTTCAAATTGGACGTAAAAAAGATACTCTTAGTCTTCCTTTTACTAGGGGAGGGGGGAGGGGGGCGGGCGGATGGTATCATAAGGTCTGTCCTTGAGTCAACTGGCATAGTTTCGATTTCCCAGTTGTACATGACAAGGAGCAGAGTTGCCTGTCCAACCTTGAGGGTTTTCTCTGGGTCCTCTGGTTTCTTCCCACTGCTAAAGACGCCTAAGTGCAAGCGAATTATTGAAATAAAGTTAACGATGACTTAGTAACTGACAAATCAAAGTACTATACATGTATCTTTTACCACACCCTGTTATTGAACTTTACTCCAAAACTCTTGAACTGGTCCTAATTTCCATGCTCTATATCATACCTTTTCCTTGATTTTAGGGAAGTCTTGGTTACATCTTGGGCATTTGATCCTTTTATAAGGACATGATTTAATATGTTCATCATAATTCTCTTTAAGTATTTTTTCAGTACACCCTGCATTCGGACATTTTGCTACTTGGTATCGACACTGATTTAAATGAGCCTGTAATAATAGAGAAAATATCAAATAAAATCAATAATTAATTATATGGAATGATGAAATAGAATTGGGTTTAACATCCTACATTTCTGCACAGACCAGGGCAATGAAGATGGGCATATTCCATGCAATGTGCTATGAGGAAAATGGTGCCAGGACAGCTTATAGCTATGCCCTATTCGTATTTTGAATTCCAACGGTCAAGGTTTTTTTTATGTGCACACCAAAGTTTCTAAAACTTTCGCTGAATTCTTTTGATTTTTATCTTAAACTTACTCTTATGAAAGTAGGCCTACAGACGGGATCACTGCTTTTCCCTAATGGAAATAACATCTATTTTTAATCAGATTAATTATATAAATTAATTTTATTTTAGGGAGAGAGAAATGGGGTTTAACGTCCACTCGACACAAACCAGGTCATTTTGGGACTAACATGGTTTAATTTTATTTCAATAATTCCCTCGTGCGTAGGGGTAGGGGTATTAAGCAGTGGGAGGAAACCGGAGGACCCGTAGAAAACCCACGAGGTTGGACTGGCGACCCTACTCCTTGCCACGTACAACCGGGGATTCGAAACCATGCCAGTTGACTCAATGACAGGCTTTATGATATTTTATTTTAGGATACACAAAATAAATATTTAGGTTCTCAGGTACTCCTCTGTCACAATTTCAAAAAAAAAAAAAAAAAGTTAGGTTGCCAGGCAACGAAACATACTCCCACAGCAGCTAAATCGTCCGGGCAGTCAACAAGGGTTGTCGCATATTTTTACTTTTTTTGGTAATGACACATTTGTAATACACTAAAATCTGATTAAGAGTAACAACTCATTATGTAATTATCTGAAAATCATTAGAATTTGTTTGCTTTTTATAAAGTTTTGCCCCACGCTAACAATTGGTATAGGAAACATTTAACATCATGGATTTAGCTGTTCAGTTATCAAAATTCATTGAAAATCAAAATACTTGTTCGTTTCAACACCTTAAACTCTGTGTATAGTGTATCAATCTGAAGTCAATCACTGTGTATAAATTTAAAGTCAATCAGATATTAACTTTGGCCTCTAGAGCATCCACAAGATTTTGTGAAGTGATCAAGGGCCATAACTCTGGCACTAATTATCGGAAATTGCTGAAAAGCAATAGGCTTCTTCGTCTTATGACCTTAACCACTGTGTATAAATTTAAAGTCAATCAGATATTAACTTTGGCTTTTACAGTGTCCACAAGATTTTTTGAAGTGATCAAGGGACATAACTCTGGCACTAATTATCGGAAATTGCTGAAAATCAATAGGCTTCTTCGTCTTATGACCTTAAACACTGTGTATAAATTTAAAGTCAATCGGATATTAACTTTGGCTTTTAGAGCATCCACAAGATTTTTTGAAGTGATCAAGGGCCATAACTCTTGCACTAATTATCAGAAATCCCTGAAAATCAATAGGCTTCTTCGTCTTATGACCTTAAACACTGTGTATAAATTTAAAGCCAATCGGATATTAACTTTGGCCTCTAGAGCGTCCACAAGATTTTTTGAGGTGATCAAGGGCCATAACTCTGGTAGTTATTATCGGAAATCGCTGAAAAACAATAGGATTCTTCATCACATGACCTTAAACACTGAGTATAAATTTAAAGTCAATCGGATATTAACTTTAGCCTCTAGAGTGCCCACAAGCAATGGTGGACGCCGGACCGCCGGACAGGGGCGACGACAATATACGACCACATTTCAATGTGGGCGTATAAAAATGAACTATTTATTACATGTAGTTAAAACTGAATGTAATAAATATTTTCCCTAAGGTACAAGAAGCAAACATTGAAGTACAGTATACACAACCCTGATAAATGTAACTGATAAACGACATAAGATAAACATACATTCCAGAAACAATATGATGAGATGAATATAGTGTCCTGCAATGTCAAGTTTTAAAAGGGGTCACGGTTTGCTGGTGGCAGGATGGAGGGCCTGACAAGGACAGCTGTCTAGTCGTTCGTACGGGACAAAAACAAGGTCTCATTTACACATTGGCAGGCACATAAAAGATCCCATAACAGTTGGAATTCGATTTAATAAGCACCCCTTCTGGACAAAATTTCCCTCAAAGCACACTGTATGGTGTATGCCCGTCATCAGTAGTCCAGTCTGGAGATGAAAAGTCTGATGTTAATCCCCATTTCATTTCATTTGTCAAGTGACAATTAATTCAACCAAGTAGTTACTTGATCCTTTGACAAAATAAAAACACATAAATAAAAATCTCCTTCCCGCATCTGATGTTTTGTATGGCCTTATTGTATTATCATTCTAAAACTTTTTTGCGTGTGATTATATAACCTACTCCTTATTGTACTAGTTGAAATATGAATAACAATAGATCATATTAAATCATTTGCTTATATTTATTTTATGTTTTAATGCACTGATATCTATTTATTTATCTAATAACAATTCGAAAACTGGAATCGTGCCAAAATTATTTTACAGCTTTGAAGTCGAATTCCCCGGAAAGATTGTTTACTTTCAACGCTTATGCATAATTGAAGGCTACTGTTACATATAGATTGCAAATAAAGCCTTAATGAAACAATCTAAGCTGTTCAACATGCAAGATGTGAATTAACAGTCAAACCAACTACGTTAGAGAGGGTCTTATAGTCGTCCTATTTGTTATCGAGTACAGGACAGTTCCTTTGGCTCGTATATCTATTACAAAGAGTGGCGCTGGTTGCCAATGTCAAGGTTGAACAGACAACTTGACGTGAACCACTTCTGGGCAGTATTAACCAGACGATAAGGTCACCTTGAATATGATTAGAAAAACAACCGACAACAAACAGAGGGGTAATCATTAATTATGAATGTTTCTTTTTAACATGCTGTTACATGATTTATTGTGTGTAATTTACACAATGTGATTCGACACGATAATGAGTGTAGATACAATGTATACCGGTAGTAGTAAGTACGGTACTGTATTAAATGTATTAATACAAGACTATATTTTACGTTGTGTAAATTTTGCACTGTTACATGAATTGCATAAATCGATTCCTGATATTTCCTTAGTTACTAATTAATTCCCCATTGAGAATTTCATTATTTACGGTGTGGAGCACAAAGCTTATATTGTCATTAAAAACTCATTAACTAGCAATCAATACATAGGCTCATAGGTGTTTAGTTTCAGTTTCACAACTGTACAAACAGGAAATATTTGTATCAACTTATTAATAAACTATATATATCATGTAACAAAATTTAATCTTTAACTATATGTTTATATAAAAGTCATGAATACATGTAGTCCCGAAATAAACTAGTTTGTGTCGAGTGGACGTTAAACCCCATTTCTCTCTCTATATATATATAAGTCCTAAATTAAAACTGAAATCCTTATTTACTTTTGAAGAACAATTCTAATGGCTATAAGCTTATATGAGGAAATAATTCCTGATTCATACACAAATTTTATTACACAAGTAATCTATACGTAGGAAATAACCTAATATGATTGGTTAAAAGATAGCCTCATATGTTTTCATAACTTTTAACGCGCGAGTCTTTAAATTGATTGAACGGTTTGATCTATTGATCCATGTATACGTGTCTTAACTTGCTACAAACACAACACTTAATGAAATAATTTATTCAACATGATTGCTCAACAAATGCAAATGATAAAACTATAACATGCCTAAACTTGAAATCAGAAATATTCAAATTTAAGGGAGATAACTCCCATTTAATCATCAATGAATTTTATACAAACCTGAATTTTTCTTAAAGTATCCACATGATAACAGCCATGTTCTTTATTTGTACAATAAACTTTTAAATTGAGTATTTCTCTTCCAACACTGGCATCAGGAAAAACCTACCAAAAATATATTATATTAAATATGACAGCAACAAATCTGATAAGCATGCATTAAATGAAGTGTGGTATTGATAATATAACTCAAACAATTAAATATGAATAGATCCATGTTTATTCCATATCCTTTTCTGATGCGGGGGGTTGGATGGCCGATTTAGCACATGCGCGCTTCATCATGAGGTCTGTCATTGAGTCAACTGGCGTGGTTTTGATTCCCCAGTTGTATGTGACAAGGGGTAAGGTTAAAGATTAAAGCAAATTACCTCTTTCCTTGATAAGTCTGTACAACATTCATCATCATTTATAGGGCACGTAGCTTTATCTCCCTTTTCAAATACTTTGTTCAGACATTTTTCACAAACATGATGACCACAGCCCAGTTGCATTGGTTTAATGAGAACAATTTTACAAACTGGACATTCATATCTTGGCTCTAGTTTCTTGACAAATTCAAGTTTACTAAGATCAACGCTCTGTAGATCTACAGATCTAAAACTTGGTGCAGCCATACTGAAAATAAGGGAAAACCAATTCAGATGATGAGTTTGACATAAATTCATCCCGAGTATAGAGACAAAGAGTTAGGTTGCCAATTGAATTAGTGTTACCCTGAGATTTTTACCCAGTCCTTTCCCCATGGGTGTTTTTCAGGTAATTCAGTATTTTTCTAGTAAGATTGGGTGTCTATGGTTTCCACAAATTTGCCATACTTTTATTGGAAATAACCCGATAAATACTTTCAAATAAATAATTTAAAAGTACCATAATGATAGTAAGACTTTGTATATGAGAATTGTTGAACACAACAATTAATACTTGGAGAATGCTGATATGAATTATCTGTAACAAAGTTTAAATCAAGTGTAGTTTTAAATGTAGATTTATAATGTAAAATTGGATTTATAGTGTAAATCTGTGTATTAGTTTGTAAATTATTAATGCTATCCTTTCTTTTATTTCAGGCTGTTCAACTTTTCATACTGCTTACGTGTGTTTCTGTTAGAGTTAGTATTACAGTATATATTTTGGAGCAGCAATTCGTAGAATTACCCGAAACAATTTTAATTACAGCACCCAAAACATGCCCTGTACTTTGCCTAAAACTTCAATGATACTTAGACAAAAAGTTTTTTTTGTTTTCAGAACTATTTCTAACAAAGTAAAGTTTAGGGGATATTAGGCCTAATGATCTACACTCTGTAACACTGGTAGCATAAATAGAAAGAAAAACCCTACAAGTCAAATGTGTTGTTTTAAGCAGAACATAAGCTGTTTGGGGTTTTTAATAAAGTTGTAATTGTATTGGATTTTTCAGGGTAAATATATTATGGGCGAATCCAGCACTTTTAAATATGAAATTGAAATGGGATTGACGCCCTACTGTTCCTTGCCCGGACAGTCATGCAAAGTACTGCTATGCATGCCAATGTGTACATGGAATGATGGATGGGGCCGTTGTTTTTTGTTGAATCTGAACGACCAGTATGTTAATAATTGTCCATTGCCAGGTCATCCGTCGTGCACCATTGGCAAGTAGCGTAGCAAAGTTTGAAGCTGGAAAATCCAGATGAACCACTGCGGCACACCACTGCTTTTTCAAGAAATGAATTAGGCCTAATAATAATGAATATTAGCTACCACTACCACCAGTATTAATTAACTAAATACTAAATTAAATGTAACAGACTAATGCATTATTATTCATTGAATCACTTAAAATCAAAATCAAACACAAAATCTGCAGTACAGTAATCCAGTACCTGAAGACTTCTTATTGAACGCTGGAACTAGGTCTAACCATATTTTTTTTTAGTTCTGGAAAACACCTTTCTAAAGATAGCATAAAAATAACGAACTTACTTGGAATAGATCCGCGGTAAATTGTAAAAGAAGGAATTTAATAACAATTTAATTTAACTTTTTTATTTTCTGTACATTGTACAAAATGATAAACGCTGTTTGAAGTAGATGAAAAAGGGTACACATAAAATAGTACGCGCTGACCTAACATTTTTCCCGAACCTTCCGTAGCGTGTTTTTCCCGGAGAACGCTAGATCGGAGACGGTCCTACGCAAATTGTGACGTCATATGTGAATTGTGGGTTAGGGTAAGGGTTAGGCTTGATCATGGGTTAGGGTTAGGGCTAGCCCTGTTTATATCTCTGGACTTTGACCAAATCTACAGGTCCTAGCCCTTACCCTAACCCTAACCCACAATCTATATATGACGTCATATGTGCTAAAATGCGTTGGACCGTCGCCGATCTAGCGTTCTCCGTTTTCCCCCCCGAGTCATGTTTAGTCATGTGGGCGCATGCGTACCAAACCAGATGATTTTGTTCTGACAAGTGACAATTTACGAGTTGTTTTTGTGCTCTTCGTGACTTTGACTTGTTTCTTGCATAGTACAACACCGTTCCTTACTTAAACTATTGTTGCTGTTAATTTAGTTGCAAACGGCAGATGTTTTGGACTTTAGGATAAAAATGCGGCGACTGAATGTAAACAAAGGACTAAGGAGATTTCCTTTATGATATCGACTCTATCCAAGCAGAAAATGTTTTAATGTTCCCTCTTTAGTTCTCCGCCAATGCATTCACTTAATAAACGCCTAAACCAAGTTTTAACATTCGACCTCTAGCCTATTCGAAGAAGAGTCGTTGTGTTCCAAAGTCCTGACCAATCAAACTGACTATTGATCTGTTTATACTGAGCAGAAAATTTCATTATCGAACTTAGTCAAGTAATTGAATTGACACGGTATTATCTATGAATGAATATATACATCACTTTCGCTTAATTAGAACCAAAGTTATCGTGTCTCAAAGTTTGACGGACAGGCAAGCAGACGGACAGCCCCTTTATAATAGTCCTCTGATTTCTTCGAAACGCGGGGACCGAAAAAGTACCCGTGTAGTTAAATACCATTTTTAAAAAAACAAATCAAATTCAATTAAACCGGGCTTTGTCACCTAAACAATCAAGTTACACACATGAACTATTGAGTATAGTAACATCAAATACCTATTAAAAAGTGAAATGTAAACTTCAAGACCGAAACTTTTGAAATGAGTTGTTAGTTGACGTCAGAGTCATCCAATATGTAAAGGTTAAGGGTCATTGAACGGCTAGGTCAGCACACAGTAGGTCTCAGTAAAAATTAAAAAACTTTACAAAGTGAAACCGGAACTGAACAAAATCGAAAATTTAAAAAATCGGCTCCCTAGGGGTTGTTGTCATTTGGAGCAGGGTTTTAAAGCAAAAAAAAAAGTTTTCGAAAATCGTAATAAAAATGACGGCTGAATATCAATTTGAAGGTTTTTTTGTAAAATCCAATATGGCGGCCAAACGGTTAAAATTTTTCTTGAACAATGTCTCTGGGATTGAAAGATAATACCTAGGGCTAACACACTCATATGTCATTTTTAATCTATTTTTAAAATGGTGAGAACTATTCATTTCGGGAAAAATCGGAAGATATCGGTTATTTCCGGAATCACCCCCCCCCCCCCCCTCAATATGCCATTTCGAAAGCATTAGGCTTTAATGTGTTCCACATTTTTACCAATTTTCAACTTGATACCTCAAATACTAACGGAGATACGCCATCTTGAATGTCAACAAAATGCCGAAGCATTAACCCTAGAAAATTTTTGATGCTAAAACTAATGCAATCAATAGAGTTAACTCCCGAATTTCGAAACACCGCCAGAAATATTATGGAATTTATTTTAGTTTTTCATTCGATGCCCCATCGATTTCCCAGAGAGATAGATGGATTGATATGAAGACATTAGGTTGATAGACAAATCACTTTTATTAGCATAGTAGTGGTTACATGCTTTTTGACAAACTCAAAATTTTCCTGGCTACAAAATCTCCAACTCAAAAGAGTCGATGACTCTTAGCTAAAGTGTAGTTATCTCTCTTTGACTAATTAATGAAACATTACAAGATTTTCATAACACACTCCCCCCTTAGTAACAGAAAATGAAAATTGACAACATAAGAACATATTGATGCAATTAAACAATAAAGATTGATTTAAAAGTTTGATTAATAACGAAAGTGAATGATTGATTGATAACACAAACTACAGTTAATTCTCATTGTTCGATAGGATACAATCTCTGAAGAGGTCTATTCATCAGAATATGTTTTCCAGATTTGTTAAGCACTCTAACAACAGCTGAACGAATTTTTCCATCGCGACCTTGTCGAGTTCGTTCGATACGCGCAATGTTCCAATTATGTCTCGGTACATAATTATCCCTTTGTTTGATTGAATTTATGATGTTCACGTAAATTAGTTACATACTCGCGTCTCCACCTATTCCAGAAACGATCTATAACAGTTTTCAAATATTTACTGCGAGCATACGAATCTTGATTGATAACTTCTGGCGTTACAGCATTAGGTTCTGATAACAACCTCCTCGCGATCACTAGTTGCGATGGAGTTAATGGTTCACCACCATCATCACACAGGTATGTCAAAGGTCTCGAATTAAGAACACCTTCAATTTGAATAATCAGTGTTAGTAGTTCTTCGTACGTTAGACGCGACGTCCCCAATGATTTCTTCAAACACCTTTTGACTAATCGAACCATACGTTCGAAGAACCCTCCCCACCATGGCGAGCGTTCCACGTTATATCTCCACTTGAATCCTTTTGATTGTAGAAATGATTTCAGTTCAACACCTTTAAACGTTTTATCATTGTCTGATATTACTGAAGTAGGAATTCCTCCACGTCCTATGAATCTCTTGAAACTACGGATGAATGTGGTTGAGCTGGCGTCAGGAACCAGATCATGATGCAAGGTACGACTACTAGCACATGTGGTTAGAGCGATATAAACCTTATGCATGTCCTCGGATTTGGAGTAGATGTCTTTTACGAATAAAGGACCTGCATAGTCTATTCCAATGTGAGAAAAAGCAAAGTCATCACTTAATCGAAACGATGGTAAAGGAGGTGCGACAGGAGTTCCATATGCTTTAGCTTCTAATTTCCTACAAATCACACATTTCGATATGACACTTTTAATGATTTGCCGACCACGAACGACCCAATACTTGGTTCTGAATTGAGATAGAGTTTCTTGTACACCATTATGCATGACATCTTCATGACATTTCCAGATGACCAATGTCGTAAGATGATGATTTTCTGGTAGAAATGCTGGATATTTCGCTTCTTAACCTAGATTTGAATATTCGATTCTTCCATAACCACGAAGGATACCATCGTTGTCTTTCTTTAGATTTAGTGAAACAGATCGTTGATTAAATTTATCATCCCGTTTGATGTTTAATTGAACAGTTTTGATCCACAAATTGTCAGCTGATTTCGGTTCTTCGAAACTGAGTTCTCCTTGGTTAGGATTAAATTGAATGACACGACATTTCACATTATGTATAAACCTCAATACATATGCCGACACTCTCAAAAGAGTTGATAACCGACTGAACTTCGGTGCAGATATGATAGCTTCTAAGTTCAGGTTTGGTTGATTGTTCTTAGAAGAGATAACACAAGAAACTACACTCTTAGATTTATTGGTAAGTTCGATATCGTGTTGATCACAAGATTCAGATGATTGGTGAAGCCATTCCTCTTTAGATAGACACAAAAAATGAGGACCATTCCACCATTTTTTTATTGTCAGCTAGTTCGGTTGATGTACTTCCTCGTGACGAAATGTCCGCGGGATTTTCTAACGTTGGACAATAATTCAAATTCTCTATTGGCGAAATTCGTCTGATTTCTATAACCCGATTTTGTACGAATTGCTTGTATTCCTTAATGGTATTTCTAATCCAGCTTAAAGCGACCTGAGAATCTGACCAATAATATACTTGGTTGATTGTCAAATGATTTAAAGCGTTCACGACAAGAACAGCAAGCCGTGCAGATATTAAGCATGCTAAGAGTTCCAATCGCGGCATTGTTTATTTAGATAATGGCGCTACACGCGTCTTTGATGCCAACAGGTTACAATGGATAGATGACTCATGTTTACACAATAGGTAAATACAAGTACCATAAGCTTGTTCGGATGCGTCACCAAACACATGAAGTTTGATACAATAACACCTTGGTATTTGAATAATATGTGTATTTTCTAATTTTAGTAACAAATGCTTCCAGTCTGATACAAAGTTTTCACTCAGCTCATTATCCCAGTCTAAACTGAAAGTACATAGTTTCTGAAACAACAACTTGAAACTCAAAACGATCGGCGATATCAAACCCAAAGGATCATAAAACCTGGAAGCAACAACACCAACCATTTGGTTACTGAATCAGATTGAATAGCACTACATATTGTCGAAAAATCAAAAATTAGATTGTCGGGTTGATTATCCCAGATAAACCCAAGAATTTTAGGATTTCCTGTTGATTGTTGCGAGAAACTATATTTCGAATAACCCTCGTCTTCTTCTTTGACTGAAGTTTGATTGTCGGTTTGATTGTTAGAATTCTGAAAATTAGAGTCACTTTGAATTCGATTCAAAAGTTCTGTAGAATTTGATACCCATTTTCTCATATTAAATCCACCGTCTTGAAAGATATTATGTACTTGCTGATACATTTCGAAGGATAAATCCACAGAGTCTGACCCCGAGGCAAAATCATCAACATAAAGTGATTCTGATACATCGCGTATAAAATCTGGATTTTCACTTTCATAAAAACTCAAATGATGACGTAAGGTTGCGTTTAACAAAAACGGACTAGATGTTACACCGAACACAACTCTAGCAAATCGATAAACTTGAATTGGTTAATCTTGATCGGTAGGATTCGATACCCAAGATAATCGTAAATAATCACGATGTTCTGGTACAATAGAAATATTCAAAAATGCTTTTTCGATATCTGCGGTAACTGCTATCTTATTCAACCGAAACCTAAGCAGAATGTCAAATATCAAAGGTATGAGTTATGGACCTGCGTATAAACAATCGTTAAAGTTACATTATGGGAGATTTTTATAAGGAGTTAGCCATTCTTGCTATAACAGTTCAAAAATAGATGATGAAACAAGAATATATTGAAAATTTCATTCAAATTACTTTATTCTAAACAAAGTTATTACCACTATAATTTTTACTAGAAATGGCATCGACACCTTTTTTCGATTATGGCTGGTCGTTGATTGACAAGCGATAACTCCACCTACATAGTCTCGATTATCAAGTAATGTTTACAATGACTGGTACTGTCAGCGTATTCGGTTTGAGACGGGATTGCAATTACATTTATTATTTACTACAAATTAGAATTAAGACTTTTAATATATAGATAAGAAGAGAGAGTCTGCGACAGGATTTTAAAGTTTGAAAGGAATGGACCAAATCAACGAGGCAGTATTGTAAATAAATTATAATAAATAGCCGACTTCGTGCGTTGCCTGCGTATACTCTTTTTACTTCAGGCAGGCCTACGTGACTCCTCATGCAGACGAATAGAAAACAGTGATCCGATGGGCTTGCAGGTCAACTGGGGTGATGTTAGCTGCGATGTATATCAATTTCCATAATTTTACTGAAACGCAAGTGACAGTTCGCGCGTATAATAACGACAGTGTGTATTATAGGAAGGCAGCGTGATGAGCTGCTAATTTCCGGAAGTATTATGACGTCAACGTCACGAATCTCCGCCCACGACGCCATTGTGATTAAATCAATCAACGAAATCCTGTTTAAATCCGAGCCCAATCCAAGCCATCCGTGGGTATACAGAGTTGATTTTTGGCTTATTGTTTAAATAAAGATCTAATTTATAATTTCTATGACATCTGAGGCCCAAAGGAAGACCGACAAAACTCTCCAATAATGTATCTTTAAGACTAGGGCTAAATTTATTCGACTTGACTGATGCGTCATACACAACGCGAACCTTTGTAGTTTCCTTGTCAGTTCGCACTACTTCTCGATGCGGAAGATAATGACAGTCACTCGTTGATGGTGTAGATAACCCTTCGCTTGGAACAGCTTCGATGATTCCTTTCTTAAGTTGATCCGAAATAATTCTGTTGTATTCGGTTATAACTTCCGGTTGTGACTGTAACCTTCTTAAAAGTCTTTGAAGCCTAGTTTGACAGATATCATAATTGTCCGGTAAATGCGCATGGTCCTCTTTAAAAAGCAGTTTTACTTCGTACCTTTCTTGATTAAATTCAATATCTTCGATAAGCTTATCACACACAGACGTTTCGTTTTCCTTGATCCCAATTGTTTCAAGATCCCAAAACTTATATAACTGCTTTTTAAGATCACATACATCGCCGCCATCTAGAATTGATGCATCGATATTGAGAACATGCGTAGAACTGATATTGACAGTACACTCTTGTTGTTGTTACAGGCTGCGACAACAGGTCCGGATAAAACCCATCCTAGATGCGAAGACAAAGCTACTGGTCCTGGACCCGCCCCCCCGTTGGGTAACACCGTTGAAAAATGACCA
The DNA here is from genome assembly GCA_963678685.1 of Patella ulyssiponensis. Lineage (NCBI taxonomy): Eukaryota > Metazoa > Mollusca > Gastropoda > Patellidae > Patella > Patella ulyssiponensis. The sequence continues at coordinate 62,066,318 of OY783230.1, read as the reverse complement.
ATAATAATCAGCCCCAATTAGAATGTCAACTTCCAAATCACTGATGTCAGATGGTTGCGGGTTATCTGCAAGTTCCAGATCAGACAGATGAGGGTATGTCTGTAGAGCGATTTTAATGGCTTGATTAAAATAGGACTACAAATAGTCGGCACCTTACAGGCGTTGATATAGTTATTTACTTCATACACTAGCCATATCTTTTCTGGGTCATATTTCCTCACCCAATCTTGAACTGTTGCTAATTTTAATGTCGAATTTGAAGATAGAACATTATCATGTGTTTGACTTCGGGGTTGCCAGATGCTTATAACGTAGGGGGGCCAACATTACCCAAAATGGGCCAAATAAGAGGTTCTTGTGGCCAAACACACCTAATTCCCCCCTTAGACATCTACAAACGCATCTGTTTTGCTAAGAAATATATTCTTCTCCTGGATTTTTTTTTTAAAAGAAGTAAACAGAGTGAGAAATAAAAAGGGGGGTTATGTGTCTATTTTGAAGTGTTATGTTTATAATATAGTATAAAACATTATTTATATTTCTACCATAATACCCTACCTTCAAGATCCTACTTCAGTTTTCATGAAGTTGGAGAAGATGGTGTTGATTAGGCCTACTTCAAGTACGAGAAGCCCTCAGCAACTCAGCAGGGCCAATTGAAACTAACATCGTCGTTAGATATTTAGAGCAGGAGCCCGGGGGGTTCAACCTAGCTGAAAAGCTAACCAATTTCTACATGTGTCACTAGGTTCCTTATGGGTCACTGTCACAGGATATGAACGTCTGCCGTGCCCGTTGTGGTGGGTGTGGTCAAGAGGGTCAAAATAAATGGACCCAAAAATAGGCTAGACTAGCTTATTCTATTAACCACGCAAAACTTGTCGCAAAATGTTAAGCATGTCAAAATGTATTGGGAATGACCACCGCCAGACATTTTAGGTGGTGGGGCGTGTCCGCCAGACTAAAAAAAACGGGGCCCTAAAACTAAGCTAGACTAGCTCATTTACTAACCGCATGAAACTTGTTGCAAAATGTTCAGCATATTCACATGTATCAAGAATTACCGATGCCAGACATTTTCAATGGTGGGGTACCCCCGCCAGACGTCCGCAATTGCCCCACCCCAAAAGCTAGGCTAGACTAGCTCATTTACTAACCGCATGAAACTTGTTGCAAAATGTTCAGCATATCCACATGTATCAAGAATCACCGATGCCAGACATTTTCAGTGGTGGGGTACCCCTGCCAGACTTCCGCAATTGCCCCACCCCCAAAAGCTAAGCTAGACTAGCTCATTTGCTAACCGCATGAAACTTGTTGCAAAATATTCAGCATATCCACATGTATCAAGAATCACCGATGCCAGACATTTTCAGTGGTGGGGTACCCCCGCCAGACGCCCCCAATTGCTCCACCCCAAAAGCTAGGCTAGACTAGCCCATTTACTAACTGCATGAAATTTGTTGCAAAATGTTCAGCATATTCACATATATCAAGAATCACCAATGCCAGACATTTTCAGCGGTGGGGTACCCCTGCCAGAAGTCCCCAATTGCCCCCCCCCCCCCCACACACACACACTCAAAGTTGAGTAAAGTTTGCCTAGCTCATTTACTAAACGCACGATAATTGAATCATTTTTTTATTATATTAAATTGTTATTAAATTGGTTTATTTAATATGTTTAATTTGATTAGTTTTTCTTATTCTCTTATACCTGATTCCAAACCCATTTAGCTTGTACATTCTAAATATATAAAGGCAGTGTAATATATGATACCATGGAATAGATAATAATTGGGTTACAATTTATTGTCTTGGAGAAGTTGATTACAGGATTCTCTGTATTATCTGTGAGTCAAATTCCTAAACTTGAAATCTGGCTGATCTCTAGTCATTCTCAGAGCTGTTTATGCCAAAGATAAGTAGGATAAAATGTAAGTATTTCTATATTTTTTTTAACATTATTGCAATACCATAAGAACTGTCATATTGGGAATAAAACATAAAGAGAAAATAAAAATATTTGTCGTATTAATTATGTTTTTGGGTTGAATTGAGGATATCACTTATGGAGGGTTATTACTGTCGATCTTAGGTATTTTCAATATCAAAATAACGTATTCCTCAAATATCGGATTTTTAACTTTTCAGACTTCCTGAATGATGACTACCTCGTGCTCTAATATGGATCGTGAAGATAGGACATTGGAGGAGCGGCAAGTTTTGGAGGATTTAGCGCAAGAACAAAATACTTCTGCTGATTGTTTCAATCAAGTCATTGTAAGTTAGTTAACATTCTGTTACGTCACAGCGTATTTTGGTAAGCCAATTGCGTACGAATGCGAGCATCATGTCTATGGGTTTTCTACTTCATGCACACTGGTAGAAAATATTCATGATGAAACATAGTCATGCTTTTTTAAAAAAAAATATATATATTGATGCACTGTTATAGGCCTTGTTTTATAATTCCAGGGTCCGGATGTCGAACCTAACATCTGCTACATCTGTCAGAAGTCAACTGAAGAGGACAAGAGACTCAAGAAATTTGTCGAAAACACATGGGCAGCAATAAAGAATGCTGCTGCCTCACGTACAAACCTTAAGTCCAACGTATACTCTGATAGTACAAGTAGGATTTTAAGTTGCAATGATGCATCTGCTCTAAGTTACCATCCTGCTTGTCAGAAGAGATATACAGCGGTGAAGCGTTAACATCCTGACCCACCCTTCAGTGATGTACTTTCCAAAAAGGCCCAGATTGCGACAAGACAGTGTAGTTCTCTACCGAAGTCAAACCAACAAGGATTGCTGAAAGGTGAATGCATATGAAAAACACGCAAGAAAATTCGTGGAAAAGAAGAAAACTTAGTCAAGATTGCTATGTTAACAGGTTGTCAGTCCCTGCTTGAACGGGCTAATGAATCGACCAATGATCGCATAAAGAGTCTTATTAGGATTGGCGTCAATCTTATAGCAAAGGAAGCGGAATATCATAAATCCTGTCGAGCCCAGTTTCTTGTTAAAACATCTGATCAAATGCCATCAACTTCTACACAAGCACAAAAGGGCTTGAAACAGCACCAGTACCACAAAATAGCATTCACATCGCTATGTACCTATATCGAAACAGAGGTCATAGAAAACCAGCGATCAGTGTCAGTTACTGCGTTACTTGAAATGTATAAAGCTGAGTATGCAAGCAATGGTGGGGATGAGGTTGATATCATCTCCTACCAGACTCAAAGTCTATAGCGAAAGATCAGAGACCACTTCAAACAAAGAGTCAATATCATGTTAGTTGACCAGCGTACTGGTAACATCATTTATTATTCCGGCTTGACGGAAGAAGATGCTGTGGCACGTCTCTACAATGATGCAGAGCGACACAAACAGGACGACAAGTTACGGTGGGCAGCTCTGCATCTTCGATCCCTAATAAAGCAGTTACCAAAAGACCAAGACTCCAGATCCAGTAACAGTCCAGAATCTAAAGGAATGCGCCCCAGACATTCCCAAACAATTGGACCAGTTTTTCAGGAACCTTTTATGTGGCTCAGCACGAAGGGGGTACGATGCGTAACAGGAAACCATTGACCGCAAGGTGATTTCATGGCATCTCGTGGTATTGTCAAGCCATCAAAGCACACTGTTGTAGGCCTCGGATTAGGTTCACTAACTGGCTCAAAATTATCTCTTCAGATTTTGAATAGAGCAGGACACTGCATTAATTACAGTGAAACAAAGGGTCTCAAGACTGAATTTGCATATTCAGTACAGTCTGAGCAATGTGACGCCCCTGACGGTATACACCTCGATCCAAGCTTAGCAACTGCCTGTGCCTGGGACAACAATGACGCGAATATTGAAACCCTAGATGGCAAAGCAACATTACATGCTACTGTAGGTCACACTTACCAAAATGTATTAAATGATCACAGACAGCTAAGTTTTTTCGTCCAATACAGTTTTGAGATGGAAGAAACCGACGAACGTTTCAGGGACAAGATCATAGTATACCTTCATTCAGAAAGCCACTCAACAAAGCTCAATTTGCCTGCGTTACAGCTATGACTGAAACCGCTGAAAAAGTGTCAAGTACTCCTGAACCCACTTTTGGAGACAGTAAAATAAAAATTGCATTGAAAGTATTGGATATCTACTGGTTTTGGAGACTGGAGGAAGGAAATACACCAATGCATGCTGGATTTTTCAGCAAGTACATCAGGGACACCTTACCATTACAACGAATCTGCTACATGGATCCAATACCCAGATCGGCAACCAACAACGATGTCGTGAGGGAGACCATGATCCGTACCATGAACGTAGCAAAAGAAACAGGACAAAACTATGCAGTTGTTACATATGATTTAGCAGTTGCACTGAAGGCATATTCAATACAAGCCATCGAACGACCCCTGTTTGATAAGCTTCTGGTAATGCTAGGTAACTTTCACATTGAGCTAGCCTTCTACAGGGCGTTGGTAGTACCCTGATCAATGAATCTGGAATTGAATATGTTCTTTCAGAGGCAGGTGTATTTGCAGAAGGCAAGTTTCATAACCGCTGCACAAGGATTCATGAGCTCCTTGCAACTGTTCTGGAAAAGAAGCTCTATGCGAGATTTCTAATGACCTTAGACCAAGAGGAATGCGAGTGGTTCCAACATGTCATGAGCACAGTTCCTTTGAACCCAAAGGAAGTAGAGGCATATCTTTCTGATCCAGTGGTTACTGGACATCTTCAGAAGTATGAGGAACCTCAAAAAGATCAAAATTGTGCTGCCGGATTGATAACTCTTTAGCAAAAACATGATCACGTAACTCCAATTTTAGCTTTTTTACAAAGCACCGCATTAATTTTGAAATACTTTTACTACTTTATAAATGTTTTAATGAAACTTCGCCCTTTTATATCAAGGATTTAATCACTCTATATACGCCAACTAGATGTTTGAGATCATCTAGTGACCCCTTTCTCCTTAAACCCATCTCTGTAAATCTTTCTTGTTTTAGAGAACGATCCTTCTTTTTCCAGGCACCGAAGCTCTGGAATAAGCTCCCCTTTTTCATAAGCTCAGCAAAATCTATTACAATATTCAAACAATCATTAAAAACACACTTTTATAAACAGGCTTTTAAATAAAAAGATTTTATCTATCTTGCATTTTGTCATTCTCTATATGTATGTAATTTTATCATGTAGACTATTTTGTACATTTGAATTTTGTATTGTTTCAGTTATGTCTTTGTAAAGCGCCTCTGAGCATTGCTCTGCGATTGAAGATAATGGCTGTATAAATATCGTTTTAATAATGATAATAATACCCCAACAATGATGTACACGTATCAAAAATATCAGTTTAGATAAAAAAAAAAGAAACTGAAAATTTTTGGCATCGGTGATTATCGATACATGTGGATTTGCTGAACAATTTGCAACAAGTTTTGTGCGGTTAGTAAATGAGCTAGTCTAGCTTAGCTTTTGGGGTGGGGCGATTGAGGACGTCTGGCGGGGGTACCCCACCACTGAAAATGTCTGGCATCGGTGATTCTTGATACATGTGGATATGCTGAATATTTTGCAGCAAGTTTCATGCGGTTAGCAAATGAGCTAGTCTAGCTTAGTTTTAGGGGTGGGGCAATTGCGGACGTCTGGCGGGGGTACCCCACCATTGAAAATGTCTGGCATCGGTGATTCTTGATACATGTGGATATGCTGAACATTTTGCAACAAGTTTCATGCGGTTAGTAAATGAGCTAGTCTAGCTTAGCTTTTGGGGGTGGGGCAATTACGGACGTCTGGCAGGGGTACCCCACCATTGAAAATGTCTGGCACCGGTGATTCTTGATACATGTGAATATGCTGAACATTTTGCAACAAGTTTCATGCGGTTAGTAAATGAGCTAGTCTAGCTTAGCTTTTGGGGGTGGGGCAATTACGGACGTCTGGCAGGGGTACCCCACCACTGAAAATGTCTGGCATCGGTGATTCTTGATACATGTGGATATGCTGAACATTTTGCAAGAAGTTTCATGCGGTTAGTAAATGAGCTAGTCTAGCTTAGTTTTAGGGCCCCGTTTTTTGTAGTCTGGCGGACACGCCCCACCACCTAAAATGTCTGGCGGTGGTCATTCCCAATACATTTTGATATGCTTAACATTTTGCAACAAGTTTTACGTGGTTAATAGAATGAGCTAGTCTAGCCTATTTTTGGGTCCATTTATTTTGACCCCCTTGACCACACCCACCACAACGGGCGCGGCAGACATTCATATCCTGTGACAGTGACCCATAGGGAACCTAGTGACTCATATGGAAATTGGTTAGCTTTTCAGCTAGGTTGAACCCCCCGGGCTCCTGGTCTATATTCTAGGAAATTGGAACTGACTGACATCATCAGAAATTCCAGGAAATTGAAACTGAAACTATGTCTGTAATACAAAATTGAAACTGGTAACTGGGAGCCAGAGTGATGGGCGAGAAAGGGCCAAATATAATTTGAGTGGGGCCAAATTTGGGGCCAGGGGCCAAACACAATTTAATCGGGCCAAAAGACTATGGCAACCCTGTTTGACTTGCCATCTTGAATTTCGCGACGTACCCTCGATCATCCGGTAATTTTATCTTGTAGTGTTTTGAATGTCTGTCTTGACGACTGTGACTACCACAGATATAGAAAGTGGAAAATGCTCGATCCTATAAAGCGAGTAAGATATAGAGCGAGAAACATGTCAGGCAGTGTAATCTCTATCATCAAAACCTTTTACGTCTATAAATAGCAGACGACAACATGTACTGCTCTCGTTCCACTGGACAGTTGCTGAGGCACGTAAAGAGTCTTGATGATATAGACAATAAAATTGCGAGATTTGAGATTTGTTTTGATGTGTTTTACGATACTGAATGGTTTTAAAGTTAAAATTAATTTTCAAAACTTTGATTCGCGCTGAAGCAGGGTTTTATGCTAATAATGCTAATCAAATATGAATTTGATTCGCAAAATCGGACATTGAGTCTCAAATTGCGATACGAACCCGGTTAAAATATTCTCTGATATAGATTTCCATTCCACCACGTGTTGTCACTGACAACTGAACAAGCTCACAGGGTTTCAGTCTTGGAGAATCGTCTCCAAGAGTTTTAATTAGTAAATTTTCTTCCCCGATTGCTGGTGCTTGAAGTTTGTTACAGACTCTGCTAAGAGCGTAAGTCCCTTGACTGCAGCTGTCAAAAACTATTTTAGCTTTCACTTTTGTCTGACTTACCGGGCAACCTACATTTGTCACAGCAGTTTGTAATAACACAGCAGTGTTGCTAATAGACATGCTAGGCGTCTCGGGTCCTAATGATCTCAGGACATGTTGTAACATAATCAGATAATAACTGTGGATTGGACTTCTTTATTATAACATTGCAGGAACGAACATTACAAATACATCTATAAGTCTACAACCAATACAGCACACAGGAACATAACATTAGTTTGTCGTCATAATTCATGTCTGCTTCCATTGTCACATGCCCTCGTCCTGTCTTATAGAGCAGTCTCCGGTCTGCGGCCTCTCGATAAGATTGTCTTCCATCGTCTCTGTTAAGCTTCTAACTTGAGATCATTTATAAGGCCAGGGTGTTATCCACAAGCTTATTGGTATTTAACAGCCATTCACAAGTTATAATACATATATATTAGAAGCCGTCATTAAATGGACAATCATATAATATTATCTAATAATACGAGAAGATAGTGACTAATTAACTAACTTAAATAATGCACGTGTAACACATATATATACTAATTGTACGACAGCTATAAACCACAGCTGCTTAATGTTGTGTTAAAATGTCTATTGGACAATAACACCCCTCTAAATGCGAAAAAGGAAGTGTTTATCTCCTAGAAATATATAATAATTTGATGGTTGAAGATTAATAAACGTTTCCTTAAATTTTAAGCTGTTGCTTTCTACGATGCAGTGTTACACTCCCTTCTTTTATTTGTCTATCTGGTTAGTAGACACACAATGATAGCGTTTTACACTTCATTCGTCCATAAGCCTAGCAGACACAGAACACTAGAATATTATACCCCATTCATCCACAAGCCCAGTAGACAGCCCAGTAGAATGTTACAACTCACCCGTCCTTAAACCTTGTAGACACGTAAGAATAGAATGTTACACCCCATTCGTCTATAAGCCTAATAGACACAAGCCAACATAATGTTACAACCCATTCGATCACAAGCCTAGTAGACACGGGGCAATAGAATGTTACAACCCATCCGACCTTAAACCTTGTAGACACGGAACAATAGAATGGTACACGCCATTCGTCTGTAAGCTTAATAGATAGAAACCAATAGAATGTTACATCCCATTCGTCCATAAGCCTTGTAGACAAGGGACAATAGAACACTACACCCCATTCGTATATAAGCCTAGTAGACACGAGACAATAGAATGTTACACCCCATTCGTCTATAAGCCTAGTAGACACAGACGAATAGAATGTTACACCCCATTCGTCTATAAGCCTAGTAGACACAGACGAATAGGATGTTACATCCCATTCGTCTATAAGCCTAGTAGACACCGATGAATAGAATGTTACATCCCATTCGTCCATAAGCCTAGTAGACACGGGAAAATAGAATGATACACCCCATTCGTCCATAAGCCTAATAGACACGAGACAATAGAATGTTACACCCCATTAGTCTATAAACCTAGCAGACACAGACGAATAGAATGTTACACCCCATTCGTCCATAAGCCTTGTAGACACGGGACAATAGAATGATACACCCCTTTCGTCTATAAGCCTAGCAGACACGTGTCAATAGAAGGTTACACCCCATTCGTCCATAAGCCTAGCAGACACAGAAAATTATAATTTTAAACTCAGTACAGGCACAAAACCGTGTTAAAAAAATTATGTTATTCAGTAGTTCGCCAAAGAATTTTGAAGAATTTTATCAAATGAAATTTTCGACGAAGTGACGAATAGGTATATTCGGCAGTTAGCTAAAATAACTTATGTGCGAAACTATGTCCCAGAACGACGATTAAGTCAGTTATTCTGTTTGGCTGGGTTTTTTTTTGTAAATGTGGAAAAATCCATTGTCCTTGTATTTGCCAAAATAAAAACTAGATATAATTTTATCTGCCTAGGATATATCATAGAATGATTTTGAAGAATATTGAGAACGGTTTAATCGATAGAAAATTGCTACAAACTTTAAATGCGTTTTTCTCGATTCGACGTCAAACACTTAATTGACAGTTTGCCGAAAAAGCGACGAATTTTGGAAAACGCGTTTACCTGCTATTCCAATCTCGTTCCCAGAGGCAGCCGCGGAGCGGAAGGCCTCTGGCGCATTAGACCGTCCATTTTTTCCAAACCTAAGCCCCGCCCATTCTGACCTCTGATTGGTCAATCTTTTTGGGTCGATTTCTCGAAAACTATAGAGGTCGGATCGTCGTTTCGTTTGTTGTAAAATGATCCTTGAGTCAAAGTCAACTCGCTGACATAAAAAAATTGGATCCTAAACGAACAAATTCAAGTTTTTGTAAAGATCTATTTTTCTACGCGTGGGTATATTTTTAAGTGATTCGGTTATCCAGGCACGTAAAATCAGGGGCGTACGACGCAAATAATCGAGAAATTTCGCGCGTAGGAATTAAGTGTCACCTTCCGGGAAAATGGCTACCCCGATTCACCAGAGAAATTTCTTCAAAAATTTTTCTGGTTTCGAGATTGCTGCTATTCCAGACCGTGAATACAGCTACTTCAAAGTCGTCTAAAAAAAGCATAACTTAGTTGGCTGACTCAAATTTCAATCAATCGCTTACTGTTTCAACTCACCTTTGAGAATAGGGCCATACTAAGTCGAATTCTTCACACCATTTCGTCTTTAGAGTATAACTGGTAATACGAACTGCAGAATAACTTCAGGCTGTGTTAAAACTGAAATTATGGATGGAAACCCTTTAATTAAATTCTTCATATCTGTCTTTAGCCAACGGTGAAAGTGAATGGCGATATAGTTCCGGCCTATACCTTCGTAAACAACGGCTTTTGTGTGTTATTCTTTAGCAATGGGGTTTGCGTATCATCCGAAACTAAAGTTGTGTTAAAAAAACAATTATTTTGGAACATACTATAGCTCTAACTGATCCCGCAGTGAATATTCGCTTGGCCGCTACAATCACTGATAAGCATGACATCGACGAGGCTTAATAAGTACGGCATATTAACTTTTTTACTCCGACAAATTAAATTCTCAAACATTTTTTTGAGGTAAAAGAAAAATAAATAAAGACGTTTGAAGTATTTGAAGTTAAAAAATATTTCCTATTTAGTGTAAATGGGTATTAAAATGAGTAAAATGCATCATTTTGCCCGAAGCAGTTAGGTGTTAAGTAAACATTGCACGGGCAGTTGAGCCAATGACTGGCGCGGTGAGCAGTCAACGCACGTGCTGTGGACACTCATCTGTTACAGAGTTAATTCGTAAGTAATTCTCTGTGAAACAGATTGACTATAGCTATGTGACAATTGTGTTGTCTCGGCAGTACAAACTTTGGCAGCAATCTCGTTTTCGTTTGAACCACTGGGACCCCTCATACATAAATCGATGTTTTTTGGTGTTTATTTACATTATTTACATTTGTGGGGGTGGGGGGTCTACACACATTTTGTTGACGTAGATGATAAATTCACCATTAAGATTGGATTTGTACAAGTTTAACACGTAGATCGTCAATTTCTGACATTTTTCAAGTCATAAAAAACACCCGGCTTTACTAGAAGGTAAGGTAAGAGAATACTCTTCGAAACGTCGCCTAAATAAATCAGTAATTGTTCTTCCATAAGTATGTGTTATAGTTTAAAATATTTTTCTTTTTAAACTATGGAAATACGTACGAACTTTTTGTGCCCGTAGAATGCGCTCGGGCTTTATGGGGGTCACGTGACACACTTCCCGCACACCGATTGGCTGCACTATATATTTGTATCTGCTGGCCCCACTAAAGTGGGGAGGGGGTGGTGGTCTATAGTGTCGCGCTTCGATCTGTAGCTGGCCGGTCACCCCTGGCTTGCGGTAGTTATTTCGTTCCCTAGTGTGAGCGTATGTGCCTTGGAGATAGGGACGCCTTCTCAACCCCGTGAGTTTACTCCGGGTACCTCGATTTCCTTCCACAGAAAAGACCCCTGCGCGTGCGCTAAGACAATGAAAATGAAAAAAAAAACAGACTGCAATATGACCTTTGTTGCAAGCGGACGTTAAACACGAAGAACAACAACCACAAGCGCTTGTCTACGATATCACCGTAACACTCTGGTACTGACAGACCGACACCACTAGATGATTTTTATAATTAAATTGTGAGAGTTCTTTTATTTCAAATTGATTTTGATTAAAGACTGTTGCTACATTTATCATAGCAACTGAGATAACCCAGTCAAAGTTGTATCATCTGCTATGGCAGCCGTGGCTATAGTTTTAAATATAGTCCTATTATTTGCATTGTTTTGATCATATTTCAAGTACTTATTTTATTCAAGTCAACCATTGTCTGCATTGTTTCTTACAACATTTACTGTTCCAAGGACTGTCAGAAACTTTAAAATAAAATTGGGCATATTCTCTATCTATTTCAAGAAAATAACAATGCAGTTGCAGTAACAATTCGTGCAGTTACTTCAGTCAGTCCTTTGATTCCTTTTTGCACCGTTACTCCAAACAAGTTGAAACCCCTCATAAACCAGCTAGATATTTCACCTACATAGCAACCTGAGTAAGAGGAAGGGGATTCGTTTGACGAATCAGCCTCGACTATAATAATATGTGCAATTGGAAGTCCTTAGTTAATCCATAGTTTTCACAATTTCAGATTCTTCTAACCTGTCAAAACCAGTTTACAAACCAGTCTTACTTAGACTCCTTAGCACTATTGTTCACACAACAACAATATGGCGGCTTGTTGCAACACGACGTAAGTTACTTCTCCTCGGTAACGATTTATGAGATCGATCGATAAAAATAGCACAATCATCAGTGGTTAGTACACAGTCGTACTTTGTAAAAGTTGTATAGAAAAATATTGTGTTCTTGAATATGTCCAACTTAACAGCGAATTTAAAGTGACAGTCCAGATTTGAATAGAGTCTCAAAAATAAAAGACCGAGTACATATGAAAGTTAAACGTTAAAATATAGGAGAATGGTGAAATGGCCATTGCATCAAAATTTCAGCTCATGATATTGAGTCGTTTGGACGTGAACGTCAAAACTGCTTATCTGGACACCTAACCATTTTAAGATTTCGGGTTAAATTTTTCGTTGGTGACCTGATAATCGATTCCCGTTCCCTGAGAGGTCTATATAGTGAATGGCCCATGTGCTGTACTTGATAGCGAAAGGTATATTTTACCTACATATTATTATTTTTATTTAAAAGAAAGCCTGGTTTTACGTAGACACCGCATAATACTGACGTGTTTAAGTTGTTTGAAAACGTATCACACTTACTGAGTTAGTTGCTCGGCCCTTTGGTAGGGGATTTTAACACAAAATTAAAGATACATTATGGGAGATTTTTACAAGGAGTTAGCCATTCTTGCTATAACAGTTCAAAAATAGATGCTGAAACAAGAATATATTGAAAATTTCAGTCAAATTACTTTATCCTGAACAAAGTTGTTACCACTATAATTTTTTACTAGAAATGGTAGTTAAATTCATCCACACCCTTTTCCCATTATGGCCGATTGTTGATTGACAGGCGTTAACTCCACCTATATGGTCTCGATTATCAAGTAATGTTTACAATGACTAGTACCGATAGCGTATTCGGTTTGAGACAGGACTGCAATTCGATTCGATTCGTATACATTTATTTTTTACTATAAATTAGAATTAAGACTTTTAATATATAGATAAGAAGAGAAAGTCTGCGATAGGATATTAAAGTTTGAAAGGAATGGGCCAAATCAACGAGGCAGTATTGTAAATAAATTATAATAAATAGCCGACTTCTTGCGTTGCCTGCGTGTACTCTTTTGTACTTCAGGTAGGCCTAAGCGACTCCCTAAGCAGACGAATAGAAAACAGTCCGGAAGTATGATGACGTCAACGTCACGGAGAAGCCCCGCCCACGACGCCATATTGATTAAATCAGTCAACGAAATCCTGTTTTAACCCGAGCCCAATCCAAGCCATCCGTGGGTCTACAGAGTTCATTTTAGGCTTGTTGTTTAAAGGAATAATCCCAGTTTCATTTTGGGGCTTAAAATTGCTTTATTTTGTATGAAAGGCCTTTAATAACTTATAACTTAGCCCCTAGCAACTACCTCAAGCGTTGTGATACGTTTTCAAAAAATTTCCAATTGTCGGTATTGCTCTGTGTTTGAAGACCGGCGTCTTGGTTGCATCTTAAAAAGTGCCTGGATAATACGCGTCTACATGCTGAGTGTGCGCAGTGGCATTTCTCATGTTATCGCTTACCGCAAGCTCTCTATTTATGAAGTGTACAATAGGTATCGCATGTAGTCGCATTTATCAAGTGGTTGGCCCGAACTATTTAAAAAGTCTAGTGTCCTGATATTTGATTGTGGTGCGATTTTGACGTTCACGTCCAAACGACTGAATATTTTGAACTGAACTTTTCAGACAAGGTAAATACACAATTCCTCTGTATTTTGGCGTTAAAATTTCATACGTATACGAACTTGTAATTTTCAGATTCTATGAAATTCGGGATTCGCACTTTAAATAAAGATCTAATTTATAATTTCTATGACTTCTGAGGCCCAAAGGAAGACCGACAAAAGTCTGTTTTTGCTCTCCCATAATGTATGTTTAAGCAGTTATATTCTTCAAAAATTACCGGTATTAGCTCTTTAAATTCAGAGTGTCTATAGTAAGGCAATTAAATAGAAATCTTAAGACTCAAACCCTCTGGGCCTCTATTGTTTGGAGTACAGTAAGCCACGAGTTACATACATAAACAATTGTTTTTAGTTGTGTATATTACAAGTAAATAAAATTTAATTCTCTTTTATTGATGATTTTGAAATTAAGAACTTATTCATCACAAAAGAGATATTGTAGAACCTGTCATGGGCCTTCAAATAAAAATTGAACTTTTTTTTTATTTGGTAAAAACTCCTCAGAATCACAGAAAATGCATATTTATTCATACGCGATTTTGTAAAAAAAAACACTTGGCAGCATTCGGATCGGAAATATATATTTTGTATTATCACCCAATAACACATTTGACAGTAGATATCGCTTGTGTGATAAATTACATAATCTACTGCGATATCTCCTTAGGAGATATCGCTTTACATGAATTTGATTGGTCAATCAAAAAGGAATTACTTTCTTTTATTTTAAAGAAACCACTTATTTTAAATAAAAAGTAACTTCTTTTTTTTGTTAAAAAGAAACTGTTTTTATTTAACTGACCTTGAAGGAGTTACTGGTTCAATATAGACTTTGCAATAGGATACACTGCTGTCAAAAAATGATGTATCACTACGCTGTAGTGTATTCAGATTCAGTAAAAGTGAAATCTATACCAAAAAATTATATTTATTTATTTGTGCATGTAAGAAAGTCTTGGTTGGTAAATAAAATCTCCAACTCGTATTTTTTGATATCAAAAAATAGCAACATTCGTTGGTATTTTTTGATATCAAAAACACTTGTGGGAGATTCTCTTTTTAATAATATTAAATTGTAGTTTCTATTACCCGCCACTAAGACTAAATAACATGTATATTTGTAGTTTTATAAGAAAATAAAGTTATTATTATCATTATTATTATGTAACATACTAAGAACCTAACTGCATTTTTTGGGCACCACCATCCCTGTACTGTAACTTTAAGTTACGTAGGAGTTATCCTTTTGTTCGTGCCTCGTTTTCAGTTAATTATCTCCCTTTGATCTATTTTCTGTTTGCGAAGGGAAATATCAAAACATGTGCTTCTCAGCCACCTTTTAGTTTGTTTACGTTTTGAACGAGGAGTCGCCACGGTTTTTTACGGCGATCTTATCAGCTGTAAATTATGTTTTCATACCCAGCGATTTACGGTTAATAAAGTCCGTTAAACTATCTGTTTTTCATTATCCGTAGCAGACAGAATAGTAAAAAACCGTGACTCAAGTTACGTACAACTTTATAGTCTAGCATGTCAGACCAAGGTCCGCCCACGGTCAACACACAGCTTGAGCTTACCGGTGAAGAAGATGTTTGGGGCTCCGGCGAAAAACAACTTCGACTACACAAGCTTACAGAAAGAGCATATGAAATCTATGAACAGAAAGTTTGTCAACATATATCTCATCTTCGTGATATTAAGCAAGACATTGAATTAGATCTGACAGCAATTCAGAGATTAATAAAGAATCAAGATAGTGAATGCTGCAAAGCTACTAAACTGTTATTATTACCAAAAATAACAGCATACAATGAACTCTCAAACAATTTTATATCTTATTTGAGAAGAATACAATCTGAACAAAGTAATTTAGAACTTACCTCTCATAATGTTGTACACAGAGTTTTGACTTCTAAAATTGACTATGTGTTGTCAGAAATTGATAAATTTATTACCCCAGAAGTACCTCAAGTTACTAAACAATCCAACCCCACCCCAACAGATCAAACTGAACTTAATGAGCCTGTCATACAAAAATGTGCAGGTAGTCACTCTGTACATTCACATTCTTCAAGACATTCAAGTCACAGTAGTTCTGTATCAGTAATTCTTATGAAACAAAGTGCAAAGGTTGTAGCTGCTAAAACCAGACTGAAATTTGCAGAAAAACAAGCCCAACTTCAACAGCAAAAAGCTAAACTTACCTCAGACATGGAACTCCTGCAGAAACAAGCTGATGTTGAAGAAGCGGAAGCAGAATTAGATGCCATGGACTCACAAATCTGACATATTGTCATTATCAGTTGAAAAAATTGGTACAGTTAACAAAATCGAATATACGCAAGTATATATAAACGAACAAAATTCTAGAATAAAACAAGGAATGATGAATTTAGAAGTTGAAAAGCCACAAGAACATAAGACAATGACCCCCAAACCACCACAAATCCGTCCAACTCCATACTTGGATGTTCTATCAACCAGTGAAAATGTCGAACATAGCCTGAAGCCTCGGTACCCTCTGAACCCTAGTGTGCAGCCTTTCATTAGTAATCAACATTGTAATGAAGCAGTCAATAATATGTCATTTCCGAATGATATCACAAAGTTTCTTCTCAAGAAAGATTTGTTATTGTCAAGATTTTCTACATTCAATGATCAACCAGAAACCTACTCTGTTTGAAAATCTTCCTTTTTGAACATTACTCAGGAACTGTGTGTTACTCCTTCCGAGGAATTAGATTTATTGGTTAAGTGGTTGGGTGCAGAATCCAGCAAACACGCTTTAAGCCTCAGGGCTTCTAACTCAAATAATCCAGAGAAAGGATTAGAACGTCTTTGGAATCGGTTAGATGAAAGGTATGGTGGACCTGAAATGATTGAATCCACATTGGAAATAAAATTAGCTAACTTTCCTAAACTGACGCCTAAAGATCATAAGAAACTGTATGAATTATCTGACATTTTAGCTGAGATTGAATCCATTAAGGAAAATCCTAACTACAGTCAGTTATTGTCGTATTATGATACTTCATCTGGTGTTTATCCTGTCGTGACCAAACTTCCCTACAACCTTCAAGGAAAATGGATTGATAGAGCTATCTCTTACAGGCAGAAATATAAAGTAGCTTATCCACCTTTCACAATTTTTGTACAGTTCGTTAGAGACATGAGTACATATATGAATGACCCTAGCTTTATTCTAGAACACAACAAACCGAGGGATGATTACAAGACAACCTCTCACACACATACCGATAGATATCACAAGACATTTTCAAAATCAGCGATTTCAGCTAAAAAGACTGATATAACTCCAGAGGCAAGTAAACCCGAGAAGAAGCCATCATGTCCGCTTTACAATACGGAACACTCACTTAATGACTGTCGTGCATTTAAATTAAAACCGTATGAAGAAAAACGTCAATTTCTTAAAGAAAATAATGTTTGTTACAGGTGCTGTGAAAGTCAAGATCACAGTTTTATGACTTGTACTGTTACTGTCAAATGTTCAGACTGTGGTAGTGACAGACACCCTACAGCATTACACAAATCCAAAGCTGAAAGATTTGCTTCGAGGACCCCCGAGATTCCGGATGGCGGGGAGCAAACGTTCTTGAAGGGTAATATTTCATCTAAATGTACTGCTATTTGTGGAAACGATTTTAGTGGAAAGTCTTGTGCAAAAACTCTGTTAGTTGATATACTGTCTAGTAATAGTAATCAGGGGACACAACCCATAAGGGCATACGCTATCATTGACGATCAGAATAATAGAACTTTAGGTAAATCAAAATTGTTTGATATGTTGAATGTGTCAAGTGAACCTGTTCCTTACACACTTTCGTCATGTAGTGGTGATATTAAAACCTCCGGCAGAAAAGCTAGCGGGTATGCTGTTCGATCCGTCGACGGAACTGTAACTTTAAACTTGCCTACAATAACTGAATGTCATGAGATGCCTGGCGATAGGTCAGAGATATCTACACCAAATATTGCCAAACAATTTGATCATCTTAAACATTTAGCAGAATACATACCTCCTTTCCTTTAGATCAAGATGCAGAGATCCTGCTTATAATTGGAAGAGATCTTATCGAAGCTCACCATGTTAAGGAACAGATAACTGGACCTACGAACTCACCCTTTGCACAACGTCTTAGTCTTGGATGGGTTATAATTGGAGAAGTTTGTCTTGGCAATGTACATAAACCTTCCATTGCCAGTGTCAATAAAATCAATGTATTATCAAACTTGCGAGGTACAATATTTGAACCCTGCTCAAATAATTTTCAGATTAAAGAAGATTTTATGTCACATGATAGCATTGGTGAAACAGTTTTCCTCAGAACTAAAGATGATGACAAATTAGGAAATTCTCAGGAAGTTAAGGAATTCCTCAAGATCATGGAGTCAGAGTTCTACAAAGATGATGCTGGAAACTGGACAGCTCCTCTTCCATTTCGTTCACCTAAGGTTATCTTACCCAATAATCGAACACTCGCCTTGAAACGAGCCAAAATGTTAGATGCCAGTTTAAAGCTTAATCCTGTAAAGAAAGACCATTTTGTTACATTCATGGAGAAAATCTTTAAATCTGGAGCAGCTGAAGTAGCACCAGCTTTATCTCGACTTGACTGCTGGTATTTACCCATCTTCGGTGTCTATCACCCTAAAAAGCCAGACCAAATCCGTGGAGTTTTCGACTCATCCGCGACACAAGATGGTGTTTCTTTAAATAGTGTCCTTCTAACTGGACCAGATCTTACGAACAATCGTTTAGGTATATTACTTCGTTTCCGTAAAGATGAATATGCCATTACTGCTGACATTGAACAAATGTTTTACTCCTTTTATGTGAGAGAAGACCACAGAGACTATTTAAGATTTTTCTGGTATAGAGATAATAACCCTGACATGGAACTCATTGAATTTAGAATGCGGGTTCATGTTTTTGGGAACAGTCCCTCATCCGCTGTTGCAACTTACGGGCTTAGGAAAGCAGTTCAGAACGGTCAATGTGGATCTGACGTGTCAGAATTTGTGAACAGAAACTTTTACGTCGACGATGCTCTTACATCATTACCAACTAGTTCACAAGCAATAGAATTGATTCAAAGAACACAACAGGCTTTGAAAGATAATGGTAATATTAGACTCCACGAGATTGCATCAAATAGGGAACTAGTCATGAATGCTTTCCCAACAGAAGACTTGACCAAAGATCTCAAATCTCTTGACATTGGCGAAGATATATTACCTCTTCAGCGTAGTTTGGGATTGGCATGGGATCTTAATCTTGATAGTTTTACATTCAAGATCCACCTGGAAGATAAACCATACACACGCAGAGGTGTATTATCAACTGTGAACAGTTTGTTTGACCCCATGGGATTTATTGCTCCGGTAATTATTCATGGGAAATACCTCCTCAGGGAGATGCTAGCACATGGTTCTGATTGGGATCAACCTTTACTACCAGATCATGAACACCAATGGATAGAATGAAGGGAGGAACTCTCTAGAGTTACTTGAAGATCTTTTCATACCCCGAATGTACCTGTCAAGTTCAGCAAGTACAGCTCCGGAAATTGAACTTCACATTTACTCAGATGCCTCTGAAAAGGCAATTTCTGCAGTCGCCTACCTTAGAACAGTTAGTAAGGATGGATCAACACATGTGGGATTTGTCATGGGCAAGTCGAAGCTTGCGCCAACTAATGGTCACACGATTCCACGTCTCGAATTGTGTGCTGCGGTCATGGCTGTGGAAATTTTTGAAATCATTATGGACAACTTAGATGTTACTCCCTGTATAGTTAAGTTCCATACGGATAGCAAGGTAGTACTTGGTTATTTAAGTAATCGGACAAGACGTTTCTACACTTACGTCAGTAATAGGATCGACAGAATTTTACGGTCGACTACACCTGAAGATTGGAATTATGTTTGTACTGAAAAAAATCCTGCTGATCAAGGAACCAGATGCCTTGCTACAGCTAATGTTAGAGACAGCATGTGGTTGTTAGGTCCGCCTCAACTGCATGTCAGTGACGACAACTTCCCTTTGATAAACCCTTAGTTTGACAAAGAAGTTCGTCCTCGTATTGAAGTGAAGAAAACCAACATATCTAAAGACTTTGCGACCGGTTTCAGAAGTTCTCATGTTGGAAAAAAGGCTTGTAAATGCCATAGCCTTTTTTTAAAAGAGTAGCTGCATACAAGATATCACAACCATGTAAAGAAAGGGAATACATTCCTCCTAGAAGTGTAAACTCGTTTAAAGAATTTGAACTACACATAATAAAGCTTGTACAGCGATCTCTCTACAGTGAAGAAATTGAATGTATTAATAATAACAAGAACATCTCAAAGACTAGTCAACTTTATCAACTTGACCCGATTCTCGACGCTAATGGTGTTCTCCGGATTGGTGGTCGTCTGAACAAAGCAAAACTCAGCATAGATGTCAAGAATCCAGTTATCATACCTGGAAAGAGTCACATCGCCTATCTTCTTGTTACATACTTCCATGAACGTATCCAACACCAGGGAAGACATTTCACTGAAGGTGCCATTAGAAGTGGTGGATACTGGATTATTGGTGCCAAGAGACTCGTCTCATCGATTCTCCATAAATGTTTCAAATGCAGGAAACTTAGAGGTTCACTTGAATATCAGAAAATGGCAGACCTACTGTTGATCGTCTTACACCAGGACCACCATTTTCATCAGTGGGTGTTGATACCTTCGGACCTTGGCAGGTGGTCACAAGAAGAACTAGGGGTGGACAGGCAAACAGCAAACGTTGGGCTATATTATTCAGTTGCCTTACTACAAGAGCTGTTCACATCGAAGTAATCGAGGATATTAGTAGTTCTGCTTTCATAAACGCCCTGCGACGTTTTATTTCTCTACGAGGTGATGTTACTGAATTCCGTTCAGATCGTGGTACAAACTTTATTGGCGCCAGTGACGATCTCCAGATAAACACGATTAACGTAGAAGATCGCGTGCTAAAGAACTTTTTGTATGATCATGGAACTGTTTCGATTTTCAACGCGCCACACTCATCTCACATGGGAGCGGTTAATTGGAGTAACCAGGAGAGTTTTAGATTCAATGTTAATGGATATAAACTATCTTACTCATGACGTCCTGGTCACATTAATGGCAGAAGTATGTGCAATCATCAACTCCCGGCCTATAACAGCGATTTCATCGGATCCAGAATCACCTGAAATTATGTCACCCGCATTACTGTTAACCCAAAAGGCTGGAATTAAACCTGTACCAAACCTGTATTAAAGATATTTACAAGAGCCAGTGGAAGCAAGTTCAGCATCTCTCCGATATCTTCTGGAAACATTGGAAATACGAATATATTCATAATCTTCAATATCGTCGCAAATGGATTAATGATCGACCAAACGCGAAAATTGGTGACATTGTTCTTTTAAAGGACAAAGAACTTCATCGCAATGATTGGCCTATAGGACTTGTAATTAACGCTATCAAGAGTGATGACAATAAAGTGAGAAAAGTTGTGATTCGCGTGGTTAAAGATGGGAAAATAACTACGTATACGCGTCCTGTAACAGATATTGTTATCCTGATAGACTGAATTGTTCCAAGTGTTTGTTAGGACAATTTGAATTTACATGTATTTTTGTTTGTTTAGTGATATCATTTAGATATCAGACGGGAAGTGTACTGTAACTTTAATTTACGTAGGAGTTATCCTTTTGTTCGTGCCTCGTTTTCAGTTAATTATCTCCCTTTGATCTATTTTCAGTTTGTGAAGGGAAATATCAAACCATGTGCTTCTCAGCCACCTTTTAGTTTGTTTACGTTTTGAACGAGGAGTCGCCACGGTTTTTTACGGCGATCTTATCAGCTGTAAATTATGTTTTCATACCCAGCGATTTACGGTTAATAAAGTCCGTTAAACTATCAGTTTTTCGTTATCCGTAGCAGACAGAATTACCCCCCTCTCCTCCAGTCAAAACTTTTCCCGTACGCCTATGAGTACTGATCCGCAGTGAATATTCGCTTGGTTGCTATACAAGAGAACGAAGAGAAATAGGGAGAAAAGGGGTTTAACTTGACGCAAACTATGTCTAATTAACTTATGGTTCAATTATTCGTTTGCTCTTAGGTGTCTTTAGCAGTTGTAGGAAGCAGGCGGAGCCGGAGAAACCCAAGAGGTTGGACAGGCGAACCTACTACTTGTCAAATGCATCATGCTGCGAAACGAAACCGCGTCAATGGCACGCGTAACTGGACCACCCAAACCCTAACTGTTAACCAAGTGTACTTTCTGGAAAGACACTGAGACGGCAATGGTGTATGTAGCGAATGTGTTCGTGTCAAACCGCCTAACAGGGGCACGTGATGGATCGAAAATTGATCAATGGAGGTATGTTCTGCCTGTGCAGAATCCAGCTAATCATATCCTCTCGAGGTCTTAGTGGTTTTTTTGGGTTTTTTTAAAGCAGTATTTTTATTCAGATTTGTATCTGAGTAGGGATTGGGGAACAGGCATAGCCTATATCAAGCCCCCCTCTTAGTGTGTATTTCCTTACATTTATCAATTGGATAACGGGTCGAGATTTTCTTAAGGAATTGCCTGAGTATTTAACAAATTTGAAAGAGATAGATATAGAACAAACTTTGAAAAAAAACGTTTTAGCGTACAATCAGGGACCATAATCCAGGAAGTTATGGTCTGAAATGCGCGAATATCGACAGGGATTAGGATATTTGGGATATAAAGATAAAATTTAAGTGTGATCAAAATCGGATAAAAAATGTGACTTCTAGATGGTCCACAACCCTGATATTATATACTACTCCGCAAAACCGTTTGCATCGCCCAAACGCAGTAGGGTACGACTTTTTGGAGTTGATTATGTCCTTGCACATGCACTATGCATTTCCCATGAACAGTTTTGGCATAGAAAAAAAACCTTCCATGACCGTGCTTCTCTCAGTTGAAATTTCAACATGGTCAGACGTCAGCCGAGTCAACTTGACAGAGGAAGAGCCATTGCGTGGCTTCAACAGGGTTTTACACAGAGGAATGTGGCACAGAGAATGGGTTGTAGCCAGAGTGTGATTGGGAGACTATGGCAATGTTTCCAGACAACCAATTCAAGTTAGAATCGCCCACGGTCTGGTAGGCCAAGATCAACGTCACAAGGTCAAGTAATTCAAATGGCCTTACGTCAGCGCGTTGTTACAGCTAGATGTCTGAGAGATGTACTGCGAAATGCAAGTGGTATTTAGGTATCGGACCAGACCATAAGAAATCGTCTGCGAGCCCACAACATTCGATCTCGACGACAAGCGGTTCGACCACCTCTTCTTCAACGTCATAGGGCAGCACGTCGTGACTGGTGCACACGTCATAGAGACTGGGGACGGCGACAATGGGGGCGGGTACTCTTCACTGAAGAGTCCCGATTTGCATTACAGTTCAATGCGTCTATAGGCGGCTAGGAGAAAGATTTGTTGATGTTAGCGTCAGACAACGCCATCGCTTTGGAGGTGGTACGGTAATGGTGTGGGCTGGAATTTCGGTACATCACAGGACTCCCCTTTTCGTCGTCCAAGGAAATTTGACGGGTATCAGGTACAGAGACGAAATTTTACAGCCTTTTGTCATCCCAAGTCTTCGTCAAATTGGAGCAGGTTCTGTTCTTCAAGATGACAATGCTAGACCGCATAGTTCACGAGTTGTTAATGATTTTCTCACCCAAAATGGTATTGAACGAAAGGATTGGCCTGCATACTCTCCTGACTTGGCACCAATTGAGCATGCATGGGATGAGTTAGGCAGGCGTTTGAGAGGCAATCATAGGCAACCTGATAATCTTCAAGAATTGGTGCAATTCCCTCAGGCAGAGTGGTAGGCCATTTCCCAGATATTTTTTCGACGTCCGATCGACAGCATGACTCGTCGTTGTGTCGACTGCTTACGAGCACGTGGTGGTGTAACTCGTTATTAACAAAGTTATCGAATTTGAGACAGTTTTGTTGCACCTCATTATTCTCAAAATAGCGAATTTTCATCAGATCCTCAGAATAGTTGTGTATACAAAGTACACATGCTTTGCATAACAGACTCAACTCATTCTGGCCAAAAGTGTGCTTAAACGTTACATGTTCCTTATGTCTAATAAAATGTCTTGACAGCATTTGTAACACTATAGGGCCTATAAAAAAATATATACCGTAGAGGTTATCTTAGTTTATAAAATATGTTCTGATTAATGTATTGAAATTGTTAGTGACAACAAGAACAAGACTAACAAGAATATTTCTGGAAGTTTAAAATCGGGTAATGACATCATAGTCTGATAATCCCAATAATATCCTATGCGTTAGAAACGTGGTAAGAAACCCTCCTAGGAGCCCATATAAGTACACTGTGTTGAAATCCAGGGTTGCATTTGTGCAGCTGACCAATCCGATATTTTATTTAAACATATTTTATTACTTTAAAGTAAACGGATTGGACAAAAGTTACTAAAACTTACAAAAGAGTCCTCTCCAATACAATATAATCGTTGTAGGTGGTCAGTGAAGCAAATTCAATACATATCAGATACTAATAAACAATGAATTAACAAGGCAAACATATTTACACAAGCTCAGTGTATTTAAAATATGGACAAGGGAGAACACCTCGGTATAACATACCTTACAACAACGAAATATACGAAAGCGTGTAAGGTTTATTTGGTGAGGTTCAGATATTAAGTCAATTTATATTTGAAATCAAAAACATATTTGGCGGGCGGTAGCGTGTTTTCCATTCTACTACATCATGATTTAAAACGCTCTGTGTTTTGTATGTATTTCTGTACTTACTTAACTAAATGCATATTCTGAATTGTCGTTAATTGCGGGTCACCCGAAAGCAATGTCGTCAGATTTAGGTTATGGTAGTTTTTTAATTGATCAAATAATATACTAATTTGCTCATCATACAAAGGACAATTTTGGAAGTAATGTTGCGTGTCTTCCGTTTCATGGCTACAGCGACATTTTTGATCATTTACAAGGCTAGATTTATAAAGATGTGATTTTAATGGGCTACAGCCATGACGAAGTCTTGTATGCAAGATATTAAATTTCCTGTTACGTGTGAATAAATATTTAGGTGGAGGTTTCGGTTGATCAAACTTATATTTAGCTTATAATTAGAATTAAAATTATGCACATAAGGTTTCATAAGCTTAGGAATGTATCATTAAAAGAATATTTGCTTTGAAGTTTGATAATATAGGTGTGTTTTTAATTGAGGTAGATAGATTATTCCAGAGGCAAGGTCCAATGTATTTTAAACTTTTTTTACATATTGATTTATTAGGTTGAGGAATATTAAATCGAAGATTAATATTGGTATAAGGTGTATTTTTAAAAACGAGAATATTAGTTAAGTAGTTTGGGCAAATTTTATCAATGATTACACCTAAAAGTTTAAATTCAGAAACATTTTCAATTTGATTATTATTGATTTGAATGTCGAGTTTATTTACTGGATTTTTAAGTTGATAGCTTGTGGCTATTAACATTGATTTAGTTTTTGATTCATTGATAATCATAGCATTATTTTGGCACCATTGTATTAATTTACTGGTTTCCAATTGGAGTTTATTATTAAGAGATGTTATATCCGGAGAAGAGGTATAAACGGTGGTGTCATCCGCAAATAGATCGGAATTTACAGAAAGAGAAAACGGTAAATCATTGATAAAGAGATTAAAAAGTAAAGGTCCAAGGATTGATCCTTGGGGTACACCGGGTCAGGCCGTTTCGGTCCGATTTTCACAAACATTTAAACGTTTTTTTTAAATTGGATAAAAGTTGTGACCTCTAGAGGGTCCACAAGCTCAAAATGCGTTTTTTCTTACAATCAGTGGCCATAATCCAGAAGGTTACGGTACGATATGCCAAGATATTGACAGGAACCACGATCTTTGGATTACAAACATACATTTCAAGTTCCATCAAACCAAGGCCCGAGAAGTCTCTATCTGGCCATTGCTGGAATGACTTACGATACTTGAGCTTTTGAGGGATAGTGTGTCTATTCACCCCGTTCAATGAAATCTATCCCAAGTACAACAACATGCCCCGCCCCCGATTATTCTGGGGGTCTTCCCTATAACTTTGGACAGTGATTTAAGGTATCCAAACGGTGAAAGTACATTGATCGTTTTCAAACAGTATTGTTTACATTGTAACCGTTGATAGCCCCGTTTGTCACGCAATTACTTTTTTCTGCAATATTCTGCTATGCACCGGTTAATCGTGCGTAAATATTTCGTGAGTCATGACGTAACGCAATGTAAACAATGTGGAGCTCTCTTTAAAGACTTTGTTACGCAGTTAGGCATTGATTGTTAATGGGACCAGTCATATTTTGGAACTTTAGTGCTTGGGTGGGCTTGGGTCTGGGTATTACACACTTTTACACTATTTGTGTACAAGAAGTGCCTATTTTGTCCGGCAGTTTGGGTCAGTTTATTACGAAATTCGAACTCAACCTTCACTGGTGTGTAATGGTGATATATTTACACTTTTTTGTTTGTTTTTTTTTTTACTTGAATACATATTGAGACTTCTAGTTGGCCCAAATGGGTCATAATCCAGGAAGTTACGTTCTGATATGCGCGATATAACCGTGAATTGAAAGTTTCATCACAATTGGGTCAAAATTGTAGTCTGTTGAGAGTCCAGAACCATGATATACCACATATTTTCACTATTTGAGTGCGAGGGCCGGTAATTTTTTCCAGCAGTGTCCGATTTTCACGAAATTCGAGCTCAGTTAAGATTATGGCAATCTAATTAAAATATAGATCTATATTTCGTTTCGTTTTTTTTATACTTTCGATGGCCTACACTCATGTAGATCTAACTAGTTATAGTGGAAGCTCACGTTCTATGACGTCAGGTATCAAGCACGGGACATTTGACCCGATAACGTAAGTCATTCGATTAACCAATTAGCGACCGCCATGCTTTTTTTTTTATAGTATAGACGTCGTTGGCTGGTAATATCTACCCACAGTTCCACGCATGAAAAGGTCAAACGGTCGATTCGACAGACCATTTGATTGGCTGACCCCTCATTTCAGCCAGAACACGAATCAAATAACAAGTCCTCCAGTTCCAAGAGTAGTAAAGACAAGTAAAAATGAAATTTTGAACTATAAAAAACGAAACGGAATTGGATCTGTGTTTTAATCAGATTGAGATTATGGTGTACAGGGACATAACGTAAAGTTTTATTTATATCGGATAATAACTGTGGCCTCTAGTAGGTCCACAAGCTAAAATGCTACTTGTCGTACAATCAGGGTCCATAATCGATGAAGTTACTGTCCGATACATGCCAATATCGAAAGGAACCGAGATCATTGGGATATAAACCTTCATTTCAAGTTTCGTCAAAATCGGATAAAGATTGTGACCTGTGCAGTATCCACAAACAAATTGTGGACGGACGGACAGGGACGACAACAATATACATCCATGAAACTGTGGATGAAATAAACATCGTATGTATCAAATTATTTAGTACTATTGCAACTAGAAAGGTCTTAAGTGGGGTGTATCCTGGTGGCTAAGACTGAAGGCTTTTCTAAAATTGAAAATGCAAAATCTGAAAATTCCTAATAGCTTAAGGAATGGAAA
The DNA here is from genome assembly GCA_963678685.1 of Patella ulyssiponensis. Classification (NCBI taxonomy): domain Eukaryota; kingdom Metazoa; phylum Mollusca; class Gastropoda; family Patellidae; genus Patella; species Patella ulyssiponensis. The sequence goes on along the minus strand of OY783230.1, from coordinate 62,038,926 downwards.
TCTGTTTTTTGCAAAGATTTTAAAATAGTTTGTGGTGATACAAATAATTCTGTGAAGTTCAATAGTGCTTTGTCAAATTTGATCCCGTATTTTTAAATGGTCTAATCTGTTTGGGTGTCAGATTAAAAAAATGCTAACATTCCTGATGATGCCAAGTATCAAATTATTCTCCCAAAACATAATTAGGTGTGGACCTTAATAAAGTCGGTAATCAGGATATCACAGGAGTGCTGAGATACAACAGAGATTCTGGATCAGGTGATCTGGTGTTTAAGGGAAGGCGATGTGTTATATGCCGAGACCGTCATTTGAAAATCGAATATTGCTAAATGCCAACCGTTTACAAATCTACCAATCATTATTAGAGGCGTAAAGTATTTTCTGGTATAATAAATTTCGGATAGTACCGGTACATATATCGCTGTACACCACTGACTAGCCGTCTAATTAACTATTCGAATATTGGTGATTATCTAGCCAATATATAAATAGTTGCTATACATATACGCGAAACCAGAACTTCAAATGAATATGTATTATTTCTGAACGATCTATAATACCATAATCACACAGCGTCAAAAGTATTACCAAAATTGACGTACGTATATATTATATTGTACACATCACATCGAAAATTTAAATGAATTCATAAAAAAATTATCAAAATAAGAGATAACAGAATTTTGGACAAAAATTTCCCCACTTATCATCAAGGCCTTTTTAGTCAATATTTCAAAAAGTGACCGACAAGGAAGGACCGAAGACCTGTTACCGATGTTCTCTACATATATTCAAAATTTAAAAGATTTTTTTATTTTGAAATACATGTATCTTCATTTATATGCTTGGCGTAACACGGACTAATAATATATTTTTTTGTAAAGAATATTTTATTCAGAATGTCTGAATGAGATTGGTTTTTGATTTCAATAAGAATTACAATAACGCATTCTGGTCTTATTCTTCTACTTCCAAGTTGTTTCAACAATTAAAACGCAAAAAAGATATTAAAGGTTTTATTCGTTATTTATATGTCAGGTGTGGTGCACCTTTATTCATGTAATGTCATCTTAACCATTTTCACAATACATTCACAAAGATCAGATGATTACGACCTTCAATATAATACCATCCCAACATTCACATATGCACTACGTAGGGTGGCCCAACCCAAATGAATATCTCCAAATATCTCGACAATTACACCACAATACTAATATATTTACCAAGCCTTAAATCTGTTTCACACATTTATAGTCACTAAATAAACGACCATGTCGTACTTAATAAGCTATGACCATTTAACCATACATAAATAATACAGAAAAATGGTTTGGAGTGTCGTCCATAACATCCAGACACTTTTGAGTAAAAGATAGGTTACATGCCCTTGTTTTGAAATTAGTCTCGCTTAACCAGTCTACCGAGCATTCGGGATAATCAAGACTACTTTTTTACTTAACCTAACAGAAAACTGGAAGAAGAAATTGACAGGTCGGGATAATTAAGACTAATGTTTTACGAAACCTAACAGAAAGCTGGAACAAGAAATAGAATTTAGAAGCACACACATTAGGCAACTCAACGATATTCTTAAGAACCTTGTAAAAGTAAAAAGAAACTTGCTAGTATCATGTTTTTGCTTTACGAACGTATTTCAGAGATATTATTTGTACTAAACCAAAACATGCAGCTTCTAACGGTACAGTTAATTATAAGGCAATTTAAAAAATAAAACGAGCGTAATTTCTAAAGATGCCGTAATAACCAAAAAGTTAAATATTATTGCTATTCAGAGTCGTCAACAATAGATTTTTTACGACTGTAGTAGTTGAACATTCCCGCATTCTATTGCTATTTATAGCCTCAACGAGTGTGCGAGACTGTCAGAAATCAGTAGTTAGTGATTCAAGTAAAGCGTGCACAATCAACGTGTCATGAAGAACAACTTTTCAGTAGGCACGTGGGGCACGTATTTTTTTTTTGTCTTTTCTGGAGAATTGTTTTTTTTTTTATCCCTGGAGGAACTATTTGAGTTTTTTTTTATATCTTATCTGAGTGTATTCTATTAAATTTTGATATAATTTGGGAGTATTATTCTATTTTTGATATAATTTGGGAGTATTATTCTATTTTTTGATATAATTTGTTGAAATTATTTATTTGAATTCGGTGAGTATATGTGGATCTAAAGCATTCCATTTGAATGAGAAACTTTTGAAATCGATGAACTTTGAATCTGGTACTTGAATTGGGCGGCAAATGTCTAACCCGGGGCATTGTACTTAAATTTTGTAAATGCTTGAATCTGGAGAATTTTGTTTAAATTTGGTGCCGTGTACTTGATTCGCGATAATGTACACGTTGTGACAGTATTTCTTCTTTAATCAAGTTCTGGATGACAACACTGGTATATACTTCTAATAATACTTTTATTCTGCTTCTTACAATAGGTACAAACATCGTGATGTAAACGACCGTAGAACTAACTATATGGAAGGAGTCATGACTTAATTAGCTTGGCTTAGCACGAGTGTGCTAACTCCAGAAGCTGTCGTCTCGTACCGTCTCGTGCCAAGGCGCCCATGGCCTTCGCTCAGTCCTGGCCGGACCTAACTCCTAGCCCTGCCTAGCATGGCCTCCTGGACCTGACTGAAGATTCGTTTCTGTTCTGAGTTTATAAACGTATTCAAGACAAAGGGGCTCATTAGACACCTGTCTAATGTATCAAGCATCATATGAAGGTTTAACATTCAACATAGTTTATCAGACAAAGAAAGTTAGATAAGACATGCCAACAACAGTTATAGTTACGCAATGACATAAGGAATACTACCAAGATCTCCAGCCGGGTCTTGATAGCAACAGGTTTATGTTACAATCACTAACACGTATTTTAATATGGCAGGACGCTTCTCTGACATATGTCATTGTGTAATATACCTATCCCTCTTTTTAGAAAAAAATATAAAATATTTTTTTAAAGCCTTTACAAATTTGAATATAACTGGGATCGACAATATCTACCCTAATCTTAAAAGATAAAAATAACAATAAGAATGAAAAGACATATAAATACAAACAACACTTGTAAAATGTCGTATACAAAAATGTCTATAAACAAAAAGAAAAGGTAAATGAAACACACACGAATTTAAAAGTTATATATACTTGTAAAATGTCATAATATCCAAAAATGTCTTTAAACAAAATGAAAAGGTCAATGAAAAACACACGAACTTAAAAGTTATATACACCCAATCGGTCACACACGCGAGTCAATAAAAAAAACAAACGAGATCCTGGAATCACAAACACAGACTACTCTTATTATTCATATAAATGGTGGAATCGCGAACACAAACTACTAGTACTATAATTATCTTCTTAGACCGATTATTTGGTGGAATCGCGAACACAAACTACTGTAATTATCTTCTTAGACCGATTATTTGGTGGAATCGCGAACACAAACTACTGTAATTATCTTCTTAGACCGCTACTGCACTGTCGTAGCCAACTGTAGGGGTGGGGTACATATGATGCCCTTCCTCGTTCCAGTAATGTTGAGGGGTCAGAATTTTCCCTGCTCCGTTTAGTTCAACTATTGTTGTTGACCGGTAGTCTTTTCATTTTCCATACCGTCTGGCAAAACGGCGTGTTATGACATGTGCTATGAAGAGTATTAACTGCCACCCGTGCCGAAGTTTTATCATCTGCTTATCATATCATCGAGTGAACTTAATTAATAGTTAATCAAATTAGCAAGTGGAACAGACTTGACTTTAGATAACGATCTAACGATATTTACAATTGAAATTAGGGAGTCATATTGTTTTATCTCAAGAATAATGAATGATCTGAACACATTTAACCAATTTTTGAAAAATGCATACACAAGCATATATTTAACTTCCTGCGAGACAACTCACTACTAACAAAGTTCCAAAGTGGTTTCATGAAAGGAGACTCTACTATAAACCAACTTACAGACATAAACCATTTCTTTTCCAAAGCGATTGATGATGGCCATTATGTGAGAATTGTGTTCTGCGACATCAGCAAGGCTTTCGACAGGGTCTGGCATGCCGGTCTCTGTCGAAAGCTGGACGCTGTTGGTATTAGAGGTGGCTTATTGGAGTGGCTCCAAAACTATTTAACTGAAAGAACACAGTGTGTTGTCGTCGATAATGCCTCCTCTGGTACATCAGTTGTCACGGCTGGCGTTCCGCAGGGCTCGGTTCTCGGTCCCTTACTTTTTTTAATCTACATAAATGGTATTGTTGAAAAATTACAGTCAAATATAAAATTATTCGCGGATGATATATCTTTATATATGCTGATTAAAGATCCTACAGAAGGTGCCCAAATTTTAAATTCAGATATTGAGAGAATATACACATGGGCTAAAACATGGCTAGTTTCCTTTAATCCTGATAAAACTGAAACATTAACAATCTCAACCAAACCTAAGCACGACTCAATTCCTCTTTGCATGAATACGGTTAAAATAAATGAAGTATCTCAACACAAACATTTGGGGCTTATTTTTCAAAACAATCTTAAATGGAACATACATATAGAAAGTCTTTGCAATAAAGTGTCAAAATTTATCAACTGCTTAAGATCACTCAAGTACCGACTAGGAAGGAATTCACTCAAAACAATATATACTTCCTATATTTTACCACACTTTGACTATACTGACATTATTTGGGATGGGTGCACGGATTATTTAGCTAACCAGTTAGAACAATTACAATTAGATGCCTTACGCACAATATGTGGCGCTGTGAAGGGAACTAGTCATGATTTACTATATAAAGAAGTTGGTATTTTGCCTCTAAAGCAACGTCGCGAAAGACACAAGTTGATATTTTTATATAAAATAATAAACCACTTAACTCCTGATTATCTTTATGATAATCTAAACAAAAAACAAAGTAATTACTCATTACGAAATGATAAAAACCTACCATATTATTCTTGTAAAACTAATCTATTTTATAATTCTTTCTTTCCTTCAACTACACGACTATGGAACAATCTAGATCCTTCTATTCGCAATTCAGATACGTTATTCTCTTTTAAACAAAAACTCTCAAAAGATGATCACTTGATACCTTCATATTACAATATTGGAAAAAGAAAAGTTCAAATCATCCATTCAAGACTTCGTTTATCAAACAGTGATCTTAATGGACATGCATTTTTAAGACACATAACCGACTCTCCAACCTGCCGATGTGGACATAATTTCGAAGATCCTTATCATTTTCTGTTGATATGTCCCTTATATTCAGATGCACGAAATACAACTATAAAGACATTACCAACTGAATATGTCAACACAAAATTTCTATTGTATGGCTCAACGGATATTACACTTGAACAAAATAAATTAATATTTTCTGAGGTGCAAAACTTTTTAGAATTAAGTAATCGATTTTAAGTACTGTAATCGCCATTTACCATTACCTTCAGTAGATCATGTTTATATATTTATACAATCCCAGGCCTTAAACCAAAATTAGTTATTATGTATAACAAATAACCTTATTAGCTGAAAAATATTAATGTATGCTTTCATAATTTTATTAATTAATAACACAATATGAATATGAATATTTTAGACTATATACATATATTTAAGTAAACTAATTGTAATTATATTGTTTTGTTGAAGGGAGAGGGGTGATATAGGCCTAGCCTGTTCCCTAATCCTATTCTTATTGAATAAAATATAGTTTAAAAAAAAAAAAAAAAATTTAACCAATCTTAAATAAGATATTTTTGAAAGAACTAACGGTTTATCTCTATAATTTTTAAACACAACACAAAACAAGACAATACGTTCGCTCTAAATCCGAGCACAACCCTCCTGGGGTTAAACCACTTAACATAAACTTCTCCCGTTACATATCGGGGCATTTCCCATTAAAACTTTGGGGTATTACAAATAAAACTCTCTACCGTAAATATCGGGTCTTCCCATTAATATTTGGGGCACTACATCACAAATAATAATCCCGTAAACCTCGGGGCATAAATATATATACACAAACAACAACAAAAAAAACTTATAAGAGACAAAACCGTTAATACCGTGTGAATGTTTAAAGAGTTATATCTCTCAATAAGGATACGCTTAACTCTATTCCAGATAATTAAACAATCATAAAACATTTCACGTCGCAGTTATTAGCCTGATAATACTTAGCTACTACTAACTTTAAAAGCCAAAATATGTGTTCAAAACAAACAATTATAATTCATAATCTTTTAAAAACAACATGACGCATTTTAAAACAAATAATATATATACAATTTTGTTGTAGCCATTTACCTGTTCCACTACTAGCTTGAAAGGCAATATATTAAATTTAGTAACTACACCATGATATTTAATGACGCGTGATGATAAACTGCAGATTTCCAGTTAAATTATAATACATAGCACTAATGTCATTTTACCACCCTCGCCATGGTAGGATTTGAAAAGACTTACCCATTGGTATAGCTGTGACCTGTGAACTTCTAGTGGTTAGGACTTCAATCGTTGCTCTGGTCAGACGGCATCAATTAATATGTGCCAGTATTTCTTCTTTAATCAAGTTCTGGATGACAACACTGGTATATACATCTAATAATACTTTTATTCTGCTTCTTACAATAGGTACAAACATCGTGATGTAAACGACCGTAGAACTAACTATATGGAAGGAGTCATGACTTAATTAGCTTGGCTTAGCACGAGTGTGCTAACTCCAGGACCTAACTCCTAGCCCTGCCTAGCATGGCCTCCTGGACCTGACTGAAGATTCGTTTCTGTTCTGAGTTTATAAACGTATTCAAGACAAAGGGGCTCATTAGACACCTGTCTAATGTATCAAGCATCATATGAAGGTTTAACATTCAACATAGTTTATCAGACAAAGAAAGTTAGATAAGACATGCCAACAACAGTTATAGTTACGCAATGACATAAGGAATACTACCAAGATCTCCAGCCGGGTCTTGATAGCAACAGGTTTATGTTACAATCACTAACACGTATTTTAATATGGCAGGACGCTTCTCTGACATATGTCATTGTGTAATAACGTTAAGATAACATAGAGCCATTTCATCCTTTTTAACGGCGTTCGATGAAAATAATAATTATATCACTTATGAGACGAAGCCGACTTTACCTTAGAGACGAAAATATCATTTTATTGAACGATAGCAACTCTACGCCCATAAGAAGAATGTAAAAAAAATATACTAACTTACATATCTGCATTACTAACATCGTATTAAAGCGGTGCACATACTAGCAGAATAATTCGACTATTCAATCGGCGTCAAAATTTGCCTAGTACTATGCATACTGTCATTCAGTCAAATAATTCGTCCGAATCAAACATGTTTCATCTATTCGCCCAGCGTGTCCGCTTCGCCGAAGCATACGCCCGATTGGAGAATTCATTAGTCAATCACCACTCATCGTCCACCCACATCGAGAAGTCACGTGATTGTTTGAAAACGTGGTCGCCGCCATGTTTAATGATTTGACGTGAAAGTTATGAAATCGAGGTGAATCGGGCGAAGGATTTGCCTAGTATAAAATTCGGCGCCGATTAATTCGGCCGAATGATTTGGCCAATGTGTCAACCGCTTAACCGATGTCATAGAAATTATAAATTAGATCTTTATTTACACAACAAGCACAAAATCAACTCTGTAGACCTCGAGGCTAAATGATTGAGTGTACGAAGCGAGGCCGGTGTTGAGCGAAGCCTTAACAAATGACATCAAAACTATTTAAAGTGCAATAAACTAAACACAGATAATGACAAATTATACAATTCCTGGAGACCGTGTGGTGACTAATACAGACCGACAGGTCTGCTGTCTTAATAATAGGCCCTATCAACAAGCCAACAGTGATGCCGATATCCAAAATAAATAGATGACACATATTAATTAATTGCACATTTATTTATTTTTTTCAAAAGTATGGAGCAATCAAAATATACACTAAGTTTCACCACTCTCTATTAGTTAGAATCAAGATTATCTTGTCCCAAAGCATCGATGATTAGAACCGATTTGCATGAACTCTGTTTTTTCATCATTGAACTTTAAGAAGTTCTTTTTCATCCAGCACTTAATAGCATCAATGCACGATTCAAGTTTAGACACTCGCAGAGATTCATTTTTGGGTTTAATTGAAATGAGAGTTGAGTATCATCAGCATAGATATGATAATTCAGATTGAATGATTTCAAAATACGCCCTAGAGGAGTGGTATAAGCGGTAAAGAGCAACGGTCTGGGTATCGATCCCTGTGGCACGCCGAATTTAAGTTCTACAGATGCAGACTTAACATAATTGATGACAACAGATTGGTGACCGGATGTGAGATATGACCTGAACCAATTCAGCACACTACCCTCAAGTCCGAAAACGTCATGAAGCCGTTCTAACAGTAGAGACTGGTCGATTGTGTCGAAGACGGCACTTAAATCAAGAAGAACCAGTAACACAACATTGTTATTGTCAAGACTAGTAATGATATCATTATTCTCACGAGTTAATGCTGTTTCTGTACTATGTTTGCTTCTGTATGCTGATTGGAAGGGTTCGTTAAGATTGTGTAACTTAAGATGGGCTTTGAAACGTGCTGCCACAACCTTTTCAATAAGTTTGGAGATGAACGACAGGTCTGTAGTTTTTCAAGACATTGTGATCTAATGTACTCTTCTTGAGAAGTGGAAAGACCAATGCTTCTTTCAACACATCAGGAAAGTTTCCAGTAGATAGGGATGTATTCACAATGCTACAAAGAATAGGACAAAGTTCTGTAGAACAGCTTTTAACAAGATTGATTGGGAATACATCTAGCTCACAAGAAGAGGACGTAGAAATGATTGATTTGATTTCATCTACCGCAACTATTAGAAAGGTTGATAGTGGTGAACCGGTGAAGTTTACGTCAATATCGTTATCAGATACCGATAAAGAACAATTTTCAAGTGCCCTACGTATGGTAACAATTTTATTGTTGAAGAACTTGCTTAGGGTCACGATGCTCTGGTAGAACGGTACTGTCACTAGTTTTAATCATATTGTTCAAAATTTTATTAAGTTCTTTAGGGTTTTTATTATTTTCTTGTTTACGGTTTAAAACAAAAGGCTGTTTGGTCTGATTGATGAGAATGTTTGTATCATTACGAGCCTTTGCATATATTTGTCTGTCAATTTCAAGCTTACTCTTGCGCCAGACCTTTTCCGCCTTCCGGCGTGCCTGTTTGCTTTCGCGAACAGAGTCATTGTACCATTTACGATTTGGTCTGATGGTGAGTGTTTTTCTGACAATTGGTGCATGGCTATCAATAATGTTTTGAAGCTCTGTATTATAGATTTGAAGTTGATCCGAAATATCACAGAAAGTGCTAATCTTATTAAGGGCACCGTCATTTAAGATATCAGATTTCAAGTTTGTTAAGTTGATATCTCTCAGTTTACGATATGATACAGTCTTCTGCAGTGATTTAGGTTTTAGAAGTGTGAGGACAGCCATGATTGAAAAATGATCAGAAATGAGATGGTTGTCTACTGATAAGTTGAACACCAAAGAGTCAGATTTGCGGGTAATAACGGCATCAAGTATGTGACCTTTATTGTGAGTAGGTTTAGTGACATGTTGAACTAGGTCGAAAGATTCGAGAATATCATTAAACTGTGTAGTAGTTTTGGAATCAACATCTAGGTGTATTTGTCCTTAAAAGGTCAGCGGGTTCTTGACATGACCATTTCAACTTAGCGGTAATCATGGTAATCATATTGATGTTAGTGTCAGCAGCACCATAGTAAATTTAATAACTGGTGACGGACAGGTCAGCAGAGATTTCACCTTGTAACATTCCTCCCCTTGTTACAGTTTGTGAAACAAACAAACAAAATATAATCATACATTTCTTGAAATATGACACGATGACACGATTTCTTAAGGCCAAGGTACGGATAAATCGATTCTGGGCTTGAGTTGTCGCCCTTGATCGACCTGAGCGTGGTCTGTCCTGTACAGATTGTGTATCACGGTATCTGGACCATAGCCTGTTTATGACAGACTGAGAAACATTCATCGTCCGCGCCACAACCGCCTGTGTTGTGCCGATCTGTAGCATGCCAAGGGCACGTAACCTTTCATATTGGGTAAGCCGACGCATATCAAAATTTGTTTTCTGGTCACTAAAACAATTAAACTGATGTTTCCACCCTGGAATGCAATGCCACAATGACTGTAACATTCAAAGTCAGAGTCGAGCAAATCTTGGGTTGGACCCCCATGATGATCCCAAGCATCACCTGCATTCCATGCGGTAGCTATTGGTGCGTTTGGGCGTCACATGTAACTGGAAATGTTTCTTCTGTTAGGTTCTATAGTGACTTTTTTTGTAGTCATTTGAATATTTTAGTATTATGCCCCCAAAATCAAATATCCCCTACTTTTTTTGAATAGTATATATATATATATAGTATATATATATATATACTTTCAAAATCAAATATCCCCTACTTTTTTTGAATAGTATATATATATCGGCACAACACAGGCGGTTGTGGCGCGGACGATGAATGTTTCTCAATCTGTCATAAACAGGCTATGGTCCAGATACCGTGATACACAATCTGTACAGGACAGACCACGCTCAGGTCGACCAAGGGCGACAACTCAAGCCCAGGATCGATTTATCCGTACCTTGGCCTTAAGAAATCGTGTCATCACAGCAAATCAGATCAGCGCTCGTCTTCAAACAGACACTGGTGTGAGAGTGAGTGGCCAGACGATTCAGAATCGACTGCATAGGGGTCACCTTCGCGCCTGACGTCCTCGCGTGATCCCTTGTTTGAGAGATTATAAAATTCAGGCAAGACGTCGTTGGTGTAGGGATCGTCAACACTGGGATAATCGACGCTGGAGCAATGTGATGTTTTCAGATGAGTCAAGGTTCACTGTTGATTTTTTGGACAGACGTAGGAGGATCTGGCGTCGTCGAAACGAGCGCCTCCAAGACGTTAACGTCATCAGACATGATCGATTTGGGGGTGGTTCTGTTATGGTGTGGGGAGGCATCACTGTTGCTGGAAGAACGGCTTTACATGTTGTTGCATGGCGTGTTACAGGCCAGTACTACCGGGACAACATCTTGGCAGTCCATGTTGTGCCAATTTTGATTTTCAATGATTTTTTCACTTTAATAAATAATTTCACAACTGTTCATCCTGTTTTCTAACATTTCCCTTCATACCAGCCCAGATACAGAATTATTTTTTTTAACTTATATCTACATGTATGTTTGTAATTTAACCATTAATCATATCCGAAATAGTAATTCACAGTTACATGTACATGTACAGTTGTAAAAATACTGTAGTGGCTAATTGAAAGGGAACATGTATGTGGGTTTAGAATTTTTATCTTTTTGGAAAAAAATCATGTGGTTCAATGCGTTATAAAGTGCTACTGATCTCCATTATTTCAAAAGCATATCACTCAACTACTGTCAAACATATCCCCTGACTAGGATATGCTACAAATCGACTCTAGCATGTTCCATACAAGCGATAATTTCTGAGCAAAGATCCAACAACCAATCTTCAAAGGCCCCTGAGATCCAACAAATAAAGTAATTATTAGGCTTGTGTGCCCACACCTGGTCTTGTGCGTCATACAAAACCAGCAGTCACCATACACCTGATAGTCTATCAATTACAGACATTTGACAGAAAGGGAGATAACTCTTTTTTTTACCGTTAATGGATTTCCAGAATTCTTTATTTACCCATGACATTTGTGTTTTGGGCATTTTTTTCTACATCAAAATCTATCCAATAAACTGTTCATTGCCAAGGACGAAGGCATGAGGTGTTTTAGCAACTATTTAATTTTATGTCAACTTCAGAATTGTTAGTACAAAAATAGCATTTATTTGACAATTTTGACGAATTTCATCTGGCCCTAAATCAATAAATTGCAAACATTTTGCTTGGAACTCCCGGATTTTGTGTTCCTGGCGTCATAAGCTTTCCAAAAATGTATAGTTTTTCTTTTTTGGAAGACCGTGTAGCGGAGTTGTGTTTCTAAGCTAGCTAGAAATTTTGGCTGCAGACCTAGTAACGTTGAGCGAGCTTTCAGTGTGTGTTTATTTACAGACCATTCCCAAGATGCATTGCGCGTCGGAGTGTTTCTATACGGAGTAATGTTATTCTTACTCTGTGTGTTCTGCCTGTAATAGACGGTACATTAGAAAAACTAGAAGTATGCTAAAGACAAGGATGAACCTCCAACAGTTATTGTTTGATTTGATATTCAATTTATAGCCCCTCTTTGTGCTATAATGTGTTACCATGACGCTATGGGGTGATAGTCATTGTTGTATTATCTGTTGTTTACCATACATATATAAATTGACTATATCAAATCATAGGCCCTACCAGGAAGACTATGTAGATTAATGCCGTGTTATGTATTATATACTATGTTTATTTGTCTAAATGTTCGTCTCTATCCATGTTTGATTGTAAATTATTGTAATTGGGCTAGGCAAATCAATTAGACTGTCGTCTGTCAGTAGCTATCGTTTCAAAAAATTTCTATAAAATGGGTTTAGTTGTAAAGTCACACATTAGTAAAATGTGAATTTATATGGATAAAAAGCCGCCTTCCCGCTTCTAGAATGTGCCAGTTTTTATAAACGAGACGTCGCAAGTTTCTATTCGCGCCATGAAGTTTATCAACCATTATTTACACCTGATGCATATCATTAAAACAAACAACCAATCAAAAACACTCTAGAGCCAATTTGACCTCAAGTTCACAGGTCAAAAGGTGAGTCGAGTTAGCGTGTTTACTTTGTAAGTGCCTTATCCACCTCGTAGACAAAGATTGTGGAAAGCTGATTAAATTTACAGATACCAGTTGGAATAAGGTTGTTTTAAGTTTTAAAGAATGGTCAAATCTTGATGGAAACGAGCTAAAAGTGTGCCAACAATATAAAGATGTATTTGATGGTAAGTTTATCAACTAAATCAAACTAAAATTGAAAGTAGAGTCGCCATTTTATTTTTCAGCGAAACACAACATGATAGGCGGATTAAATTTTATAGACACCTGTACTCATCACAAATGATCGGGACTGTACAACGCAACGAGAGCTTACGTCCGTATATATTATTTCTTGTTTGTTGTCATTGCTGTGTGCAAGTTACGATAAATACCCGTAAAGTGGGGTGAAGTTAGCCACACGGGGTGAAGTTGGCCAATTTCAGGAAAATCCTTTATTAGAGGTTTAATCCAAGTCTATGTTTTAGACTGTCAAACGACCTTCCCTGTAGTTAAGGTCAACAATAGATGTTACAGACAGTTAAGCTCCAAAAAATTTTCATAATAACAAGGTGGGTTGAATTTAGTTTTTCCAAACTTAACAATTTCTCACATTTACACTTGATTACTTACAATTCTGTGCAACGACTAACTTGATGTTATGTGAAGAATTTCATACCAAGTAATTTGATTGATAATTGTAGTCTAAGAGTATGTCATACATGAATTGTCTCCCTTTAATTGCCTGTGCTTATAAAATCTAAATGGTCATAGCAGGGTGAAGTTGGCCACCTCATGGGTTCAACTTGGCCGGTGGCCAACTTCACCCCAACCTCAAAACATATGAATAGTATTAATTTTCTACAATTTATGTTAATTTCAGGATGCCACGAACATACACGCCAAAACCTGGTGGTAAACGACTTAAGCAGTATAGCCAGGATGATCTTGAAAAGGCAATAGAAGACATTAAAAATGGTGGAAGTCAAAGACAAGTGTCAAAGAGATATAATATATACCTCGTGGAACTCTTCAAAATCGGATAGTTGGACGCTTCCCAGGAAAAATGGGGGGACAAACGGTCCTTTCTGAAGAGGAGGAACATACATTTGTGGAGTACTTAAAAATTCTGAGTAGTTGGGGGTATCCACTTGACTTCCTTGATTTTCGAATGATTGTAAAATCATATTTAGATGGCCTTAGAAGAGTAGGAAAGTTTGCTAATAACTTGCCATCAAATGATTGGGTACGCCTCTTCCTCAAAAGACACAAGGAAGTTTTGTCCATAAGACATTGCCAAAATATTAAATTGAAAAGAGCACAAGTGTCCAAAGAAACCATAATCAAATATTTTGACAACTTAAACGAAGCGGTAAAAGATGTGCCAAGTTCCAATATTTTAAATTACGATGAGACAAATTTAAGTGACGATCCTGGAAGAAAGAAATGTATTTTCAGAAGAGGGGTGAAATACCCCGAACGAGTATTAAACTCCACAAAAGCATCAACTTCTTTAATGTTTTCTGTGACGGCAGACGGAACCCTACTGCCTTTGTATGTGGTATATAAAGCCAAACACATGATGAACACCTGGATGGAGGGTGGCCCGCATATGTGCAGATACAATAGGTCCCTTTCAGGCTGGTTTGACAATACTTGTTTTAGGGATTGGTTCTATTCAGTTATTTTACCATGGGCCAAAAAACTAAATGGAAAGAAGGTTGTTATAGGTGATAACCTGTCGTCACATTTCTGTACTGAAGTGTTGAATAAATGTGCAGAACACATGATTTCATTTATATGTCTACCTCCTAACAGCACACATTTGTGTCAACCTCTAGATGTTGCCGTGTTTTCATCCCTAAAGATGCTATGGAGGAATATATTGGGTAAATGGAAAACTGGTCCAGGACACAACTTTGCCGCTTTGCCAAAAGATATGTTTCCAAAGCTCTTGCATCAACTTATTGAAGAAAACACAAATCTGAGTATAAATATTATTAATGGTTTTAGAAAAACTGGTATTTTCCCAATAGACAGAAATCAGGTGTTGTCAAGACTCCCAGATGATAGCGTTGGTAAGTCTTGTGATGTATTCTCCCAAGTTTTTTTGAAATCTTTGGAGAACCTTAGATACCAAACTGCCCAAGGAACAACAGTAAGAAGGAAGAGGGTAAATGTTGACCCTGGTAAAAGTATATCTGCTGAGGACATCCAACCTGAACAATCCAAAAAGTCAAAACCGTCATCTTCAAAACCTGTGGAGACAAATGTATCGAGTTCATCTGAATCCGAGTCTGACTCCGACGATATACCCGATTCCGAATCAGATATAGAATCAATCAACACAGAAGCACAAAGTCAGGATGATGTGGATGGGGAAATTGAGCCTGGAAAGTGGGTATTGGTTAAGTACACTGTAAGAAATCGCAGTATTCATTATATTGGTCAAATTTTGGAGTCTGTGTGTCCAGAATCTGAATCTGAATCTAATACTGATGAAAACTCAAACTCTTCTGATGGTAAATTTTGGGAAATTACTTTACTTCGAAGATCAAAAAAAATCACAAATGCGTTTGTGTATCCAAACATTGTTGATTTTGACTGTGTCAAAAGTGATTCTATTATAAGAGTTTTACCTGCACCAAGTATCTCTAAAAGAAATCACCATATATTCCCTATTAAGTTTGATGGTTTAAATGTTGAATAGATCTAGTCATGTAAACTGTATATTTGTATCGATTTTTAAATATGTTCTGTTATTACTGTAACAATTTGAATTATTTAATTTTATTGTTTTAGTTATTTCTTTTAATATTATTATTATTATTATTAATAATGAAATTTAATAATAAAACTGTTAAACCAATTCCACTCATCGTTTTAAACTTGGATTCCCCAAATATTATGTCTTTGCTGAGTTTTGCCTTTCGAGTGGCATTTCTTGTTCTTTTCTTAGAGAAATATTAGAAATTGTAAATATCAAACTTGTAACACTGTTAAACTGGAATTTAGTTCTCAATGTACTTGAAATATTAAAAGTGGCCAACTCCACCCCTTTGGGGCAGGGTGAAGTTGGCCATTGTTAATTCATTATTGCCCCCAACATGACAACCGAATATCCTCCAATTACTTATATAACGTGAAGCTAACTTCTAATAAACTATGAAGCTAAGTACTTCAATACTGATGTAAATACAGAATAACAAGTGGATCAAAATGTTCTGAAAATGGCCAACTTCACCCCACTTTACGGTAATAATAATGTTTGTTGACGTTCACATTGTAGGCCTATAGTCTCGTTATACATGTATAGTTGTTAGTTCATATAGGTTTGTTTTAAAATCGATAGCATTCACGCTAGCCTTTGGTTTTATTTTATTAACCGCAGATTGTCTAAGTGTCTTTTCACAAATCAAGTGCAAACAGGTGGCAGTGTCTTATTGTTTTTCATAAAAGAAAAGTAATTTTTATTATGGATATTTGTTGCCACCTAAATTCTTCTCTCAGGTTCTAATTTGCTTATTTTGTTTATGTGTGCAATAAAATTAGGACTCAGTATGTTCGTATTTATAGGGAATAAAGATGATGCACTATGTGACTATGGGTTTATGGCTATCATTCCAAGTGTTATTCGAGATTCACAGACAGAACAAAGATTAAACGAGCTACTAAAAGAGTTGCATTAGGCTACAGTCTGGTGAGAAGCAAAGGAGTGATGAGAGTCAATCCACCTCTAGACAAGGTTCTGTCCACCTGCGAGGACATGTCTTTCCTCCTGTGCATTATCTGCAAAAAAGTGCCTTTGTTCTACAGGTGTCAGAATAAGACTGTCTCTATCTGATAAGCTGGTTTTAGCAGAAATTAAAGATGGGGGTAAGTTTTTATTGTTTGTTCAACTGTTGTGATTTAATATTGTCCCCCCCACCCTCCTTTCCTGGCTATGCCCAGTGTTACCTAGTGGAATAGGCCCATCGACCCTCCTCAGCGTGTCGTAAAAGGCGTTTATTGGGGAGAGTGGTCGGGTGGCCGATAGGTGTTATCTATCAGTCTGTCATCAATAGTCGAGGGTACGAGTCTCATTCTCTGCGATCTCAGTGAAAACATGTGGGAGTAGCCTATCCGAACACGCAGGGTTATGTACATGTATTTACCAGGTCTGCCAAAAGTTGTCTAGTTCATTGTTAAAAGTAGGTTGCTCCATACAAAGCCTATTATACACATAAAAACTGTTGCATAAAGAATTTTATGGGGTTTTTTATTTATGCATATGTAACCAGAAAACGAATATGCATTCTACTTCTAGTTGGTTTATGATATCCATGATATTTACAATTTTCCATATCTTTTTAGGGCGACTTAGAGAAGCAGCAATTAAGAAAGAAGATGAAACCATTCTCAGGCACATCAGAGATAAAGACTGTGTTGCTGTTGAAGTTAGGTACCATCTACAATGCTACAAGGATTATGTTCGATTCCCAACAAGAAAACCCACAGTTCAGTCGTCAGGGTGAATTTATTTCATACTTGTAGTAGTTGTTGTGTCCTTGTGGCTTGTTGTTATATCTATTTTATATCATAGGCCTACATAGGCAACTAGTGGGTGGGAAGGGATTTATATAGCCAAGTGGTTACAAAAAGGTCTGTCATCAATGGACTTGATTTCGAATCCCATTATCAGCGACCTCAATGACAAGGTGTGGGAGTAGCCGATTTATTCTATACTCTATAGTATAAGTAGTGCTGGTATATTTGATGGCAAGTGAATTGGCACAAAATGACTAGATTGTGGTGTCCAAATGCACTAAAACATCCGTTCTAAGAATGTGTCAACATTTTTTATTAGCACTTTTACTAGTTTTGAAATGTTTTAAATTACACTACACAGACATGATTTATATCTATTTTAACCTTTAAAAAAAATATATCACTAGATAAAGATGAATAAATATGTACATACTTTTCCATTTTTTGATTTTAGTATTTTGTTTAACTGTTTGTTTTACCTGTATTTTACATACTAACTACATGTATAATATTCAACTACTTTATGTCCAGATTTAATTGAATTATTATTTTAACAAAACAAAGGGTTTTCTGTATTTTAAACTAGTTTTGAAATGTTGTTTTTAATTATAATACACAGGCATGATTCATATCTTTAAAAGATAACCAAACAATATATCAAAAGATAAATAAATGTGTAAATACTTTTCCATTTGTTGATTTTAGTACTTTGTTTAACTGTTTTTATATTTTTTTATATTTTATATTTTAACTATTTAAGCATTAATTATTGCACAACTGTTACAGCAACATTTAAAAAAATTATTGATATAACAGTTATTAAAAATGAAAAAAATGTTTTCTGTATTTTAAAAAAATATTGATATTGAAATGTTGTTGTAAATTGCAATACAAAGGCCTAATTTATATCTATTTAAACCTTTAATACTAGTCATTACATAAAAGATTAATGTTTTAAATTTGTTTTCATTCTTTGTTTGGTGATAGGGTGGGTTGCCAAGGAGAAATTTAGTCTTTGTTCAATATTTATAGGTCATTTATGATACGAGTTATCTCCCCTTTTACCTTTTTACCTGGGACCCCTCTTTGAAATATCACGTTTATGTATTGTTTTTTGGTTGAAATCAAATATGTCTATGCAATTATCAAATTTATGTATGATTTCTGATAATAAATTAAATTCAATATCAATACAATGACGCTGTATTTTCATAAATAGACAAAAACATGCTACGATGTGCAACATTACTGCTTTGTGGGCGCTTATAATTGGTCCTGTGCATATACAAATTGAGATATTTCCATAATTTTTTTTTTCAAATGTTGCTGTGCATTTGGGCAGTACACACGAAAAAAATTATTCACCTGCAGTAATTTTATCATCCAAAATCACGACGTCAAAGTCATGTTAGACAAGCATGATAAAGTGACCGAGACCCTGGGTAAATGGGTAATATTTTAAAAACTGGCAATATCTGAAGGTGGGAATATGGATTTTCCATCACTAGAAACCTTGTATTATAAGAAAATGGCAACATTTTTTAGACCCAGGGGGGGTGCAACAAAAATCGATTTTTAAGCACATTTTCCCTATACAGACGACAGTCTAAATAAATGACTGAAAATTCTCATCTTTTCAAAGACTTCAATTTTTTCTCCCAGGTTTACCTAAAATTTACCTAAGTTCGTAAATTTGTGCGTACTCTTACCTAAGTTCGTAAATTTGTGCGTACTCCTTTCAATGAAGTCGGTCAGATCGGTTAGAAGACGGGAACGTATTTTTTTAACAGCGTGTTGTGTCGTTCATATACTGGTTCTAGCGAGGTGAGCATGGTCTTATTTTCTCACTAAGCTGTTCAGTTACATTGGTCAGGCGTTCACACGACCGTTTAGCAGTAAAAAGTCGCCTAGTAAAATTGACTGAGAAGCCAAACTTTTTCGACAAGGAGTCAATAGCACGGCAATTAACGTTCTGCTCCTAAACTGGGCAAATGAAGACAGGCATACGCCATACATTGTGCTATGACGGGAATTTTACACAGGCAGCGGCCCTACAGCCTACTCTTATATCGAATTCCAACTGCCATGGGTTTTTCGTCCCATCTGAACATATAGACAACTGTCCTTGTCAGGCCCTATGAGGAGGAAAAACAAAGTCGAAACTGGATGAATTTTCTCGGCCAAATGCAGGCATCGAACACACGACCTCCAAACCAACGAGGCAGCGTCTTACCCACTTAGCCACCGTGACCCCCATTCGGCGGGTTGTGAGCAAGGCTTTTTAGGTATATTCGTCATATTTGGTTTTGGAAATTGGAGGTTCCCCCGGTAAACAATAACGAAAAGAAATTAAAAAATAGAATACCTTGTGTAGCTTTGTAGTTTCTTGAACACATACCTCTATCCAAAAATACGTAAATTCTTAGATGATAGTTATTAACATGCCTGAAACGTTCGGGTATACCCAAGTCTGCAATATGCGACACTAAAAGAAAACATCTACCAATAAACACAAAATCGGGTTTACCCAAACGTAAAATATTAAAGGGATCTTCCGCAAAACAAAAATGCGTAAAAGTCAAACGTATAGTACGATCGTAGTTGTTTTCTTCCAAACTTGGTAGTACGATCGTATTTGTTTTCTTCCAAACTTGGTGATTTGATTATATATTTGGATTAAAACATATTCAAACTAATTAATTTGTCATTATTTTGCTCAAATCCTTCTCAAAACATTGTAATTATTGAGGTCATGTTTATGTCACGTGACTTAGGTGTCACTGTAGATAGCGGCACGTGCGAAGCCAGAGGAGAATTCATTGCATAATATACAAGTGGATATGATGTCTTTAATAGCTGACTATTAAATCCTTCCCAAAACACTGTAATTATCGGGGAATGAAAAAATCAATCAAATGAGGTCATGTGTGTGTCACATGACTTAGATGTCTCTGTACACAGCGGCACGTGCGAAGCCAGATGAGAATTCATTGAATATACAAGACGATATGATGTCTTTAATCGCTGACTATTTATTATAAATATCGAAACTCAATAGATTGTCGGATTATCCACTGCTAAAGTCCTTTTTCATAGTTTTGTACCATTAAATTTATCATCACATTTATCAAGCGCTCACTAACGCTGGTGGAGTAGACAATCTTCACGTATTACCTTTGACCTTACTAGAGCAGACATCACTAATCGTAGGGTTGACGGATAACGGAAACCCTTACACTTTTGTCATGTATGCACTCCATGGGTGTTTTTCAGGGAATCCAGTATTTTTCTAGTAAGATTGAATGCTTCTACTTTCCATATATACAAAAATAGTCATGCATTTATTTAAAATAACCACCCGATAAATACTTTTCTGGGAAAGTATCTTTAAGTATTTTGCTTCCTGGACCACACTTGTTATTAACTTATTCTAAAAAAGACGGGGGGGGGGGGGGGGTTGGATGGCCGAATGGTTAGTACATGCGCGCTGTATCATAAAGCCTGTCATTGAGTCAGCTGTCGTGGTTTCAAATCCTCAGTTGTACGTGACAAGGAGTAGTGTCGCCTGTCCAACCTCGTGGGGTTTCTCTCTTTCTCTCACTCTCCCTCTCACTAAAAACACCATATTTATACAATATATACTTACAATATGAACATTTGAATATAGACAGAAGACAAAGTAAATGAGGATAATGTCAAAGATCAAGGCAAGTACACATACACAGTTCAGTCCTCGAAGCAACCCACAGCGGTTGTCGTATTTTCATAGGCGTACAGGATCGATAAATGTTACGAGGGCAAAGGATGAAATACTCGAAATCAAATGCCCTCACAATGTGATTCCCAAGCCAGTTTGAAACTTGTAACCAAATCCACCAATATTTTAACTCATATCACAATAATTTATTACGATATTTCCTTTTAAATTTAAAATCCTAAAGTTTTTTCGTCACCCCCCCCCCCCCACACCGAACATACGATTTCCACTCGACACAACCCACAACCTATGTCATTTCGAGACTAATATATGGTTAAATTTTAGTTTAATAATTAACTTGCACTTTGGGGTCTTTAGCAGTGAGAGGAAACCAGAAGAACAGGAAAAAACCCAACCAGTTTGGACAGGCGACCGTACTCCTTGTCGCATAAAAACAGGGAATCGAGACCACGCCAGCTGACTAAATGACAGACCTTATGATACAACGCGCACGCGCTAGCTTTCCAAGCAAGTTTTGAATCTGTAACCAAGGGACACAACTCGTGTATTGCACGAAATCTCTTGCTTGGAAATTTCATTTTTAAGGACCTTTCCCTTTTGTAGGATAAAACGTCTGTTGATAATATATCCATCCTTTCCTCGTCTTCATTCACTTCTAATTATAAAAATCCGATGATTCCAGATTTTGTAGATTTCTTTCCGAACATAAGTCACTGTGACCAGTTGAAGGTTCATCTTAATGTTATTCCCTCGGATCTTGCACCTAAAAGACAGAAAAAAAGAAGTTAAGACGCTGACCAATATCTAATTTGGTTGGAAGGGCAAAAATGGGGCAAAGTCCAAGGTTAAGGGCGCAAAGACACGAGCTTCAATTATGGGTATTGGGTCTCCCTCAGAAATTTTTGAAAAAAGGCTGCCGGAAGTGCAAACTGGCAGTATTTCAGGCGCTGATCGTTGAGATGAAGTGTCCAACGAAGCCCACTCACGGGCGCTAAAGTATGGAATCCTTACGGGAATACTGTATTGCTGGAAATACTGTCTGACAGTATTCATTCAGGTAGCGATCGTCGAGATAAATCGAGATACAAACGGGGCAAGCTTTTATGACATCGATAACCAGCCCATTAGGACCGGGAGGGAGGGACCTTATAGTGAAGAAGGATATCAGTCTAAAATGGTTCAATTATATAGGTTCCCTATTTTCGTTTACGGTAACATTTTATTCCTAGATTTTGAATATTGGCTAACTATAACCTCCAGGGGAACCTTCCTGACCAACACCAGGATCAGTGTACATAACCATATTATTGAGAGAGAAAAATGGCAGACAACCCGACATCACGACAAGATACCAATCAGCCACCATAGTAAAGCGTTATTTTCATATTACATGTGTATGACAGACAGTAACGGATGGCTTTATCAGGCACCGTTATTAAAGTAGCTAATTGTTTACATCACGTGGTTTGTTTGACATCCGGCAAGTTAAATAGAAATTTCTGCTTGAATGTTTTTGTGTGTGTCTTTCTAATCAACGGACTTATATGGCAAAGTTATGCACCAACGTATCGGAATATAAGATATCTCGCCTGAGTCTATAGTAATGCCGTGTACAGGTTCAATCCCAGTCAGAGGAAATGGAAGAAACGAGGGAAAGTCTTTCAAGTCAACATCATGTGCCATAACATAATTTCCGTTTATTTTACGGGGAGAGAGAGAGAAATGGGGTTTAACGTCCACTCGACACAAATTAGGTCATTTTGGGACAAATAAATGGTTTTCATTTTATTTCAATAATTCGCTTGCGCGTAGGGGTCTTTAGCAGTGGGAGGGAACCGGAATGCCCGGAGGAAACCCACGCGGTTGAGAAGGCCCCCCTATCGCCATGCCACATACGCTCACACCAGGGCTCGAGCCAGAGGTGACGGGCCAGCTAGAGTTCGAAGCGCGGCAATCTAGACCACTAGGCCATCCCAACCCCCCGTTATTTTACGGACAATATGGGTTAAACACATACCAAATAAAATTTTAACCCAGAAATCATTGCTACGATAGTGAGTAATAAAGGTTTCAACAATCGGAAGTGACGAACGCAAAAGGAAACACGAGTTATCCCTCTATATAACTGACTGAAAGGACGAGTGATAAAAGA
Source organism: Patella ulyssiponensis (assembly GCA_963678685.1). Lineage (NCBI taxonomy): Eukaryota > Metazoa > Mollusca > Gastropoda > Patellidae > Patella > Patella ulyssiponensis. The sequence goes on along the minus strand of OY783230.1, from coordinate 62,015,655 downwards.
TACACGGCCGAATTTCTACTCACCAAAAAAAAAAATGTCAGCAAGTACAAAAACATCAAAGCAGATAAAACAGATATCACTTGCAAGCTGTCAAACCACATGATCTAAAGAATTATTCATCTGGCGTGCATTAGGTCACGGCGCACTGTTCTGTGTGAGTGGGTTTACGAGACGGCTTTGTGTACTAAACGTTACTACCCCCCTAGCAACCAATTCGTGTTTATAATATCGTAATACAAGGTAATATCAAATCGCGAGGGCGATACAAGAATATTCCACCTGACCAAAGGTTATGCACCCAATGTTTTCTTTCTACCGTAGATGATGTATTCCATTTTCTCTAGTGTCCCAGATACGAAAACCCTACTTTAATACAACCTTGTCAATTAACAGATTTTCTTGCTAAAGCAGTAGCAATATATACATATCATGCTTTTAAGGAAGGGGAGCACCTGCCTAGTCTATTCGATCATTATGCACGTATGTACAAGGTTATATTTCATATTTTCATTTCATCGTTATACTTTCATTGCTATTATTTTCATTGTATCATCCCAGTGATACCGCACATGTATATATCTCATTATATTTTCATTTTACTATATCATGTTACTCCAATATATTTCATGTAAAATATGTTTTTGTATGTATGTATATTAAACATACATTATGCAAGAGCTATATCTGATTATTGCAAGTCTTTATTTAGGCGTCAGATGTCATAGAACTGATAAATTAGATCTTTATTTAAACAACAAGCATAAAATTATCTCTGTAGACCCACGGATGACTGGGATTGAGCTTGGATTTGAACAAGAATTCATTGGTCAATTTAATTGTAAATGGCGTCGTGAGAGGACGTCACACTTCTAGGTCGAGGCTATTAATGATAGAGTGTATGAAGCGAGGCCGCTGTTGAGCGAGGTAATTAGGTCAACACGCTGTCGCTCTTTTGTTACTTGCGTTTACAGTAAAATTATGGAAATTGATAAACATCGCAGCTAACATCAACCAGCTGAATTGCAGCCCCATCGGATCACTTTTTTCTGTTCGCCTGCTTCGGGAGTTACGTAGGTCTACCTAAAGTACAAGAATACACGCAGGCAACGGAAGAAGTCGGCTATAGTACAATTATTCACAATACTGCCTCATTGATTTGGTCCATTCCTTTCAAACTTTAAAATTCTGTTGCCGACTTTCTCTTCTTATCTATATATTAAAAGTCTTAATTCTAATTTGTAGTAGAAAATAAATGTAATACGAGTTGAATTGCAGCCCCGTCTCAAACCAAATAGGCTAAATGTGGGCCTACCAGTCATTGAAAACATTACTTGATAATCGAGATTATGTTGGTGGAGTTAACGCCTGCCAATCAAACCATTTCTAGTCAAAAATAACAGTGGTGATAACTATGTTCAGAATAAAGTAATTTGACTGAAATTTTCAACGTATTCTTATCATCTATTTCTGAACTGTTATAGCAAAAATAGCTAACTCCTTATAAAAATCTCCCATAATGTATCTTTAATGTATGTGTATATTTTTTATTCTGTTCTTAATGGACGTAATATGCAAATTAAAAGTTGAAGTTGAAGTTTAATATCGTAATAGATTCTATTATAAAATAACACAAAGGCTCGTCTGCATATAATGGAGCAAAGGGTAATCATCAGAGTGTTGCATGCATTAGTGGTTTGGTGTAGTCCCCAGAGTCTTCGTCGCGGGCTCATTCCGAAAGCAATTTTACGTTGAACCCTTAGGAATTGCTTTGGCGGAAACAATGCGAGTACACTGTGGCTGAGGGTGGGGGGGGGCACGACCCGTGCCTGGATTTGATCAGAATTTTGGCCAAACCACGACGCGTGAACCAAATACATAAGTAAGTAAAGTAAACTCATGACAAATCTGTATGCTTACTACTGAGGTCAGCGAGCACGTTGGACCATTAACACCACTTCCGTTTTAATTAAAAACTATTTTTCGCTTACAAAAACTTTTCTGCTTATTCTGCTTAATATGTTACAGAGGGGATCAATATATAAAATTAAGATTTATGGAAACTATCAATATGAAAAATGAAACTAATGAGAGTATGACGTTTAAATTCTCATTTGTTTTTCTCTATTCTTTATTCCCTTAGGTCAAGAGCCCATCGGGTAAAACACACATACAACTATACATACAAAACATACAAAATTAAAAAAAAAAGAAAAAAAAAGGGAAATACATCTATATACAGAATGGACAAGGAGAGTATGTTTATGAAATGTACAAAAAGGTTTATAGAGGTGATTATATTTTAATGATAAGTTCAGATCTTCTCTTATTGGCTTGAAATAGAAACCTACCTAGATTCTCTAATTCTGTGGTGTTCTTAGTGCCAAGAAGTTGTATTAGTTTATAAACACTTGGGTATTTACTATGATATTGTTTTATAAATTTATTTCGTAGGTCTTTGTATCTGGGACAAATAAGGATAAAATGATACTCGTCCTCGACATCTAGTTTATAGCACAAAATACATAATCTATCTTTCCTAGCTGTCTTAACATACCTGCCTTTCTCGATATTTAAATTGTGGCAGGAAAGTCTTATTCGTGTTATTTCACGTATATATTTCGTATTTATCGATTTAGTTAGGTACATAGGCGTAGGAGCCGGGGGGGGGGGACCAGGGGGTGCATTTGCTCCCCCCCCCCCCAAAAAAAAAAATTATTTTCGGGCAATGAAAAATTCGACGACATTTTTTTCTATTAACCTTTAGAGAAAAAATATAACTAACTTATTTCTATGAGATCCACACTGCCCGAAAAGTATTTTCTCGTCTTTTTCTTGTCCACTGCATGCCCGAAAATATACCCGAAGCTCTCTTATGATAGGTATGCCCGAAAAAACGGTATTGCCCGAAAAACGGGTATCGGGCCGGAAAACGGCAGAGGAAACGAGCCAAATGGAAAACTGCTAGGAAACAGCCAGTTGCCAGGGTGGATTCGCCCGTTTTCGGACGTCATTTTTGCTGGACGTCATGTCCGTGCCTCTTACTTTTTCTAAAAAGACTATTGGACTACTTGAGAAACTGTACGAAATTGTGAACATTCTGCTGGACGCCGTATGGACGTGCCTCTCATATTTCTAAAATGTTTTACTTTTGTTCCACTGATTTGTACGATCAATCTGGTGAGACGATTATCTCTGAATATCAAAATATTGTTTAATTTGTTAGAATTATATTGATTTATATAATATTATATTGATTATATATAATCAATATAATATAGTATATATTGATCATATTGATTTCGATATATATACTATATTAATTATATTATATTGATTTCGGGCAATTTTTTCCTATGCCCCCCTGAATAACTTTGAGCTCCTACGCCTATGGTTAGGTAAAACTGGATTGTAAACGTATCTACAATATATTTGTATATATGACATTTTGACGATTCATTGATCTTTTCATGGCATTCTTGTTTAAAAATATCAAATAGACGAAGTTTTATTACAGACAATGTGCGTTTAGAATTTCCAAGACCATTTTTATCCCAAATACTTCCTAATCCAAGCCTAAATAATTCTTTTTAAACATTATCTATCCAGTTATCATTGTTTATGCACATATCGTTGTAACATCGTCTAAGAATTATATTGTCTGCGTTAATTACCTTTAACCAGTACACGTATTTGAATATTCGAATTTTTCTTCTTATTGAAAGTGGATATCGACCCAACATAACAGTGGAAGTATTATTACGTGTTTGAAGAAGTCTTTTACAAAAATTCAGATGCACCTTTTCGACATCCTCAGCTTTATGAAAGCCCCAGACTTCGGATCCGTTTCATAAAATACTACTCACGTAGGTGTCGAAAACTGACAATTTTGTTACGGTGTTAAAATAATTATACTTACATACTTTTAAGAAGGAAAATAGTGGGGGTTAATGGGGGTTAAAAATTAATTAACAAAGACATAAATGTAGCCTAATAAGCAAAACAAACACAATTGGGAAGCACTATAATAAGAGGTTTTATCGTGACTATTTTATCGTGAATCATTCTGGAAATACCATTACTAAATTTAGAAGTGGGGGTTCACAAACCTACTATAGAGACAGACATAACATTGATTGAAACGAAAGAACGTGTACATTGTACTACTTGTGATATAATTCGTGCATTATTGAGTTTTGGGAGAACAAAACAATTCCTATGCCATTTACCACAGAGTAGGCAAAATGATTAGTGAGCATCACATGAAATATGGCGTTCTGTACCACAATTCAAACTGACATCAAATGCCAATATGTCTCTGTTGTGAAGCCCGTACAAGAGCAGGAATATCATTAACATGGCTGTGCTAAATTTTTAAAATCATTTAGAAAGCATATAAACATAACTTACGATCTCAATTAATGTGTATGTCCTAATAATATGGAAGAGTAAAATTCTTCACCTCCAGCACTACCCCTTTCCAACAGGTATTGACTATTTAACTACCACCACGCCGGTTTTCAGGTATCAGGTAGCTGCTATACATCCTGACTTTTCGTGACTGTTTGGTATTCTGAATAGATTTGGTATACCCAATATATCGGAATTCCCAGTAAATTACTATAAACAACTGGTATAGAAATCTTTTTGGCATACTTCCCAATATTATAGTATTAATAACAAATGCAATAAACAGGCTTTGACACCCAATATTAAATAAATTTCATATAATTAAATGCTAATCAATTTAGACTACGAATGTGACATGCGTGAACGGTGAAACGCGTGCCGTCGTTTGTACACTTAACGTAGCTTGGGTACACGCCATACAATGTGCTATGAGTGAAATTTGTCCGGAAAGCGACGCTACGGCCAAGTCATATCGAATTCCAACTGCCATGGGATCTTTTCTACAAAGGGACTTCAGCTTTTTATCTCTTCCCAGGTCCTACGTTCTGCATCACTGACAAGGGTAAAACCACTAACAAATATCCAGATGAACTTTTCTGCCCAGAGAGCCACTATGGCTCCCCAAATGGTAAAGGACATTGATTTGTACAACGATTCCGCATAATGACCATGCCTTAAAAGTTCACTACATTAAGGAATTGTGCGTTTGGGCTTCCCTGGAATTGTAAGGGAACGCTGTTCAAATGACACAACCCCTTAACTCTAAATAAAATTGATATGCCGCACACCAGCTCAAAAGTAAAATGCACCGAGCTGTTGACAGACATGACTTTATAATGTAATTGATTTTCCTATGTAGGATTATTTTAAAACTGACGATTTATTTGGCTCGCAGCCAATTTTTTAAAGGATACATTCACTTGACTATTTTCAAAGCTGATGATTTATTTGGCTCGTAGCCAATTTTTTAAAGGGCACATTCACTGAGAGAGAAAGAGAGAGAGAAATGGGGTTTAACTTCCACTCGACACAAACTAGGTCATTTCGGGACTAACACATGGTTTAATTTTATTTCAATAATTCGCTTGCGCGTTGGGGTCTCTTAGCAGTGGGAGGAAACCGGAGTACCCACAGAAAACCCGCGAGGTTGGAGAGGCGACGCTACTCCTTGCCACGTACAACCGGGTATTCGAAACCACGTTAGTTGACTCATTGGCAGGCCCCATGATATAGCGCGCGCACGCTAACCATTCGACCACTCAACCCCCAATATAAAATGAAATGCGATTTAACATCATTTTTTTCTAGACCAACCAGAATAATCAAGACATGCATATAGACCGGGAGCCCAGAGGGTCGAACCTAGACGAACGAGGTACCAATATCTGACCATATAGGCATCTACATACTAACCTGGGATGCACAGAAGTGGGCGTCTGCCGGGGCCCAGTCCATGGGTGTGACCCTGGTGACCCCTATAATGACCCCCAAAATGGGTTAAACTCATACATTCGAGGTACCGGTCAAAACCAATTTTAAACGAAAGAATACATCCTACTGAGTACGAAATGGCCCATAACAGATGATTTTGGCCCTGGGATGGCCCAAACTGACACCCCAAATATGGATCCCAGAGGGCTTGAAAAAAAAATTATATTCATACATTCGAGGTACCAGTTGAAACCAATTACAAATGGAAGAGTATATCCCACTGAGTACGAAATTACCCGTAACAGACGATTAGACCCCTGGGGTGGCCCAGACTGACACCCCAAAGCCGAAGGGGGTGGGGTGGGGCAAAAATAGGGTTTGCTCATACATTCGAGCTACCGGTCAAAACCAATTTAAAATGAAAGAGTACATCTCACTGAGTACACAATTGCTCATAACAGAAGATTTCAGCCCTGGGACTTCCCAAAGTGGCACCCCATCCCATTCATACATTCGAGTCACCAGTTGAAACTAATTTCAAATGGAAGAGTATATCCCACTGAGTACAAAATTACCCATAACAGACGATTGGACCCTTGGGATGGCCCAGACCAACACACCAAAGCCGAAAAGGGGTGGTTGGGGAGGGGGGGGGGCAAAATAGAGTATACTCATAGAATCTGTGGTACCGCTCAAAACCAATTCTCTCTGAGTACGAAATTGCTCACAACAGAAGATTTCAGCCCTGGGACTGCCCACACTGGCACCCAAAACATGACCCCCTGAGTTTAAAAAAGGGTTATACTCATACATTCACGGTACCAGTTCAAACTAATTGTAAATGAAAGAATATATCCCGCTGAGTACGGAATTGTCCATAACAGAAGATTACATGTGACTGAGTACGGAATTGTCCATAACAGACGCTTGTGACCCTGAAACGGCCCAAACTGACGCCATAGTTATGACCCTTGGGGCTTAAAAATGGTTATATTCATACAAACGAGGTACCAGTTGAAACTAATTTTAAATGAAAGTATAGACCCCACTGAGTACAAAATGGCTCATAACAGATTTCTACCCCCACATTGTTTTTAAATTATCTGTTATATATGGTCCAGGTTAATTGGTTTCCCTTTAATAGTGTTAAATACATTGATCTTGATAAATCAATAGGTTGCCAGCCCACTGCCTTTTAATGCCTGAAAGAGTTTTCGAAGGTCTTGGGATTTTATTGTATTTCATTGTTGTGTTTGTGTTGCTTGTTCTTTGTATATTTGTGTACTATTTATATATTTGCATTGTCTGTGTTATCATCCTAGGTGGGAGTGGACGTAAAACCTCAGGAACGAGCGAACATATCTGTATCATTTGCTTGATAACGTCGAGAGTATCCTTGTGGAAACATCGTTTAGTACCTTGTACATGTATATAGACGATTTTGGTCTAAACTGACACCCTAAATTTTACATCCCTAGACTTGAAAAAAGTTATTCTAAAAAATCTTGAACCCCCGCCCGCCCGCCCCCTTTCTAGATGGAAGTAAATGTAAAACCCAAGGAACGAACGAACATATCTGCATCGTTGGCTTGATAACGACGAAAGTATCCTTGTCGAAACGTCGCTTAGTACCTTGTATGAAGATGATTCTGGCTCTGAGATGGTCCTAACTGACATCCTAAATTTTGCCCCCTAGGTTTGAAAAAAAATATACTGACAAGTTTTGCCCCCCCCCCCTCCTCCACTTTGATTTGCCGAGGACTGCATGAAATGTTCTGGGCCATTTTTTGAAAAAATTGTACAAAGCCGATGGTTCCATAAACTTTTCTACACTATTGCCAACGATGCTGCAAGGCCTGGGTGCCGGCCAGGAAGAATTGTTTTTATTTTTTATCCCCCCCCCCCCGATAAAATTTCACATAGCTGAAATGGTGTCATCTTAACTAAGAAAATGAGGGCTGACATGTTACTTTTGTGTTAGCCAGTTTTGTCCATTTCTGGTGATTCCTGATGGGTTAATCACAAGATGGTCTGGTATGAAAACAATATTAACACTACAGATGCAGTTCTTATGTCTATGATTGTACTTGTTGGTGGCAAAAGTCTGTTTCAATCTGGCCTCACAATACCATTTTATGCATTTTGTCAGTTTGAACCATCATCTTTTATGGGTCATTTCGTTATCAGTGAGATGCACACTTTCATTTAAAATTAAATTGAACTGATATCTCGAATGTGTGAATATAACTTTTTCTCGAGCCTCGGGGTCGATATTATGGTGTCAGCTTGGCCCCCAGGGCCGAAACCAACTGTTATGGACAATTTCGAACTCAGTGAGATGTACTCTTCCATTTAAAATTGTTTTGACTGGTACTTCGAATATATATGAGTATAACCTATTTTTGACCCTTCGGCTCTGCGGTCCATATTTAGGGTGTCAGTTTGGACCGGCCACAAGCGTGTGTTATGGGTAACTTCGTTCCTAGTGAGATGTACTCTTTCATTTAGAGTTGGTTTTGACCGGTACCGCTAATTTATGGCCCCATCGTCTTTGGGCGTCAATTTGGGCCATTCCATGGGTCCAATCGTCTGTTATGGATAATTCCGTAATCAGCGGCAAAAAGTCTTTCATTTAACATTAGTTTCTACTAATAACTAGAATGTATGAATATAACCCTTTTTTTAAGCCGCCCGCGGAGGACGGGGGTCATATTTAGAGTGTCAGTTTGGGCAGTCCCAAGGCCAAAATCGTCTGTTATGAGCAATTTCGCACTCAGTGAGATGTACCCTTCCATTTAAAATTGGTCTTGACTGGTACCTCGAATGTATGAGCAAACTCTATTTTGCCCCACCCCACTCCCTTCGGCTTTGGGGTGTCAGTCTATGCCACCACAGGGGTCTAATCGTCTGTTATGGGTAATTTCGTACTCAGTAGAGTGTATTCTTTCATTTAAAATTGGTTTTGACCGGTACCTCGAATGTATGAGTTTAACCCATTTTTGGGATCATTATAGGGGTCACCAGGGTCACACCCATGGACTGGGCCCCGGCAGACGCCCACTTCTGTGCATCCCAGGTTAGTATGTAGATGCCTATATGGTCAGACATTGGTACCTCGTTCGTCTAGGTTCGACCCTCTGGGCTCCTGGTCTAATATGCCATATACAGTATGCTATGGTGGAAATCTTTCCAGACAATAGCGTTTCCGCTTACCCTTTTCGAATTATAGTCGCCAAGAGTTCTTTTACGTATACGTCAACGCAAACATGGGCTTTTTCATTATATCCGAATGACTAGACGTTCAGTGCTATGTTCTCCTTCCTGCCTGGTAAACCCCCTCCTCCAAACTTTCCTGCATCCGCTCCTGACGTGACATACCAGAAAATTAGGTAAATTTACGTGGATAAAGACGCCATTATTGCTCACAGTGGTCAACATGGCTAGGGTGACAATGCTGCCGTTAACATCTTTAACATAAAATCATAAGACTGTTATTTTGTTCATCTTTTGTAAATACAACTTATTCATTTATAACGATAGATTGATATATTAAGGTATGGTGTTTTATATTTAGTATTTTATTACAGGTTGCAGTTTCTCTTACTTGTTGATAACTCCCGATGATAAGTCTTTATTTCGTAGTTGAAACGTAAATAATTTCTATATTTCGTATTTCAAACGTAAATAGTTATATAATTCATAGTTCAAACCTTTTAATTCGTATATTTAAATTATTATTTCATTTTTATTAATATATATTTCTTACGTTCTCCTTATATTTAATAATATAAACGTATTAGAGCCTTACCACTTTTAGTTCCAGCCCGTATAGTATTAGACAAAGATCGTCCCTTTTGTGGCGGGTGGTTGGTTAGCAGGTGTGCGCTGTATTGTAAGGTCTATCATTGAGTTAACTGTCGTGGTTTCGATTCCCCGGTTGTACGTGACAAGGAGTAGTTTGCCTGTCCAACCTCGTGGGTTTTCTCAGGGTTCTCCAGCTTCCTTCCACTGTGCAATCGAATTATTGAAATAAAAGTGAACCATATGTTTGTCCCGGAATGGGCTGGTTTTTGTCGAGTGGACGTTAAACCCCACTTCTTTTTCTCTCTCCCTATTTTGGAAAAGCTATAAGTTTCATTTTGTTAGTATTGTTTTATTTATAGTCTGTAAGACGCCTTAATAGTCAAGACTAATGGTAATAATTTAGGGCACTGTGTTTATATTATAGTGAGAGACCAGATATTTGGTAACTGTAAGAATAGTATGTTGACGGACTCTTTATAAGTTTTATAATAATATTGCTATCTGCCATATATTGATTTAATAGAAACCCATGTCTTGTTATATAAGGTAGATATTTTCTTGATAGAATGACTTATCCATAACGACTATGGCTCCTCCTTTATCTGCTCGTTTGATTCACGAAGTAAGGACTGGAACATCTCCATGTTTTGTCTTTGAGTCGAATCTAACATTTCTCCAAATTTTTCACATAGTTTATCCATAGAATTAGAATCTGTCTTAGTTACGTATGCAACACTGAGAAATTCAGCGTGTGATTCGACAAGAGCACATGCTGCCTTTAATATGTATGTTTAATTTTGTATATCAACGTCTTTCTGGTACTGTTTATAAAGTCCGTTGAGAGCCAGTTTGTATATAAACATACATAAAGTCCACGTTTTGGTTATGAAATAATTTGTCTACTCTGTTTATATACTGCTCACAACTTTCTCCTGGTTGTTGTTTGATGTTGCCAATATCGGGATGCAATTTAGATGAAAAACTTAATTTAAATTGTTCTTGAATTTACTTGAAGTCTTGTTTGACATCGTTTGGTAGATTTTCAAACCACCGTTTAGCACTTTCTTTAAGATGAAATGAAAATAGACTTACTATTTTACTATTGTCTGTTATACCGTGCATGATATAGAATGAATTAAAGTCTTGGATCCAGATTTTGCATTTTCGCAGGAAAGTCCACTGAATGTAGGTAATTGAATATTTAACGAACCAGCCATTATCACTCTCGGTATTTGTCGACGTATGTGACTGGGATTTGCTTTGCTGAACAGCCTTTGTTTGTCTCGTTGGGTATTTGAAGTTTTCTGGCGTTACTCCTTTAGACATACGGGAATCTTTTTAACATCTCCCCAATTGTAAAAGCTAAGTTATAAGTCTTAAAATTGAAACAAACACTGTATTAGATGTATAGCAAGTTTATATTATATTATGTATTTCATAAACATATTTATACGAGACAATTAAACATATAATTACATATAAAGTATTGATAATATATTTACTAATATTAAACATATACTATTCAAAAAAAAGTAGGGGATATTTGATTTTGGGGCATAAGACTATGCAAATGACTACGAAAAAAGTCACTATAGAACCTAACAGAAGAAACAATTCCAGTTACATGTGACGCCCAAACGCACCAATAGCTACCGCATGGAATGCAGGTGATGATTGGGATCATCATGGGGGTCCAACCCAAGATTTGCACGACTCTGACTTTGAATGTTACAGTCATTGTGGCATTGAATTCCAGGGTGGAAACATCAGTTTAATTGTTTTAGTGACCAGAAAACAAATTTTGATATGCGTCGGCTTACCTAAAATGAAAGGTTACGTGCCCTTTTCATGCTCCATATCGACACAATACAGGCGGTTGTGGCGCGGACGATGAATGTTTCTCAGTCTGTCATAAGCAGGCTATGGTCCAGATACCGTGATACACAATCTGTACAGGACGGACCACGCTCAGGTCGACCAAGGGCGACAACTCAAGCCCATGATCGATTTATCCGTACCTTGGCCTTGAGAAATCGTGTCATCACAGCAAATCAGCGCTCGTCTTCAAACAGACACTGGTGTGAGAGTGAGTGGCCAGACGATTTGGAATCGACTGCATAGGGGTCACCTTCACGCCCGAAGTCCTCGCGTGATCCCTTGTTTGAGAGATCTTCACATTCAGGCTAGACGTCGTTGGTGGAGGGATCGTCAACACTGGGATAATCGACGCTGGAGCAATGTGATGTTTTCAGATGAGTCAAGGTTCACTGTTGATTTTTTGGACAGACGTAGGGGGGTGTGGCGTCGTCGAAACGAGCGCTTCCAAGACGTTAACGTCATCATACATGATCGATTTGGGGGTGGTTCTGTTATGGTGTGGGGAGGCATCACTGTTGCTGGAAGAACGGCTTTACATGTTGTTGCAGGGCGTGTTACAGACCAGTACTACCGGGACAACATCTTGGCAGTCCATGTTGTGCCGTTCGCACGACGTCATGGCCGCCGTTTCATCTTCCAGGATGACAACGCAAGATGTCACAGGGCCAGGATCGTTACAGGTTACCTCCAACAACAGAACATCACCACATTACCTTGGCCAGCACTGAGTCCCGACCTCTCCCCCATCGAGCATGTCTGGGACATGCTTGGACAGAGGTTACGTCAATGTCAACAACGTCCTGCCAATGACATGTCCAAGAACTTGCTGCTGCGTTGCAACAGGAATGGGACAATCTGGGCCAAAATGACCTTAGACGTCTCATTAGGAGTATGCCACGTCGGATCAATGCTTGTTTGGCAAACAGAGGAGGATTTACCCGTTACTGACTTTGTTGTGATGCTGTGGTAACTTTGCTGTTTGACCCGGCAGTGTGAAGTTAGCTCGATTTTCGTTTTTCGTTTTTCAATATTGGTGAATATCGAAAAACGAGATAGTCGTTTTTCGATATTGGCGAATAACGAAAAACAACTAGCTCGTTATTCGATATTGGCGAATGTTGAAAAACGAGCTACTTGTTTCTCGACATTCAAACTTGAATCTCAAAAAAGTAGATTTGATGGATGTGTAGCTAAAGAAAGTCTCCAAAACACATCTGATTAAATCGGTGATCTAAAATGAAATAGATATCAAGAATGTGGATGCCTGAGCAGTAGATACGCATAAAAAATGCCCTTTCTCCTTGTTTTTTGATATTGGCGAATCTCGAGAAACGAGTAGCTCGTTTTTCGATATTCAAACTTAAATCTCAAAAAAGCAGACTTGATGGATGTATTACTACAGAATGTCTCCAAAACACATTTTATTATTAAATACTTTGTCTAAAACGAACTAAAAATGTCATTAATGTGGGTGCCTGAGCAGTGGATTCACATAAAAACTGTTCTTTCTCGTTGTATTTTGATATTGGCGAATCTCGAAAAACGAGCTACTTGAATGTCAAAAAAATAGATTTGATGGATGTCTCTAAAACACATTTTATTAAATAAATGATCTAAAACGAACTAAAAATATCATAAATGAGGATGCCTGAGCAGTGGATTCACGTAAAAACCTCTCTTTCTCCTTGTTTTTTGATATTGGCGAGTGCTACTCGTTTTTCGACATTCAAACTTGAATCTCAAAAAATCAGATTTGATGGATGTATATCTACAGAATGTCTCCAAGACACATTTGATTAAATTATTGATCTAAAACGAACTAAAAATATCATAATTGAGGATGCCTGAGTAGTGGATTCACATAAAAACTGTTCTTTCTCGTTGTTTTTTGATATTGGCGAATCTCGAAAAATGCTCGGGCATCCTCAATTATGATATCTTTAGTTCGATTTAGATCACTGATTTAATTATATGTCTCTTGGAGACATTTTGTAGATAAACATCCATCAAATCTGATTTTTTTGAGATTCAAGTTTGAATATCGAAAAACGAGTAGCTCATTTTTCGAGATTCGCCAATATCAGAAAACAAGGAGAAAGAGCAATTTCTATGTGAATCCACTGCTCAGGCATCCTGAATTATGATATCTTTAGTTCGTTTTAGATCATTCATTTAATCAAATGTGTCATGGAGACATTCTGCATATAAACATCCATCAAATCTGCTTTTTTGATATTCAAGTTTGAATATCGAAAAACGAGTGGCTCGTTTTTCGAGATTCGCGAATATCAAAAAACAACGAGAAAGAAAAGTTTTATGTGAATCCACTGCTCGGGCATCCCCAATTATGATGTCTTTAGTTCGTTTAATATCAATGATTTAATAAAATGTTCTTTGGAGACATTATATAGATATACGTCCATCAAATCTTCTTTTTTGAGATTCAAGTTTGAATATCGAAAAACGAGTAGCTCGTTTTTCGAGATTCGCCAATATCAAAAAACAAGGAGAAAGAGCAGTTTTTATGTGAATCCACTGCGCTGGCATCCCCAATTATGATGTATTTAGTTCGTTTTAGATCACTCATTTAATAAAATGTGTCATGGAGACATTCTGTAGATAAACATCCATCAAATCTGCTTTTTTAATATTCAAGTTTGAATATCGAATAACGAGTAGCTCGTTTTTCGAGATTAACCAATATCAAAAAACAAGGAAAAAGAGCAGTTTTTATATGAATCCACTGCTCGGGCATCCCCAATTATGATGTATTTAGTTCGTTTTAGATCACTCATTTAATAAAATGTGTCATGGAGACATTCTGTATATAAACATCGATCACATCTGCTTTTTTGATATTCAAGTTTGAATATCGAAAAAAAGAGTCAGATTCGCCAATATCAAAAAACAAGGAGAAAGAGCAGTTTTTATATGAATCCACTGCTCAGGCATCCTGAATTATATCTTTAGTTCGTTTTAGATCACTCATTTAATCAAATGTGTCATGGAGACATTCAGTAGATAAACATCCATCAAATCTGCTTTTTTGATATTCGAGTTTGAATATCGAAAAACGAGAGGCTCGTATTTCGAGATTCGCCTATAATAAAAAACAACGAGAAAGAAAAGTTTTTATGTGAATCCACTGCTCAGGCATCCTGAATTATGATATTTTTAGTTCGTTTTAGATCATTGATTTAATGAAATGTGTTTTGGAGAAATTCTGTAGATATACATCCTACAAATCTGCTTTTTTAATATTCAAGTTTGAATATCGAATAACGAGTAGCTCGTTTTTCGAGATTCGCCAATATCAAAAAACAAGGAGAAAGAGCAGTTTTTATATGAATCCCCTGCTCAGGCATCCTGAATTATGATATCTTTACTTCGTTTTAGAAAACGTATTTAATAAAATGTGTTTTGGAGACATTCTACAGACATACCTCCATCAAATCTTCTTTTTTGAGATTCAAGTTTGAATGTCGAAAAACAAGTAGCTCGTTTTTCGACATTCGCCAATATCGAAAAACGAGCCAGTTGTTTTTCGTTATTCGCCAATATCGAAAAACGAGTAGCTCTTTTTTCGATATTCACCAATATTAAAAAACGAAAAACGAAAATCAAGCTAACTTCACACTGCCGTTTGACCCCGGGTATCATTTTACCCTTATAATGGTCAGTCTGTGCCTTACTTAGTCTAACGATCATTTGGAATAAATCGATGAATGTGAACTTCATTTCATTTTGTCATTTGTTTCTTCGTCAGTTTCATTAGGTGACTTTAATAACACTTAAAAATCAAATATCCCCTACTTTTTTTGAATAGTATAGTACAAATTACCTCCTTTTAGTCATTTTAGTACTTCAAGCCTTAGCCTATATTGTCTAAATTGTCATTATTATCATTATCTTAAATATGATTGTACTTTTTGTCTTGCAGAATAAAGCTATATATACGAACGACTTTCAATTATGGCGTATTTAATGGTAATTATCTCATGAGTGTGCAACCATGGAATTTATGTTCCGGATTCTTGAACCATCTCGAACCAATATATTTTTGACATCATTTCAACAAGTAGTATCTTCTACGTCGTACGTTATGAATTGCCATGCAGTCTTTAGAATTTTAACACAAAAACTTTAGCTTTTAGTGGTCCATGCGTTACAAAATCTCAACACCGTAACGGTATTGTATTGGCAAAAAAATGTGTTAAATCAACTAGAAAACGCGAAAACATTTACCTTTCTGAAAAGATAACCTGGATAACAGTTCAAAAATAATATTTTATTTGGTACTGGTATAATTTCTTTGCTGTAATTTGTAGTTTGTACCACTGGCCTCAATTCACACCATTTTTGGTAATTGTATTTTAGTTTATCTCAGTAAAAGAAATGATTTTACATTTGATTTCTTGATTTAAGTAGCACAAATTGGTCAACTAATATTTCTGCCCGCCCATAAAATGGCAATCTAATTAAAATATAGATCTATATTTCGTTTCGTTTTTTATACTTTCGATGGCCTACACTCATGTAGATCTAACTAGTTATAGTGGACGCTCACGTTCTATGACGTCAGGTATCAAGCACGGGACATTTGACCCGATAACGTCAGTCATTCGATTTACCAATTAGCGATCGTCATGCTTTTCAAAATCCACTTGTGTTTTGTTATGATTTCTATCCGCTGGTGTTAGTATAGACGTCGTTGGCTGGTAATATCTACCCACAGTTCCACGCATGAAAAGGTCAAACGGTCGATTCGACAGACCATTTGATTGGCTGACCCCTCATTTCAGGTAGAACACCAGTTAAATAACAAGTCCTCCAGATCCAAGAGTAGTGAAGACAAGTAAAAACGAAATTTTGAACTATAAAAAACGAAACGAAATTGGATCTGTGTTTTAATCAGATTGATAAAATGGTCACTTAACTTTAAAAACAGTAGCAATGAGTGATTTTTGCCCGCTGTGACGGTGTTGAATTGCCGTGACGGTGTTGATTTTCGTGACGGTGTTGAGATAACATATGCCCTTATATCATTTTTTTTAGAAAATATAATAATGCCCAGAGGGGGTATTTTTAAATTGGTAGCTTGGTATGACACACAGGAGAGCCACGGTGACTTGCAAGTCATTAGGATGGGATGGAAAACCGAGTTCTCGTGTATTTATTGGCTTGCACACCAAAAGAGCTCATGTCAGTTGGTATCAAATAAGAATAGGTGCATGCCCATCTTTATTAGTCCAGAATGGCGTTTAACTTAATGATTTCATTTTATAACAAAGAGTAACGCTGAACACTGTAAAACAAATATGTTAACAGAGCAGTTTTCTTCTCAACTCAAAAATATTTGCGATAGCCATTTTGATATATTAACCTTTCAAGAACAAATAAGTTATTGAACATTTTATTCCGAACACATGTACTGTTGGATATGAACTTACCAATCAATTGAGTTGTTTTAATACGCCCACATTTTCATGTGGACGTATATTGTCGTCGCCCCTGTTCGTCCGTCCACAATTGTTTGTGAACAGTCTACAGGTGACAATTTTTATCCGATTTCAATGAAACTTAAGATATAGGTTTATCACCCTAAGATCTCGGTTCCTTTCGATATTGGCATGTATTGAACTGTAACTTCATGGGTTATGGCCCCTGATTGACCGAAAAATCACGTTTTTAGCTTGTGAACAGAGTAGAGGTCACAATTTTGAACCGATCTGGATGAAACTTGAAATTCATGTTTATAACTTAAAGATATTGGTTCCCTTTGATATTTGCGCCCATCGGATCGTAACTTCCTGAATTATGGCCCCTGATCGCCCTTTTTAGCTTGTGGTCCCTCTAGAGGTCAAAATTGTTATCAGATTTAAAAAAACCGTTTGATTATATCACCGTTACATGATAATGAAGGTTGAGTTCAAATTTCGTGAACATCGGACCAAAATTGACAGACAAAATGGCCGCCGTTTGTACGTGAATAGTGTGAAAATATGTTATATCAAAGTTGTGGACCCTACAGAGGTCACAATTTTGAACCGTTTTTGACGAAACTTGACATGTATGTTTATAACCCAAAGGTCTTGGTTCCTTTTGATATTTGCGCCCATCGGATTGTAACTTCCTGAATTATATCCCCTCTGATTGTCCGAAAAATCGCCCTCTGTAGGTCAAAATTGTTATCCGATTTAAAAAAAACCGTTTGATTGTATCACCATTACATGGTCATGGAAGTTGAGTTCGAATTTTGTGAAAATCGGACCAAAATTGACAGACAAAATAGCCGTCGTTTGTACGCGAATAGTGTGAAAATATGTTATATCAAGGTTGTGGACCCTATAGAGGTCACAATTTTGAACCGATTTTGATGAAACTTGAAATACGTGTTTATAACCTAAAGATCTTGGTTCCATTGCATATTTGCACATATCTGATCGTAACTTTCTGAATTATGGCCCCTGATTGTACGAAAATCGCCATTTTTAGCTTGTGATTCCTTTTGAGGTCACAATTATTAACGGATTTAAAATGGCGTTTGATTATATCACCGTTACACCGTAAGGAAGGTTGAGTTCGAATTTCTGGAAAATCAGACCAAAATTGCCATACAAAATGGCCGCCGTTTGTACGCGAATACTGTTAAAAATGGTATATATTGGACCCTGTATAGGTCACAGTTTTAATTCGATTTTGATGAAACTTGAAATGCATGGTTATAACCCAAAGGTCTTGGTTCCTTTCGATATTTGCGCATATCGGATCGTAACTTCCCGATTTATGGCCCCTGATTGTACGCAAAATTGCCTATGGTCCCTCTGGAGGTCACAATTATTATCTGATTTAAAAAGACGTTTGACTCTATCACCGTTACACCCTACGGAAGGTTGATTTCGAATTTCGAGAAAATCGGACCATAATTGCCATACAAAATGGCCGCTGTTTGTACGTGAATAGTGTAAAAATATGGTATATCAAAGTTGTGGACACTGTAGAGGTCACAATTTTAATTCGATTTTGATGAAACCTGAAATGCATGTTTATAACCTAAAGATCTTTATTCTTGTCGATATTTGCGCATATCAAATTGTAACTTACTGAATTATGGTCTTTGATTGTAGGAAAAATCACTTTCGGTATTGCTTGTTCTCTATCTATCTCTCGAACAGTTATTATCCGATTTAAAAAAAACTCTGATTATATTACTGTTGCACCGTAAGGAAGGTTGAGTTCGAATTTCGTGAAAATCGTACCAAAATTGCCGGACGAAATGGTCGCCGTTTGTACACGAATAGTGTAAAAATATGGTATAACATGGTTGTGGCCTCTCTACAGGTCACAATTCTTATCTGATTTTGAAGAAAAGTCACATTTCTAGGTTGTGTACCGGCACACCATAATCATTGTTGGCTTCGAATTTCATGAATATCAGACTGGAACTGACCAACAAAATGGCTGCTCTCAATACAGTATGAAATACGGGACTTAATGATATAGGAAAAATAACTTTCGGTATTGCTTGTTCTCTATCCATCTCTCGAAAATGTGGGCGTATCCTGCCTGGCAGTGCCAGCCTATCTTTAAGCTTGTTGTCCCTCTGGAGGTCACAATTATTATCCGATTTTATATTATTACCCGTTTGATTATATCACCATTACACTGTACTGAAGGTTAAGGTCGAATTTCGTAAAGATCGGATCAAAACTGCCGGACAAAATGGCCGCCGCTTGTACGCGTATAGTGTGGAAATATGATTATATCAAGGTTGTGGACCCTTTTAGACGTCACATTTTTAATCTGATTTTGATGAAACTTGACATACATGTTTATAATCCAAAGATCATAGTTCCTGTCGATATTTGCGCATATCGGATTGTAACTGTCTGAATTATGGCCCTTGATTGTTCGAAAAATCGCTTTCTGTTTAGCTTGTTCTCTATCCATCTCTAGAAAATGTGGGCGTATCCTGCCTGGCAGCCGCTGGTTTCTTTTCGTTATCTCGTGATCTGTTTCAGGTATGTAACACAAAACTACATGTACATGTTTAATACTGCTAGGAGCAAAAATATGCCATATGTCCCAATCTTTATTCTGGCCAACAAATTGTATTATTTTACAATATTCAAATTAATTGATGATACAAATTTCATCTTAACACACCTAATTTAAAGAATTGAAAAAATTCAACTACATGATTTGAAAAGGTAAACGTAAACCTTTTCAAATGTGACTTGGATTTTAAAATATTTTCGATCCCTCTGAACAAGTAAAATATGATGTAATGGATAATTTACACAACAGGTAGGACAAATAAGCATCTAGTACTTAGAATAAGACTATTATTTATTTTCTAGAGGTGCCAAGCCAGCAAGAGTGTTATTGTACCTTTAAGAAAGAAATTTCTGGTGGTCATTGTTATTAAGGAGAGGATAATGCTAAATTGCACCGAATGACCCCTAATTAGAAATTATTTAACATGAAAGGTGCGATATTGGACCAAGGTGTAAAATGTAGGGAAGGATCATAGGATTCACAACCACTAACTTAAAAATGAATATTGTGGTAGTAAATGAACAGCGGATGTGACCAATACCCATAAAAAAATCACAGTGACAAGCAGTAAAATAATCGCCAGAATGCTAAGTTTCCTCTTGATCTATGATGCTAATAATGACACATTAGTTTCCGCTCACAGCCTTCATACTAATAGTCATTTAAAACATAGATCTATGCCTTGCTGTTATAACCGTGCTGGTTATAGTAGTTCTATGTTAGAATTTAAATCTAGAATATTTCAGATAATATATACTTTAATTTTAAAAGGTGAGGTCATCAAATTGAATTCTGTAGACATGTAAACTCTAACAATAATTATTCTATTTATTCAAAATATTGTGTGTCGAGGGAGGAACGAGTATACATGAACGTGCTTTTTACTGATATGTAACATGATATATGTATCTGGAATATAGTATTATGACCCGTATTTTGACATTGCATACCATCCAAATTTGATCGTTTTTTCTAGGTAGGCCTTAGCAAATTTCTTATAGTGTGTCAGTTTGATTTCCTCTTATCGTGTCCTGGCTTACAGTGTGCCAGGTTGATCTCGGCCTCGTTTCCGCATATGTTAATAAGTCACGTGATATCTACATTTGCATATATGGAAGTTGGCGCTTATATTTGTCGTTTTACATTTAACTTTGGCCTTAGAGGTACACTAACTTCATCATTACCAGTATTATGACTTTGTACATTGGACTTTACACACATAATCAATGGAAAAGACATTTTAGCAGAGCATTTAATATTGGCAGCGATACCCTTCCATACAGTACACTGTATGACGCATGCCTGTCTTCAATAGCCCAGTCGGTGCAGAAAAAGTGGGACGTTGTCACTCGTACTAGCTAACGACTTCGATATGCAGTATAAAAGCATACGATTACTCCTATTTATTGATATTCCAATGATTATCAAAATCCATAGACTTTTAAATTTAGATGTCGATTTGTGTGTATGGTAAAAATACATTATTTACAATTACTACTATAGGGGTTAATTGAAATTTTATTACATTTATTACAATAGGGGTTGATAATACAATTGGGGTTAATTGAAATTTTTTTACAATTATTACATTTATTACAATAGGGGTTGTAACAGCGCACGGCTGTGATGTCACCTCCTGGAACAAGATTTTGGACTCATAGGATCGGTCCACGGTAAGATCTACGGCAATGGATGTTCTCTCTGGTGAGACGTCGGCGCACTGTATCGGTACCGATGAGTCTTCCGTTTGTTCCCATTGTCTGAGATGCTTGTGTGAAGGGATTCTGCATGTGTTGTCGCCTTGTGGTTACCCTTGATCTACCAGTTCGGGGCGATCATGAGTTATTTGAAACGCGTGGAGAACACATTACCATCTCAAAAGTCCGGATGCCTTTTTTAGAATATTTCCTGGGTTCAGTTCTGTCTTTGAGAAGGAGCCTTATTGCTCAGGTAACGTTGAAGATGTGGTTACAAATATACAATAACACCATTTGGCAAGTTTTGGGCAATGCGTCTATTCGGAGTGACATACCGATCTGTCGTTGCTTTTGCTGCTTCGTATATTTAAACAATTTGAATCCAAATTGTAACAATCATGGACCATAACCCAGGAAGTTACTGTGTGCGCGAAAATCAAAAGGAACCAAGATCATTGGGTTACAAACATACATTTCAAGTTTCATCAAAATCAGATAATCATTGTGACCCCTAGAGTGTCCACAAGCTAAAAATGCGATTTTTCGTATAATCCATAATCCGATACATGCCAATTTTTGGAAGATACACCTATATGTCAAGTTTCGTTAAAATGGAAGAAGAATTGTAACCTGTAGAGTGTCCACAAACAAAATGTGAACGGGCGGACGGACATGGGCGACGACAATATACGTTTACATGAAAATGTGGGCGCCTAAAAATAGACGGAAGTTACTTCTAAAAAGAGAATTTGCTATTGCTTTTCTATCTTCAAATAACACAAATTATACAACTTTATGGATTACAATAAATAGCAACTTCAAAAGCAGAAGGTAAGCAATAATATGATACAAAAGGTTGTTTATTACAAATTTAACTTCCAGTACATTATACATGTGAAGAGAAAATGGATCATCTTCTCTCTTCGTCATATTAAATTATGTTAAAACATGAGGTCCAGGTGATTGATGTTTGGTATCATCAATGCGGATAGAAAAAAAACCCGTTGGGGAAAAAAATCCGTCTGCCTTATGTGGAAAAGCGAAGGGCTCGCAGTAAAAACCACATTGCTGGACCTTCTTCTCCCTTAAAGCTTAAAGTCCGTGTGTGTGCCCAGTGGCGCCCACATTTGATGATATGGCAGACAAGTATTTCTTGAGAAACAATAATGTCCACTAAGGCACAATTATTAATGAATTAAAATGTCATAAGCGGTTTAGTTTTGGATGTCCGACAGTTTGCGTACTTTCGTGTTATGGATGTTGCGGGTTACTTTAGTAACGGTGTCTGGTCGGACTATGGTCTATCAGACACCGTCACTAAAGTAACTAGTATGCCGCAGGCTAAGGTCATCTGCTACACCCATCCTTTAGTTTAGATTGGCTGAGACCCATTTTCCATTAGCTTTCAAGATTCTTTTAAGTGTTTCTCCATAATACTTAAAACTATATAGTTTAAATTCCAGCTTGTGTCAAGAATCGGCGGACATGGTTGATGTTTTGCCTATAAATGATATGGTATTTTAGGAATGTTGGAAAGACAATTTAGGATAAGGTTAATTTCCATATTTAAAAAAATATATAGATTAAAAGTTGCAAATATTTTTATAAAGATAGGCAACCATATATCTACGGTGGCTGATTTAGGACACACACAAAAAATAGAGATGCGAAGTCGGGCGCTCGAGATACACGCCGATTGTATTATCTCAACTATATCGAGCGCCCGACTTTTCTATCTTGAGCGCTATATCACGAGACCTCGAGATATTATTTTTGCGAGTCCTTAATCGGCCACCGTAAATAACACATTTTAACAATATACATTTTACGGTAGGGAATTTGAGTATTTTTTGAAAATGACTTAAAGATACATTATGTAAGATTTAGATAAAGAACAAGCTATTCTTGCTATAATAGTTCGAAATAGTACTGGTTAAATATGCATTATGCAAGAGCAAAATCTGCCTATTGTAGGTCTTTCTTTACTCCTGAAATGTTATAAAAACTATTAATTAGACATTAATAAACTTATTCAGACCATAATTAACTCTCGATGTCGAGGCTAGCATGAGACTTTTTTTGGATTGTAGTTCGATTCGCTGAAATATTTTCCTTCGTGATTTACCAATAAAAACGGATAACCGAGACTACTGGTTTTGTCTTACCGACTTTATTAATGATGACCGAGGCTAAGCGGAACTTTCAGAACTATAAGTAGATCAATTTGACTGAAATTTTCAGCAAATTACCTTTACATTAGCTATTTTTAACTATTGTAGTGAGAACTGCCAACTCGTTATCTAACCCCCCATAATGTATCTTTAAATTCAAATATTTTAAAAACTTGCCAGTAAAACATTTTGCCATTACTAAATTCTCTTAACTATACATAGACCTAGGCAAATGGCGACGTTTTTCTCAAACGACTGTCTTCTTGTGGCCACTAAAAACGAACCCGGCAAGTTCGGTGGCCCAGGATGCATTCTTGACCTGGTTCAGTGGTATTTTTCAAACCCATTTCATATGATTTGAGGGTTGCTGATTTACCACGTTAAAGAGAAAATTTGTCGGGTTTTTTTTTCAGAAAAAACGGTTTTGTTAACTAAATACTGATTTTGTTTTATTTACAGGTATCGATATTGCATATTTATTATTTTTCTTCTTCGCAGGATAAAGACAAGAGTATCCTTGTCGAAACGTCGCTTAATTGTGTGTCCATAAAATTGTGGTAATATTTATTGTTGACTGTTTCAATTCAATTGGTGTACTTGCAGATAAGGTAGTCGCACTGTAAACCAATACCTGATGAAAGAACGCGCATTAGCTCTAGAAGAGAATATTTTGGCGAAACTGTAAACCAATACCTGATGAAAGAACGCGCATTAGCTCTAGAAGAGAATATTTTGGCGAAACTTACATAGATATAGTGGATCTATAACTGATAGGTGCAAAAATGGAATCAAATGTCAAACGAAATAGTTTTCTCGAGACAAAGCCAGTGCGACAATTGCCAACGAAATACTAAGGGGCTGCATTAATTGGTTGCAAAGGGGACAAGAGGCAACTATGAATGATTCAATCTGCTCAAGAAAAGCGAGCGTTGTAAAAGGTCAAAAGTGACCAGTGGTATGACAATGCTAGCAAATTTAACGACATGCTCACTTCGGATGCTTATTAGAGAGAAAGAGAGGGTGGGAAATGGGGTTTAACGTCCACTCAACACAAACTAGGTCATTTTTGGACTAACATATGGTTTTAATTTATTTCAATAATTCGCTTGCGCGTAGGGGTCTTTAGCGGTGGAAGGAAACCGGAGTGCCCGGTTGAGAAGGCGCCCATATCTCCGTGTCACATACGCTCACACCAGGGATCGAAACCACAGCCGCAAGCCAGAGGTGACCGGCCAGGTAGAGGTCGAAGCTCGGCACTCTAGGCCATCCCAACCCCCGGATGCTTATAATATGAGAACTAATGACAAAGATAATCAAAAACTACTGGAAGACGATTTTGGTGTGAAAATGATCACAAAGGACGAACAGTTTTTACTAGACAATTGTTTTGGTTCCGAGAAGTCAATTTGTACGAATAGTGCCAAAATATTGGGTCAGACAAAAGGAGAGAAAGGATACTAGAGAAAGGTCTGCTGAGAAGAAGCGACGAGTGACCTAGCTTTCAGAACAGGGGGAAATAGGCGAATCTGAAATGGTTGACACTCTAGCAACTCCAACAGACACTGAAAATGATACATGCTTCGATGAACCCAGCACGTTTAAGAAAACTCTATTTAGTGACCGGAAAACGTGTTCTTCAACCGAAAGAGGGTGAGACACGGGTTTTAACGTCCACTCGACACAAACTAGGTCATTTCGGCACTAACATATGGGTTAATTCTATTTCAATAATTCGTCGTTTCAATATTGGTTTTTAGCAGTGGGGGGGGGGGGGGGAACTGGAGGACCCAAAGCAAACCCACGAGGTTGGACAGGCGACCCTACTCCTTGTCGTGTACAAAAGAGGATTCGAAACCACGCCAGTTGGTCTGGATGATGCCAGTCCTGTGCATGTCCTTTATGACGTAAAAACAGACCATCTTACTATAGCGGGAGAGAGGCGGTCATTGACTACAGGTTATGTACAAAACATAAGTAAGCATACTCTAAAATGGTTGAGTTGATGATATTCCCAATGATTCGATTGCTAGAAATTGGGCACGAGTGAAGATGTTTTTCGAAAGCAAAACTGCTGAATTGAACGACGTAATGTCTGAACAAATAAAGTATCCTAGAACAGGAGTTGACGGCTGTTGCTCTAAGTGGGTGGTGGGTCCTTGATGCTGTGATCAATCAGTTGGCTAGGTTGGTGTTTAGTTCGGCTTTCATTGAAAAAATATCTTTTTGAAAACGGTGACTGAACCCGGTCAAAACTGGGAGTTAGGTCAAATAACTGGATTCGTTTTCAGTGGTCAAAATGGCCATAGAAAACTGTCTTTTCGTAGCGCGTTATGGATAAAGGTTCGCATTTGCCCAGGTCTACTATACATTTACATGCAATACGAAAATTATTTACGAGTACACTTAATAAACTGATAGACAAATCGCTATTCAACATGAAAATTTACACTATGTCGTCTACTATGTATTTGCTACTAAAAGTAAACATGAAATGGACATATGATAAATCAAATACATGAAGAGTTTTTATCTCATGCCCTATAATAAAGCTAACTTCGTGGAAGTTTCAGGAAAAATAACAACTCTCTCAAAAATTGGCGCACAGCAGAAATATGATGTAAGCTCTAAGGGAGAAAATTAAACTAAATAATGATAACCCTGCTTCAAACTCTAAATAATTAAAGTATGAAAATTGATTATAAAACAAAGTTTTTATTAAATGTATTTTTTAATTTCTTACTAAATGTATAGGTGGTCCCTTGTTAAACTGTTTTGCCTAAAATTGGCAGGAATCGTGATGATGTGGATATACATGATAATCATCTTATAGATTAGTAAAGCAACAAATGTATAGCACCGTACCCGGCTGAGTGTGTAGGATGCCCCTTGGTCAAATGTTTGAATTTTTAGTGAAGAAAACTTCTCCAGCCTTTTCTAGAAAATGATTGTATCGAACCCTTTTAATCGCGGGATTTATTTACGTGTTTGAATTAAGTAACATCTTTTGTATTCAAATAATCCTTCACACAATTATAAGACAAGATATAATTATTATTTTTTTTTTTTTTATAAGCAATATTTTTATTCAGATTTCTATCTGAATAGGGATTGGGGAACAGGCATAGCCTATATTAAACCCTTCTCCCTGTCAAATATAGATACATGTATTTACATAAAGAAACATACAATGTACAAGTGCAAATATTTTACAGTGAGTGTGTTATAGTTGTCTCTGGGATGGATTTACCGTTTAGTAATAAGCAAATAGGCAAATAGTGAAAATATATTTACAATGGATGGTTATAATTGTCCCTGGAATCGTCTGGTGATTTCGATAATATAATAAATGAGTTTTCTATGTTGTCAATTCCATACAATAGGGTTGTAATATTTCGATGAATAGTAGGTAAGTTATTTATTGTATCATTTCGGGCATCTGAATATAAGGAGCAATTCAATAAAAAATGTTCAGTGTCTTCAAATTGATGACCACATCTGCAGGATGGGTTATCAGAAATATGGCGTAAAAATTTATGTCCGTTTAGATTGCTGCAAGAGAGGCGCAGTTTAGAATGAATGATTTGGTTTACACGGGTTCCAAAAGAGAATGTTTTAGGGGGTATCGGATCTTGAGCCATGAGTTTCGAATTGAAAATATTTAGAGATGTTGAATTTTTTGTCTCCGAACTTAGTTTGTTCCATTCTCTTATTGACGATGGTATGAAAGAATTATAGAAGATATTTGTTTTGCATTTATATTCGGGTAGGCTTGTTTTTCGGAGATTATAGTGTGCGCTTTTTGTCAAGATTAAATCATGGAGATAGGATGGAGAAAGGCCGTTTATAATTTTATAAATGAATTTGAGTTTATGTCTTCTGCGTCTGTCTTTTAGCGTAATAAAACCGGTTTCTTTATATAACAGTCTATGGCTGGTACCCTTAACAGCACCACATATGGACCTAAGTGCATCCAGTTGTAGGTGCACTAATTTGTTAGCTGGTTGGCCTGTGCAGTTGTCCCAGATGACGTCGCAATAATCAAAATGGGGTAGGATAAAAGAGGTATAGATAGTTTGTAACGATTTCCGGTTAGGTCTGTATTTAAGGGATCTTAAACAATTGACAGATTTGCTGGTTTTTTCTATAACGTCATTAATGTGTTGGTTCCATTTACAATTTTGTTGAAATGTCAAGCCTAAATGTTTATGATGGGGGACTTCCTTGATGGGAACATTATTTAGAGTCAGGGTAGGTAAAATGGGATTTTGTTTGGTTGTCAGTGCTAGTGTTTCGGTCTTCAGTGGATTGAAGGATACCAGCCATGTTTTAGCCCACGCGTTAATTTTATTCAGGTCATTGTTTAGAATATTCGCGCATTCGGTAGGGTCATCAATTTTCAGATAGAGGGAAGTATCATCAGCAAAGAGTCGAACATTTGATGAAATATCATTCACAACGTCATTGATATAAATGAGAAAAAGGAGGGGACCGAGAACAGAGCCCTGTGGCACGCCCGAGGGAATGGTTTTTTGCGGTGGAAGAGACACCCCCAGCAACAACTGATTGTTGTCTCCCTTCTAAATAGTTGTGAAACCATTGAAGGATGTCTCCCCTTATCCCCGCAGCTTCAAGCTTGTGACAGAGTCCAGCATGCCAGACCCTGTCAAAAGCTTTACTGATGTCACAGAACACTGCTCTCGTATGGAATCCCTGATCATTGGCTTGACAAAAGTAGTGTGCAATATCTGTAAGTTGGTAAACACATGAATCACCATGCAAAAAGCCACTCTGGAGGTTAGTTAGAACAGAATTCTCCCTTAGGAAGTTGAAGACATGTTTGTAGATGCATTTTTCGAATATTTTAACTAGGATACTAAGTAGAGATATGGGTCTATAATTTCCACAATTTGATGGGTCACCTTTTTTTAATATGGCAGTTACATTGGCAAATTTCCAGATGTTCGGTACTGTTTTCGTCGAAAGAGAGTAGTTAAATAATTTAGATATAGGTTCAGAAATTTCGCTGGATATTAGTTTTATTAGTTTTCCACTGATGTTATCGGGGCCATTGGCTTTCGAGGGATCAATAGTAGTAATTATGTCTTCAACTTCCTTCTGGTTGAGGATAATAGTAATTAATGAGTTGGGTATTCTTTCTTGTGCAGGAAGTTGTGCATTGTCGCTATCAATGTTAGATTGGCTAATAAAGAAATCGTTAAGGCAGTTACATTTGTCGGAAGGTGTGTAATATGTGGAGTCGTTCACTGATAGAGGCGGCAGTTCATTGCTAGTGCCAGCACGTTTATTTTTCATAAATGAGTTGACAAGGCCCCACCAATTTTTACTTCCAAAATTATTGCAATTATTGATTTTGTTGTCGATTTTGTCAAAGTATTCCTTTTTACAATTTCTGATTAGGTTTATATATTCATTTCTAATAGTTCTGAACTTATGCCAATCTGATTCTAAATTTCTTTGGACTGCCTTTTTATGTATTTTATTTTTTTTTCTACTCAATTTTCGAATCGCATTATTCATCCATGGTTGGTCATTTGGTCTAATAGTTACTGTTTTATTAGGAATGTGTTTTTTTGCTAGCCTTGTCAGCTCACTTGTGAAGTTAACACAAGCTGTATTAATCTAATCTGTGTTAATTAAGCTTTCCCAGTCCGTGTCAGTAGCGTCCCGTCTCATTTCCTCTGTATTAATATTGTTAAAGTGCCAAACAACTCGTCTGTAGCATGTTAATTTTGGATTCTGAAATGAAAGTCGACAGTACACAGGACAATGATCACTACAAAAAT
Source organism: Patella ulyssiponensis (assembly GCA_963678685.1). Classification (NCBI taxonomy): domain Eukaryota; kingdom Metazoa; phylum Mollusca; class Gastropoda; family Patellidae; genus Patella; species Patella ulyssiponensis. The sequence continues at coordinate 61,986,405 of OY783230.1, read as the reverse complement.
TATCTAGACAGCCTGATTCTTTTATATAAATAGGACAGTTAGTTAAAATTAAATCTATAAGTGAGTTATTATAATTTCCGAATCGCGTTGGAGTATTAATTATTTGGGGAAAATCAAAAAGTATCATTGCATTGTGTAAAAATGATTGAGTTGAAGTCATAAAATCGATATTAAAATCGCCAAATATGAAACAGTTATCGACATTATCGCATGCTGACTTAGCAATCGAATCAAAAATTTTATTGTTTTGTTCAGCAGTAGAACTTGGAGGTCTATAAAATGTACCTATCAAAATAGTTTTGTATGAAGTATTTAGTTGTAACCATATGCATTCTGTACCGTCGACTTCCAGGTCAGGTCTTCTTTTCACAGAAAGTGTGTCCCGTATGTAAGTCGCAATACCCCCACCCTGTCCGTACGTCCTGTCATTTCTTATAGGTGCGTGAAAAGATCTTAGTAGTAATGTGTTGGTGTCTACTGATTTATCAAGCCATGTTTCAGTGAGGAGAATAATGTCAAATTTTTCAGATAGTTCAGCTGCTAAAATATCAACTTTGTGGCGGAGACTCCTTATATAAAGATGGACAATAGACAAATTGCGGGGGGGGGGGGGCAGGATTGCTTTCAATATCACCAGAAACTAAGAGGGTCATAGATATAATATTTGGGAAGTATTGAAAAAATAACAAAAAACAAGCAAAGCTATAAACAGGAAAACACACATACACATAAAAATTTGATGATGTACATTGGTAATGATTTAAATAGTACTTATATGCATATTTACAAAAATATTGGATATCACATCTATATACATATTTACAAATAAAAGATCGATAATCACGGTATAGCATAATATTGATCATGCGGCGCTGTGTGGATTGGTACAAAGTAAATTAATCCGAGAAAATGGCAAGGATTGATACCAATTAAAAATAACCCGAAAAAAAAACAAAAAAAAAAACAAACAAAAACAAAAAAAAAAATTATTCTTTTTCAAAAGAACAAAACATGGATTCCTCGACATGAAACTATCATTTTTATTTAACCTTTTTACATCGATACACAGTATGTGGTATTGCTTAATGGAGTAAAAGTTTTATACAGGATACAGTTCTAAACATTAAACTTAAAGTTTCGGAAGTTACTTTTGTATGATTTTTTTCGAGAACAAATGGTGCATACCTCAAAATGATTATGTTAATCCGTGGATCTTTGGCAAAATGAATTCAATTTCTGGGGGTTTAGACGGGCTCGTAGCCAGCTCATAAAATTCGATGGGGCTGCAGAATCTTTTGGAGGGGCTAAGGATGTGGCCGGTTAAGAACACTCCTAAGAAATCATTATTGTTGGCGAAATATTAGGGGGGGGGGGCGGCCTCAGGCCCGGGATTAGAAATGGTGTCCACTAGCATATATTATGGAAATTGTTATAACAGCTTTTGACGTCAACAACAAGCTTTCAAAATGTAATGTTAGTTTCTAAGTCAGAAATCCATGCATTGTTTTTGTTAATATTAAATAACATCTCGCCGTAAAGCAGCATTAGGTAAGATCAGATAAAGACCCGACAGTTCTCGATATAAACGGTTAGAAATAGATAATGAAATGAGAATATGCTGAAAGTTTTAGTCAAATCACTTCACTCTGAGCCTAAATATCCGCGATTCAATTATAGTCTAGCCTCGATTGTCATTACTACCGTTGTTATGATAATAAATAAGGTATCGATCACTCATGCAAAATACAAAAGGTAATTAAATCTACTTATATCACAGCCATCCGATGGCATCGAAAGTTGATTGTGGTCTTGGTAAGTCAATTAATGTCTAACTAATATTTTATATACCATTGAATATTTGTAACAATGGAGCAGAATATCGTTTTTAAAGACCAATTTCGAATGGGGTTTTTGTTACAGTACAAAAAATCTGTTATACACTCTACACCCATCCCTCATCTCCCACAAACCAAAACTGTTCTCCAATGACCATCATATATACTACAGTGCTAGAAACTAAAGTTATACTAATTCAACGTACAAAATAATCATAAACATTGTCAGATTGTCCGCCAGTGGACACATCCCCTCCCACCACACACAACGCAATGCAACGCACACCACACATCACGCAATGCAAAGCACACCACACACAACACAACACACACACACCACAACACAACATAAACACCACACACACAACACAACCCACACTACATAAAACACACACCACAACACACCTCACACACACACACACTTCTATTTTACTAATCTGTTAATCTATAAGATGATCATCGTTTGATTTGAAAAATACCACAAACGTTTTAGGAACCAGACTGCTCTGTGTACATCGTTTGTTATCCAACCCATCTATGTTTACAATATAGCGTAAAATCTACAATACATGTAGGCGTGCATTACAATCTAATTAAAATATAGATCTATATTTCGTTTCGTTTTTTATACTTTCGATGGCCTACACTCATGTTGATCTAACAAGTTATAGTGGGAGCTCACGTTCAATGACGTCAGGTATCAAGCACGGGACATTTGACCCGATAACGTCAGTCATTCGATTAACCAATTAGCCACTCGGCTAATCTCGACAGATTCCGTAAACTACATCTAGTCTCGGATGTATGACAGTAAGTGATATGTACTTACGCCCATACATTTGCGATGCGGCTACCGATTTACTTTAACAGGAAAACTTGACGCTATTACACAAATTGGGAACCTATTCGGCTAGCGACCTATTCGACCGATCGAGCTGCAACCTGTTCGTTGGAAACCTATTTCGAGTAAAGACAACAGTCTCTATTTATCAACCAATAAAATCCAACGTTATGTCTATCAAATGAAAGTAGAATATATTATTTTTTATCCATTCCTTCAGCTCAGAATGGAAGTGTAATTTCGTCATTATCTTACAGCTGGATCGGTCGAATAGGTCGCTAGCCAAATAGGTCGCCAACTTGTGTTTGGAATGGGCGCAGCCATGTTTCATCCGGGACCTTTAAAGTAGTTCCAATATGGCGGAATTCATCATACAGCCGAGTTTAGATTGTCCAAAATCTTTCGAGGTTTGCCGAGTGACCAATTAGCGACCGCCATGCTTTTTAAAATCTACTTTTGTTTTGATTTCTATCCGCTGGTGTTAGTATAGACGTCATTTGCTGGTAATATCTACTCACAGTTCCACGCATGAAAAGGTCAAACGGTCGATTCGACAGACCATTTGATTGGCTGACCCCTCATTTCAGGCAGAACACAAGTTAAATAACAAGTCCTCTAGATCCAAGTGTAGTAAAGACAAGTAAAAACGAAATTTTGAACTATAAAAAACAAAACGAAATTGGATCTGTGTTTTAATCAGATTGTGTGCATTAAAAATTATCCAAGCCATTTAAGTCTACATTACAGCGTATGAATAAAGTATCATCCTTTATATACTGGTTTGAATTGCTTTCCAAAACAGTATGACTGACAAACAGTGGACAGCCAGAGGCCACGTTCATCTCAGAAACGGGTCGTCTAAAACTTGTACTTGTAGCATCTGGGTGAAAATGGTCGCTAAGATGGCGTTTACCTGGGCCTTGATCCATGATGTATAACGTGACCTTCTGTTGGAATGGCCACGGTAACAAGGCATCAAATTCTCCGCCCATGACAACAAAGAACAAGGAAACATGAGTAAATTGGCCCATACCATCTCCGTTCAGATACGCCTTAACGCACAACTTGTATCCATATTTACTGGTGTAAAATGGTTGAGAATATAAAGACACTTTTCTTTCATTCACAGCATCCTGTTTTCTGCGCATGTAGTCTTTGATCTTCCAGATGAGTACACCGTTGTAAGCCGCTTCTAACATCTGAAATCGCAGATCCATTTCAGCTATTCTCATATCGTGGTTCCGGATTGATGCATCGTTTTGATAGGCTTGTTCCAATATTCGATTTATTCCGGCTGTAGTTATTTCTATGTTACCATGGAGATGGTGCGTGAAGCTGTCTAAAAACAAAAAGAAAAATAATTACACACTAACACAAACTCAGCACAAGGAATATTTTACCTTTACTACCGTTTATAAACATAAAAAAGAGACCGTAATTGATCATCAGTTGAGAATAATTTGAATATTTTAATCATAGGTGGTTTGTGTATTAATAGTAATATAAATTGTGTATAATCTATTTATCAGAGAAAGTATCATTCCGGAATCAGTGTGCCGTGAAGATCTTTCGGTATCCAGCTAGTTCAATGACGTAAATGAAAAGGAAATGAAATTGAGTTTAACGTCCTACTGTTTTGCACCGTACTTGGCTAATGAAGATGGGCATACACCATACAGTATGCTTTGATGGAAATTTTACCCGGGCAGCGGCACTACGGCCTACTCTTATATCGATTTCCAACTGAAGGGATCTTTAACGCGCACGTCAATGTTTTCGAGGGACCTCGTTTTTTGTCCCCTCCAAACGACTAGACAGCTGCCCTCGACAGGCTCTCCCTCCTGCATAACTGACAAGGGGGAATCTGGATGAACTTACTCGACCAATGCAGGAATCGAACATCCAACCTCCAGGTTATCAAGCCAGCGTCTTACCCAATTAGCCACCGTGATCCCCAGTTCAATGACGTCAAATTGTGGTTTCGCAATGTCAATCACACGATGTTTTGTGTTAATATTACCCCATAATATTTTTCGTCATAAATATGACAATATTTGGGCTTTTAATAGATTAATTCTTAGCTACTTAATAATTATATCTATTCTCTACCTTTGTAAAACTCTACCTACCAGCCAACACCAACACCACCTTCTATGTAACTTACCACCACTTTCTTTGTAACTCACCAGATTGTTCTATCAAAGCAGCAACTCTCTCTTTTATATCAACAATATCCCTTGCTTGTTGTTCAAGAACTGTTTTACTAGGCAGATCAGCCAATTTTCTCTCTATTGTTGTAATCTTTTCTGTTAATCCAACTATTTTTAGCTACATGAAATACACATCAGTTGTGTCAATTAGTTGTTTACTATGGTTAACTGCTAAAAAGCCCAATAGCAACACATGGTGACGACAAGAGAGAATGTTAATTTTAGTAAAACATTCACACACTCATGTGATTAAGCAGAAACTATTGATTCACGAATATAAACTTCTAGTAAAATCCCCTTTCTTTTTTATGAATTTACATTTTATTTTTGTACATAAATGAGTAGGTGCCAAAATATATGCGATTTTAATATAGAGATTCAAAGAATATACAGTGAAATCCCGCTTAACGACCAACTCAGAATTACGGGCAACTCAAGTATACGACCACATATTAAAAGAACCAACTGTATGCCAGTTGTTCTACTTACCTTTAATTCTTTGGTACCATTTTCTACTGATGATATACTAGCTTTTATATCATCTGTTACATTACCAACCGGCTGTAATAAACAATAAATACTCGAAATCGTCAACACAATACATCGAATACTTTAAGACTAACAAAAGCAATGTTTCACAGAGGATTACGAAAGTACTATAATCACGCGGCAAATGAATTTTGGCCGGATCGCGGCGTTTTCACAGTCCGTCCATGTAAAGCTAAGATGCCAGGAACGATCATTTTTAAAATAAATATCACTAGCTACATAGTTTCAATGCGTTTGGAAAAAGTGCTGAAAACCGTGTAGAGATGACAAATATTCGATTTCAGGGGGAACAACTCCGCGAATAATAAGGTGTTCAGCGAACCGACCGACAGCATAACAAAGACGACCCGGGGCGGTCGGACATTAAATGAAAAAAAAAAGTTTGTCCAATTCGTTTAAAAAACTTTTTTCTGCAGAACATAAAAAGTTTGTACAATTCGTTTAAAAAACTTTTTTCTGCAGAACATTATATGAGGTTGCGGGGTGGGGGGGTATTGGACCGGCCATGGAGCGATGATGATCATGTATGTAGCCGGTGGCTTTAACGGGCCGCTACGTCATCACTGGAGTCTGGAATTGGCCGGTATAATAGACTTTCTTGGCCGGGTATGCAGGGTGGAGGCCGGAATTCGGAATCCTGCAATGGGGATTCCGAATTTGATCCGAAAATTTTCATCGGATTCGCCCAACACTGTCGCCCACAAATTAACTAATTATTAATCACCCTGTTTGTGGGGATACGCCAGAAACGACTTCCGATGGTTTGTAACTCCCCAAAAAATTCAATTTTAAGGCCCCAGCAAAAATTGGTGATAGCTGGTCTGTTATATACAGATATGCCACCAAATAGCATATGTGGGGTTCATTTTAAAAAAATTTCAAAGTTCGGAAGCTCGCGGTACTCTGGATATTGATAGGGTTCGACCGACGGACAGACGGGCGCACAGACGACAGTATTCTCTTTTCATTTATAGGATAGTAGTATCTAATTCAACTCTGAACGTAGGTCTCGTTTCACTCGCCCTGTACGTTCAGGAACCGGCCTATTGACTCCTTGTCGAAAAGTTTTCAGTTCTCGGTAAATTTTACTGGGCAACCCTTCAGTGCTTAACGATCGCGTCTCAGTAAATGTGAACATCTGTACAATGTAAAGGGACATTGCAGTGAGAAAATAAGACCTATATTTGGAATATAATGGCTGCGCAAAGGCAACTTGGTAGGGGGTGGGGCACGTATTTTCAAGAGTGTGTAGTGTCGCTCATACTGATCCTAGCGAGGTAAGCAAAGTCTTATTTTCCCAATAGCCTTGTTCCTAGACATAACGAAATCTTACGTTTAGAGCTAAACTAAGTAGCATCGAACAAAATACGGGTTTGTTCCAATGACTTATCATGGCTACTCAGATGTTTTGTTCTGGGGCCGGTTGCTCAAAAATAAGTTATTTTAACGATCGTTCTCTTGCTAACGTGTCGTTTGTTAACGGTCCGTTAAATTTCTGTTGCTGGAAAGTCAATTTCATTATCCGTTAGTTAACGGATTCATTAAAGTTAATCCAAGAGAGGACTGTTTGTTCATTGGCTGAATTTTAAATTTACATATATATAATGTACATAACAACTACATAGAAGTTAGTATTAACAAGAAACCGAAGACAGTGGGACAACTAACTGGGCAGTCTGTTCACAAAACTTAATTAAAGACAAAAAGAGAATTTACTATAGAATACTTTATTTTTTCTTTTAGAAATTTTAGCATAAATCTGTATGAAAAATTATGGGATTTTTACAAAGAATATTTGGGGCCATTATTTTCTACAGACCCCCAAAATTCTGGAGAATACTATAGAATTTCATCCTATAGAAAATGGAATAGCCTCCCATCGCCAAACCCTGTACAATGTTCTATAGAAAATTACACTACATGTATGACTTATGCTACAGCCCACTAATGCCACCGTTAAACAGATAACGGAGCCCAACATATCCGTTAACTATAACGGCAATTTAACGACACGTTAAAGTTAACAGGGCTTCCAGCAACAACCTTTCTCTCCATTACAGTTAACGATCCGTTAACATGGAGTTAACAGATCGCTAAAAGTTAAAAGAGCTTTGAGCAACCGGCCCCTGGACAATAAAGATTTTAACCTCTAACGCTCGTTGAAATCAAATCAGATCGAACAATAGCCGGAATCTACCTTCTATAATTGAAATAAACTTACAGCGTGTTGTGCTGCCATAGGATTTTTATCTCTCTCACTTATATAAATTGCCATTAATTCAACATGTTTATTAACATCATTGTTCATATGTTCCTTTAATTCCAATTCAGATTCCTGGAATGAAAAAAAAATATTCCCCATGAAAGGTTAAGTAAATAATTTAGCCGCCAAATTAAAAGTCTGTTGAAACGTAGAGATAAGTGTCATAAATGTCCCTTGGCAAATTTTATTAGATCAATATAAAACCTTGAACATATCTGTGATTAACGTTATTTAATCATACATTATGCAAGAGCTAAATCTGCCTATTGTAGGTCTATCTTTGGGTCTGAAATGTTTTCTAAATAAATTTATCCAGACCTTAATCAACTCTCGATGTCAACGCTACTCTGTGATATTTGTTGGGTTATGATCCGATTTGCTGTAGAACTTTCCTTTACGATTATATGATTGAGTGGATAATCGAGACTATGATTTTGGCTGTAATTGACCTTGCAGTAACTTTAGGAACTTTCATTCGCTTAATTCTCGGTTCATAGTGGATCAATTTTACTGAAACTTTCAGCAAATTGCCTTTACATTATGTAGTTTTTAACTATTATAGTGAGGCCTGCCAACTTCTTATCTAATCTCCTATAATGTATCTTTAAGTGACAACAAGTGAACATAACTTTGCCTACCATTTTTTTGCAGCCAAAATACTTAAAGGCACATTCAGCAGTTTTTTGGGAATAACAGCCTGGATGTTGTGGCAACTAAAAAATAAGACAAATGACTTGTAATCGTTATCAAATTGCAATTTTAAAGCGAAATTAAAAATTAATGAAAGTAATGTGACGAAGAGATTAACGAGTTAAATGTATATCCAAGTTCCGTTGGAGAAGAAGAAGAAGAAGAAATATTTATTATAGTGACATATTATGACATAATTCAAACACTCGGCCTCTTGGGCCTATTAGTCACTTTAAATATAATTAATAATAAAGTAAATGAGTACATTTAATAATATAAACATTTGTAGTTGTTTTGTTGAGAGATTATTTATGTACAATTAGTTAGGATTAAATAAGGATTCTCTTCTTATGTTAAACGACTTTGTAATATATTTTGCGCAATATCGAGGGTAATTCATTAATTTAACCATTTTGTAATTGTCATTTAAGTTTTCGAAATCAAGTTCAAGTTTTGTCATTGCTTCGTACACTTTTCTTCTTTCGTCATTGTATTTTGGACAATGAAGAAGGAAATGCCATTCATCTTCAATACTTCCAGAATGACACATTTCACACAATCTATCCTCGATCTTTTGGCTAGTATAACGGACAGTCTCAATTCTCAAGGGTAGAATACCACATCTGAACTGGGTTAAGTGTGATCTCTCACTTTTGCTAAGATTAGTAGTGACGTAAGTCTCTGTACTAAATGTTTCATTAAATTTGGTGTATGTTCGAAGTTTGGAGATGGATTTTATTTCGCTCGACCAGTCATTTGAGTAGTTATTAATAATTATAGGCCACCTTAGGTTTGAACATCCTTTACAAATATATACGTTCATCAACAGGCTATACCACCTTTATGGCTTAAGGAATCACTCTTTCAAAATTGAAATGATATTCTTGTAACAGGCGTTCTTGATCTTTGGGATCCCCAGTCAAAAGTGTATATTGAATTAGATATGTATATGTTAAGTTTCTTAAATATTTTGTAATTTTAACTTTTCAAGTACTAAGCCACTAACATTTCGCCTCTGCTGTCTTGCTGTATCCAGTTTGTGTGGGCAGCTAACTTCGTGTTCCTGCAAGCAAAAAATTATACTTAAATATAAATACATTCCGAAACAAGCGGTTGCCACGCAAGATACGCCCTTGTTTTGCAAGAAACCGATAGAGAAGTAGATAAAAAGACGATTTGGAGTGGTGTAGGTTGTTAACCATATAATTCATCAAAATCGGATACAAATTGCAACGTCTAGAGTTTCCATAACATCGGTATTACTTACTGTGTCCCCATGGAGATTTTTGACAAATAAATATATATTTCAAGTTTAGTCAAAATTGTATAAAATTGTGACCTGTAGAGTGTCAGCAAATAAATTTTGGGCGAACAGGGGCGACAACGAGGGCGTATAAAAACAATATGGTTAATCCTCTCACAAGAACCTAATGGTTCTTATCGCATTGGATAAGATAATCTGATAAAAAAATACAAGGTTTTTGGAAGAGTAACATATATAATTATTACTTTGTCGACAGTAAAAGATCTTCCAGTCGTATTGGCTATATAGGCCTATAAAAGGTTCAATACCACACTTGTTGTAACTGAATAATATGTACAAATCTTTATTCTGGTCAACAAATTGTATTATTTTACAATATTCCAATTAAATGATGATACAAATTTCATCTTAACACACTTAATTTAAAAAATTGGAAAAATGCAACTAAATGATTCGAAAAGCCTAACGTAAACATTTTCAAATGTGACTTGGATTTTAAAATATTTTCGAACCCTCTGGACAAGTAAAATAGGATGTAATGGATAATTTACACAACAGGTAGGACACTTAAACATCTAGTACTTAGAATAAGGCTATTATTTATTTTCTGGAGCTTCCAAGCCAGCAAGAGTGTTTTTGTCCCCGTAGCTGATTTTATCGGCTATTATTTATTTTCTGGAGCTGCCAAGCCAACAACAGTGTTATTGTCTATTTAACATCATATTTCCATGATCATAATGCCACCAAATGACATGGAAATATATATCTTCAGTATTTGTAGATTCAGAATCCAGATGATACCACATTTGTGAATCTAAGGAAATGTGAATATTCAGGATTACGATCACGAGGCACGACTGCGTGCGCAGTGACCGTACCCTAACCCGACAACCCCATATTTGTAGTTTTATTTACGGTAATATATGTCAAAAATTCGACATAGGAGGCTCACGGAATTTTGCAGTTTCGTAGTTTATTCATTCCCCGATTCTGTGAAATAAAAAAACCAAAAAAACAAAGCACTTTTGCACCAAATATTTGTTGAATCCCCGAACCGCGCCTCGAATCTGGGTGCTATATAGGAACTTTGCGATGATATAAATCGATAAGCCAACAGAAATAATGAAATTGGGCATGTTCATCGTGCATCTACGGAAGCGTAATAGGGCCACACACTTTTTTGTATTATTCTATTTTCAATTTTTCAAGTTAGTAACTTGAATCTGGGTGCTAGGAACTTTGCGATGATACAAATCGATAAGCCAACAGAAATAATGAAATCGGGCAGAAATAATGAATTTTCAAGTTAGTAACTTGAATTTTCAAGATACTAACTTGAATTTTCAAGATACTAACTTGAATTTTCAAGTTACTAACTTGAATTTTCAAGTTACTAACTTGAATTTTCAAGTTACGAACTTGAATTTTCAAGATACTAACTTGTATTTTCAAAATACTGACTTAAATTTTCAAGTTACTGTTATATTATAAAATAAGCGTTGTGCTTTAGGCAATGGGCGGCACGGTTATAGACCGAGACACAAGGACATCTACCCCGGGACTTTCACCCCCTGGACATCCCCCCTCCTTCGGACATCTACCCCTGGATCTTCCCATCCTGGACATTTGCCCCCGTGTTACCTCTGACCCCCCCCCCCCCCCGAAGTATTAACGAAGTTATAACCGACTAGCTGGCCGGTCATCTCTGGCTTGCGGCTGTGGTTTCGATCCCTGGTGTGAGCGCATGTGGCATGGAGGGAGATAGGGGCGCCTTCTCAACCTCGTGGGTTTCCTCCGGACACTCCGGTTTCCTCCCACTGCTAAAGACCCCTACGCGCAAGAGAATTATCGAAATAAAATTAAAACCATATGTTAGTCCCGAAATGACCTAGTGTGTGTCGAGTGGACGTTAAACCCCATTTCTCTCTCTCTCTCTAAAGGGTTGGTGGCGGGGGCAGAGATGTCCTAGGGGCAGATGTTCCAGAGGAAAAATGTTGGGGGGGAGGGGGTAAAACTCTGGGGGTAGATGTCCTAGGGGGTGGGGATAGATGTCCGGGGGGGGGGGCAGATGTCCGGTGAGTAAAAGTCCGGGGGGAGATGTCCTAAGAGGGAAGATGTCTTCAACAGGAAATGTCGTCGGAGTAAAATTCCTAAAAAGGAGGGGGGGGGATCCGGGGGGAGATATCCAAGGGGGGGGGGGGATGTCGTGTATTACGTCACTAAAGACCATTTAATTTTTTTTTGGAATTCAAAAACGTTTTCTGAAGGGCTCAATACTATTAAAATGAATGAATGAATGAATGAATGAATAAATGGTGTTTAATGGCACGTCGACACCTTGAAAATTCAAGTTAGTAACTTGAAAATTCAAGTTAGTATCTTGAAAATTGAAAATAGAATAATAAAAAAATATGTGGCCCTATTACGCTTCCGTATGGATCTGTCGATTTGGTGAATTAAAGATCTTCGAGCCACCGAAGCTACTTTAGATTCCCCTTTACTATTTTAGCATGCTTCCGAAAAAGCAGCATAGGAAATTTTGTAATCATGTGGCCAAGTTTATTTATCCCTTGACCCTGTGAAATAGAAAAAAAAAATGTCACCAAAGCTGGTTTGAATACTTTTTGATGCAGTGTGGACGTACCCTTTTCTGTGTACACAGTTAGCCTAGTTTGCGACATTAAAGTATGTTCACGGTCATAGTTTAGGTTTCTTTTGTGTACAATTTGCATTAATATGTCATAAAATGTTATTTTCTAATATAAAGGTGTAGCAATCATTTTCGTTATAAATATATGTAGGTTATTATTATTGGGGCTGGGAATATGTGTGCTAACCGAATTTCGAATCCGGGTGCTGGAATTCGACTTGGAGATTCCGCTCGGTGTTATTTAGTCAGTATGATGATTAACAGTTACAACATTTTCTAGCTTCCAGTGCATTCCCTAGTGGATTGAATATAGTGAGCGATAAATATCATTATGATTAATGATTTTCATTATTACTAGAATTAGTGTTCAAAAAATAATTAACTGTTTGCATTAGTATTAGACCCCTTTAATAATGGACTGTGGGATTTTTTTTCAAAGAAAGAATTCCATTCCCCATTATGATGGATTAAAAGATGAAAACGTGGTGTCATAATTATGTTTTAACTGGAAGAAAACTGCCTGTGCAATAGTTAAACGCTCTGTTGGTCTATTTTAAATATTAAAATAGTTCAACTTATTAGGCGTCAACAGACTATAACTAAAATCATACTAACAAAGTGAAAGTGGCTTTGCTTCAATTAGTTTCGTTTCGTAGAAATTAGCCAACATATTCTAAAAAAATACTTAGAAGCCATATGGTCTATTTAATAGTCCGACTATTTACAGACTATGAATAAAACCATACTAATAAAATGAAACTAGCTTTGCCTATGTTAGTTTCGTTTCTAAGAAAACATACTAACAAAATGAAACTAGTTTTGCCACGGGTATTTCTTTTTTTCTCCGAAAAACCAACGCTCTAAGAAATACCATCGCTGTAATTGTATGAAATAAAGTGATATTCGTGAAATTGTTAACAAATTTTAGAAATACTACCTGGTAATGGGAGGGGGCGTGTATTGATCTGGTTGCAACTAATTTCCGAGAAATGAAGTGGAACTGTTAGAAACACGAACATATATTCCAGCCAAAGTTAAACATATGACATATGTACTGTTTTATCGATAAGGATATTATATTATGACTAGTAAATCAATTGACAGAAGGTAAGTCTAACCATTGACAATCAACGTTTGAGTAGATATATTGTTTTTTGTGTATAAATATATTTTTTGTCAATAAAACGCAAAACTAAAATTACAATCATTTTTTTAAGTGTCCTTATACCTTTATAAATGTTTATTGACTAACGGTCAGACATATTTGTTTATTTTAGAGTTATTCAGAGCATCCTCTTAAACTGTTTAGCGAACAACGAATATGTGACTAGTTTCGGTTTCACAGGGCCATTGATAGTGGTATCTTGCAAAGACAGGAAATATTTCCTTGTTATATGTCTAACTACTAATAGGGTTGGGTAAATAATAGCTTAATTGCAGTTATCCAATAATGACTTGTGGTTTTGATGGCCATTTTGGACGCTGAACACGAATCCGTCGAAATTTGTGACCTAGGATGACCTTTGACCCTGGATAATTCAATTTTTTCAAAATGGCGGCCAAATTTCACGTTGTGGGTCAAATATATCATAAACATACCGTCAAACAACTAATATAGATTTTAGAGGTAGGAAAGAATGAAAAACAACATTTCAGAACAGAATCCGTCGGAATTTTTAACCTAGGATGACTTTTGACACTGGAAAATTCAATTTTATTCAAAATGGCGGCCAAATTTCATGTTTTGGCTCGAATATACTGTTTAATACCTCCATATATAGGTTTAAGCGGCAGGGAATCATGAAAAACAACATTTCAGAACAGTTGAGAAGTATCTAAGCTTTCAAATTGTCCAAAGCTACGACAAATCATGAGAAGAGCGTCATTTTGTAGCAAAATTTGACAACTATTTGTAATTCAGTAGGCTACTTTCCAGATCGAAACGGTTGACATAGTAAACAAATTTTTACCCAACAGTTCAGTTTATATCACCAAATACTCCTCTAAGAAGTAAATCAATGTCAATAGCAACGTCACTTTCTGGCCATAAAGCGTTCTTTATAGAGTTCCGTAATTCTACCAATTTGAGTTTCTTCATTTTGAAAAGACGTGTTTCGTGGTCTTTCACACGTCGCTGTTGTCTAATATCAAATGCAGTTGTTAGCCCCGGGTAGTTGATTTCTTGAATTTGTTCTTTTTTGCTAAGACTAACTTTTTAGACAATTTAAGAGTAGCCACAATGTCCTTTAGCTTTCTTGCTGCCCATGTAGCTTCCGGCTTACGGGTCAGGTCCATTGCCACTTCTCTTGCTTCTCTGCGAATGGTCTTTTAGTAAATTCGGCTTTCTAGTCCTTAGAGTGAAGAGGAGCGGCAAGAGAGGTGGAAATGGGCCCATAAGTCGGATGCTCCAGTAGCAGCAGGAAAACTGGAGATAGACATTAGGGCTACTCTGAAATTGATGTAGCAAAATAAAAAAGACGCAATTCATGACACGATTACTTCAAACGATCGATTAGTGCAAAGAGCATGGTGGACCACAAACAGCTGACAGTCTGTAACTTGTTGACAGGAATTTGACTACAAGAGGGCTGAGACTTTCAACTGTATCTGGTATTAGACAACAGCCACGTGTGAAAGACCACGAATTTTTTATGGCCAGAAAGTGACATTGCTATTTACAATGATTAACTTCTGAGAGGAGTATTTGGTGATGTAAACTGAACTATTGGGTGAAATTTTGTTTACTATGTCGATCAAGCATATGAATCTGGAAAGTATTGTTACAAAAAGATAGGCTGGCACTGCCAGGCAGGATACGCCCACATTTTCGAGAGATGGATAGAGAACAAGCAATACCGAAAGTGATTTTTCCTATGTGCAAATATCGAAATGAATTAAGATCTTTGGGTTATAAAGGTTCATTTCAGTAGGCTTCAAATTCGACTGGGGATCATGTTGCTAAGTGGGTAAATGGGATAATAATTCTGACCCCAGAGGGGCCAAAAGCTAAAAAAAAGGTCATTTTTCGTACAATCAGGGGTCATAATTCAGGAAGTTACAATCCGATATGCACAAATATCGAAAGGAACCAAGATCTGTGGGTTATAAACATCCATGTCAAGTTTCATCAAAATCGGTTCAAAATTGTGACCTGTATAGGGTTCACAACCTTAATATAACGTATTTTCACACTAATCGCGTACAAACGGCGGCCATTTTGTCTGTCAATTTTGGTCCGATTTTCACGAAATCTTACCTCAATCTTCATTACCATGTAACGGTGATATAATCAAACATTTTTTTAAATCGGATAATAATTTTGACCTCCAGTGGGACGACAAGCTAAAAAGGGTGATTTTTCGTACAATCAGGGGCCATAATTCAGGAAGTTACGAATCAATGAGCGCAAATATCGAAAGGAACCAAGATCTTCGGGTTATAAACATGCATGTCAAGTTTCATCAAAATCGGTTCAAAATTGTGACCTCTATAGGGTCCACAACCTTGATATAACATATTTTCACACTATTCGCGTACAAACGGCGGCCATTTTGTCCTTCATTACTATGTAACGGTGATATAATCAAACGGTTTTTTAAATCGGATAATAATTTTGACCTCCAGAGGAACCACAAGCTAAAAAGGGCAATTTTTCGGACAATCAGGGGCCATAATTCAGGAAGTTACGATCCGATGGGTGCAAATATCGAAAGGAACCAAGATCTTTGGGTTATAAACATACATGTCAAGTTTCATCAAAATCGGTTCAAAATTGTGACCTCTATAGGGTCCACAACCTTGATATAACATATTTTCACACTATTCGCGTACAAACGGCGGCCATTTTGTTTGTCAATTTTGGTCCGATTTTCACGAAATTTGAACTCAACCTTCATTACCATGTAACGGTGATATAATCGAACGGTTTTTTAAATCGGATAATAATTTTGACCTCCAGAGGGACCACAAGCTAAAAAGGGTGATTTTTCGGAAAATCAGGGGCCATAATTCAGGAAGTTACGATCCGATGGCCGCAAATATCGAAAGGAACCAAGATCTTTGGGTTATAAACATACATGTCAAGTTTCATCAAAATCGGTTCAAAATTGTGACCTCTATAGGGTCCACAACCTTGATATAACATATTTTCACACTATTCGCGTACAAACGGCGGCCATTTTGTTTGTCAATTTTGGTCCGATTTTCACGAAATTTGAACTCAACCTTCATTACCATGTAACGGTGATATAATCGAACGGTTTTTTAAATCGGATAATAATTTTGACCTCCAGAGGGACCACAAGCTAAAAAGGGCGATTTTTCGGACAATCAGGGGCCATAATTCAGGAAGTTACGATCCGATGGCCGCAAATATCGAAAGGAACCAAGATTTTGGGGTTATAAACATGCATGTCAAGTTTCATCACAATCGGTTCAAAATTGTGACCTCTATAGGGTCCACAAGCTAAAAACATGATATTTCGTACAATCAGGGGCCATAATCCATGAAGTTCCGATCCGATACATGCCAATATCGAAAGGAACCGAGATCATATGGGGATAAACCTATATTTCAAGTTTCGTCAAAATCAGATAGGAATTGTGACCTGTAGAGAGTCCACAAACAAATTGTGGACGGACGGACGGACGGACAGACGGACGGACGGACGGACGGACGTCCGGACGGACAGGGGCGACGACATTATACGTCCACATGAAAATGTGGGCGTATAAAAAATGTCAACTTTGCTGCAAAATGACATTTTTTCTCATGATTTTTCGTAACTTTGATATAGTTTGAAAGATCAGAAGCTTCACGACTGTTCTGAAATGTTGTTTTTCGTGTTTTCCTACCTCTATAACCTACATGTAGAGTTAATGAATCTGGAAAGTATTATTATTAAATATAACTGTCAAATTTTGCTACAATTTGACAATTTGAAAGCTTAGATACTTCTCAACTGTTCTGAAATGTTGTTTTTCATGATTTCCTGCCTCTTAAACCTATATATGGAGGTATTAGACAGTATATTCGACAAAAAACATGAAATGTGGCCGCCATTTTGAAAAAATTCAATTATCCAGGGTCAAAGGTCATCCTAGGTCAAATATTCCGACGGATTCTGTTCTGAAATGTTGTTTTTCATTCTTTCCTTCCTCTAAAACCTATATATAGCGGTGTTTTGCGGTATGTTTATGATATATTTGACCCAAAACGTGAAATTTGGCCGCCATTTTAAAAAAATTGAATTATCCAGGGTCAAAGGTCATCCTAGGTCAAAAATTTCGACGGATTCGTATTCAGTGTCCAAAATGGCCATAGAAACCACAAGTCATGGAAAAAAGTTCATATTTACCCAACCCTACTACTAACAAATAAAAATAATTGATGAATGTTTGAAGTTTCTTGACAAGAAATGACCATACATTTTCGATCCTTGGCTAATTGAATGAATGAATGAAATGGGGTTTAACGTCCTACTTGGGAAATGTAAACTGACTCCAACCACGGTTTAATTGTCGAATGCCAGGTACCATGCCGCGAATGGCGTGATGTATTGCAAGAAAATTTCACATTGGCCGGCCATATCGTGGGAATTGTCTAATCCACTCAATATCTCAGCTACCCGGTGATCTAGAGGTAACAATATGTTATGGGCTGGGCATGCAGATAGTAAGAAATAGCATTTGAAGATAGAAAACGCTTGGCAATAGACAAATTTGCCTCTTTAATATGTGATTAATGAGTGACTCGAAGTTTCGTTTGTGAATACAAAGGTCACACGAGCGGCATTTGATCCTATGGCGTCAGACATTAATTAATAAATCAGCGTTGACGTTTCTACGTGGTTTACCCACAGTTCCGTGCGCAGTACATGAAGAACTCACGTAACAGAACGCTTCATTGTCTAATCCTTCACATTAACCAGAACGCGGCTTAAACAACAACTCTTCCAGATCCTAGTGTAGCAAAGACACGTAAAAAGAAATTTTGAATGTTAAAAAACGAAACGAAATAGCATCTTTTTTATAATCAGATTGGCATTTTGTAGTACTAATACCGAATATAACTATTACTTTGTCGAAAATAGATCTTACAGTAGCATTGCTATATAGGCCTATAAAATGTTTTAACAGCAAATTTCCATGATCATAATACCATCAAAGCCTAGTTTAAGCCGTGACATGGAAATGTAGTCTACCCAATAATTTTTGATAGATTATATGTCTTCAATATTTGTAGATTCAGACATTTTCTAGCTATTTAGCTGGCGAAAATTTGAGGGTGGTCTGGATAAGAATTCAACCCGCCGAATCCACTGAGTTTGGGTATCCGTCCCAAAAGTGACGGCTAATTCCGCTAGGTGCGCAAATTCAAAAATGGAAGCTCGTTTTGACGTGAAATTCATAGACCCTTGTATAGTTGTACAATATATTGAAATACAGGTTTTCGGGGGTCACTTACTTTTTTCCATCTTCAAATTAAATTCTAAAACATGTTTTTGAAGTATTTGAAATGTAAATAAAGAAGGGTGTATGAAATATACTGCTCAAAAGAAGGTAAGGGTCACACCTTTTTTTCTACCAGGTAATTGTCTATGCACATATCAGATATATATATATATATATATATAATTATTGGCGGAAATCGTGTCAAAATTGGTTCACGATACCCAAAGATTACTTCTAAAAAGTGTATATGTACAGCTTCAAATTTTGTGGGATGAATCATTATTCCTTAATGGAAAGTTCCATAGTTTTATACAATTATGTCCGAACGTGAATGAGACGAAAACATTAAAAATTGGTCTATCAAAAAATCTTATAATTTCGATAGTTTTCTGTGTAACCAAATGAATAATCTCTGAAGGTTAAAAACGAAATAAAATAGCAGCATTTTTATTGGGTCCACACAGCAACAAAAGTTGGACGGCATCGAGGGGCATATGTGGATATAATATTCAGTATTATGATTACAGCCATGTTCTTTATTTGTACAATACACTTTTAAATTGAGTATTTCTCTTCCTACACTGACATCAGAAAACACCTACAAAAATATATTGACAGCAACAAATCTGATAAGCATGCATTACATTAACTGAAGTGTGGCAGGCCTATTGATAATATAATTAGCAGATCTTTTACTACTTTTTGTTATTTTTCTTTTGTGAATAATTTCAAACAAATTAAACCAAATTACCTCATTCCTTGATAAGTCTGTACAATATTCATCATAATTTATAGGACAGGTAGCTTTATCTCCCTTCTCAAATACTTTGTTCAGACATTTTTCACAAACATGATGACCACAGCCAAGTTGCATTGGTTTATTGAGAACAAGTTTACAAACTGGACATTCATATCTCGGATCTAGTTTTTTTACAAATTCAGGTTTACTCAGGTCAACACTCGGTAAATCTATAGATCTAAAACTAGATGCTGCCATACTGAAAATAAGAGAAAATCAATTCAGATTAAAATATTGACGATCTATGGTGATTGAGTCTGACATTTAGCTGGAGTTGCAGTGTTTATGATAGGCTACCCATTTGTCAAGTTAAGAATCAGGATTAGTGACTGTATATATGTGACAAAGATAATTTGTCTTTAAACGATCTTTATTCACCACGGTTATAGTACAGAGATTGACAGCGCAGCAACGCTGTTGACTGTTAGCGCTCGTTCCCGCACTCTCACTGACTCGCTTACTATATCCAGACATACCACTGCTATAAATATATTCTTTCTTTAACTTTAACTAATGTGGAGTTTCTTACAAACCAACAGATTATCCATTATTATTCATCGAATCACTTAAAAATCAAAATCTACAGTAATCTAGTACCTGAAATTTGAACGCTTGAAAAAGTGGAAAACACCTTTCTAAAGATAGCAAAAGAAATTATAGCGGTAAATTATAAAAGAAAGAATTTGATTAAAACGGAACAATTTTATTTAACTCTTTTTTTCTGCACATTGTACAAAATAATACAAGCTGTTTGGGGTTTAGATGAAAAACGGGTACATAAAATAGTACGCGGAGACGTAACATTTTGCCCGAACCTTCCGTGGACGCATCGGTACCAAACCAGATGATTTTGTTCTGGCAATGCAACAGTCTAAAAACACTGAAAATACGTGTTATTTTCAGCAGGATATATGCTGTTTTATGAAATTTGGTCTAATGTCCTATTATTCATCTCCGATTGAATTTATGAAGACGACCATACGCTATACAGTGTGCTATGAGTAAAAATCAAAATCAACCCACAATATCTACAGTTAACTAGTTAGTACCTGGGCCGGAAAACACCTTTCTAAAAATAACTCTATATGCGTAGTAATAAAATAATGAAATGGGGTTTTTACGTCCTACTCTTATGCACCTAACCTGGGCTAATGGAAGACGGACATATGCCATACAGTGTGCTATGAGGGTAATTTTGCCCGGGCAGCGGCGCTACGGCCTACTCTTTTATCGAATTCCAACTGCCAAGGGATCTTTTACGTACACTCCAATGTGTACACCGGACCTCGGTTTTTCGTCCCATCCGAACGACTAGGCAGCTGTCCTTGTCACTATATGCGTAGTACTGTTACACAGGCATCGTACCTACATCCTAGTGAACTCGCTCGGCCAACACGTGAACCCTATGCCATAGCAAGCCAGCTTCTTACTCACTCAGCCACCGTTAAATAGATCTACAGCCAGCATAGCACTGAACAAACAGATCCGCGGTAAATTGTAAAAGGAGTTTGATGAAAGCGGAGCAATTTAATTAAACTTCATTTATTTTCTGTCAATAGCACGAAAAGTATTACAAAAAGCGACACATACGTATTATAGCGTCCACAATTGCTTGTGGACGTCCTAGAGGCTACAGTTAATATCCGATTGACTTTAAATTTATACACAGTGTTTAAGGTCGTGAGACGAAGAAGCCTATTGGTTTTCAGCGATTTTCGATAATTACTGCCAGAGTTATGACCCTTGATCACTGCAAAAAATCTTGTGGACGCTCTAGAGGCCAAAGTTAATATCCGATTGATTTTAAATTTATACACAGTGTTTAAGGTCATGAGACGAATAAGTCTGTATATTTTCAGCGATTTCCGATAATTACTGCCAGAGTTATGGTCCTTGATCACTTCAAAAACTCATGTGGACGCTTTAGAGACCAAAGTTAATATCCGATTGACTTTAAATTTCTACACACTGTTTAAGGTCATCCGATAATTACTGCCAAAGTTATCTACCTTGATCACTTTGAAAAATCTTGTGATGCTCTAGAGGCCAAACTTATCATCCGATTGATACACAGAGTTTAAGACCTTGCCATGAACAAGTATGTTTCGTTACCTGACAACCTATCTTTAACAAAATCGTCCCCACTAATCACCGACAGGGGTGGGTTTTTGTCAATAGGACCGAATGTATTTCAAAAAGTGACCGACAAGGAAAGATGTGTTAAAGATATATACATATTCTGCATATCAAATTCAAAATTCAAAAGATTTTTTTTTTTGATTTTGAAATATCTCTATTTTTTTGATTTTGAAATAATCTCTATTTATATTTAACCAAATGTAGTTCTGTTTTGGCTATGATAAGTAGTGTATACAGATAATCACTCGGCAGAATCCGGTACTCTACGTCTAACCTCGTCTGAATCAGGTTATGTGTGTAATAATTTGGGTTCTGGGTGTAATGTAATACATAATGGTTGCAACTCATGACAAAACGGTGAGTTTGGATAAAAATGAAACGACAGGGCCCTGATCCATATTTTCTGATATCAGGAGTAGATGCCCTTCCTAAAATATATGCCGCCTCTGAAAAAAATCGACCATAAAAAAAACAAAAAAGATATCACAAGAGTGGCCGAAAAACGTGTTTTCAGACCTCAGACATGGGTGTCGCCAACCATAATGACGCCCCTATAGGCGAAGTGCCCCTACTATCACCCCTTTCTGGATCCGCGCCTGCGCCACAACATGACATTAGAGGGTTCGTTTTGTTCGCCCTATCCGCATTTGATAGCACTTTATCGGTTTTTGGGGCGCCGCCACCATATGACATTATTAGAGATTCTAGTGCTGGACGCCCTATCCACATGGCCTTATTGGTGTTTCG
Organism: Patella ulyssiponensis; assembly: GCA_963678685.1. Lineage (NCBI taxonomy): Eukaryota > Metazoa > Mollusca > Gastropoda > Patellidae > Patella > Patella ulyssiponensis. Next base: position 61,963,965 of record OY783230.1, on the reverse strand, counting down.
GACTGTTCATTTGTGGCGCCGCCAACAATAGTAAACAAATTACGAATTGCTATTCCAGGGTACACGGGTGAGGAACTTTTCTCACCCGATACCTTTTCTGACCGATATCCCCTTCATAGTCTGCACTAATTGTGCCCATATTGTGAACGTTTATCTTTGGTTGGTTATAGTTTATGTTTATTGTTTGCTGTGTGAATAATTCACAAATCGTTTACATTACAAAGTATGTGTTGTACTTTCTTTATACATCGACACTCATAGCCTGGATCCTGTCATCATATTCGGATTATAAGATTAGTGTTCATCTTGATATTTTGATCTATTCATGAAGTACCTGCGTACGTATCTAACGTACGAAAATTAATTGGTGGCTAGCTTTTTTTCGCACCTATACAATGAATGGCCATTTTGCTCAGTAATCCCAGACAGAATTTGGCTATTTTTTTAAAATTGCGTTAAAGTTTAAAATATTTGTTTTAGAACTGAAATAAATTAACTAAACACGACCGACTCACAAAATAGTGTCAAGATGGCAGCCTCATGAACAACCATTCGCAGACGCTTTCATTGAAGACGACGTCAATTCTATGAGTTGTAGATGTTATTTTTGTGAAAATTCATTGGAGGAAGAGAGAACATGTTGGGACTGTACGGATTATATAGTCCTAATGGGTACAAATGAAACAATGCTGAAGATAAACCTATTGTTTACAATGTAACGTGTTTTTGACCTCATTATCATTGACGTCAATGTCATGACCTGTGATGTGTAGATCACGTGATATGAATATCATGGCTATTGATTGTGTCTGAGATACTTCTCCACAGCACCCCGGTGGTGCGATCGCCGTAGGGTCCATGAAATGTCGGTGAGACGAGGTCAATTTCCTGTCATACTACGTCCCAAATGATGTAAAAAAACACGAAAATTAAAATCATCTATAGACGCCATTTTGAGTAATTAGCGATATCCGTTTTTGAAACCAAAAGATTTCGTAAAGCGACCGAAATTGAGAAGCCGATATTATGGCCATCATTTTCGATGCACACGTGCATAGAGGCGTCACCGTGCACGGTGCGAATCTGTTGGAAGCTGGAGAGACGTTTTCCCGGGGAAAAGCAACGTGGGAAAGTAGACATTCCCACGCGTCCACGTTGCCTTTTCCTGGAAAATCGGCTCTCCAGCTTTCAACCGCACTCGCTCATTCCTCATTTGGCGCCATGCCTGCCAACGCAAAAACACATGAAGAGAATCGATTGAAAGTCTGTGTAGTATGTTTTACAAAAGGCTCCCGCGTCGTAAAAGTAACAGGTAAGAATTTTCGTCGAATTAAAGAGTATTTCCTCGAAAATTACGATCCTAGTGAGGACGTTCGTCTTCCGGCCGGTATATGTGCAAGGTGCGAGAAACTTCTTCTTCGAAAAGAAAAAGGAGAGAGTACAGTGAAAAGTCTGCCACAGCCATATGATTTTTCAAAAGTTGCCCCTGTGGTCGCAAGAACTAGGGCTGACCCATCGAGACTTTGCGCTTGCGAGTTGCGCGAAGTAACCACTACACACTTGGGGTAGGGAAAGGGTATTCTGCGCTAGTAAAACCTCAACGTGGAAGGCCAAATGAACCGAAACCGTCCACATCCGCATCCAGTGAAGATGTTCTTCCATCCCCCGGCCCGACGGTAATTTGCAAGAGGTGCTGGCAGCCGATCGGGCGGGGGATACCGCACCAGAACCCATGTACCGTCAAAGATGCGCAGCAAAACCTGGTTGCAAATTTGAAGCTAGTCCCACAAGCAGCAGAAAAAGCGACGTCTGACCTATTGAGACAAAAATTTGAAAATTCAGACGGTTCTTCGATAAAGATTCGTACCCGAGGAAAAGATTTGAAGATCAAGAGACCACTGAAGTCCGTCTCTAAAGCTCTATTTTCTACAAGATCTGTATCCTCAGATGAAGTAAATCGGTTCCAGTCTACTTTAGGGCTATCATTACAACAAACTGAGAAGGCGTTGGTTTTCTTTCGGTCATGGAAAGGTCGTGATTCGGTTCGATCTGGCGTTATGGGTGCTTTGCGAGATGCCGACAAACAATTGGAATCGTATTATTCAGTCACAGGACGTTCGCTTGATTCTTCTGTGAAAGGGGAAGAAAAAGTTTCGAGGTCCATAGTTTTTTGTCATGACCTGAGGGGATTGATTGATAATGTGATAGAGCACCGTGGTGGATCAGTCGCCGACTATATGATAAAAATCGGCATAGATGGTGGAGTCGATTTTCTGAAATTCACTATGAACGTCATAAAAGAGGATACGATGGTTTCTGATTCCAAGCGTATGAAGTATTCAGAAGGTGCGTTCGCAAAAAACTTGGATGGAGGAGTCAAGAAACTATTGTTAATCGGAATAGTCGAACAAGTCAAGGAAACGTATCATAATCTAGAATGTGTACTGAATCTCATAGGACTAGATAGGATTGGGAATTGTAAACAGATTATATGATCATCTTGACGCAACTTTCCGCGGCATCGAGGGATGCGACCTACGAGCCATCGATTGGTCAGATAAGTTGTGTATCAAACGACCCTCTCAACACGGGGGTGAATTTAATGGAGAACAATGCAAGAAACTCCTTCAAAGCGTTCACATTTTAGAGATGTTTGAAGACGTAAGACAGAAATGTTTTTCCATGAAGTTGCTTCCTGAGTACGATCAATCGATCCGAGCTTTTGAAAGTACCTATAAAGATTTAAACATACCAGTGACAAGCAAAGCACACGCGATTTTTGACCATGTGGAGGCTTTTATAGACAGGTAGGGACGTGAAAAAGGCTTGGGCTACTTTTCAGAACGAACAGGCTTCAGAGTCTGTCCATGCTGATTTCAGCCTCATTTGGCGTAGATACAAACGAGAGATTGAGCATTCAGAATACGGCACGAAACTTTTAGCCTGCGTTGTTGCTTACTCGTCCAGACACCGTTAATCTATATTTTGCTTCACTATTACACTACGTAATACTTTGTTAACTTGTACTTCGTATTCTTGATTGACTAATAAACGCTCATTTGACAAATGATTCGTCCGACTTGTCAATTTCGGTCGCTTTACGAAAATTTTGTTTTCAAAAACGGAAATCGCTAATTATTCACAATGGCGTCTATAGATGATTTTAATTTTCGTGTTTTTTTACATCATTTAGGACATAGTATGACAGGAAATTGACCTCGTCTCACCAACATTTCATGGACCCTACGGCGATCTCACCACCGGGGTGGCAGGTAGCGTGTCTCAGATGTTCGGAATGGAAGTACCTGGTGACTAGTTCTAGTTTACAGGACAAAAAGTTTCTCATTTTGGATTGTTTCACATCAACATAAGAAATAGCGCCGCCGAAATTGACACACAGCATCACTTGCTAGCGGTTGCGACAGTTTAATTTCCAGATGTTTTTTTTTGGGGGGGGGGAGGGGGCAAGTTGAGAGATTGACAGTACTACTAATAAATGGTATATAAAACACTAAACAATTCTTAATCAAAATATGACAACAATATACATATTTATAAGTTTTAAATACCTCAAAATTTGTTTGAAAGTTCACCTTCTCAATCGCTCAATCGACAATCAAGTATGGCTCCAAATCTAATAATGCGTTGTTGCAACCTAAGAGCACAGTTATTTGTACTGGTATAAATAGTCTCGGTCACCCAGAACGTGTGGAAGGTATTTGTGTGGATGATAGAGACTAGGGTATAAATGGAGGTTGATGCTATACCGCACCTATCGAAATATAAAAAAGGGGAGGAGCTACCAATAACTAACTGAGCAGTAATTCTAACGTGTTTGTAGGCGGGGATTAAGAAGCATAACCACGCCTTGACATGATCGGTGAAGGTCGCGTTAGCAGCTCGCATTCATCAGCGAATTGATGGCGATACCCATACCAACCGACAATTGAGATGTACAAGATGTTTAATTGAATTAGGAAGCTGAGAATTAAATGAAAGCGACAGAAGTACACGTGACGACACAATGTATAACACGAAACACCAGGAATTTCAATGCACCAGGTAGGAAGTGTCTTTTGATATCGATATACGGTCGTAGGCCTGTGTAGTAAATAAATATGTCTTGCCAAATTACGTTAGTATTAGTACCGGTATTGGTCAGTTGACGAGAATTGAGAAGTTCATCGGGATTTTCGGACGTTAGTTCCCCTTGTCAGTGCTGCTCGACGAAAGGTCTGACAGGGACAACTGTCTATAGTCTTTCGGATGGGACGAAAAACAATTATGATCCCGTCAATACATTGACGTGCATGTGTGACGTAAAGGACCCCTTGGCAAATGGCTCAAGTCAAACTGCGATTTCTTGTAGGCCTAGTTCAAAAACCAATGTTCAAATGTTGACAATTTTTTCTCAATAATAGGGCATAAACTGGTAATATGCAATGTTTGCTATGCCATTACTCGAAGAGTGGCGTTAAAATTCCATTTTTATTTTCACTTTCACCGAATTTGTAATGTTACCAAGAAGGTATCAATTGTGATTTGGCACTATTATTATCGACATAGGTCATGGCTGATGGGCCAACAGACTTGAGAGTTGATAATGCCACATGCTTGGCAAGTGAAGCAAAGCTTAAATAGTCTATGTAACAATGCATCTTTATAAAGCTTCATTTATTTGCATTTTAATTTTGTTCTATTTTCATTTTTTCTTCAGGATGATGTTCTGATAGTCTGTTAAAAAATCTAATGTCAAAGTAGAAATTGGTATACATATAAGTGGTTTTATCCTTTGACAGCAATTCAGCTTATATACTAAAAATAATAAAGTACCCATCGTTAGTTACCAGTGTTGACCAAGAAAATTCATCTCGATTTTCCGGCGTGATTTCTCCTTGTTAGTGAGTGGTGCAGAACATAGGGCCTGACAAGGACAAATGCCTAGTTGTTTGGATGGAAAGATTAACAGAGGTCCAGTCTACACATTGACGTGCTCGTAAAAGTTCCTTTGCCAGTTGGAATTGGATAGGCCATAACGACAATGTCTAGACAAAATATCTCTCATAGCAGTCAGAGTAGTACAGTAGGATGTTATCCTTCATTTTTATTTCTATAATATTGGGAGCCCCAAAGTCTCAGTGAGTAAAGCGTGGCTAGCAATAGCCAGAAATGGACATCCTGTGTTTGATTCCTGCATTGGCTGAGGAAGTTCGTGTGGAATTTCCGTCGTGTAGGACGGAGGTCATGATAGCATAACAATATCATTTGGTTCGCATAGCAGTAAAAAACCGGTCCGTGTACCCATTGGCATGCACATTTAAAAACGCTTGATTGTTGGAATTCGATGTGAGAGTAGGTCATAGCACCTATGTCCAGGCAAAAAAGAGAGAGAGAGAGAGAGAGAGAGAGAGAGAGAAATTGGGACTATTATATGGTTTCATTTTATTTCAATAATTCGCTTGCGCGTAGGGGTCTTTAGCAGTGGGACGAAACCGAAGTGCCCGGAGGAAACCCACGAGGTTAAGAAGGCACCCTATCTCCATGCCACATACGCTCACACCAGGACTCAAAACCACAGCCGCAAGCCAGAGGTGACCGGCCAGCTAGAGTTCGAAGCGCGACACTCTAGACCACTAGGCCATCCCAACTCCACATGTCCAGGCAAGTTTATTTCATGTAGTATATAACATTGACAATAACAATTGTTAACATTTTAGGCGTGCGGTCCTGAGAAAAGAAAAGCAGAAAAGAGGCTTCAGATTTAACATTGTCAGCAATAAGGTAATTTCTTGTTCTTGTAAAACCCTTTTATACTGAGCCAAATATAGTACGAGTACTACGAGGTTTGTCCGCCTAGATTTCATTTACAAAGCATAATCTCCTAAACCGTTTAAAGTATCTTTCAGACTGGCTATTTTGGGTTTTTCCTGGGTTTTTCTGATTCTCCTGGTTTCCTTCCGGTGCTAAAGACTCCCAATGTGCAATAAAATTTCATGACATTGTGTTGTAAACCTGGAACGGACTCCAATTTGTTGATTCTTTGATGGTAGTGGTGGTAATTTGTAATTTTAGTTAATTTATGTACATTTACACTATTATTTAATTCATTATTAAAGAAGACTATTTACCATTATTCTTTCAGGCACTGGGATTCCAATTAGTTGTATATCTATGTACAAAACTATTAAAAAGAAGATTCAAGAAAAACTCAGTATTTGCAATGCTACATTTACCATATCTCCAGAATTGCAACTTCGTGTTTGTAATCTCGACAATTTATATGCAACATTTTGTTAAAAGAATCCTCCGTATTTGTTGTGGTGAACAAAATAAATATTTGCCGTCGAGAGGCAAATTGTATGTTGACCAAATATGAAAAATAAAGTTATACATCTGCATGTTTCAATCACCCTATTTGTTATGCCTGTTTTCTTTTACAAATTAAGGTCCCAATGTTTTCTGCGGTATGGGGAAATGCTGCATTTCGGCCCAATCTGATGAAAAGAAATGAAATGGGGTTTAACATCCTTGTTTTTTTGCACCTGCCTGGCTTAAGATTGGTATACATCATGCAGTGTGATATGATTGAAATTTTGACCAGACACCATCCCTGCAAAAACTCTACTTTATTTCAAATTCCAAGCACCCCACCCCCTTCTCCTTCCTAACCTATTTACAAGAGGGAACAACATCGGAAAAGCATGCCATGATGACCTTTGCAAAATACTCTCCTTTATTTCAAATTCCAAGCCCCCCCCCCCCCCTCCGTCCTAACCTATTCACAAGGGGGAACAACATCGGAAAAGCATGCCATGATGACCTTTGCAAAATACTCTTCTTCATTTCAAATACCTAGCTCCCCACCCCACCCCGTCCGTCCTAACCTATTCACAAGGGGAAACAACATCGGAGAAGCATGCCATGAATACCTTTGTCAGTCTACATTGAGTAGAACATTGAGCCACCGTGGCCCCTCTAAAGGAAACACCCAATATTTTCTGTAACACAAGAAAGTATAACACTTTTATGATAATTTTATCATAGAAAATCCGTCTGTAAACACCAAGCTGAAAACAAATTCTGCTGTCATGGCTACTGTGACGAAATTCCTGATATGACGGATAATCTAAAGAAAACCCCTGCTGTTTAAACCAATCTATAGAAAATCCTGCTGTTGGAATCAAGCTTAAAACTAATTTTGCTGTGGTATATGGCTGTTGTGGTGAAAGTGTTCTGCTGTCATGGCTATTGTGACGAAAATACTCTGCCTTCTTGGATTTTCTAACGGCAATTCCTGCTCTGCTGAATATTCTAACCACAATTCCTGCTGTTGGGACCAATCTATAGAAAATTCTGCTGTGATAGCTATTTTGACGAGAACTCTGTTTTAGTGGTTATCTGCCGAATAACATTGCTGTGATGGATAATCTTACGAAATTCCCGATATGATGGATAATCTGAAGAGAAATCCAGCTGTTTAAACCCATCTATAGAAGATATCCAAGCAGAAAACAATTTCTGCTGTCATGGCTATTGTGATAAAGATATTCTTCTGTAATCGCTATTGTGACGAAAATTCCAGCTCTGTTGAATAATCTAACCACAATTCTTCAATTTAGGACCAATCTATAGAACATTCTGCTGTGATAGCTATTCTGACGAAAAAGTCTGCTGTGCTGGCTATTCTGCCGAATAAACCTGATGTGGTGGATATTCTAACGAAATTCCTTATATGATGGATAATCTAAAGAAAAATCCTGCTGTTTAAACCGAACTATAGAAAACCCTTCTGTTGGAACCAAGCTAATAACAAATTTTGCTGTTAGCTGTTGTGATGAAAATGTTATGCTGTCATGGCTATTGTGACGAAAATATTCTGCCTTCATGGATTTTCTAACGGCAATTCCTGCTCTGCTGAATAATCTAACCACATTCCTGCTGTTGGGACCAATCTATAGAAAATTCTGCTGCGATAGCTATTTTAACGAAAACTCTGTTTTGGTGGTTATCTGCCGAATAACATTGCTGCGAAGGATAATCTTACGAAATTCCTGATATGATGGATAATCTGTAGAAAAATCCAGCTGTTCTAACCAATCTAAAGAAAATATCCAAGCAGAAAACAACTTCTGCTGTCATGGCTATTGTGATGAAAAAAATATTCTGCTGTAATCGCTATTGTGACGAAAATTTCAGCTCTGTTGAATAATCTAACCACAATTTTTCCAATTAAGACCAATCTGTAGAAAATTCTGCTGTGATAGCTATTCTGACGAATAAGTCTGCTGTGTTGACTATTCAGCCGAATAAACCTGTTGGGGTGGATATTCTAACGAAATTCCTTATATGATGGGTAATCTAAAGGAATTTCCTGTCTATAGAAAATCCTGCTGTTGGAACCAAGCTAAAAAAAATTTGCTGTATAGGACTGTTGTGATGAAAACATACTGCTCTCATGGCTATTGTGAGGAAAATATTCTGCTGTTATGGATTTTCAAACGACAATTCCTGCTTGCTCTGCTGAATAATCTAACCACAATTCCTGCTGTTTGGCACCAATCAATAGAAAATTCTGCTGTGATAGCTATTCTGACGAAAAATTCTGTTTTGGTGGCTATCTGTCGAATAATATTGCTGTGACGAATAATCTAACGAAATTCCTGATATGATGGATAATCTGAAGAACATTCCAGCTGTTTAAACCAATCTATAGAAAATATGCAAGCAGAAAACAACTTCTGCTGTCATGGCTATTGTAATAAAAAATATTCTTATGTAATCGCTACTGTGACGAAAATTTCAGCTCTGATGAATAATTTAACCGCAATTCTCCCAGTTAGGAACAGTATATAGAAAATTCTGCTGTGATAGCCATCCTGCAGAGTAAGTCTGCCGTGCTGGCTATTCTGTCGAATAAACCTGTTGTGATGGATATTCTAACGAAATTCCTTATATGATGGATAATCTAAGGCAAAATCCTGCTGTTTAAACCAATCTATAGAAAATCCTGCTGTTTAAACCAATCTATAGAAAATCCTGCTGTTAGAACCAAACTAAAAACAAATTTTGCAGTTATGCTTTTGTGATGAAAATATTCTGCTGTCATGGCTATTGTGACGAAAATATTCTGCCTTCGTGGATTTTCTAACGGCAATTCCTGTTCTGCTGAATAATCTAACCACAATGCCTGCTGTTGGGCACCAATCAATAGAAAATTCTGCTGTGATAGCTTTTCTGACGATAAATTCTGTTTTGGTGGCTATCTGTCGAATAATATTGCTGTGATGAATAATCTAACGAAATTCCTGATATGATGGATAATCTGAAGAACATTCCAGCTGTTTAAACCAATCTATAGAAAATATGCAAGCAGAAAACAACTTCTGCTGTCATGGCTATTGGGGTAAAAATATTCTGCTGTACTCGCTATTCTGACGAAAATTTCAGCTTTGTTGAATAATCTAACCACAATTCTTCCAGTTAGGACCAATCTGTAGAAAATTCTGCTGTGATAGCTATCCTGCAGAATAAATCTGCTGTGCTGGCTATTCTGCCGAATAAACCTATTGTGATGGATATTCTAACGAAATTCCTTGTTTGATGGATAATCTAAAGGAAAATCCTGCTGTTTAAACCAATCTATAGAAAATCATGATGTTTAAACCAATCTATAGAAAATCTTGCTGTTGGAACCAAGCTAAAAACAAATTTAGCTGTATATGGCTGTTGTGATGAAGACATTCTGCTGTCATGGCTATTGTGACGAAAATATTCTGCTGTCATGGATTTACGACAATTCCTGCTCTGCTGAATAATCTAATCACAATTCCTGTTTTTTGGACCAATCTATAGAAAATTCTGCTGTGATAGCTAATCTGACGAAAAATTCTGTTTTGGTGGATATCTGCCGAATAATATTGCTGTGATGAATAATCTAACGAAATTCCTTATTTGATGGATAATCTGAAGAAAAATCCAGCTTTTTAAACCAATCTATAGAAGATATCCAAGCAGAAAACAACTTCTGCTGTCATGGCTATTGTAATAAAAATATTCTGCTGTAATCGCTACTGTGACGAAAATTTCAGCTCTGATGAATAATCTAACCGCAATTCTTCCAGTTAGGACCAGTATATAGAAAATTCTGCTGTGATAGCCATCCTGCAGAGTAAGTCTGCCGTGCTGGCTATTCTGTCGAATAAACCTGTTGTGATGGATATTCTAACGAAATTCCTTGATGGATAATCTAAGGAAAAATCCTGCTGTTTAAACCAATCTATAGAAAATCCTGCTGTCTAAACCAATCTATAGACAATCCTGCTGTTAGAACCAAACTAAAAACAAATTTTGCAGTTATGCTTTTGTGATGTAAATATTCTGCTGTCATGGCTATTGTGACGGAAATATTCTGCCTTCGTGGATTTTCTAACGGCAATTCCTGTTCTGCTGAATAATCTACCCACAATTCCTGCTGTTAGGCACCAATCAATAGAAAATTCTGCTGTGATAGCTATTCTGACGAAAAATTCTGTTTTGGTGGCTATCTGTCGAATAATATTGCTGTGATGAATAATCTAACGAAATTCCTGATATGATGGATAATCTGAAGAACATTCCAGCTGTTTAAACCAATCTATAGAAAATATGCAAGCAGAAAACAACTTCTGCTGTCATGGCTATTGGGGTAAAAATATTCTGCTGTAATCGCTATTCTGACGAAAATTTCAGCTTTGTTGAATAATCTAACCACAATTCTCCCAGTTAGGACCAATCCGTAGAAAATTCAGCTGTGATATCTATCCTGCAGAATAATCTGCTGTGCTGGCTATTCTGCCGAATAAACCTATTGTGATGGATATTCTAACGAAATTCCTTGTATGATGGATAATCTAAAGGAAAATCCTGCTGTTTAAACCAATATATAGAAAATCATGCTGTTTAAACCAATCTATAGAAAATCTTGCTGTTGGAACCAAGCTAAAAACAAATTTAGCTGTATATGGCTGTTGTGATGAAGACATTCTGCTGTCATGGCTTTTGTGACGAAAATATTCTGCTGTCATGGATTTACGACAATTCCTGCTCTGCTGAATAATCTAACCACAATTCCTGTTTTTTGGACCAATCTATAGAAAATTCTGCTGTGATAGCTAATCTGACGAAAAATTCTGTTTTGGTGGATATCTGCCGAATAATATTGCTGTGATGAATAATCTAACGAAATTCCTTATTTGATGGATAATCTGAAGAAAAATCCAGCTTTTTAAGCCAATCTATAGAAGATATCCAAGCAGATGAATAATCTAACCGCAATTCTTCCAGTTAGAAAATCCTGCTGTTTAAACCAATCTATAGAAAATCCTGCTGTTGGAACCAAACTAAAAACAAATCTATAGAAAATTCTGCTGTGATAGCTATTTTGACGAAAACACTGTTTTAGTGGTTATCTGTCGAATAACATTGCTGTGGTGGATAATGTAACGAAATAGATTCCTGATATGAGGGATAATCTGAAGACAAATCCAGCTGTTTAAACCAATCTATAGAAGATATCCAAACTGAAAACAACTTCTGCTGTCATGGCTATTGTGATAAAAATATTCTGCTGTAATCGCTATTGTGACGAAAATTCCAGCTCTGTTGAATAATCTAACCGCAATTCTTCAATTTATGACCAATCTATAGAACATTCTGCTGTGATAGCTATTCTGACGAAAAAGTCTGCTGTGCTGGCTATTCTGCCGAATAAACCTGTTGTAAGGATATTCTAACGATATTCCTTATATGATGGATAATCTAAAGATAAATCCTGTTTAAACCAATCTATAGAAAATACTGCTGTTTAAACCAATCTATAGAAAATCCTGTTGTTTAAACCAATCTATAGAGAATCCTGCTGTTGGAACCAAACTAAAAACAAATTTTGCAGTTATGCTTTTGTGGTGAAAATATTCTGCTGTCATGGCTATTGTGACGAAAATATTCTGCCTTCGTGGATTTTCTAACGACAATTTCTGCTCTGCTGAATAAACTAACCACAATTCCTGCTGTTGGGACTAGTCTATAGAAAATTCTGCTGTGATAGCTATTTTGACGAAAGTACTGTTTTGGTGGTTATCTGCCGAATACCATTGCTGTGATAGGTAATGTAACGAAATTCCTGATATGATGGATTATCTGTAGAAAAATCCAGCTGTTTAAACCAATCTATACAAGATATCCAAGCAGAAAACAACTACTGCTGTCATGGCCGGCTATTGTGATAAAAATATTCTGCTGTCTGTTATAACCGCTACTGTGACGAAAATTTCAGCTGTGTTGAATAATCTAACCACAATTCTTCCAGTTAGGACCAATCTGTAGAAAATTCTGCTGTGACAGCTATTCTGACTAATAAGTCTGCTGTGCTGGCTATTTTGCCGAATAAACCTGTTGTGATGGATATTCTAACGAAATTCCTTATATGATGGATAATCTACAGGAAAATCGTGCTGTTTAAACCAATCTATAGAAAAGCATGCTGTTTATACCAATCTATAGAAAATCTTGCTGTTGGAATCAAGCTAAAAACAAATTTAGCTGTGTATGGCTGTTGTGATGAAAATATTCTGCTGTCATGGCTGTTGTGATGAAAATATTCTACTGTGATGGATATGCTAATGACTATTCCTCCTCTGCTGAATATACTAAATAATCTAATGACAATTCCTGCTGCGGGAACAATCTATAGAAAAATCTGCTGTGATAGCTATTCTGATGAAAAATTCTGTTTTGGTGGCTATTATGCCGAATAATTCTGCTGTTCTGATGATTAATCTAACCACAATTCCTGATACGAATGATAATCTTCGAAAACATAATGTTGTTGGGTGCAATGTATAGAAAATCCTGCTGAGAACGAATTATTCCTATCGGGACCAATCGATAGAAAATTCAGCTGTGATAGCTATTTTGACCCAAAATTTGTGATGGCTATTGTGCCGAATAATTCTGCTGTGATGGATAATAATCTAAAGAAAGAAATTCCTGATATAATTGATATTCTAAAGAATCTAACGGAAATCCTGATGTGATCGATATCTAAACCAAAACCCTCTGTTGGGACCAATCTATAGAAAATTGTGTTGTGGGAACTAATCTGAAAACAGTGCTGTGATGGTTATTCCGACGAAAAATTCTGCTGGGCCGAACATTCGCAGTTTCTGTAAGACTCTTATGGGGGCTGTTTTAGTTTTCAACTGTATGTTTTATAGAATAATATTCCATGCAGTATAAAAAAAACCCGTTTTAAAACGTTTATTTAAAGCCGCTTTAACAGACACTGCATACAAGTGATATGTCCATAATTTGGTTGTTGTTTTTTTGTGTTTTTTTTATACGATTACATTGTCACTTTGTAAAGTGCCCCTAAACACGGAATATGAAAGGGGGCACTATAATTATGCTGTAATAATAATAATAAATATGATGTAATAGTAATAAATATGCTGTAATAATTTAGTAATAAATATACTGTAGTAATCTAGAGAAAATCTTATTGTTGAGACTAATCTATTGAACATCCTGCTGTGAGGGCAAATCGGAACCATTATAAATAATTACTGCTTTGAGGGGTGGGGTGGGGCAATCTTTAGAGAATAATGGTGGGGGCATTAATCTTAAGAAAAATTTTGCTGTGAAAGCCAAACTGAACAAAGCACTCTCAGACTTTAGTTTATAATTTACTCAAAATTGTTCGCCTTATTTTAACTAAAATATAGCCCTGTATAAAACCTTGGCTGTTTTAATGTATCAAATAGGCATACATGAATAAGAAACAATGTGCACAGTTTTGAGTTTGGGGATCAAAGATATTTCTTATAAACAGTAATTGAAAGTTGAGTAAATTATTAACTTAAGCCTGAGAATGCTTAGTGAACTCAAGGCCCGACGTGATGGATAATCTAAAGAAAACTTTGTTGTGCGGGCTAATGCGAATAAAAATTCTGCTGTGACTGGCAATCTATATAAAATCATTGGGACCATAGAAATACTAATATTATTATAACATGCAATATTTAAAAAATCGTGCCGTGGGCGCTAATAAAAAAATCATGTTGTTGGGACCAATGGAGAAAATACTGCTGGGGACATTCTAAATAAAAACAATCCTGCTGTGGAAGCCAATACAACTATGGTGTGTGTGTGGATGTGGGGGGGGGGGTATAGAAAAATTAAAACATTGAATGTTTATCTATTTCTTTCGTGACTTTTTGTGCATGTGCGGGGAGGGGGATTATAATGGTATTATGGGCGAAAGACAGATTGTCAAAGTTAGGGATATAAATATTGCTATATTAGTTTATGGTTCTACAATGTACTTTAAATTCGTGGCCTGGAATAGCAGTAGAACAGGTTTTAACATTTATGTGGTCTGCCTCCGGTTGTTAGAATTATTTCCCTTGATATTTCTAAGGTGAAGGCTGACAGCTGTCAATCATTCTGCACTGGTGTGTATGATGCCTGTCACTTTGTTGTAGCTCTGAAATAGTGCTCACCATAAATGGAATGGGCTTGGCACGCTGATCAGCAGTGAATATTCGCTAGCCCGCTACAATCACTGATAAGGATGACATAGATGCGACTTAATGAGTCACAAATATTAACTTCTTTCCTTCGACAAATTAAATTCTAAAACATTTTTTTTTATTGTATTAGAAAAATAAATAACGCTGTTTGAAGTATTTGTAGGTAAAAATTATTTCCTATTTAGTGTAAATGCGTATTAAAATGAGTAAAAGGCAACATTCAGTCCGAACTAGGAACGTCTTTTGTAAACATGCACGCGCCATTGAGCCAATGATTGACGCCGCATGATGTGACGTCACGTGTTCAAGACAGTCATCTTTAACAGAGATAGATTACTTTCGTAATCCTCTGTGAAACAGATTGACAGAAATGTTGTGTTGAAAGAACTAGTATCAAACTGTGTTAATATAACCAGCATTTGGACATAATGCTTGCATTGGACGACATATTTTTTTGTATTATCTATATATTCATACATAAATAGTTCTTGTCATTTTATTATAACAGAATATTGTACATTGTAAATTGAGACCAGTAGGCCTATAATATCTATAGTAGTGAGACACTAATCTCCTAGCTTGTTTCAATATAATTGTCCCCGCTTTTTGAAGAAAGTAGGGGACTATTAAACAGGTTCGCCCATCTGTCTGTCTGCCTGCCTGTCTGACTGTCCGTAACACTTTTTGGGACACAATAACTCTCTTTCTAATTAATTGAGCATTTTCTGCTAAGGGTAAGCAGACATAAGCAATTTGATTGGTTTTTGCTTAGGGACACGATAACTTTAGTTCTAATTAATTGAGAGTGATGAAACTTGGTGTATAGTTTCATTACATCAATACCTTGATTAGTTCGATAATGGGCATTTTCTGCTCAGGGTAAGCAGAGCGATAAACAATTTGATTGGCTGAGACTTTGGAACACAATAACTCCCCATCTAATTGAGTTAAAGTGTTTAAACTTGGTGTATGTGTTTATTAGGTCAATACCTTGATGGAGTTCGAAGATAAGCATTTTTTACTTAGGGTAAGCAGAGATAAGCAATTTGATTGGTTGATGCTTAGGGACACGATAATGTTAGTTCTAATTAAGTGAGAAATGAAATGGGGGTTAGCGTCCTACTGTTCTGCCCTTAACCTGGGCTAATTAAGACGGGCATACGCCATACAGTGTGCTATAAGGGAAATTATGCCCGGGCAGCGGCACTACGGCCTACTTTTATATTGAATTCCATCTGCCAAGGTATCTTTTACGTGCACGCCAATGTGTACACGGGACCTCGGTTTGTCGTCCCATCCGAACGACTGTTTTCCTTGTCGGGCCCTGTCACAGGAAGATCTGGATGAACTTTCTGGCCAATGCGGGGATCGAACACCCGACCTCCAGGCTAGCGAGCCAGCGTCTTACCTAATTAGCAGCGTGATCCCCAGGTGCCAAATGTGTAGGCGAAGTGAATAATCAGTCAACGGTATAACGTTTACTTAACCCAACACCAGAAACAATAATTATAGAGACCAACACAAATCCATACTCCGCGCAGCGTTTCGTTTGATTATAGGTAATCTCACTACACACTGCTATTCTGAGTGGATATTGTTGTGTTAAATTTTGATTAGTCAGTAGTCCGACTACCAACCTATCACTACCTACCATACAAACGCTTTACATTTAAAACGAGTGCCAGTATTGGACCAAATATGTTTACATAACGTTACGTCATGGCTCACGCGTTTATTATGCCTAATTAACCCGTGCATAGGAGAATACTGCAGTAAAACTAATTGTGTGACAATACTGTTTGGAAACGAACATACTTATACCTTTTTTAATACCTTAAATCACTGTCCAAAGTTTAAGGGAAGACTTAGATTAAACGAAGGGCTGTCATGTTGCTGTACTTAAGTGATAGCTTTCATTGAACGGGGAGAATAGACACACTCCCGCAAAAGTTCAAGAATCAGAAGTCAATCCAGCAATGGTCAGAGAGAGATTTCTCGGGCCATTGCTTCAGGAATATGACACAAATCTTGCAAAACTGTCTTTAGTTGATAGAAATATGATTGTATCAGCCGGAGATGAAAAGTGTTAATATTGATGACACTAAAAACATAGTTTCCTTTGTTAATAATTTAGAACAATCGCTTTATAAAAGAAGCTAAAAAGTTAGGTTTTGCATTAAGTACCTGTAATTTAACTGATAGAGAAAAAACAATGATCTTCTCGTTTTTCTTGGTAGTAATTCAGATATATTTGCAACAAGTGATGCAGAGTTAGATAAAACACACCTCATGGCACATTACATAGATAGGGGTGATGCTAAGCCTATTAAGTCTCGTCCTTATAAAGCTTGTCCACAAAATAAGACAGAGATTGAACGACAATGTCATGAAATGATGAAGAATGACATAATTCGGGAATCTAATTCAGAATATTACTCTCCTGTGTGGATTACAGGCGTCTAAATAAAGCCACTTTACCATTGCACTTCCCGTTGCAGAATTTAGACGAAATCTTAGATACAATAGCGGAATCAAGGGCAAAAGTATTTACCGCAATGGATCTTAGGTCTTCCTTTTGGCAGATTCCACTACACAAATAAAATAAAAACCAAGTACGAACAATCCAATCCAATCCAAAATTCGAAGTCCTAAAAAACGGTCGAGGCAAAACAGTGTAATCAGCAAATGGACTGTTCTGCCCATGAAGGAGTCTTTGAATTCAAAAGACTTCCATTTGGTATGATGAACAGTCCGTCAACATTTAGTCTTAAAAGGACTTTCATGGAAAATTTGCCTTGCTTATGTCGATGATATTTGCTGTTTTACGAAAGATTTAATTCACATTTAGCAGCACTTGATCAAATATTTTCTAAATTAGGGGAAACAAATTTAAGACTTAAACCAAGCAAATGCAGTTTTGCTGTTGAAAAAGTCAAATACATTGGCCATGTAATTAGCAGTAAGAGAAATGAAACAGATAAAACAAAAACAGATTCCGTTATGACATATATTATCCTAGGCCCAGTACTCAAAAACAAGTTAGGGGTTTCTTAGGTATGGCTAACTACTACAGACAATTCATAAAAATCATTCAAAAATTACCAACCTTTTAAATGAATGATCTATTAAGAAAGGATAACATATTTAGTTGGACAAAGGAGTGGAGTGTGAAGAAGCATTTGTGACACTCAAAAATACCCTTGTTTTCACACCTATCTTGGCATTTCCAAGTATGAACGAACCATTTATTATTCATACAGATACCTCAGACAAATCTATTGGACATGTGTTGTCACAAATACAAGATGGGAAGGAACATCCAATATCTTATGGTGAGCGTTCTCTTAGCCAAGGCGAACAAGTCTGGCCTATGTGTGGTGCAAAGAATGTCTTGCTTTGGTGGAAGCTGTTGAATCACACAGACTATGCATGTACTTCTTGTCCTCGAATACATTTACAGTTTATACAGATCATATAGCATTGACGTAGTTGGAAAGTATTAAGAATCTTAATGGTAGATTAGGTCGCTGGTCTCTTAAATTACAACCATTTAAGTATAAAATAATACATGTTGAAGGCCCTAAAAGTGTTACTGCTGATTGCCTCAGTAGACAGGAGTATGACAACCACATAAACAAGCTGAGCCAAATGCTTTAATATTAAGTGCTACTTAAAGCGTAGAATGTGTTAATGATGATTTAACAGCGGTTACCTTTGAAAACAGCTTCGAAGATGATATTTCGCCATCCAGCATTAATACTGTTAATCTATTCACTGATCTAAATGATCATGGTCAAATTATAAATAAAGCAAATTTGCCTACTTTTGCGTACATTTATAATTATTTGGAAAATGGCTCAGTACCAGGAAATAAAAAGCTAGGGTACAGAATTATCAGCGAATCAAAGCAATATGAATTACATTATAAGGTTCTATATCACTTTTTCTATCCCAGGAATGTAGCAAGTAATGATAAATTAATTAAACAAATAGCAGTTCCGCGGACTTTAAGACATGATGTTTTAGAAGTCTTTCATGATAATAAAATAGGAGTACATCAAGGGGATGAGAGAACATTAGCTAGCAAACGCCCGAAATACCATTGGCCAAAGATCTACACAGATATAGTGACATACATAGGCGTACGGGGAAATTTTTGACTGGGGGGCGGTGGTGGTTGGTGCCCCAAAAATGTAGTTAGGTTCTTAGTATGTTACATAATAATGGGTAATGGCAACTATACAATTTAATATTATTAATACAAAATATATAGGTTCATGTTCCAGGCCTGCAGGATGGAAACGAAGTGTGCAGATTCTTTTACTAAACTAACAGACCGAGTACCGACTATATTTCCGATCCGAATGCTGCTAAGAGTGACTGTGTTTTTTTTAAAAAATTGTCTATGAATAAATATGCATTTAAAGTGATTCTGAGGAGTTTTTACCAAATAAAAAGAAGTTCAATTTTTATTTGAAAGCCCGTGACAGGTTCTACAATATCTCTTTTGCGATGAATAAGTTCTTAATTTCTAAAACATCAATAAAAGAGAACTAAATTTTATTTACTTGCAATATACACAACTAAAAACAATTGTTTGTGTAACTGTAACTCGTGGCTTACTGTACTCCAAACAATAGAGGGTTCGGGTATTAAGATGGTTTAACCTCACTTTCCCCACATTTGATGACAGTGTTGCAGACCTGAAATGCCCGAAAAAATTTTCGGGTTTCCAAAAAGAGCTGCGCCAGTCTTCATTGATAGGCTAAAAAGCAGAGCTTACTATTCACCCCCCTCCCCAAAAAAGAAAATTTTGGAATGTTTGACGGCTGAAAACAGGTTTTCCCACTATTTGAGCCCGTGAACAAAGCAGCTTTAAAGTAGTCTAATATAGCCTAATCAAGATGGCTGACCCGAATTCCAATCAATCGTTTACAGTCCACGAAGAAGGAGCCGTTGGGAGAAAATTTAACTGCCGCAAACACGTTTTCCTGCTATTCCAGTTGCTGTCCAGTAATAGCCTACCTGGATGACTCAAATTCCAAACAACCAATCAGTCGTCACTGGGTTTTGGGGACTTACCTTCCAGGAATTTTTTGAAAATTTAACCACCGCAAACGCGTTTTCTGCTATTCTAGCCCGTGTAAACAACCCCCAAAATATTCAATGGTTTTGTAACCGAAATCTCACTCAGAATTCCAACAATCCAATCAGACTGTTGCAGCTGCATTCACAAATAATAATCGGTGCCCGAAAAATGTCGCACAAAGTAGAGTGGCTCCAGACAAAAATTTTGAATTCATAGTCGACTCAGTATAAATTTGGAGTATTCAATTAAACGAAAAGTAAAATTTGTGTTATATTAGGGCTCGATGACAATTAGGGAAGCAAAACTATAAATGCCCGAAAAAATTTCGGGTTTACAGACAGCGGCGCAGGTTTTCTTCAAGAGGCGATGAAGCGGAACTGATTTTGTATGGTCCCCCCAGAAAATTGTGGAATATTCGACGGCCGCAAACGGGTTTTCCTGCTATTCCAGCCCGTAAAATTAGTGTTTTTATTACATTTTGGGCACTTTATTTTGCCAAGTTTTTTCACTTTACCCGTCTGCCCGAAAAGTCAGCTTGCCCGAAGGTTAGTGGGGCAGCTGCTGCCGCCTTGCTCGTACACCATATGGTTTTGATAGGATTTGGAGGTTACTAGAGCGTGGGTGTTGGACTATAGTCTGTTCTAATTAATTAGT
Source organism: Patella ulyssiponensis (assembly GCA_963678685.1). Taxonomy (NCBI): domain Eukaryota; kingdom Metazoa; phylum Mollusca; class Gastropoda; family Patellidae; genus Patella; species Patella ulyssiponensis. The sequence continues at coordinate 61,943,655 of OY783230.1, read as the reverse complement.
ATCACTGGTGTAAACTTCTCACTCTAATTATTGTTACTGGTGATCACTTCCCACTATCAGTAGATTGGTACAAATGAAATAAGTGAAATCAGTTTAATATTCAATTAAAATTGTGAGCTGTTTTGATGTAATAATTAATTTCAAACAAAAGCAAATAAACTACTGGTATGTAATCATAGCTTATCAGTTGATACAGCTTCTCTGAATCACAAATGGTCATTCCAAAATGGCGAATGCTTTGGTTAACTTAAGATACATTGCTAATACTAAAGGTGGTCAGAATTTAGTGCTAGATGGTTTTGAATTCAGAGTAAAGTCCTGGCGTAGTTTTATTAAAATTCTGGAAATAAGAATCCATATTATATGTATTTGTTTACTTGTAATCTTTTTCACTAATATTATTTAATTCATTTTGTTGAGGTGTCACAACCTTGTTACAGACTATACTTTAAACCCCCTTTGTTGATTAATTAGTCATGGCCTGGTGGACTCTAAACAATAGATGTGGGGAAAGTGAGGTGTCGCCCATAAGATTTCTATTTAATTGCCTAACTATAGATACTCTGAATTTAAATTCGCTGTTAAATTGGACACATTCAAGAACACACTATTTTTTTTATACAACTTTTACAAAGTACAATTGTGTGTCCAAATTTTCCCAGTATTTGGTGCCCTAACATGTGAAGTGTTTCAAAAGGTTAAAGATGATAATCATTCACGTCCAGTTCCTTTAACCCCAAAACCTATTGAAGATGTCTTAAGTCGCTGGCATATAGACTTTATGGGCCCATTCCCCTTCTGCTGAAGATGGATCCCTGTATTGCTTGTTGGTTGTAGATTCCCCTCACTCGTTGGTCCGAATCATTCGCTCTATATTCACACGTTACGACTGTCCGCGCACTCTTATATATGACCGTGTAGCTCAATTTATGATTAACCTAATTAAAGCTATGTGTGAATTATTTCAGTTCAAACTGGCAAGCGTAAATTTCTGGTCCGTATCGCGTATCCGTATAGATTTTGTGTGTCACGTCAACAATGCTTGTGTATTTCTCATACGTGATACAGCACACGGATACGTCAGCACGTATCGAACATCTTACATACGGAAAAGGTCCGTATACCATCGTCGTCTTTTTACCGTACTTTTTGATACTTTTAGACTCTGGAATGTTGTGTCATAGCGTTTTTATGAATCTATCTGTATCATAGAAATCGAAGGTGTGTATTTGATGTGATTTTAGCCATGATAAAGACTGGAATTTAATGATTACTTCTGATGAGACTTTCGCAGAATTTTCATATTTTCCTGTCTGCCTATCTGCATGCTGGCTGATCTACGTGCTAAATGTATAGGAAGATGGGACCTTGCAAATTTGCATTTAAAAGGGGTATATACTTTCTGAAATGATTTACTAGTGAAACCCAAAAAAGATCCGACACTGAATTTCTTTTTAAATTTTAAATATCTCAGCCACTGTAGGCTAGGCACTTGACTAGTACTGATTGTGACCTTAGTAGATAACTGCCACCATGCTGTAATAGAACTATAGCTCAGCTCAGCTACCCATATGTACACGTCGCGAAGATCTGCCAAAACTCTAAAACTACATTGACGCAACGTATCACGTGGTGATATGGATGCGTGATACGGATGCGGAAAAGTTCATCAGATAATAGATCATCCCAATTATATTGTATGGAAAGCCATAAATTCTGCATTTCGATTCTGGCTCTAATTGTAACAACAGAAGCTTTTTCCCATTGGATCATACAATGTTGATGATTTTGACAAAACAATTCTCTTTGTATATCTCTCTGTTTCTAAACTCTTCACAGAAAATTTCAGTACATCGGCGTGTGAATTCCACCCTAATCCTAAGGTTTTGGTCTCTCCTACGCCGTCTAGACTGACTGTAACAACACCTGGACTCTCTCTAATTTCGACGAACAAAACTATTCTCTGATTATAAAGCTCCCTGTATTTAAACCTGACCCCAACTGTTGTATTCTATTCCAGGCATATTCCGAGCTGGAACAGGAATGAATCAAATCGTCCATATAGCGGTCTCGACGAAGAATTACTGCTGCTTCAGGTGATTTGTCTTCTAACTCTTGGCCAAACTTGCCATATCAAGAGAGGGTTTATCACTAAAAGTAACTCGCATCAACCTGTAGACTGAGGGAGGAATGGGTGAATTTAAATTATGCTAAAGGAATCTGTGAACGTATGTATCTTGGCTCTCTAGACATACTTGAAGGAACACTTTAGCTATATCTCCAGTGAAGGAAATCTGATCTTCTCTAAAGCGGAATAATACACCCAAAAGGTTTCCAATAAGGCAGGGTCCCCTATGGAGGAATGAATTTAATGAAATTCCCTTGTATTCGCAGGCTGGGTCGAATACGACAAGTTAAAGGCTCAATACCACTCTTGTTATAAATAAATAATACGTCCCAATCTTCATTCTGGTCAACAAATTGTATTATTTTACAATATTCCAATTAATTGATGATACAAATTTCATCTTATAACACCCATAATTTTAAAATTTGTAAAAAATTCAACTAAATGATTTGAAAAGACTAACGTAAACATTTTTAAATGTGACTTTGATTTTGAAATATTTTCTAACCCTCTGGACAAGTAAAATAGGATGTAATGGATAATTTACACAACAGGTAGGACACTTAAACATCTAGTACTTAGAATAAGGCTATTATTTATTTTCTGGAGCTTCCAAGCCAGCAAGAGTGTTATTGTCCTTTTAAGGGGCGCTGATTTTATCGGGTCTATAAACTCCATGATGAGGAAGGAAATACGATAGCTTCTCTTTATCTTCTAACTCTTCCTTAGTTAATGTCTTTGGCAGACCGTTACTGTCATACTTTTCTATGACTTTGTTGTATAATTCGGCTTTGATGGGTGTTTTACTCAAACCTTTTTCTAGCGATGTTAATCTCTTGAAAGCTAAAGGATAGTTGTTTGGAAGAAATCTGGATCCTTATACCCTAAAGCTGACCTCTATTAATTTTTGGTGCATGCCCCCTCCCCCGCCCCCGGTAGCCACACCCAATTGTTGGTGTGTCTTGTGTTTTGCCTACGGGCCGCATTTCTTAACAGATCCCTTTGGAACTTTGCCTACCTATTCCTTATACCCTAAGGGCCGCCATTGTATTTTGGTGATTGCGCAACCCCCAGGGGCAGAGTCATACCCATTTTCACTCTGGGTCTGTGTTACCCACAGGCCACGATTGTTAATGGATCGTCTTTGAACTCGGAATATGTAGTATTCCTTATAACTTAAGGACGACAACTGCAAGTCCCAACCCCCAAGGGCAATCCACGCCCATTTTTTTTGTTTGTCGTTTACAGACCGCAATTCAGAATGAATCAGCTTGGTACTTGGCAGATGTATTCCATATAGCGTGAGAGCGTCCACTGTTGATTTTGGTGAATGTCCCGACCCCCAGGGGCAGAGCCACGTCCACTTTTTGCCTTTAGTGCCCGAAAGTCACAATTCTGAATGGATTGTCTTGGTATACTTATTCCTTATACTCACAGGACGGCAACTATTGATGTTGATGCACGACGCACAACAAACCCAACGCCAAGCCTTCTTTGCCTCTTGAGATATTACAGCCATTTCATTCTCTTCATTTTAATAAGTACCATCAAGGCAGGAATGTGGACGTATATTGCAGCGTTAGCAACGCTCTTGTTGGTGTAACCCACGACTCGTAAAGTAGGCTGTATGCCTGCCCATCAATCCGGCTACATTATTAACGACATTTTTATTGCTGTTCATGCCGGTGATCCCAGGTACGTTGTTCGGGAGTGAAAGAAAAGTCAACAATGGCCGCACTTCCCAGTATATAAAATCTCCAAAACAATATAATTACAATTAGTTTGCTTAAATACATGTATATAGCTGAAACTATTCATATTGTGTTATTAATTAATAAAATTCTGAAAGTAAACAATATAACTTTTCAATTAAAATGGTTATTTGATATACATAATAACTAATTTTAGTTTAAGGCCTGGAAGTGTATAAATATGTAAACAGAGTCTAGTGAGGGTTATGAAAATGGTAATTACAATACTTAAAATCTAGTACTTAATTCTAAAACGTTTTGCACCTCAGAAAATATTAATCCATTTTGTTCGATTGAAATATCCGTAGAGCCATATAATAGAAAATGTGTGTTGATATATTCAGTTGGTAATGTCATTATGGTTGTATTTCGTGCATCTGAATATAAGGGGCATATCAACAGAAAATGATAAGGATCTTCAAAATTGTGTCCACATCGGCAGGTTGGAGAGTCGGTAATGTGTCTTAAAAATGCATGTCCATTTAGATCACTGTTTGATAAACGAAGTCTTGATTGGATGTTTTACTTAACTTTTAAGAATTGTATTCTTCTGAATCCATGATATTGCTAAATCCAAGTTAATCCAGTAAAAAATGCACATATATTTGTCTATTAAATCACATTTTAAAATACATTGATGAACTTAAAAGGTTGACTACCTCACAGAGACGTCCACTTACTTTTTATACGACCGCTACTGGTATATATTTTATTTCTGGTATTTTCGTCAAATTTGGTTCTTCCGGTAAAAAATAATGACAAAAAGAGATCTAAACATGGCATACCTTGTGGAACGTTGTTTTATTTCTTCCCTTATCACATACGCCGACGTGCGTAACTACGTACGAAAATTAAATGGTAGGTAGGTGAATCTGTCGTTTAGATTGACAAAAGCATCTAAACATGTGTATATATCGGTTATTCCCAGCTGTTGAATTATTAAAGGGGAGCTTACGCCTAATAACGGTCAATGAAATTTGGTATATACCATGCCATACGTTAAACCCCACGAACGAACGAACGGCAATTCCCCCCATTCAGCCACCGGACTACAGTACTCACTAGTTCTAACACTTCCCGTATCATTATACACCTTCCGAAATTACCTAGTTTGTGTTGAGTGGATGTTAAACCCCATTTCTTGGTTTCTAATGAGGGGAATGCTAAAAGAACTGTGTATACGTGACTACTTTTTTCAAATTGATTTTTGTAAACTATATCATTGGTTGATAAAAGCTATTTTAAGAACTGGCGATATATTTGGATCATAGCCAACAAATTTAAAGGTCGGGTTTCATTTAATATGACACTTAAATGAAATGAGGCTTCATCTCTTGCTTTTCTGCTCGTGTCGGCCATACACCTTGCAGTGTACCATTAGGGTCATTTTGCCCGGACTGCGGATCTTCTGTGCGTTTCCGCATATTAGTGTGGCATGTCATCCCGAAGGATTTGTATGCTAAAATTTATTTTTTTGTTGTTTTGGGTTTATTAAGGACCAAGCTATCCAAAAATGTCGGGGGTCAAATTTTACAACCCCTTGACCCCCAACCCCGGGAGGGGCATTTTTTGAAATCGATACCCCTATCTGGCTATCTGTGGTTGAATTTTCATGATCTGAAGTTCATTCTCGTGGTTTTTTTTATCACGCCAACACCATTTATGATATTCTTAAAGCAATTAGAAATAGTTTTCATTGACGTCCGGTGGAGAAACCAACTTCCGGTGTCAAACTCGGATTGGTTTCAGCCAATAATCTTTGGATTTTCATGATTTGAAGTTCATTCTGGGTTTTTAATCATGCCAATCCCATCTATGATACACTTAAAGCGAATGGAAGTAGTTTTCATTAACTCCCGGTGGGGAATACCAACTTCCGGTGTCAAACTCGGATTGATTTCAGCTAATAATCTTTGGATTTTCATGATCTGAAGTTCTTCTGGGGTTTTTTTTCATCATACCGACCCCATCTATGATACCCGTAAAGCGAATGGGAGTAGTTTTCGTTGACTTCCGGTGGGGAATACCAACTTCTGGTGTCAGACTCGGGTTGATTTCAGCCAATAATCTTTGGATTTTCATGATCTGAAATTCATGCTGCTTTTTTATACGCCCACATTTTCATGTGGACGTATTATGCCGTCGCCCCTGTCCGTCCATCCGTCCACAATTTGTTTGTGGACTCTCTACAGGTCACAATTCTTATCCGATTTTGACGAAACTTGAAATATTGGTTTATCCCTATAAGATCTCGCTTCCTTTCGATATTCGCATGTATCGGATCGGAACTTCATGGATTATGGCCCCTGATTGTACGAAATATCATGTTTTTAGCTTGTGGACCCTATAGAGGTCACAATTTTGAACCAATTGTGATGAAACTTGACATGCATGTTTATAACCCCCAAATCTTGGTTTCCGTCGATATCTGCACCCATCGGATCGTAACGTCCTGAATTATGGCCCCTGATTGTCCGAAAAATCGCCCTTTTTAGCTTGTGGTCCCTCTGGAAGTCAAAATTATTATGCGATTTAAAAAACCGTTTGATTTTATCACCGTTACATGGTAATGAAGGATGGGTTCAAATTTGGTGAAAATCGGACCAAAATTGACAAACAAAATGGCCGCCGTTTGCACGCGAATAGTGTGAAAATATGTTATATCAAGGTTGTGGACCCTATAGAGGTCACAATTTTGAACCGATTTTGATGAAACTTGACATGTATGTTTATAACCCAAAGATCTTGGTTCCTTTCGATATTTGCGCCCATCGGATCGTAACTTCTGAATTATAGCTCCTGGTTGTCTTAAAAAATCACCCTTTTTAGCTTGTGGTTCCACTGGAGGTCAAAATTATCATCCGATTTAAAACACCGTTTGATTATATCACCGTTACATCGTAATGAAGGTTGAGGTCAAATTTCGTGAAAATCGAACCAAAATTGACTGAAAAAATGGCCGCCGCTTGTATGCGAAGGGTGTAAAAATATGTATATCAAGTTTGTGAACCCTGTAGAGGTCACAATCTTCATTTAATTTTGATGAAACTTGAAACACATGTTTACAACTTAACAATGTTTACAACTTAACAATTGTAACTTCCTGAATTATGGCCCCTGATTGTACGAAAAATGACCTTTTTTTAGCTTGTGGTCCCTCTGGGGTCAGAATTATTATCCCATTTAAAAAACCGTTTGATTATATCACCGTTACATCGTAATGAAGGTTGAGGTCGAATTTCGTGAAAATCGGACCAAAATTGACAGCTGTTCTTGTCAGGCCATCCATCCTTCATCACTAACAAGGGGAAACCACGCCAGAAAATCTAGATGAACTTTGTCACCCAATGCAGGGATCAAAACCCAACCTCAAGGCTACCGAGCCAGCATCTTACCCACTTAGCAACATGATCCACAGTCGAATTTGAAGCCTACTGAAATGCACCATTATAACCCAAAGATCTTATTTCATTTCGATATTTGCACATATCAAATTCTAACTTAATGATGTAGGAAAAATCACTTTCGGTATTGCTTGTTCTCTATCCATCTCTCGAAAATGTGGGCGTGTCCTGCCTGGCAGTGCCAGCCTATCTTTTTTTCATCATGCCGACCCCATCTATTATACATTTCAAGCGAATGGGAGTAGTTTCCATTGACTTCCATTGATTTCAGCCGATAATTTTTGGATTTTCATGATCTAAAGTCCATTCTGCGGTTTTTAATCATGCGGACCCCATTCTAGGGCTCCAGTTTTGCGATTCTTGACATCTCAGAGAGGGGCCTTTTTGAAACCCGGACCCCTCTGACCCGAATCGATGGCTATCTCTGCCAATAATGGCTGAATTTCATAATCTGAAGCTCATTCTGGGGTTTTGTCATCATGCCGATCCCATCTATGATATACTTAAAGCAGTTTTCATTTAATTCGGGTGGGGAATACCGATTTCCGGTAGCTCAGCCTACCACTTTAAGTGCCTTTTGAAGCATGGTAAAATGATTAATATGGTCACTTTTGGGTGACTGGAATGTTATGTCATGAGATTCAAGACACTTTGTCATTTGTAACTAGTAAACAAGTCTAATATAATAAACAAAAAAAATCTTAACAAGCCAGAAGTTGGCAGAAACGAAACAAAAAGATCCTATCTTGGAAATAAATAGATCAGTTATTCATCACCCTCGTCCTCCTGCACACCCCTAATCATATCGGTACGGCCCCTATGAAAACACGTGCAAAGAAGTATAAGGTAGACCTTTTTTGCTGCAACTGCATCGCCCCGTGCAGCCTTTTTTACAACCACATTTTGTGAGTTCAATTACAGCAAGATTGGCAGGCAGATCACGATTCGGTACAGGAACATAAATGCTTTTGTCCAACTGCCAGCCGCTTTCTGTTAGGTACGACTTGTCGCGTATCACGGTGTACTTTTTTTCTGACATGGGGCGACAATCCAGCACGCGCCAGTGGAAACGCCTCTCACTCAAAAGTTTTCTGAACTGAACAATTGCCATCTACGTGCAGGTAGGTTTAATGGAACGGAGGAATTCCTTGACCTGCGAAGGCAAGTCACCCTTCACCAGCTCCGTGTTGAGATGTCAGATTATCCAAGATTCTTCAAACAGATGATAACGGGGTCATCACCATCAAGCTTCATATGTGCACCAGCCCTTGTTTTCTTTGTGATGCCCACATGTTTACCTCCCAAGTCAGCACCAGAGAAGCTGCGAAGTCCAATCAGACCTTAAAACTTATTACTTCCAATGACACGCACTTGCTCGATAAAATCTATCTCTAGATCTCTGTGTATTGCGACCTTCTCAGTTACAAACCTGAGACAATCCCGGGAGACAAAGTCCATGAGAATTGTGTGGACATCGGTATCACAAGGACCAAACATGGGTTTCCCGCCATGCAGTAACTCTTAGCTACAGATGCAAGATCTAAGAGTTTCTCAATGATGAGAACCCCGTGTGATGTAGCCTGTGCTGTTTTAAACAGGCTAGGATATGCTGTTGAAGGAGCAAAGGCTTGACTATAAGTGCATCATAGATGGGGCGGGCATGATGAAAAAAAAAGAGCAGAATGATCTTCAGATCATGAAAATCCAAAGATTGTTGACTGAAATCGACCCTAGTTTGACACCGGAAAATGGCATTCTCCACCGGAAGTCGATCAAAAATAATTCTAATCGCTTTAAAAGTATCACAGATGGGATCGGCATGATGAAAAAAACAGGAGAATGGACTTTAGATCATGAAAATCCAACCATTATTGTCGGAGATAGCCATGTTCCCGCTGAGGGGGGGGGGGGGGGTCCTGATTTCAAAAATGCCCCTCCCATAGGGTTGGGGTCTGAAAATTTGAACCCCAACCATTATTGGCGGAGATAGCCATGTTCCCGTTGAGGGGGGGGGGGTGTCCTGATTTCAAAAATGCCCCTCCCATAGGGTTGGGGTCTGAAAATTTGAACCCCAACATTTTTGGATAGCTTGGTCCCTAATCAACCCAAAACAACAAAAAAATCAATTTTAGCAAATAAATCCGACGGGAGCTGTTTTTATATCACACTGTATGGGGGCCACAATGACTCATGCGCCACTGCCACGGTTACTCTTGCGCCACTTTTGTTATCATTTTTGCGACAGACATCCAATGACTTTTTTCATTGTGTTATTGAGGGGGGGGGGGGGTCACTCTGGAAAATGTAACGTACGATCCATTCCTAATATTCATGTATGTTTTGCGCCACAATATCTCGGTTGTACTCCACCCTAAGTGACCCTCACCACACCCTTCTTTTCGTCTACTGTCAAGCGCGCCATTAGGTTACGGTAATGTGTACACAGGACCTCGGTTTTCATCCTCTTCCAAACGTGAGTATGAGGGTGACAGTGGAATATGTAACCTTGGTGTTTGATAACTTATGTTCAAATTGCATGCTGTTAAACTCCTCACTGTGTACCATGTGCATTTTTGCGCTGCAGGTCTCTCCTTCCGCCTACTAATGCCATTGGCAAACGTTCTTCAGGTGTGACAATGTGTACACTGGACCCCGGTTTTTCGTCCTTATCGGAACGTCTAGACGTTGTTCCTTCTGTTTCCTACTTTACTGCATTACTGACAATGAGAAACCAAGCTGTAAAATCCCAGAGGTGGAGAGGAGTTGGGGTACTTTCTTCGTCTAAACCAGGAACCTAACCCGGATCTCCTGGTAAGAAAGCCAGGTTATGACATTGTATTCGTCGGGAAATGTGATATCATTCATACATTAATATGGATATTTACTATTTAGCAAGATTCGCCTGATAAACCACTATTTGATAAAAGAGAGAAAAATGGATTTAAAAATAAAATACCTTATAAGATGCTAAGACTATTGAAAAGAGATTCGGTGAATTCCAAGACACACGTGGCTCAAACTTTATATCGGTTATGCCCAAGTTCACTATTTACAGTAAATAAAACAAATTAACATAAATGCCTTGCACTATTTTACGGTACTGTCCACATTTTGTTCGGCAACTGGGATGTTGAAAAGAATGATTAATTGAAGGTTGGTATTTATAAAACAATTGCTTCGATTCTACTTAATATGAATATCCCTGTTTTACTGAGAGCAACTGGTGGTTCGGCAATTGGCTTCATCTTACTGCTACTGAAAGTCGTCGACCTGAGCACCTCTCGTCGTTAGTGTATGTCCCTACTCCCTATACACATGCAATATGAAAATAACGCTTTACACCATCTCGGTTCTATGGCTATTTTGGAATCTTTACCGTCTATTTTTTACCGCGATTCGGCTTTTCTTCGCCAAAAGGATTAAAATCTCGACATATGTGACAAAAGTGTATAATATAATAATTCAACACAGTTTTCAAGTAGAATTTTGCGATTCAAAAACACAAACAAATTCATTTGCATTGGAATACCATGATGAAACCCACGCTTGCAAAGACCGATCACGTGTTCGCAGCCATGGTTAGCCAACATAAAAAATCTAAGAATGGAATGTTACCGTGAACAAAAATTCTTGCTGTACTTCAATTAACAGGCCAAACTGACGACATTGATACTACTAAAGTTTTTGTATTCATTATTTTGTAATACTCTTTATATTTGGAGGATCAATAAAGACATATATATATATATATATATAGCAGTAGTGAGTTGTTGTTCTAATGCACAGTATCATATATAATATTATAGTATAAAATATAAAAATAACACTGATTTGCTTCTACATGTTTCAATATAATTCACCAGGAAGCCATTGATACTAATAACGTTGCAAGGTTACCCTTATCAATAGGAGATCAATTAAGCTAATTTATTTGTTTAGCAGAGGTCTAAATTTTTTAATGAAACATTCCTCTTAAACTGTTCTCTGTTTTGTGCAATCATTTAGGAGCTGGTAAAACGGGAATATTTGGAATTTTGTATTAAAGTTGTGTGCACATATGTCCAGATGTTCGCTCAGAGATGTCATACGATATTCTGGATTTTTTTATCTGTGATTTGTGTGGGGGTGTTTAATATGAATTTTGCAGGGGCCCCCTCCAACCGTTGTAGATTTTCTTTATTTTCTTCTGACCCAGGCAATGAAAAATGAAACATATAAATAAAGTGATCCGTCCCTGTGAGTATTTATAGACGAATATAGATAAATATACATAAAAAGTTTTATAGACAAGAAAATGTAACAGTAGAATGTTAGACACGTCGTTAATCTCTGAGAAAATATCAACCCGTACGGAATTTGTGGAAATATTACCGCCATCTTGCATTTCCGCCATGTTGAACTAAGCGACCCCGAAAACCCTACTATAGAGTAAAAGATGAGGTTTATAAAGGGAAAATAGAATGAGGATTTTTAATGAAATCTAAATTATCACCCTCGGGTTTAACCCCTATCTTCAGGTTGGTGTACAGGGGGGGGGGGGGGCAGAAAGAAATAAAAAAAAAATGTTCATATATGGGTAGGATAACTACAACTTTTGAAGGGGGTCGAATTTGAACATCAACATTTGTAAAATAACACTACCCCCTACTTAAAGCGGGATTCTTGCCAAGGAAAAATGTTTGAATAAACTGCATTATGTTGGATCACGTTAATTTGAATGGCGATCGCTGAAAATTTCTTTCTATTTTTTATTAATAATAAGCGAGTGGCAGGCATTTACAAACGGCGTTGCAAAGTTCAGGATTTGTTCAATGCTAAGGTTCCGTGGAGGTCGCTATGTCACAACCTCCGATTGGACGCTACTGTCCACGTGCCCGTAGATAACTTGGCTATAAGTTCGGGAATTGGGAAGCAATCTTGCCACGTCCAGATGTTGTAAACCTCGCAGTCGTTGTTTCATAAACATGACATAACGTCTGCTACAGCGCAGTATATCGCCATTAAAACAACAACAAAAGTAATTTAGCTATGATTTGTAATCAGTGAATCCATGTCAACACGGCATCGATCGGATGATTATTTGAAAACTCACACATCAAGCGACATCAGCGAAATCGACAACTTTTGGCCCCTAGAAATTGACACACTGTAATATGAATGTATATAAACTATTTTTCATTCAATGGTTTACGTTTTTACTCTAATTTCAAATCAGTTATGTTCGGCGAAATAAGCCAGCAGTCTCAATCAAATGCAAATGTCTACGCCATTTGATTTTGTGCAATGTTTCTGTCCTCGTTCCTCGAGTCTCTTGCTTCTTGCTAGGGTTGGGGCTGAAAAGCATTAATGTACACGATCCGTGTACCAATGGTAAAATGTTTATTATTAGTTGGCAATAGCTATTTTGAAAGCTGACGATATATTTGGCTCAAAGCCAACAGTTATTTGGCTCATAGCCAAAGAATATTAAGATCATTGCCAAAGAAATGAAATGAAATATGGTTTAACGTCCTGCTGTTCTGTTCGTAAACTGGGCTAATGAAGACGGCCATACGCCATATAATATGCTAAGAGGAAATTTTGCCCGGACCTTTTACGTGCACGCCAATGAGTACGCGGGACCTCGGTTTTTAGTCATATATGTCCATTTTTAGGTGCCAAAGAATAGCGATTCAGCGTCGGTATCTATAAAACAAGTGCGTTTAATCTACTAAAAAAACATGAATATATCCCTGTTTATTTTTTGCCGGGGGGGGGGGGTGTGGCCTAGTGGTCTATAGTGCCGCGCTTCGACCTCTAGCTGGCCAGTCACCTCTGACTTGCGGCTGTGGTTTCGATCCCTGGTGTGAGCGTATGTGGCATGGAGATAGGGGCGCCTTTTCAATCTCGTGGGTTTCCTCTGGGCACTCCGGTTTCCTCCCACTGCTAAAGAGCCCCACGCGCAAGCGAATTATTGAAATAAAATGAAACCATATGATAGTCCCAAAATGACCTAGTTTGTGTCGAGTGGACGTTAAACCCCATTTCTCTCTCTTTTGCCGGGACAATTGTTTTACTCCTTTTGATTATGCTGCGTCGAAAGAAGTTGGGAAAAGGACCTAATGCATGATCCAAACATCTGATTCCAGGTATTGCAGACAAGACAAGTAAGCCATTCGTGAGGTTCCTGATAAACAAAGGGCTTTAGTTCATAATTAGGTCTATCTTCGAGTCTGGCGGCGTGGTTTCGAACTTTAGCTTGTCGATAGCCTTTATTGAAATATATTGCACGCGCTAGTTCTGAAATGACCTAGTTTGTGTTGAATGGATGTTAAAACCCATTTCTTTGTCTTTTATGAGAGGAATGCTAAGAATTGTGTGTAAGTGACTACTTTTTATAAACCATTATCATTGGTTGATAAAAGCTATTTTAAGAACTGACGAAATACTTGGATCATAGCCAACAAATTTAAAGGCGGGGTTTCATTTAATATGACACTGAAATGAAATGAGGCTTCATCTCCTATTTTTCTTCTCTGGCCAGACATACGCCTTGCAGTGCACCATAAAGGGACATTCTGTCCGAACTGCGACACCTCTGTGCGTTTCCGCACTGAAAAAAAAACTTGTGTTGAAACAACACAAACTTGTGTTGAAACAACACAAACTTGTGTTAAATGTCGAAACAACACAAGACTTGTGTTTAAATTGATCAAACAACACAAACTTGTGTTGAAACTGGTGTGAAAATCTACACAATACTTGTGTTAAAATTTCTAAAACTTGTGTTGGAATTTCTGAAACTTGTGTTGAAATTTTTGAAACTTGTGTTGTGTTAATTTTTGTAGCCCCCTTGATCTTCCTTGTGGAGGTCAGTCAGTAAACTGTCATACTGTCCAAACTCGTGCCTTCTGGTAAACCATTCCTTGATCCACAGTTTCCTTTGTGTCTTTCTTCGAGGTGGGATTGCCTTTTCTTCTTCTGCGTCTTCCAGCCTTTTCTGCTGCACTTGAACAATGGCTAGAGCAGCTGCCAGGTATAGGCATCTTCTTTTCCCTGCAATGATTGTGTCTCTGACATTCAGCATGTTGTCTCGTTCACAGCCAATCCAAAAATGACCAGGGGTTTGGGAGGTTCCCTTTTTATATGGTGTGCCCAAGTTGGCACGACACCCCGGTGGTGAGATCGCCGTAGGGTCCATGAAATGTTGGTGAGACGAGGTCAATTTCCTGTCATACTATGTCCTAAATGATGTAAAAAAAACACGAAAATTAAAATCATCTATAGACGCCATTGTGAATAATTAGCGATTTCCGTTTTTGAAAACAAAATTTTCGTAAAGCGACCGAAATTGACAAGTCGGACGAATCATTTGTCAAATGAGCGTTTATTAGTCAATCAAGAATACGAAGTACAAGTTAACAAAGTATCACGTAGTGTAATAGTGAAGCAAAATATAGATTAACGGTGTCTGGACGAGTAAGCAACAACGCAGGCTAAAAGTTTCGTGCCGTATTCTGAATGCTCAATCTCTCGTTTGTATCTACGCCAAATGAGGCTGAAATCAGCATGGACAGACTCTGAAGCCTGTTCGTTCTGAAAAGTAGCCCAAGCCTTTTTCACGTCCCTACCTGTCTATAAAAGCCTCCACATGGTCAAAAATCGCGTGTGCTTTGCTTGTCACTGGTATGTTTAAATCTTTATAGGTACTTTCAAAAGCTCGGATCGATTGATCGTACTCAGGAAGCAACTTCATGGAGAAACATTTCTGTCTTACGTCTTCAAACATCTCTAAAATGTGAACGCTTTGAAGGAGTTTCTTGCATTGTTCTCCATTAAATTCACCCCCGTGTTGAGAGGGTCGTTTGATACACAACTTATCTGACCAATCGATGGCTCGTAGGTCGCATCCCTCGATGCCGCGGAAAGTTGCGTCAAGATGATCATATAATCTGTTTACAATTCCCAATCCTATCTAGTCCTATGAGATTCAGTACACATTCTAGATTATGATACGTTTCCTTGACTTGTTCGACTAATAGTTTCTTGACTCCTCCATCCAAGTTTTTTGCGAACGCACCTTCTGAATACTTCATACGCTTGGAATCAGAAACCATCGCATCCTCTTTTATGACGTTCATAGTGAATTTCAGAAAATCGACTCCACCATCTATGCCGATTTTTATCATATAGTCGGCGACTGATCCACCACGGTGCTCTATCACATTATCAATCAATCCCCTCAGGTCATGACAAAAAACTATAGATCTCGAAACTTTTTCTTCCCCTTTCACAGAAGAATCAAGCGAACGTCCTGTGACTGAATAATACGATTCCAATTGTTTGTCGGCATCTCGCAAAGCACCCATAACGCCAGATCGAACCGAATCACGGCCTTTCCATGACCGAAAGAAAACCAACGCCTTCTCAGTTTGTTGTAATGATAGCCCTAAAGTAGACTGGAACCGATTTACTTCATCTGAGGATACAGATCTTGTAGAAAATAGAGCTTTAGAGACGGACTTCAGTGGTCTCTTGATCTTCAAATCTTTTCCTCGGGTACGAATCTTTATCGAAGAACCGTCTGAATTTTCAAATTTTTGTCTCAATAGGTCAGACGTCGCTTTTTCTGCTGCTTGTGGGACTAGCTTCAAATTTGCAACCAGGTTTTGCTGCGCATCTTTGACGGTACATGGGTTCGGATGCGGTATCCCCCGCCCGATCGGCTGTCAGCACCTCTTGCAAATTACCGTCGGGCCGGGGGATGGAAGAACATCTTCACTGGATGCGGATGTAGACGGTTTCGGTTCATTTGGCCTTCCACGTTGAGGTTTTACTAGCGCAGAATACCCTTTCCCTACCCCAAGTGTGTAGTGGTTACTTCGCGCAACTGAGCACAACTCGCAAGCGCAAAGTCTCGATGGGTCAGCCCTAGTTCTTGCGACCACAGGGGCAACTTTTGAAAAATCATATGGCTGTGGCAGACTTTTCACTGTACTCTCTCCTTTTTCTTTTCGAAGAAGAAGTTTCTCGCACCTTGCACATATACCGGCCGGAAGACGAACGTCCTCACTAGGATCGTAATTTTCGAGGAAATACTCTTTAATTCGACGAAAATTCTTACCTGTTACTTTTACGACGCGGGAGCCTTTTGTAAAACATACTACACAGACTTTCAATCGATTCTCTTCATGTGTTTTTGCGTTGGCAGGCATGGCGTCAAATGAGGAATGAGCGAGTGCGGTTGAAAGCTGGAGAGCCGATTTTCCAGGAAAAGGCAACGTGGACGCGTGGGAATGTCTACTTTCCCACGTTGCTTTTCCCCGGGAAAACGTCTCTCCAGCTTCCAACAGATTCGCACCGTGCACGGTGACGCCTCTATGCACGTGTGCATCGAAAATGATGGCCATAATATCGGCTTCTCAATTTCGGTCGCTTTACGAAATCTTTTGGTTTCAAAAACGGATATCGCTAATTACTCAAAATGGCGTCTATAGATGATTTTAATTTTCGTGTTTTTTTACATCATTTGGGACGTAGTATGACAGGAAATTGACCTCGTCTCACCGACATTTCATGGACCCTACGGCGATCGCACCACCGGGATGACGACACTGTCCGAATTAAACAAACTCGTCGTGCCAATGCGGGAGATGCGTAAACAATGTGCAAACTATGCGGGAACTCGTCGTGCCAGTTTGTGTCAATGTGGACAGTGATGGGCACGCATTCGTGAATTATGCGTGAACTAGTCGTGAACAGTGCAGGAGCACTTGCCACCTTGACGGAATCTTGAGTTGGCCTTAAGAAATAGATCTAGCCGCCTTTCGCCGAATACAAGACGGAAATATTTATAGGAAGTAGTCCAGGCATGCGATAAGAACAATCAATTTCATTGCATAATACAAATAGACATTGACGTCACATGCTTTAGGGATTAAAATATTGTATCGTGTCTAAACGTTGGATTAGACTGTCGAAATGGGTAAGTTACTTTTTTATAGTATAATTCAAATAATTGTATTCTGGTAAAATTAATTATGTCGTAAAGGGGAGATAGCGAAATAGGGCTTATATATATTCAATCCATTTTGAATGAATTATAAATGAAGGAATCGATAGAATAGTTCAATATATATGAACTCGAAATGGTGTAAATAACATTACATATAGCATAATAAAGTAAATCAGTTTCAATTGTTCTCTGTATTCAAACTGTTAATAACGCTGCTCAACGTATTCTATATCATTTAGCTAACAATCGATAGGTGACTATTGTCTGTCCCATGGTAAATAATAAACGAATTTCTTCGATTATGAAGAAACTACTTAACTTTGGTTATTTTAAACTTACTTGTGTGTTTGAAATAAACTCCGGTTAAATAAAATCCATTGCACAATTAAATATTTAAACGAATAAAAAAGTTCTCTCATGAAAAAATTGACGTGTTTACTTATATTTTCTACCAAGCGGAAGACAACCTGGGCCGCCTTCGGCTCGTCCAAATGGTCGACCATAGTTCAACTCGGTCTCGACCATGTACACCAGAACTTGAAATGGTTAGACTATAGTCGCGACCATGCTTAACCAACCTTTTGAGGTCGGTTGAGGCTGGTCAAGTCATATTAAAAATGGCGGCTGGCCACAAAAGATGTGTTGTGTTGGAATTGTTATTTGAAGAAAGAACGTATACTACCAATGTTTCTCCAGAACCTGAAAGTTATTTAAATTCATATAACATATTTAAGTAGTTTCTATATTATGTAAAGTGGATAATCATTTTTTGTCAATCAATTCGACCACAAGGCTGATGTCAGACTGAAATTGTGACAGTACTGAAAGTGACGGTATTATAGTAAAAAAAATTCAACTATTTGTGAATTTTATTTGGAAAAACAGTAAAATAAACAAACGATTTTGTTCATTGAATACATGCGTTTGATATACATTGTAAATATAAATTATGTAACAGTAAATAAACTCTGGATATTTGGTTGATTTGTTTATTTTATTACCTGGGGATAACTCTGTCACTGTCTCAACTGTGAGTAGATATCTTGAAATCGTCGTTATCATATTCTACCTCAAGTACAGCTTTTTCAGCCAGCATAGTCAGAAACTTTTGGCAAACGTTCCGGGAATTTGCATCCGAAGAATGATGTGGTCATATCAAAGTTTTCATTAAGCAAACTTGCGTTTTCGTTAGGTAAAAGATTCTGTAGCAGTTCATTGAAGGTAATGGCGTCCATTTTGACGACCATGGTCGAACTAGCTTTCGTTCGGGTGTAGTGAACTATACTCTGTCGTTTAGTCGTGACCATACAAGCGCACCCGAAGGTTGCCATGGCTTTCGTCACGCATTGGACGAAACCAATAAAGCCGTATGGGGGGTTTAAT
This sequence comes from Patella ulyssiponensis, assembly GCA_963678685.1. Lineage (NCBI taxonomy): Eukaryota > Metazoa > Mollusca > Gastropoda > Patellidae > Patella > Patella ulyssiponensis. The sequence goes on along the minus strand of OY783230.1, from coordinate 61,924,995 downwards.
TTTGACAGAGAGTTTGACAACCACGTGTTACTATGAAAACAAACCGCGATCTTTTCGATCGTTTGAGTTTGGGCGACGAAAAATATTAACTAAATGCAATTACATAGAAGATTTATATTGAAACCATTGATAGCCAGTCTACCAAATTTTATTCACAATGAAAATATCAATGATTGCACGGATACTCGTAAAAATAAAGTCGTATTTAAACTAAACATTCCCTATCTACTTTATATTATAAATAATTAAGAAACAACATGAAGCTCACGACCGAAGTTTCCGAGTGCATACTAAATTTAAAGACCACATCAAATGATTCAAAAAGTTTTTACGTACGGGTACTCAATAGTTACAAAATCCATTTTACGGCAAGTTTAAACTAATCTGATTAAAATTAATTCAGATATTTACGTTTTAGTATCCGACTGCCAAAAACGGTTTTTAAATTTTCAATTACAACCTTAATCTGGTTGATTGGCTGGTGACGTCACAGGCACTACACATAGTATACACATCATCTGTACAATATATCACACAGCCAGTTGACACGTATGTATTTGTCGGTCCAACAAACATTTGACTGGCGTAATCATTAACGCATAATTATTTACACGTAAGTTACATATCACTATATCAGTCAAAGCATTTTCAAAAGCCGACCTTTCTCGTCTTGGGTTGTAATAGATTATATATTTGTGACTAGAATATTACCGAGTGTATTTCAAGATGCCATATTACCGTTGTGTTATTGAGATTTGTGGAAATCCCAGCAAGGGAAAGGGGAATAATGTACCGGCGTGTCATAAATTTCCCAACAATGAAATCGTACGGAAAAATTGGAAAGGTTTGGAAACAATTCAAATCCTGATTGGCAACCTACAGTCACAACAGTGATATGCAGTGAACATTTTACGAACGATTGCTTAATTACCTATACACACCCGGCGTGTGTATTTATTAACGCCTGACTGATTCCTTAATCCCCCTAATTAAATAAAACAATTGACTACGGAATAATTTGTTTTGTAATACATTTTAATTCAAGATCCATTTTAAAATTTGTTTCATTACGTACGGCCGTTCTGTTTTCTCACGGCAGCGATTTTAATACAATCTACCATCGTGTGCAGTCCAAACGATTCGAGATACATTTTCGTCAGTATTGTGGTTCTAATTTAGAAGGGTAAATATCATTTTTTGTTACGCCGGCCATATCAATTTGTAATAATGAATATCAAATACACTTGATCAAATGTGGAGTACCTGGTGCCGTTTGGTGAGTGATTAAACTGTCAATTTAATTGTAAAATACTTGTATTCTTTATAAAAAAAGTTAAATGATGTTAGACATTATAACCTTATCTTATCACAAACGTATATCCATCGAAGGATTTATATTTAGATGTTGTTTAAACACCAATCAACAAATAATACGAGGCTACTTTATTACAAAAACATCGGTGAGCAAAGAAAAAGATAATTACCTAATCAACATTCTTAATTACTTTACTGTTAAAATTTAGTCTGATTGATTAATGACAGGTTCAATCTGTTAATTCTAACGTATATTGAGATATTTCTTCGTATTTCATTTTTACGGTCTATTTCAGAGTAATAAAGTCAAATTCGCAAGCAGAAATAAAGGCGCCGTACGTCGATAACGGATCGGTCATTTACAAATCGCGTTTCAATCACGTTTGAAATTTATGATATATTTTGCGTGACCACATCTTTTTACTCCTATACTCTTTTACTCGGGGAAATTCGAACCACAATACTCTTCTGACGAACTTCACGAATAGATGGGACTGCACACATAGGAGAGTGTATGACATCGCTGCCGTGTGAAAATGAACGACCGTACATTATGAAACAAATTCTAAATTAGAACGACGACACTCTTCTGACGAAAATGTATCTCGAATCGTTTGGACTGCACACGATGTGGTAGATTGTATTAAAATCGCTGGCGTGACCGTACATAATGAAACAGATTCTAAATTCGAACAATAAACTTCTGACGAAAATGTATCTCGAATCGTTTAGACTCTACACGATGGTAGAGTGTATTAAAATCGCTGCCGTGAGAAAACATAACGACCGTACATTATGAAACAAATTCTAAATTGGATCTTGAATTAAATTGAATTATAAAACAAATTATTCCGTAGTCAATTGTTTTATTTAATTAGGGGGGTTAAGGAATCAGTCAGGCGTTAATGAATACACACGCCGGCTGTATATAGGTAATTAAGGAATAAACATTCCGAATATGCATTCGGTCACTGGCGTCTGAGGGGATTAAGAGTGTTTTTAATAATTGGCAAAGTCGTTTTTACGGGAGGTCTATTTTTACGACTTTGAATGAAGATAGCTGATTTAATTTTAGTGGGATTGATGTGAATTTCCCGTAAAGTGGATAAAATAACCATGGACTGCTCACATAGAGAAGTTTTCAGGGCCATTTTATGTGCTTTTTAATATAATTTTTTAAAGGAAACGATAATCGTTTTAGAAACATATATAAGCGTGTTGCGGCAGCCCTGAAAGTGCCAGTTTTGTGGGTTTATAATGACAAAAAAAACCCTGTAAGACGTCGCAAGAAGCGTACCTTTACTTCAAGGTTCGACAGTTAGGGAAACTATCCACAGCCTGTATAGAAAGGGCCAATATGTAAGTACAATTATGCTTTATATTACCAGTTTTGTGTTACTATTAGAGGCGTTTAACTTTTGCATAAAATTTAAAATTAAAAACGCGAATAATATTTCACAATTTTGATCCATTTCAATAAATATTCATGTTGTTATGTTGACGTGAAAATATGCGACATAAGGAACAATTTATAATCACTTCATGAGTTGTGTATTCATATTACTTCAAAATCCATTTCAGTTAGCGTCATGTCTATTGGAATATATATTATGTAATTTCACATAATTATATTTTTGAAGGTTTGAACTGAAAAGGGACTTTAAAGAAATAAAATACAAACTCGAATGATTCAACGCTGCTTATTGGTTTCATTTTTCAAATTTTATACAGTTCTCAACCAGACGACTGTTCTCTGTTCTGGAACAGAAATATGTCATTATTTCGAAAAGCCACCTTCACAGGATATTAAAAGAAATTGGATGTAAATTTTATAATTCCCATGGCAAAAGGTTTGCGAAAGAAACAATAGATATTGTGACAGCCAGACATAACTATTTGAGAAATGTAGCCAAATACATCTGACTGTGGACGATGCAATCCTGCAGGAAAGGGCAGTCGTCGTATAATTTTAGACGCAGGATCTGCGACCAGGGGATTTATTCCCGAAGTAGGGAGGGTGTTTCGGTCGAAGACAAAATCGTCCGATTATCATGATGAGATGAACGGGAAGTAAGCAGTTTTCAATTAATATTTGTATTTAATCACACAATCGAAAAATAGTCCTAAAATTTTGTATTCTCAATCACATTACATTTACTAAACACACGTTTGGTTGAACAATAGCTTTTATAAATTCGTATTATGTTGATTTCTTTTTAATTTCAGATATTTCATTGACTGGTTCAATAACACATTATTGCCTTCACTTCAAGAACCAGCTTTGATTATTTTAGATAACGCGCCATACCACAACATTAAAACATCATCATCATATCACCCTAAAACTACGAACAAAAAATGCGAAATCGTTCAGTGGCTCACCGATAAGGGGGTAGAATTTAGTCCATCCGAAACAAAGGTAGATATCCCTTTTAATTACGTTGTAATGGGTAGTATCATTTTTAATAGACAAAACATGCTAAAAACCGATTGTAATGGGCAGTTTTTTTTAAATAGAAAACATGCTAAAAACCGATTATGTTTAAACAAAGAAGTGACAGAATTGGGCAATACGTTTTAAATATTAACTTATCTTATATTTTGTTCACAGGCAGCACTATTAAAACGAGTGGCGTTACACAAACCACAACAGGAATATGAAACTGACCGATTGGCCAATTTCAACGGCCATTTAGTCTTAAGACTCCCCCCGTTCGCCACTGTGAATTAAATCCGATCGAACTTATTCAATGTGACTTTTTTTAATATAAAGAAATATTACCGCTATCAATCACCCAAACTTATCATCAGATGTACTCGACAAGCTATAAAAAAATCCACCCATATGCTTACATAAAGTATAGCATTTTCGTTAAAATTTTTGCAACATAGGTCTCGGTGTTTCCTTTTTAAGAAATATGAATCCCTTGCGGATAACATATAGTCAAGATATTTCTCGGATAGGAATATCGGTTCAAAATTTGTTTCGTTTTGGTCAGTATTTACAAAGATATGTGGAATTGAACTTCGATGAATTAGTTACGAAATAAGACCGGCGCCATTTTGTTGTCGGCAAACAGAAATGGGAGTCATTTTTTTAAAAAAAAAACCCAAATCCTATTGAATCCAAGTCGCAGTATTAATTTTGATTTCGGTTTTCTTAATTAAATGTAAAATAATCAGCCCTGGTACATAGTGTGGATTCAGGCATGAAAAAAAAAAGATATTTGTAAACGACTCAGCGTTCATATAAAATAATCTATAGGTCTATATCTCGACAAACATGTCAGATTTATCAATATAATTATGTTCGATTTAAGAGGTCATCGAGCGTAAATTGTCCATTTTCGTATTAAATTATGTTTATAAAATATCGTCTGGGAGTAACGAAAAGTGCGTTTTGTGTATTATATTTCTTTTGTGTCTTTTTTAGCTCAAGAAAAGGACTATGTCGCCAGACATAACTCCACCTTTTAAAATTGCAGATGTGGAAACTCTCTACAAAGAAGCAAAAAAAAAGGGTTACCCAGAAGGATTGGAAAAGGGCCTGTTTGCACGTCATCAATGAAGTGGAAAACAAATTTAGAGAGATTGATGGCGTGCAACAGGAACTTTCACCAATAATAATTTGCATTGGCCAATCAGAAAGTGAGAATGGGAGTGAAAGTGATATGGATGTCGGTGTGGAGAATATAGGTACGAGTGAGTGTGCGTTGACAGGGGATAAGAATGACAGTGTGACAAAGATGGATGCGAGTAGAGTGCATGATGTGGTTGGGGATGCAAGGGAAAGTGTTGCTGAATGTGTTGATGACAGTGTGTGTAAGGTATGCGGTGCTGCGGAACCACCACTGGGTGATTCTGATAAGGATGTGGAATGGGTGTGTTGTGATTTGTGTGATGAGCGGTTGAATGTCGTGTGTATTGGCGAGAGACTGGAGGAAGGTGCAATATTTCATTGTTCATATTGTAAATATACTATTCAAAAAAAGTAGGGGATATTTGATTTTGGGGGCATAATACTAAAATATGCAAATGACTACGAAAAAAGTCACTATAGAACCTAACAGAAGAAACATTTCCAGTTACATGTGACGCCTAAACGCACCAATAGCTACCGCATGGAGTGCAGGTGATGCTTGGGATCATCATGGGGGTCCAACCCAAGGTTTGCACGACTCTGACTTTGAATGTTACAGTCATTGTGGCATTGAATTCCAGGGTGGAAACATCAGTTTAATTGTTTTAGTGACCAGAAAACAAATTTTGATATGCGTCGGCTTACCCAAAATGAAAGGTTACGTGCCCTTGGCATGCTACAGATCGGCACAACACAGGCGGTTGTGGCGCGGACGATGAATGTTTCTCAGTCTGTCATAAGCAGGCTATGGTCCAGATACCGTGATACACAATCTGTACAGGACAGACCACGCTCAGGTCGACCAAGGGCGACAACTCAAGCCCAGGATCGATTTATCCGTACCTTGGCCTTGAGAAATCGTGTTATTACAGCAAATCAGATCAGCGCTCGTCTTCAAACAGACACTGGTGTGAGAGTGAGTGGCCAGACGATTCGGAATCGACTGCATAGGGGTCACCTTCGCACCCGACGTCCTCGCGTGATCCCTTGTTTGAGAGATCATCACATTCAGGCAAGACGTCGTTGGTGTAGGGATCGTCAACACTGGGATAATCGACGCTGGAGCAACGTGATGTTTTCAGATGAGTCAAGGTTCACTGTTGATTTTTTGGACAGACGTAGGAGGGTGTGGCGTCGTCGAAACGAGCGCTTCCAAGACGTTAACGTCATCAGACATGATCGATTTGGGGGTGGTTCTGTTATGGTGTGGGGAGGCATCACTGTTGCTGGAAGAACGGCTTTACATGTTGTTGCAGGGCGTGTTACAGGCCAGTACTACCTGGACAACATCTTGGCAGTCCATGTTGTGCCGTTCGCACGACGTCATGGCCACCGTTTCATCTTCCAGGATGACAACGTAAGATGTCACAGGGCCAGGATCGTTACAGGTTACCTCCAACAACAGAACATGACCACATTACCTTGGCCAGACATCGAGCATGTCTGGGACATGCTTGGACAGAGGTTACGTCAACGTCAACAACGTCCTGCCAATGTCCAAGAATTTGCTGCTGCGTTGCAACAGGAATGGGACAATCTGGACCAAAATGACCTTAGACGTCTCATTAGGAGTATGCCACGTCGGATCAATGCTTGTTTGGCAAACAGAGGAGGATTTACCCGTTACTGACTTTGTTGTGATCCTGTGGTAACTTTGCTGTTTGACCCCGGGTATCATTTTACCCTTATAATGGTCAGTCTGTGCCTTACTTAGTCTAACGATCATTTGGAATAAATCGATGAATGTGAACTTCATTTCATTTTGTCATTTGTTTCTTCGTCAGTTTCATTAGGTGACTTTAATAACACTTAAAAATCAAATAGCCCCTACTTTTTTTGAATAGTATATATATTTTATCATTAACCATCTTTCAATTTATTGTAAATACTTATCACACCATCATCCCATAATTGTAAATATACCCTATACTTATATGTTAAATGAAATACATGTATATCATTTCATATATCATATTAAAGATATTCATGGGCACAATTTAAAGCCTGTTAAATGAATGTCGTTTTTATGCCGCATTTGTGTTCCAAAGAACATTCTCCCAGTCGACTCATGAAATAAAAAAAACAAAATCATATTATTTCAAAAGAAAATGTATAAACTTTGCAGTGATTTTATTAGAATGTAAAAAGCAGGCGCGGATACAGAGGGGGGGGGGGGGCACACCCGTCGCACGCCCCCTCTATTTTTTTGCGGTGGCGAACAATTTTTAGCTCCATATATTCTCGCGGGAAAGGAGAACAAAAACAGTTAAGGTTGGAAATCGTAATTTACAGTACTGGTATGAAATTAGTCCCTGTGGGCATTTTAGTGATCAGTGGCTGTCACCCTTTTAATTGAAATGATATCTCCCGAAGAGTGACGTAATAAGTCTCCATTTTGGTATTGCCTTATGTCAAAAGTTTGTGGGAGTCAATTGTTCAAGAGAGAACTTTTTTATTCGTTTGTATATTTAATTGTGCAATGGATTTTATTCAACCGGAGTATATTTCAAACACACAGGTAAGTTTATAATAACCAAAGTTAAGTAGTTTCTTCATAATCGAAGAAATTCGTTTATTATTTACCATGGGACAGACAATAGTTTCAGTTTCACACGACAAAAGGAAATATTTCTTTCCTGTATGAAATAAGCTCAGTAATAACATCTACAAAATAGAATAAGCCATCTGATTCCAGGTCATGCGATTCTGGAGTTGGGTATACTCGAATTTATTATATCATTAATATTATTTAGCAAACAATTACTAGGAAACTAGTTTCAGTTTCACATAACAATCTATTGCGTAACAAAGCGAAAGCGAAAGCGAGCAGGAAATATTTCTTTACTGTACGAAATAAGCTCACTAGTAATATCTTCACCTTATATGATCCCAGGTCATACGGTTCTGCAGTTCTGGGTACTCGAATTTAATATTATTACTATTCAAAAAAAGTAGGGGATATTTGATTTTGGGGGCATAATACTAAAATATGCAAATGACTACGAGTAAAGTCACTATAGAACCTAACAGAAGAAACATTTCCAGTTACATGTGACGCCCAAACGCACCAATAGCTACTGCATGGAATGCAGGTGATGCTTGGGATCATCATGGGTGTCCAACCCAAGATTTGTACGACTCTGACTTTGAATGTTACAGTCATTGTGGCATTGAATTCCAGGGTGGAAACATCAGTTTAATTGTTTTAGTGACCAGAAAACAAATTTTGATATGCGTCGGCTTACCCAAAATGAAAGGTTACGTGCCCTTGGCATGCTACAGATCGGCACAACACAGGCGGTTGTGGCGCGGACGATGAATGTTTCTCAGTCTGTCATAAGCAGGCTATGGTCCAGATACCGTGATACACAATCTGTACAGGACAGACCACGCTCAGGTCGACCAAGGGCGACAACTCAAGCCCAGGATCGATTTATCCGTACCTTGGCCTTGAGAAATCGTGTCATCACAGCAAATCAGACCAGCGCTCGTCTTCAAACAGACACTGGTGTGAGAGTGAGTGGCCAGGCGATTCGGAATCGACTGCGTAGGGGTCACCTTCGCGCCCGACGTCCTCGCGTGATCCCTTGTTTGAGAGATCATCACATTCAGGCAAGACGTCGTTGGTGTAGGGATCGTCAGCACTGGGATAATCGACGCTGGAGCAATGTGATGTTTTCAGATGAGTCAAGGTTCACTGTTGATTTTTTGGACAGACGTAGGAGGGTGTGGCGTCGTCGAAACGAGCGCTTCCAAGACGTTAACGTCATCAGACATGATCGATTTGGGTGTGGTTCTGTTATGGTGTGGGGAGGCATCACTGTTGCTGGAAGAACGGCTTTACATGTTGTTGCAGGGCGTGTTACAGGCCAGTACTACCTGGACAACATCTTGGCAATCCATGTTGTGCCGTTCGCACGACGTCATGGCCGCCGTTTCATCTTCCAGGATGACAACGCAAGATGCCACAGGGACAGGATCGTTACAGGTTACCTCCAACAACAGAACGTCACCACATTACCTTGGCCAGCACTGAGTCCCGACCTCTCCCCCATCGAGCATGTCTGGGACATGCTTGGACAGAGGTTACGTCAACGTCAACAACGTCCTGCCAATGTCCAAGAACTTGCTGCTGCGTTGCAACAGGAATGGGACAATCTGGACCAAAATGACCTTAGACGTCTCATTAGGAGTATGCCACGTCGGATCAATGCTTGTTTGGCAAACAGAGGAGGATTTACCCGTTAGTGACTTTGTTGTGATGCTGTGGTAACTTTGCTGTTTGACCCCGGGTATCATTTTACCCTTATAATGGTCAGTCTGTGCCTTACTTAGTCTAACGATCATTTGGAATAAATCGATGAATGTGAACTTCATTTCATTTTGTCATTTGTTTCTTCGTCAGTTTCATTAGGTGACTTTAATAACACTTAAAAATCAAATATCCCCTACTTTTTTTGAATAGTATATATACTTTATCATTAACCATCTTTCAATTTATTGTAAATACTTATCACACCATCATCCCATAATTGTAAATATACCCTATACTTATATGTTAAATGAAATACATGTATATCATTTCATATATGATATTAAAGATATTCATGGGCACAATTTAAAGCCCGTTAAATGAATGTCGTTTTTATGCCGCATTTGTGTTCCAAAGAACATTCTCCCAGTCGACTCATGAAATAAAAAAAACAAAATCATATTATTTCAAAAGAAAATGTATAAACTTTGCAGTGATTTTATTAGAATGTAAAAAGCAGGCGCGGATACGGGGGGGGGGGCACACCCGTCGCACGCCCCCTCTATTTTTTTGCGGTGGCGAACAATGTTTAGCTCCATATATTCTCGCGGGAAAGGAGAACAAAAACAGTTAAGGTTGGAAATCGTAATTTACAGTACTAGTATGAAATTAGTCCTTGTGGGCATTTTAGTGATCAGTGGCTGTCACCCCTTTAATTGAAATGATATCTCCCGAAGAGTGACGTAATAAGTCTCCATTTTGGTATTGCCTTATGTCAAAAGTTTGTGGGAGTCAATTGTTCAAGAGAGAACTTTTTTATTGGTTTGTATATTTAATTGTGCAATGGATTTTATTCAACCGGAGTATATTTCAAACACACAGGTAAGTTTATAATAACCAAAGTTAAGTAGTTTCTTCATAATCGAAGAAATTCGTTTATTATTTACCATGGGACAGACAATAGTTTCAGTTTCACACGACAAAAGGAAATATTTCTTTCCTGTATGAAATAAGCTCAGTAATAACATCTACAAAATAGAATAAGCCATCTGATTCCAGGTCATGCGATTCTGGTGTTGGGTATACTCGAACTTATTATATCATTAATATTATTTAGCAAACAATTACTAGGAAACTAGTTTCAGTTTCACATAACAATCTATTGCGTAACAAAGCGAAAGCGAAAGCGAGCAGGAAATATTTCTTTACTGTACGAAATAAGCTCACTAGTAATATCTTCACCTTATATGATCCCAGGTCATACGGTTCTGCAGTTCGGGGTACTCGAATTTAATATTATTTATATAGTAAACACTTTACAGGTAACTAGTTTCAGTTTCACACGACAATCTAGGCTATGTCGCTATATTAGATTCAAAATTCTAATATGCTAGCGTCTAACTAATAACTTCCATTCATGTAATTTCTAGATTAAGACAACGTATAATCGAATTTCTTTATTTGTTAAGTGTCAGTTTTAAATCTATACTAAGTAGCGAACGAAACGTTAAGTTGGTATTTGCTCTGAATAGACGCATTGCATAAAACAGCACATGGAAGACCAATCAGTACCGAAACAGTGCGCCGACGTCTCACAAGGGAGCACATCCATTGCCGTACACCTCATCGTGCACTGATCATCACCCCTCGCCATCGAGGAGGTCACGATGTCTAAGTGGGTAAGACGCTGGCTCGCTACTCTGGGGGTCGGGTTTTCGATCGATGCATTGGCCGAGAAAGTTCATCCAGATTTTCCGGCGTGGTTTCTCCAGTGACGCCGGACGGAGGGCCTGACAAGGATAGCTGTCTAGTCGTGCGGATGGCGTGAAAATTTCCCTCATAGTACACTGTATGACGCGTATGCCAGTCTTCATTAGCCCAGTTTAGGAGCCGATCAGTGGGACGTTAAACCCTATTTCACTTCATTTCATTTCGGTGTCGCCCATAGGCGTACGGGGAAATTTTTGACTGGGGGGGGGGCGGTGGTGGTTGGTGCCCCAAAAATATAGTTGGGTTTTTAGTATGTTACACAATAATAATCATAATCTGTAAACCCGAAAAATTTTCGGGTTTACAGACGCACCCCCCCCCTCTCCCCCTCAAGAAAATTTTGCAATATTGACGGCTGTTTTCCTTCTATTTCAACCCGTGGAAAAAGCAACTTCAAAGTAATCAAATTTAGCTTAATTAGGATAACTCCAAAAGTATCCAATGGTTTTGTAACCGAAATCCCACTCAGAATTCCAACCATCCAACCAGACTGTTGTAGCTGCATTTACAAATACTAATCGGTGCCCGAAAACTGTCGCACAAAGTAGAATGGCTCCAGACAAACTGTTTTAATCCATAGTCAACTCAGTACAAATTCGTGGTTGTCAATTAAAAGAAAAGTAAAATTAGTGTTTTAGGGCTCAAGGACAGTTAAGGAAGCAAAACTAAACAGAAATTCAGGTTTACAGACAGCTGCGCCTGTTTTTTTTCGGTAGGCGAAGAAGCGGAGTTGACCTTGATAGACCTCCCAAGAAAATTTTGGAATATTTGACGCCCGCAAACGCGTTTTACTGATATTCCAGTCCGTAAAATTAGTGTTTTATTAGATTTCGGGCTAAGTAGGTGAACAAAATTTTTCTCACTTTATCTGTCTGTCCGAAAAGTCAGCTTGCCCGAAAGTTAGGGGGTCATGTTGATTTAAATTGACAAATTATTCGTGTTTTCAATGTTGAAGATTTTGGATGATATTGAGTTAGGGACTTACCTACTTTAACATTATTAATACAAAATATAGGTTCAGGCCTGTAGGATGGAAACGAAGTGTGCAGATTCTTTTACAAAGCTAACGGACCGAGTACCGACTATATTTCCGATCCTAAGGCTGTCTGTGTTTTTATTTAACCAAATCACGTATGAATAAATATGCATTTTAAATGATTCTAAGGATGAATAAGTTCTTGATTTCTAAATCATCAATAAAAGAGAACTAAATTTTATTTACTTGTAATATACACAACTAAAAACAGTTGTTTATGTAACTGTAACTCGAGTCATAAGATTTCTATTTAATTGCCTAACTATAGACACCCTTAATTTAAATTCGATGTTAAATTGGACACATTCAAGAACACAATATTTTTTTATACAACTTTTACAAAATACAATTGTGTGCCCAAATTTTCACAGCATTTGGTGCCCAAAATGGGGGGGGGGGCGGCCGCCCCCCAGCCCCCCCCCCCAGCTCGTACGCCTATGGTGTCGCCACCGTGTGCTCAATTTGGCGATTGATCACATGGCTGAGACCGTTATATTGAAACAGGACATGCGTTACTGAAGTTGCGTGTATCTTCTGTATTCGAAGTTACTATATCATATTATTTAGTTAACAATTTGTAAGCAACTAGATGTTTCAGACAACAATCAGTTGGGGTACAAAGCAAAAGCGAGCAGGAAATATTTCTTAACTGTACGAAATAAGCTCACTAACAATATCTTCAAAATAGAATACACCCTGTCTGATCCAAGGCCATGCGTTACTGAAGGTGGGTATATCTTCCTTATTCGAAGTAACTATCATTTGGCATACAATTTAAACGCAACTATTTTTAGTGTGACACGGTAATCTTTTGGTGTATAACCATCGAATTCATATTATTAGGGTGCCATATCATAGTCCATTAATGCGGCTATCTACCACACTTTAGTTGTTTTCATCAGAAATCAAGTTTCTCACAAGAGCATCCATTTTTGTTACTTTTTTTTATTTGACTACTTCCGGTATACGAATCATTGTTGGTATACGAATCATTGCTGGCCTCTATAATGATATATTACATTATCTGGTTAGATACATCATTGGAATCGCCATTAGATTAGGTATCAAAATATATAACCCATTCTTGAAAATCTGTAAAAATAATAAAAATAAAATAGAGCATTTTCCAAAATTTGGTGATTTTTCGAAGGGACTCTCCATAGACAATGATTACGAATAATTGTCGGTCTTGTTTTCGAGATACGGGCGTCAGGATTTGCTCAAAATCGGAAAATACTTATTGTCAAATGTGCCTCGCCCCGCCAAACGAGAGTAGATTATTTGATCCGGTAATATCAGACATTATTTCGATTACTGCCGGTTTATGGATCATTGGTGTGATAGCGTTTTCCAAAGGCGTGGGCACATGGCTTCATTTTAAGAAGTTCCCGAAAGCCTAATAATATGAAATGAGTGAACTGTTGTTAATATAAGAGTTTAGTTGATGGTCTGGCGGGTTCCATTCTTTATTGCGGATGGCACTAATGGGTCGGAAAAAAATAATTTCATTTTCTAGAAGGTGGGAACGGCGTAGAAAGATAATTTGAATAGTGTTATAGAGGAATGAAACTGGTCTCCTTATTATAGCGAACCGTGTCTCGCACCATTAACCGCTGCGTAGTGTGTCCACTTGCACGTGTTCAAGTTGATTTGTTAGTGGTTCCGAACATTCACCCCAAACAATATCCGCGTAGTCTCCTTATAAAGAGAAACGTGACTCGTACCTTAACCCCCACAGATAGTGGGTCCAGTTGGTGGTCAAATTGATTTGTTAGCTGTTCCGAACACCCGCCCCAAACATATATCCGCATAGTCGAAGAAAGGAAGAATGTGAGGGTTATAGATAATCAGTAACAATCTTCGGTTCAAGCGATATTTCAGAGATCTTAAGCATTTTACTAGTCATGGTACATAAATTTCCACGGTCTGCCGTTTTTTTGAAACGCAAAGCCTAAATGTTTGTGGAAAGAGACTTTAATTATTTTAACAGAATTACAAACTAGTGGTTGCTTCGTAATTTTTGTTTTAGTGCTAATAGTCAAAGTTTAAATTTTAACTAAACAGTTGTCCAAAAGGCATACTGTGCATTATCACATTTCCACACAATTTTCAAAGTTGGACCCCCACCCTCCATCTCAAATAAGCCTCCTCAATCGTAATCTACGCAAAAAACTTCTCTAGGAAAAACTTGGTGTCATAAAGTCTCCTCTCGAATGTCGATTATGTATTCATATCCTTTTTCTGGGACAAGCTTTTCAGATTTTTTTTTATAGTGAGTAAAGATATTAACTATACTAGTATTATGCTATTCAAAAAAAGTAGGGGATATTTGATTTTTAAGTGTTATTAAAGTCACCTAATGAAACTGACGAAGAAACAAATGACAAAATGAAAGAAGTTCACATTCATCGATTTATTCCAAATGATCGTTAGACTAAGTAAGGCACAGACTGACCATTATAAGGGTAAAATGATACCGGGGTCAAACAGCAAAGTTACCACAGCATCACAACAAAGTCAGTAACGGGTAAATCCTCCTCTGTTTGCCAAACAAGCATTGATCCGACGTGGCATACTCCTAATGAGACGTCTAAGGTCATTTTGGTCCAGATTGTCCCATTCCTGTTGCAACGCAGCAGCAAGTTCTTGGACATTGGCAGGACGTTGTTGACGTTGACGTAACCTCTGTCCAAGCATGTCCCAGACATGCTCGATGGGGGAGAGGTCGGGACTCAGCGCTGGCCAAGGTAATGTGGTGATGTTCTGTTGTTGGAGGTAACCTGTAACGATCCTGGCCCGGTGACATCTTGAGTTGTCATCCTGGAAGATGAAACGGCGGCCATGACGTCGTGCGAACGGCACAACATGGACTGCCAAGATGTTGTCCAGGTAGTACTGGCCTGTAACACGCCCTGCAACAACATGTAAAGCCGTTCTTCCAGCAACAGTGATGCCTCCCCACACCATAACAGAACCACCCCCAAATCGATCATGTCTGATGACGTTAACGTCTTGGAAGCGCTCGTTTCGACGACGCCACACCCTCCTACGTCTGTCCAAAAAATCAACAGTGAACCTTGACTCATCTGAAAACATAACATTGCTCCAGCGTCGATTATCCCAGTGTTGACGATCCCTACACCAACGACGTCTTGCCTGAATGTGACGATCTCTCAAACAAGGGATCACGCGAGGACGTCGGGCGCGAAGGTGACCCCTATGCAGTCGATTCCAAATCGTCTGGCTACTCACGCTGATCTGATTTGCTGTGACGACACGATTTCTCAAGGCCAAGGTACGGATAAACCGATCCTGGGCTTGAGTTATCGCCCTTGGTCGACCTGAGCGTGATCTGTCCTGTACAGATTGTGTATCAGGGTATCTGGACCATAGCCTGCTTATGACAGACTGAGAAACATTCATCGTCCGCGCCACAACCGCCTGTGTTGTGCCGATCTGTAGCATGCCAAGGGCACGTAACCTTTCATTTTGGGTAAGCCGACGCATATCAAAATTTGTTTTCTGGTCACTAAAACAATTAAACTGATGTTTCCACCCTGGAATTCAATGCCACAATGACTGTAACATTCAAAGTCAGAGTCGTGCAAATCTTGGGTTGGACCCCCATGATGATCCCAAGCATCACCTGCATTCCATGCGGTAGCTATTGGTGCGTTTGGACGTCACATGTAACTGGAAATGTTTCTTCTGTTAGGTTCTATAGTGACTTTTTTCGTAGTCATTTGCATATTTTAGTTTTATGCCCCCAAAATCAAATATCCCCTACTTTTTTTGAATAGTATATTATACTTACGTTATTCCTTGATAAGTCAGCGGCAAACCCCGCTGTACTTACTACAGACTTCAAATCGTGTCCTGCCATGTTGAAAATAAGGTAAAACGACTTATGACGATCTACAGACAAGTTCTTGTCCATTGGTTGAATCAGAATGTTACCGAAATACTTTTTAATGTCATGTGGATGTAAATCCTGTCCAACAAACCGTTGTCGCTGCCAGGATCTAGCAATCATATGATATCCCTATTGTAATCACGGATCAACCAAAAGTGTAACATTCTGTTCAGCTGATACATTTTACACCTCCCTGTGTGTCGTGACGTTTCAGCATTTTGTTAAGACCTTTTGGGGTTCAATATTGATACATGGGGGGGGGGTGACCTAGTGGTCTAGAGTGTCGCGCTTCGACCTCTAGGTGGCCGGTCACCTCTGGCTTGCGGCTGTGGTTTCGAGCCCTGGTGTGAGCGTATGTGGCATGGAGATAGGGGCGCCTTCTAAACCTCGTGGGTTTCCTCCGGGCACTCCGGTTTCATCCCACTACTAAAGACCCCTACGCGCAAGCGAATTATTGAAATAAAATTTTTAAAAAAACATATGTTAGTCCCGAAATGACCCAGTTGTGTCGAGTGGACGTTAAACCCCATTTCTCTCTATTATTGATACATGTATCATGTACTTTTGACTGCATGAACTGTTCATGTTTGAAGCGATGTTGAAATGGTGATACTTTTAGAATTTCAATAACATTTTAATTGCCCCGGACATTGGTTTAATATGAACTTATTTTTCTCCTTGCTAGTTTTGAAAACCTACGTAAATTGAAACCAAACAGAATAATTAATCATTAAAAACCGCAGTATTCTGAAGATAATTTTAGTTTTAAGTGCTTAGATATAAAGCAATGGCCATATCATAACATATGATGACCCCTGACCACCTTGGATTTTTTAAATCACATTCCACTGACATCGTATTAAGCTTCATTTTAAGTGGTAATAAGCTACTACATGCTGTCTCCCTGCGACGTTATATAATTTTAAGTTATACCTACCTCTGTTTTTGACTGGGTTCGAGCCAGGGCAATTTTCAGGAATCCATGAAAAAAATATATATTACCGGGTTTCGGTGTTCCAGGTGCATGTACTTTTGACTGCATGAACTGTTCATGTTTGAAGCGATGTTGAAATGGTGATACTTTTAGAATTTCAATAACATTTTAATTGCCCCGGACATTGGTTTAATATGAACTTATTTTTCTCCTTGCTAGTTTTGAAAACCTACGTAAATTGAAACCAAACAGAATAATTAATCATTAAAAACCGCAGTATTCTGAAGATAATTTTAGTTTTAAGTGCTTAGATATAAAGCAATGGCCATATCATAACATATGATGACCCCTGACCACCTTGGATTTTTTAAATCACATTCCACTGACATCGTATTAAGCTTCATTTTAAGTGGTAATAAGCTACTACATGCTGTCTCCCTGCGACGTTATATAATTTTAAGTTATACCTACCTCTGTTTTTGACTGGGTTCGAGCCAGGGCAATTTTCAGGAATCCATGAAAAAAATATATATTACCGGGTTTCGGTGTTCCAGGTGGTGCTCTCAGAATCAATTGAGAATCTTAGGGACCCCTTTATGCATGCAAACCCCCCTTGGCTCCCCGGACTATTTATATGAATGAACAGGGAAACACATTTCTAAATATAGACTAGTTATAGTTTAACTGTAATCTCTATGGTGGCTGATTGGTATTATGTCGTGGTGTCGTCCTTAATAAGGCGACAACCCTGCAATCCGACACCACGACAACCCCACATCACTTTTTTAACCCGTGGTGTCGTGCTGTCGCGATGTCGTGTTATCGGCTATTTACCTCTGAATACACTATGATCATATACCGGAATTTTGCAGCGTGGTTTCTCCCTGTCGGTAGCGCAGGACAAAGTGTCTGGTAAAGAAAAGTGTCTAGTTGTGTAGATGGGGCAAAAAAAAACCCTTGGCGTGCACATAAAAGAATTATTCATAGTTGAAATTCGATGTAGAAATGCCACAGTCCGTTGAAGATATCCGTCGTATCATTCTGCATAGCATAGTCCGATTAGTTCGAAAAATGAAATCAACTGAAATGGGGTTTAACGTCCAACAGGTTCTTAACCTGTGAACACTGCAGAGGTCACATTATTGAACCGATTTTGATGAAACTTGAAATGCATGTTTATAACCCAAAGATCTTAGTTCCTTTCGATATTAATTTGCGCCCATCGGATGGGAACTTCCTGAATTATGGCCCTGTTTGTCCGAAAAATAACCCTTTTCAGATTGTGGTCCTTCTGAAGGTCAAAATTATTATCCGATTTAAAAAACCGTGCGATTATATCACCGTTGCTTGGTAATGAAAGTCGAGTTCAAATTTCGTGAAAATTGGACCAAAATTGACGGACAAAATGGTCGTCGTTGGTACGCGAATAGGGTAAAAAAAAATATGTTATATCAAAGTTGTGGACCCGATCGAGGTCACAATTTTAATTTGATTTTGATAAAACCTCAAGATCTTGTTTCCTTTCCATATTTGCGCATATCGGATTGTCACTTCCTGAATTATGGCCCCTGATTGTCCGAAAAATCGCCTTTTATGGCTTGTGGTTCCCCTGGAGGTCGCAATTATTATCCGATTTAAAAAAAAAACATTTGATTATATCACCGTTACACCTTAATGAAGGTTGAGTTCTAATTTCGTAAAAATCGGACCAAATTTGCCAGACAAAATGGCCGCCGCTTGTACGCAAATAGTGTAACAATATTGTATACCAAGGTTGTGGACCTGTAGAGGTCAAAATTTTAATTTGAATTTGAAACCTATATTAAGGCTTTAAGGTCAACACCAAGATCATCCGATATTTCATGATCAGCAAGTGTCTGATCATCATATTGAGATAAGAATTCATTTACATCATTGTCAATATTGTTTGATATGTTTAAAGCCAAGTTACTAAAATGTTTATAGAAGTTATCTATAGTAATCGAATGTTCAATGGAACACTTTCTTTTCTTTAAATGGAACAAGGAAATTGTTGAATGTATGAATACCGTACTTATAATAGTGTTTTCTTTCCTCAGCATTATAATGAGGATTGAGGAATTTGATTTTTCAATCAATTCTGATGAAATTTTAAGTCTTTGGCTTATTTATGAGGGGTTTATACCTTTTTTGAAGAAATTAATTCAATATGGTGCTATATTTATCTTTCAATCCATTATAGACAGAACGTTAAAATATAAAGAACCTTTGTAATATCGTTTTGTAGACTGTGTAAAGCTTTTGGCCTGATATATCGCTCATATTTATGATATTAATTCATTCCTTCTGGAATTTATGGCAAGGTTTTAAAAGCGGTTCGTTTTCTATACAAGAAAGTGAAATTTTGTGAAAAATAAATGATAGTTTACCCGAATTATTTTCATGTTGTGCTTGGTTGTTTCAAGGTAAAATATTTATTATTTTCATTATATATCGGCCATGTTGAATTTCATCTTAAATCTGAAAATTGTCAAACATTTACCGTAGTCAATGTCAATCTGTTTTTTAATAATGTATGCTGAATATAAGGTTTTATTTTTTGAAACCCTATGGGGATTGCAGGATTTGTATCATTTCCGTTGGGTGATTTCTTTTATTATTATTCAACTATAATAATAATAATAACAACAATAATAATAATAGTTTATTGTTTACAGTCAGTCACATGTACATATCAACGAAAATAAACACGAAATATAGAACATAAAAGGAAAACCAAAAAATTAAAGTTTTTAGGGAAAGATGCTAGAATGTTTATTATGCGGGTAGATCGTTCCAGAGCGTAGGTGCGGCGATAGAGTAGATTTATTTTTTTTTTTTTTTTTTTTTTTTTTTTTTTTAAACTTAACATATTTATTCAAAATATATCACATACAGGTACATCATACAGTATATTACATTATAGGTTTATTATATATCATCTGTTACATATATTTATGTCAAAACAATTAACATTCATTTATTATGCGCATTACATGTTTATCTTTACCGTTGTGTGCAGGGATACGTTTCTTCTAAAAGAGTAGTTTTATAGTTACGTGTATTTATATTTAGCTTGGCTTTCCCTCATAATGTGTTCTCTCCCCGAAAGGAGATTCAGAATCTCGCCATTACTTGCACACTTGTTTGTATACATTTTAAGGGAAAGTTTTAAGCTGTTAAGCGGAAGATTAAAATACTAATCCTTTCCACGAAATGAAAGTCGAAAGTTGAAAGGACCTTAGTACCTTGAGCTGCCGCACCTTTCATATATTACATAATATTAATAAAACTCGCATTTCTGTTAAGTTTGGGTATGCGGTAAAAATGTCCATTTATTAAGTATTTTCTTATTAGTTTTGAAAATTTCCAGTTCCAAAGAGTAGATTTAGCCTAACCCCTCCTCCTTCGATCGTAGCCTGACGAGAGGACCTCTGTGTAAACCAAGTTGTAATTAATTCTGAATGATTGAGAGGTGCTTCGCTAAGAAGACATTTATTAGTTAATATCATAATTTTGAATTTTATACGTTGACAGACAGGAAGCCAATGAAGTTCGTGCAAGATAGAGTCGTGAAGGCGAAGCCAAGAAGGAGTAAGCGGGTACTTTTCGTGTACATTAAAAATTATCCAAGCCATTTAAGTCTACTTTACAGCGTATAAATAAAGTATCATCCTTTATATATTGGTTTGAGTTGCTTTCCAAAACAGTATGGCTGACAAATAGGGGACAGCCTGAGGCCACGTTCATCTCTGAAACAGGTTGTCTAAAACTTGTACTTGTAGCATCCGGGTAAAAATGGTCGCTATGATGGTGTTTATCCGGGCCTTGATCCATGATGTATAATGTGACCTTTTGTTGGAATGGCCACGGTAACCAGGCATCAAATTCTCCGCCCATGACGACAAAGAACAGGGAAACGTGAGTATTTCGGCCCATACCATCTCCGTTCAGATACGCCTTAACGCACATCTTGTATCCATATTTACTGGTGTAAAATGGTTGAGA
This sequence comes from Patella ulyssiponensis, assembly GCA_963678685.1. Taxonomy (NCBI): domain Eukaryota; kingdom Metazoa; phylum Mollusca; class Gastropoda; family Patellidae; genus Patella; species Patella ulyssiponensis. The sequence goes on along the minus strand of OY783230.1, from coordinate 61,904,110 downwards.
ATATAAAGACAGTGTTCTTCCATTAACAGCATGCTGTTTTCTTCGCATGTAGTCTTTGATCTTCCAGATGATTACACCGTTGTAACTTGGTTTTTCCAATAATAAATTTATTGAGGCTATACTAAACTCAGGGGTGCCAAGTTGTGGTGTAACGTCGCCTAAAAACGAAAATAATTACACACTAAATAAAGCTCAGTATAATGAATTTTCTAACTTTAGTATTGTTTGTAAACTTCAAATCATCGTTTTAAGTCAATTTTAAATATGTTATATTGTATATATCATCAAACATACATTATGTAAGAGCTAAATCTGCCCATTGTATATCTTTCTTGGGGCCTGAAATGTTATCTTAATTATTAATTAGACATTAATTAACTTATCCAGACCATAACCAACTCTTGATGTCAGCGCAAGCCCGATTTGCTGTGGACCTTCCATTTACGATTTCATCATGAAATGGATTATGCCCAGAATTCAATCGCTAAATTCTCGGTTCAGATTGGATCAATTTGAGTGGGTGTCCATATTTGTGCTCAGTTTGTGAGAAGTTTCAGTAATTGGACATTAAGATAAAAACTGACCGGCTTGGGAAAAACGGTAGTTGCCGGATAAACCCCATTTCGTTGAATTAAACTACTAAAATATATTTCATTAAAGATGCTATGGATTTCGTTCGATGGTTTTCTGTTATAGACATTGTTGTTTCTTAATGTCAGTCGTGCGTGGTTTTGTGTTCATTTTACTCCATTTGACGTCATAAATCGCATAATATTATACGAAAACAACTTTGTGTTAACGACCTAAGTAAGACACTCAATCCAATACCTATTTTAACTGGCAAAGTTTTATTTAAAAAGAATTACCCCCCTTTCATTAGAACTCACCCCCCATATCATTTAGTGTGGCCAGTATATCTTTCATATCAGCAATATCCCTTGCTTGTTGTTCAAGAACCGTTTTACGAGGCAGATCAGCCAATTTTCTCTCCATAGTTATAACTCTTTCTGTTAATCCAACTACTTTCAGCTATTAAAAAACATCAATTATGTTAATTGGCTTTAAGTTTTATGTTATTTAATTTAAAATCTATGTTCGCCACCTACCCCCACCACTCACACATACCCCCCACCCAAACACACACACAAACACACCATCTCACACACACACCCTGCTTACCAAAATATTAACAACTAGAAAGGTAAATTCGTTGTAAAATCTGGTTATTACATCCCCCAGAAATGAGTTAATGCTGGTTATTCTACCTACCTTAAATTGTTTAATACCATTTTCTACTGATGATATCTTAGCTTTTATATCATAGGTTATATTTCCTCCTACAGGCTGCAAGATACAATAAATAATCAAAATCATTTTTTATCAGGAACATTACATACAGACTCAAATAAAACACCGCGTTCAATATTCAAATCATGATTTTTACCTGAAATATTACTAACAGACTAAAATAAAACGATAGATAATCAACTCCATGATGATTTATCAGAAATATTACCAACACAGCTTTAACTAATCTAAATCATTATTTTATACCAAAAAAAAATGAATCGCATTGTCAACCAGGAGCGGCCCTTTTACTGAACGCGGACGGGAGGTCCGCAGTTCAGCTCTGAACGTAGGTCTCATTACACTCGCCAGTACTACGTTCAGGTCCCGTGCCATTCAATACATGTCGAAACTGGAATCCGCCCCAGTCAATTTTAGTGGGCAACTTTTTACTGCTAAACGACCGCTTGTCAGTCCATGTGAACGCCTGGACAATGTAAATGAACACCTTATAATTAGTGAGAAAATAAGACCTTGCTTACCTCGCTAGAACTAGTATGACCGACACAACACGCTGTTAAAAAATACGTCTCCGTCTGCTACACGACTTGGCGTCATACTGGTTCTAGCGAGGTAAGCAAGGCATTTGAACATTCTACCTTAAAATAGCAATATGCAAGAGCAAAATCTGCTTATTACAGGTCTTTCTTTATATATATTTATATAATCAATTAGACATTAATTAACTTATCCAGACCATAATAAACTCTTGATGTCAAGGCTAGCCTTCGATGTTGGTGGATTAAATTCCTATATGCCACTTAACGGCCATTGATAATTATATTAATTAAGTGGATAATCGAGTCTATGCTGTTTATATTAATGATTTTAGTAATGATGACCGAGTCTATGTCAATATTTCACTCGCTTCGTTCTCGGCTAATAGTGGATCAATTTGACTGAAATTTTCAGCAAATTACCCTTACACTATCTATTTTTTTAACTATTATAGTGAGAACTGCAATCTCTTTATCTTATCTCCCATAATGTATCTTTAATTAGAAGGAGGGTTATTGTGTTCTAAAGTCTCGACCAATCAAACTGCTTTTCACTTTGCTTACTCTCAGCAGAAAATGTTCATTATCAAACTTAGTCAAGGTATTGATGTAATAAAGGTATACACCAAGTGTCCCCACTCTCACTTAATTAGAATTAAAGTTATCGTGTCCCAAATCATCAACCAATCAAATTGCTTATCTCTGCTTACCCTTAACAGAATATTCTCATTATCGAACTCCATCAAGGCATACACCAAGTAAACATCTACGCTAAATGTGAACATTCTAACTCAATTAGAAAGCGAGTTATTGTGCTCCAAATTCTTGGCCCATCAAAATGCTTATCGTTCTGCTTACCCTGAGCAGAAAAAATGCTCATTATCGAACTTAGTCATGGCATTGATGTAAGGAAACTATATACACCCAGTTTCATCCCTCTCACTTAATTAGAACTAAAGTTATCGTGTCCTTAGCATCAACCAATCAAATTGCTTATGTTTGCTTACCCTAAGCAGAAAATGCTCATCTTCGAACTCCATCAAGGTATTGACCTAATGAACAACTACACCGGGTTTGAACATTCTACAACGGACGGACGGGCGGGCGGGCAGGCAGACAGGCAGGCAGGCAGGCCCATTTGAATAGTCCTCCACTTTCTTCGAAAGGCGGTGGAGAAAAAATGTCTTTGTCACGTTTGAGGTTACATTCATATGTAAACTGATTGAGACCGTTACTGAAGTCTTATGATGTGAATCCGCCTTCATTTCACTTGGCAGTGAACTTAGGACCAGACAAATATTCCCAATTGACCAGCTTTGTGCGAACACGTGTAGCGAGCAATTATACGATTTAGATATTACCCCCAAATTCTTCACACCAAATGTTAAAGAAATCCTTTAAAAACTGTTGAATCTGTCTTGAAACGTGTTAACTCCAGAAAAAAAAGGTCGCACAGCGTTATAAATTGATAGGCTCTATCGAACACAATGCTTCACACACAATTTGAAAGAAATAAGTAAAAAAAAAACAACCCTAGTCTCTATCGTGTAGGTTTTTGCACAACGGATGTTAACTTCGGAACGGCAGGTAATGGAGCTCTGAAATGGAGGATTCGTCCACTCATGACATCAAAGTTTCAAATAAAAACATATGTTCAAAACTGTAGGCTAATCAATTCAAAATCCCGGTCATCGGGTGACCAGAAGAGTTGATTATGGGCTTATCGTGTGAACAATTTCTATAACAATTGAAGTCAAAAGAAAGACCTGCAATAGGCAGATGTAGCTCTTACACAATATATCTTTAATTGACATGACATGGCCCCTCATCTAAATAAAGAAAATGTTCTCTTTTCTTAATGTCAATTCAGATTTTAAGTTGTTCAAATGAGACTCTATAATGATTAGATAAGTCATAATTTCATCAAATCGTGAAAAAGAGACGACCATCAATATATTTGTATCAGATCAATTTATATCTGTAATTCCTATAGTTTATTGAAACCAACTTACAGCATGTTGTGCTGCCATGGGATTTTTATCTCTCTCTCTTATATAAATTGCCATTAATTCAACATGTTTATTAACATCATTGATCATATGGTCCTTTAATTCCAATTCAGACCCCTGGAATAAATAATGATAAATATAGGTTGCCATTCAACAAAACTATACAAAAAAATCATCCAAGCAGTAATGTGCTAAAGAACGCACACATACCAATTTCAAAAAAGATCAGATCATTATTAAAGCTCTTGATATGGTAACCAAATTTTGCAACAGAACTCGAAAATTAATGGCATTATTCTTTTCAATATGTGGACAATAAAAGAGACACGCTGAACTTCATAAATAAATCTAAATAATAATAAAATATGGTCCACCCGAACATATCTTTGATATTTTTTTCCAAAATGATCGAAAAGAATTTGACCGAAATAAATTAAATTTTGTCCTCCCAAACTGAGAATACAAAATGTTACCATCTACATCCAAAAATCAATGATGCTTTGTCGCAAAAAACGGTTTTATTGAGATTAACACCCTAATGATTTGACACATGGAGCGATGATGATCATGTTGTATGTGGCCGGTGGATTTAAATGGCCGCCACGCCATCACTGAAGTCCGGAATGGGCTGGTATAATAGACTTTCTGGGCCGGGTGTGCTGGATGATTATAATTTCATTTTTCAAAATTTTCCCGGGGGAAAAACACCCGGACCCCCATCCGGGCTCCACGGTCACTAAAAGGGGCCACTCCGACACGGGAGCCCGAGCCGGTTCCCTGCTTATAAGGAACTGGGTTTAAACAAACAAGGTTATCATTATCGTATGAATTTAGCTGATGGGAAATGTACACGGGTCACAGTGGGTTTTAATCAATTACGGCCAGTCATTATCACATATGTGATAGAACGCGTTAAACACGTTCCAAATATATATAATTTCAACAAAGAGATCATTGCTACGATAGATGCGTAATGGAGGTTCCAGCTACTTGAAGTGAGGAACACAAAATGAAAACACGAGTTATCCTTGTATATAACTGAATGAAGTGACGAGTAATACAGAGGCGGATTCAATGGGGGTCGCCCCCCCCCCCATAATTTTCGATAGTGCCCTTTTTTATTACTGAAAGTGCCTTTTCTCAGACCCAAATATGTCCGTTCCGAACGTTTACTTTGACGAAAATATCAGCAAAATAGCTCTTGGAATGGCTAAAGATGCAAAGAAATTACGGATTTAGAAGTACCTTCCCCAGAAAAAAAATAAAATTCTGCCTCAAAATTAGCGCATTCATTTAAACGAAATAGTATTTTGCATGAACGAATTAATATTTCGTTATAACGATATAATATTTCGTCTTAAGGGAATATTTCATTTAAATGAATTAATTGTTTCGTTATAACAAATTAATTATTTCGTTAAAACGAATCAATATTTCGTTAAAACGAATCAATATTTCGTTATAACGAATCAATATTTCGTTATAACGAATCAGTATTTTCGTTTAACGAATTAATATTATATGAGAGTGCAATCGTGTACGAACAAATTATATAAGAGTGCAATCTTGCACATAGGGGGCTCCGTAGCAGAACATAATCCAACGAACATTTTGTATTTCCGCAGTATAATCCTAGTGCAATTTTATATTTTCACGTACAATAATTCGTCGATGTTTTCATATTCCAATCGCCTATTTTCCACTCAGAACGTCTATATTTCCACAAGAGATAAATGGGGAAAACTCTTGTGATTCTTGAGCGGGAAAACCACCGGACTTAAGGACTTGTTTCATATTTCAATCTGTGACTTTAAATCAATACGCTTTTTCCCAAGGACATGATGAACTGCTGCAAACACTTATGAATATAACTGATTGACTCAAATATATATTATAATTCCTATCTTTTAGTTGGCTATTGCAAAGACAAAACTACTGTTACTTTATTTTTTTCATTGAGTGCTGCTATTAAGACATATCTTACCATTTTGTTGCAACCAAAAAACTTATAGGCACATTCATCTGGTCTTTTGGCACAAGTCTCGAAATGTTGGGGCAGCTACAAAATAAAATATAATAATTATTAAATGGTAATCAACATCTGTCTGATACGAAAATATCCACCATAAAGGGGCATTTTTGAAATGCTGAACATGATGATACCATAATCTAGGATACAGTTAAATAATAATAATAATTTTATTAAGGTGTCACAAATCATTCTATACAGTTAAAACATAATAAGTTTATTGTTAAAAAAGATAACCAAGTTAAATTAGAATGATTTCCGGCCATAATTGACCTACGAGACACGGCTACATAAAACATTTAATTCTTTTAGTTCAATAAAATATACTTTTCGCTTAAAACCCAAACTAAACCCAGCGTATATTATATTCTATCGTTATGTTTGTTAGGCTAACACAAAAGTTTTCAGAGACTGCCTTTGGTTAATCATCTTAAACAAGTAACTTCCAAGTCTTTGTTGAATTGAATCACAATTCATTATGAACTTGAATTTTTGATCCAAATTCATTTCATTGAAAGAATGGTCTAATTTATTGATTTCCGATATTAGATCATATCTAATATTACTATATGTCGGACAAACTAAAAGGGTGTGTTTTTCATTTTCTATCACATTTAGGTTACAGAAAACACATTTTCGGTCGCATAACGGTAATGGGCGCCTGGAATACCTGCCGGTTTCGATGGCTACGGGGAGAGAACCACAGCGCATTTGAGCAATAAGGCGTTTGTGGTATCGGGGGATATTGGGGTGTGTCACATAATGTTCAGTGCGAGGCATCTGTTTAAAGCTCCTATAGGTACGGAGTTTATATCATCTCATTTTTACGATCATCAAATATTTGTTTTGTCCATTCAGTTGAGTCAATCTCATTTCGATTCTTAGAGACCCTATCTAGAGCTGATTTTGAAGAGATTCCACAATCATCAATAATTAACATATCTGAGTCGTGCAGATGTTTAGTAACCGAATAATACCACCCCCGTTTATTTCGTTTGGAGAGCTGAAAAGCTTGATACACTATTCGATCTTTATTTTTAATTCGGGTAAGCTTAGATATAAATCGCACGCATTCTATTTTCTGCTTGGTGTGACATGATGTCCACTTTAGTCCCCGCGAGTTGCGAGATTTGATGTGTTTTTTCCAACGCCCAAATAAAATTTGATGGCTTTATTTTGTACTGAGGTTATGCTAGAGTATGATCGTCTTCCCCAAATCCCGTCTTCCATTAGCCCAGGTTAGGTGCAAAAGAGCAGGACGTTAAACCCCATTTCATTTCATTTCATGTCTTCCCCAAATAGCTGATCCATAAAACAAAATGGGTTCGACGAGGGTTTTGTAAAGTTTTTCAAATATTGTATAGGTCATCTCTCCACACGCTTTAAGCTTCATACAGACTAATCCCAGGGCACGGCTTGCTGATTTGGCGAGTTCATTTGTGGTCTTTGTCATATTATCCAAGTGCTGTTCTAACGATATTCCCAAATGCCTATATGCGTCAGCATAGTCAATCGTTTGCTTCCCACATTTGAAAATATAGTCAGAGCGTGGTTTTGATGGCGGTCTATAGTGTACGACTTTAGCCTTTTGGGGGTTTATTTCTAGATCACACTTTTCACACATATTGCAGACAAGTTGTCTTATTTTCATTATCTTAGAGCACGCGGAGGAAACCCACGAGGTTGAGAAGGCGCCCCTATCTACAAGCCACAAACGCTCACGCCAGGGATCAAAGCCACAACCGCAAGCCAGAGGTGACTGGCCAGCTAGAGGTCGAAGCGTGACACTCTAGGCCACTAAGCCATCCCAACCCTAGGCCATCCGCACCCCCTGACATGGACTATGCTTGTCTTTTAATCTGCGTCTCCTGAGGACAGAGAAAACCCACGAACGGAGCTACAAGAGCATTCACCATACTAGTACATTCTATAATGTCTGAAGTTGTGGATCAATAACCATCATGACATAACCACGATTCACAATTTGATTTTATTCACTTTCGGTTACTGTATGGGTGGTCTGAGTGTAAAAAAGCATGCAGACCATGGAAAGTAAAATATGCAAATTCGCTTGACCATATTCTAAAAGTAAGTTCTCGTTTAAAAGACGTTTTAATCTAAATATTAGTCTGGTTGATTTCGTAAGACAGTGAAGTAGAAAAGCAGAATACCACCCTGTAAATAATATTCTTGTGATTTCTAGTGCTCTTTTCAAACGTGCATGGCGATCTTGAGCCTTATGTTTAAGTTTTTTTTAAATTGTGTGTGTGCCATGGTGAACAGATCGTTTTTAATTTTGGATTTACGTGTACTTACATTTCTTCTTTTCATCTTTGGTGCATCGCATTTATACGGACAGTGGACTTCAACCTCCAAACATTCCTTTTGATCATGTTCCTACAAAACAAAGAATTGTGAAGTTTACTACTGTGAGAGAAGATGAATTGTGATGTATTGTAGTTCAGTACTGTAGGAGTAAACGTGTTTCAGTTATTAAGAAATAAACATTTTGTAGTGTATTTTGTGGTCACAAGTGGTGAAGAGGTTCTAGATTTGTCTTCCTTCGGCACATGAAAATCCCCTTAGCAGCCCTGATGTTGTCACTCTATCCATCCATTTTTCTTGTTAACAACCCATAAAGTAATTACGAGAAATAAATATAATTTGATAGGCTTCTTGTTCTTCATAGGGTTAAAAAGTAAAATAGTTATCATATCAGATGACAACTAACTCTGTTGGGGTTATCGGAAACTGTTGAAACTTGTATAAAGTGTTTGTGCCCATTAAAGTGAATCGGATGATGTCTCGGGACCATTGGCGGATGGGGATGATAACAGTATACAACCACATGTCAAATTTATATTTTTGACTCTACGCATTTCTTTGTGGGCAAATAGAAAGCCTCCCAGTCTTCCTTATGGTAACTCAAAAATACACCCTGTGTTTGAAATCCACAATATTTGTTGAATTCTTGAATTAGTCCTATTTTTCGTGGCTTATTTTTATATCATACCTTTTCCTTGATTTTAGGAAAGTCTTGATTACAACTTGGACATTTGATCTTTTTATAAGGACATGATTTAATATGTTCGTCATAATTCTCTTTAAGTATTTTTTCAGTACACCCTGCATTCGGACATTTTGCTACTTGGTATCGACACTGATTTAAATGAGCCTGGAAAAAGAGAAGATATCAAATAAAATCAATCATTAATTATACAGGATAGCATCGATACGTCCAATTCTCTTTTTGAATTTTGTCGGTCAAGGCGTTGTGAAGTGGACACCAATGTGTACACAAGAATTCAGTTTGTCACACCATCCAAACAACAAGACACAACAAAGAACAGACGGTAAAACTGGATAGATCTATAACATCTTCTCTGTTATATGGTAACTCCATTTCGTAACACATGATTTGCAATTGTTCCTTTGATCGAAAAAAGGAAATCATAAATCTTATTGATATGAAAAAAACTTTCAACATATCAAACATTAAAATAGAAATTGTGAAACCCTCTGTGTGTGGTTTGTACTTCTAGAATACTGATATTTGACCATACTCTGCGCAGTGTTTCGTTTGATTAGTGCTAATCCCACAACTCACTGCTGCAAAGCCTATTGATTTTCAGCGATTTACGATAATTGCTTCCAGAGTCACGAGACGTAGCGGCCTATTGATTTTCAGCAATTTCCTATCATTACTTCCAGAGTTATGGCCCTTGATCTCTGCAAAAAATCTTATGGACGCTCTAGAAATGAAATGGGGTTTAACGTCCTACTCTTTTGCACCTAACCTCGGCTAATGGAAGACGCGGGCGCTCTAGAGGCCAAAATTAATATCTGAATGACTTTAAATTTATACACAGTGTTTAAAGTCATGAGACGAAGAAGCCTATTGATTTCCAATAATTGCTGCCAGAGTTATGGCCCATGATCACTTCAAAAAATCTTGTGGACACTCTAGAGGCCAAAGTTGATATCCGATTGACTTTAAATTCACACACAGTGTTTAAGCACATGAGACGAAGAATCCTATTGATTTTCAGCAATTCCCGATTATTACTGCCAAAGTTATCTCCCTAGATCACTTTTAAAAATCATGTGATGCTCCAGAGGCCGATTGACTTCAGATTGATGTACAGAGTTTAAGGTCTTGAGACAAACAAGGTATATTGATTTTCAATGAATTTTGATAACTGAACAGCTAAATCCATGATATTAAATGTTCGGTATAAGAAACCCTAGCACGGGGCAGAATTTTATATAAACCAAAAACATTCTAATGATTTTCTGATAATTACTTAATGATTTGTTACTCTTAATCAGATTTTAGTTTATTACAAAAGTTTCATTACCGAAAAAAAGGTAAAAATATGCGACAACTCTTGTTGACTTGCCCGGACGATTAAGCTGCTGTGTGGGGGGAGGGGGTGCCGACAGGCTTTGATGTCAAATTTTGCCGCTAATCCAGAGTTAATCCTAGAACAATGGTGTTATAAACTATAGTCCATATCTTATTGATATGAAAAAAAACTTTCAACATATCAAACATTAAAATAGAAATTGTAAAACCCTCTGTGTGTGGTTTGTACTTCTAGAATACTGATATTTGACCATACTCCGCGCAGTGTTTCGTTTGATTAGTGCTAATCCCACTACTCACTGCTGCAAAGAGCGAACATTTTTGTTTTAAATTATGATTGGTCAGTAGTCCCATTAACAACCAGTAGCTGACAGCGTTACAAAGGTTTCACCTTTAAAACAAAGCGCCAAATTGGACCAAACATGTTGACATAACGTTACGTCATGGCTCACGATTTTATAATTTCCAATGAACCAGTTCATAGCAGAATATTGCAGTAAAACTAATTGCGTAAAAAACGAGGCTATCAAATCGATTAAAACGTAAACTATACTGTTTGGAAACGAACATACTTTCACCGTTTTTAATACCTTAAATCACCGTCCAAAGTTTTAGGGAAGACCCAGATAAAACGAAGGACTGTAATGTGGCTATACTCAAGTGACAGCTTTGATTGAACGGGAAGAATAGACACACTCCCGCAAAAGTTCAAGAATCATAAGTTAATTCAGCCATGGTCAGAGAGATATTTCTCGGGCCATTGCTTCAGGTATATGATATTTGACAGACACCTGCGTTTTGTAAAACTTGTGCCGAATTCTTTTGATTTATCCCTTTAAACTTACTCTTATTAAAGGGTAGTCCACCGTAGTCGGGAACATTGACTGAAGAAATTCGAAACGCTGAAATGTGGTTTTATATTGTCGTCGCCCCGTCGGTTCGTCCGGACGCCCGTTCTAGCGGCAAAAGTTAATATCCGACTGACTTTAAATTTATGCATAGTGTTTAAGGTCATGCGACGAAGAAGCCTATTGATTTTCAGCGATTTACGATAATTGCTTCCAGAGTCACGAGACGTAGCGGCCTATTGATTTTCAGCAATTTCCTATCATTACTTCCAGAGTTATGGCCCTTGATCTCTGCAAAACATCTTATGGACGCTCTAGAAATGAAATGGGGTTTAACGTCCTACTCTTTTGCACCTAACCTCGGCTAATGGAAAACGCGGGCGCTCTAGAGGCCAAAATTAATATCTGAATGACTTTAAATTTATACACAGTGTTTAAAGTCATGAGACGAAGAAGCCTATTGATTTCCAATAATTGCTGCCAGAGTTATGGCCCATGATCACTTCAAAAAATCTTGTGGACACTCTAGAGGCCAAAGTTGATATCCGATTGACTTTAAATTCACACACAGTGTTTAAGCACATGAGACGAAGAATCCTATTGATTTTCAGCAATTCTCGATTATTATTGCCAAAGTTGTCTCCCTTGATCACTTTTAAAAATCATGTGATGCTCCAGAGGTCGATTGACTTCAGATTAATGTACAGAGTTTGAGGTCTTGAGACAAACAAGGTATATTGATTTTCAATGAATTTTGATAACTGAACAGCTAAATCCATGATATTAAATGTTCGGTATAAGAAACCCTAGCACGGGGCAGAATTTTATATAAACCAAAAACATTCTAATGATTTTCTGATAATTACTTAATGATTTGTTACTCTTAATCAGATTTTAGTTTATTACAAAAGTTTCATTACCGAAAAAAAGGTAAAAATATGCGACAACTCTTGTTGACTTGCCCGGACGATTAAGCTGCTGTGTGGGGGGAGGGGGGCCGACAGGCTTTGATGTCAAATTTTGCCGCTAATCCAGAGTTAATCCTAGAACAATGGTGTTATAAACTATAGTCCATATCTTTTTTATGTATAAAACTGTATTGATTTTAACACATTAAACTTTTATTAAATAAAATCAAAATATATTGATTTTAACATTTATTAAAAAACATTAAATAATTTAAACATATAAAAATGCATTACAATTTACATAATATTTAACTTTTATTAAACTGCATTGTATAATTTATAAATAAATAACATAACAATCATTTACAGTCCGACTAAATAGGAAACATTTGTTCCGTAACGTATCAACTTTACTCTTTACATTATCTGGTTGATGATTGTGTTCCGATCCAACAGTGGTAAGAACATCATTCTTGGTGTTTACAGTAGCTGGACATATTTTTGTTGAATATTTCCAATGGACGGCATTTGGTCTGCTCGACTTTAATCTGTACTTGTAACCACTGTGTATCAAATTTCGACCACCTCGATTATTGGAGATAAAGCGAATATTAACCTGAACGTTTGCCATTTTAAAATAAATATAATTTCGACACAGATCGACCATCTATTTATATTGATATAGTGAAATGAATTCATGTTTGAAGGTATAACGCCGCCACGAACGGTGTTCAAATTTAACAAAAGGTAAACGGTAGAGTGTACGGAGCCCGGTAAGGGACGCAAAAAAAATATAATAAAAATAACCGGCGCGCGTTGGATTATAACTGGCGCGCGCCGGATAAATAACTGGCGCGGCCGAATAATAACTGGCGCGCGCCGGATAAATAACTGGCGCGCACCGGATAAATAACTAGGGCGCGCTGGATAAATAACGGGCGCGCACTGGATAAAATTAGCTCTTGCAAAGAGGACAGCATAAAGTGAAGGATTTACATTACTAGACACTAGTCTTGTCATTTCTAGGTTAAAGCCGTATGCGTTATATACATGTAATATGTGCGGCACCAACCTGGGAGTTCGAGAGATTGGCAGTTGCATTAGATGATTTTCATAATATAACAAATAATTAATGTCTATCGATATATGTTTGTTATAGGACACCCTTTCTCAAAAACAAGAATATCATGAGCAAAGAAACAGACAAATTCTAAATGAAACCACACGTGGTAAAATACCCGATGAGATTTACAACATTGTTTATATTTTGACGTTACATTTTATTCACTTTGATAGATTTGATAATAAACAAAGCCGTGTACATGAACCCATCCAAGCATCCAAGATAAGCTTACCTTCTTGTACTCAGTTTACATTAATTATATGGTGTTTTATCACTGCTATTTCGCACATCACCGTTTATATATGACTCCGTCTTCCTCTTGTTGGAAGGGTGTGTGAAAGGGGGGGGGTCTAACCCGCGTTTTACTAGGAAGTTTATCATTGAATGGGGGTTGGATGGCCGAATGGTTAGCACGTGCGTGCAGTATCATAAAGCCTGTCATTGAGTCAACTGGCGTGGTTTCGAATCCCTGGTGGTACGCGACAAGGAGTAGGGTCGCCTGTCCAACCTTATGCATTTTCTCCGGGTTCTCCGGTTTCCTCCCACTGATAAAGACCTCTACGCAAGCGAATTATTGAAATAAAATGAAACCACATGTTAGTCCCGAAATTACCTAGTTTGTGTCGAGTGGACTTTAAACCCAATTTCTCTCTTCATCTCTAGTATTCCACGTCTTTCATTACTATAGTTATATTTGTTTTCTTTTTTTTTTCTTTGCTTTGTTTTGTATTATCTTTTAATTTCATTGTATTTATACTTGTTCTTCTATATGAAACATAGAATATATCCTTCAATAATAAGCCGGTGCTATCTTATATGTTTAATGTAATGATTAATGCTTCTATTTTTATTAGATTTTTCCAAGACACTGTGATCGTAATGTAAAATATGTACTATGCTGTTGTTATTTATTTTAAAATAAAGATTTTAAAAAAAATATTATTATAAGAGGGATTAAGAGCTCATTAACGCTGAACACAAGTGAACAGTTCTCGAGTGACTACTTTTAAACAGACTATAGTTTTAAGATCAATTAAGGGATTAACAGTCTGCCGGCAAAGTGAGAACACGCCGCTGTGGGCGTATGTGTCGTTGCCCGGCAACCTACCTTTCTTTATTAAGTTTGAGTCATTCTATGTGTCGATGATAAGTCTGTGTCTATGGTTGTATGCCGTCTAAGACTTGTCATGTTTTTATTTTGCATATATTATTTAGCCAGGTGTGCCGCTATTTTTTTCATGTGTTGCAGGGGGGGGGGGGGGGCTAGTGGTCTAGAGTGCCGCGCTTTGACCTCTAGCTGGCCGGTCACCTCTGGCTTGCGGCTGTGGTTTCGATCCCTGGTGTGAGCATACGTGGCATGGAGATAGGGGCGCCTTCTCAACCTCGTGGGTTTCCCCCGGGCACTCCGGTTTCCCCCACTGCTAAAGACCCCTACGCGCAAGCGAATTATTGAAATAAAATTGGAACCATATTGTGACAGTATTTCGTTCTTTAATCGGGTTCTGGGATGACAACACTGGTATATACTTCTAATAATACTTTAATTCTGCTTCTTACAATAGGTACAAACATCATAATGTAAACGACCGTAGAACTAACTATATGGAAGGAGTCATGACTTAATTAGCTTGGCTTAGCACGAGTGTGCTAACTCCAGAAGCTCTCGTCTCGTCTCGTCTCGTCTCGTGCCAAGGCACCCATGGCCTTTGCTCAGTCCTGGCCGGACCTTACTCCTAGGTACCTTCATCTACGCGCCCGCCTAGCATGGCCTCCTGGACCTGACTGAAGATTCGTTTCTGTTCTGAGTTTATAAACGTATTCGAGACAAAGGAGCTCATTAGACACCTGTCTAATGTATCAAGCGTCATATGAAGGTTTAACATTCAATATAGTTTATCAGACAAAGAAAGTTAGATAAGACATGCCAACAACAAGTTATAGTTACGCAATGACATAAGGAATACTACCAAGATCTCCAGCCGGGTGTTGATAGCAACAGGTTTATGTTACAATCACTAACACGTATTTTAATATGGCAGGACGCCTCTATGACATATGTCATTGTGTTATATTCCTCTCTTTGTTTGAATAAAGTTATGAATTATATGAAATAACTTTTAAAGACTATTACAAAATTGGATACCTATGGAGTCGATAATTACTACTCTTATTAAGATATAAACAACAATAATAATAATGAAAAGACATATAAATACAAACAACACTTGTAAAATGTCGTATACAAAAATGTCTATAACCAAAAAGAAAAGGTAAATGAAACACACACGAATTTAAAAGTTATATATACTTGTAAAATGTCATAATATCCAAAAATGTCTTTAAACAAAATGAAAAGGTCAATGAAAAACACACGAACTTAAAAGTTATATACACACAATCGGTCACACACGCGAGTCAATAAAAAAAACAAACGAGATCCTGGAATCACAAACACAGACTACTCTTATTATTCATATAAATGGTGGAATCGCGAACACAAACTACTCTAATTATCTTCTAAGACCGATTATTTGGTGGAATCGCGAACACAAACTACTGTAATTATCTTCTTAGACCGCTACTGCACTGTCGTAGCCAACTGTAGGGGTGGGGTACATATGATGCCCTTCCTCTCGTTCCAGTAATGTTGAGGGGTCAGAATTTTCCCTGCTCCGTTTAGTTCAACTATTGTTGTTGACCGGTAGTCTTTTCATTTTCTATACCGTCTGGCAAAACGGCGTGTTATGACATGTGCTATGAAAAGTATTAACTGCTACCCGTGCCGAAGTTTTATCATCTGCTTATCATATATATCATGGAGTGAACTTAATTAATAATAAATCAAATTAGCAAGTGGAACAGACTTGACTTTAGATAACGATCTAACGATATTTACAGTATTATTTACATGGATACAATTGAAATTAGGGAGTCATATTGTTTTATCTCAAGAATAAAGAATGATCTGAACACATTTAACCAATCTTAAATAAGATATTTTTGAAAGAACTAACGGTTTATCTCTATAATTTTTAAACACAACACAAAACAAGACAAAACGTTCGCTCTTAAATCCGAGCACAACCCTCCTGGGGTTAAACCACTGTTGTTATTTATTTTGAAATAAAGATTTAAAAAAAAAATTATTAAGAGGGATTAAGAGCTCATTAACGCTGAACACAAGTGAACAGTTCTCGAGTGACTACTTTTAAACAGACTATACTTTTAAGATCAATTAAGGGATTAACAATCTGCCGGCAAAGTGAGAACACACCGCTGTGGGCGTATGTGTCGTTGCCTGGCAACCTACCTTTCTTTATTCAGTTTGAGTCATTCTATGTGTCGATGATATGTCTGTGTCTATGGTTGTATGCCGTCTATGACTTGTCATGTTTTTATTTTGCATATATTATTTAGCCAGGTGTGCCGCTATTTTTTCATGTGTTGCAGGGTTGGGATGGCCTAGTGATCTACATACACCGCGCAGCGTTTCGTTTGATTATAGGTAATCTCACTACACACTGCTATTATGAGTGGATATTGTTGTGTTAAATTTTGATTGGTCAGTAGTTCGACTACCAACCAATCACTACCTACCATACAAACGCTTTACATTGAAAACGAGTGCCAGTATTGGACCAAATATGTTTACATAACGTTACGTCATAGCTCACGCTTTTATTATGCCTAATTAACCCGTGCATAGGAGAATACTGCAGTAAAACTAATTGTGTGACAAACGAGGCTATCAAGTCGAATGAAATGTAAACAATACTGTTTGCCCGTACCGAAATGAAGTGTTCACTTCCCGCGAAGCGTTCATTTCTGACACACTTCTAGGAACACTTCCAATGAAGCGTTCATTTCTGAGACACTTCTAGGAACGCTTCCTTTGAAGTGCTATAAAAACTTCATCGACATGCTAATTTCGTCGTCACTTCTAAAAGATAGTCTGTTTTCAGAGCATTTTATCGTCACTTCTGAAAGATAGTCGATATACAATTGCATGCTATCCACACTTCTAAAAGATAGTCTATATACAACTGCGTGTCATTAACACTTTTTAAAGATAGTCTACATACAACTGCGTCTCATCAACACTTCTGAAAGATAGTCTTTATACAACTGCGTGTCATGTATACTTCTAAAAGATAGTCTATATACAACTGCGTCTCATCAACACTTCTGAAAGTCTATATACAACTGCGTGTCATTAATACTTCTAAAAGATAGTCTATATACAGCTGCGTCTCATCAACACTTCTGAAAGATAGTCTGTCTACAACTGCGTGTCATTAATACTTCTAAAAGATAGTCTATATACAACTGCGTCTCATCAACACTTCTGAAAGATAGTCTATATACAACTGCGTGCCATTAATACTTCTAAAAGATAGTGAATATAGATGACCATTTATTCATCTCCACTTCTGAAAGACTGTTAAAAAACGATCATATCGATGATCATTTCATCGCCACTTCTTTAAAAAATTCATGAAATAAATGATGAAATAAAATGACGCGTAGTGTGTCCCCCCCCCCCCGCGCCCGACACAGCTCCGCTCGTTAACAAAAAAAGGAATAATATCGGGGAGTCACCGTGTGTTTTTATATATACATATATATATATATCGCCTGAACTGTTTTAAAATCCATATCCATTAGCCTACTCATTTAAACAAATAACCCTGCCCTCAAAATTAATTGATGGAACAATAGGTTAATTGATGCCGTAAGACAATCACATCATGCAACTTAATCAGAGTGGCACAACTAGAAAATGGTAGGCTACCGCTCGATGTTATAGGCCACCAATATATATATATTTTATGTATTTTACTTTATCCGTTCGAGCCCGAAAAAATCTGGTGGCGCCCTCTTCTCGAACGGTACGCAGAGAGAGAGAGAGAGAGAGAGAGAGAGAGAGAGAGAGAGAGGGGGAGAGAGAGAGATTATTCTTTTATTTTTTATTTTATTTATTCTTTTATGTGTTTAACTTTATCCGTTCGAGCCCGAAACATCTGGTGGTGCCCTCTTTCTTCGAACGGTACGCTAAAGGAGAGAGAGGGGGGGGGAGAGTTTATTCTTTTATTTATTCTTTTGTTTATTCTTTTATGTGTTTTACTTTATCCATTCGAGCCCGAAAAATCTGGTGGCGCCCTCTTTCGTCGAACGGTACGCTTAAGAGAGAGAGAGAGAGTCGGGGAGAAATAGGGTTTAACCTACACTCGACACAAACTAGGTGATTTCAGGACCAACATATGGTTTAATTTTATTTCAATAATTCGCTTGCGCCTGTGGGTCTTTAGCAGTGCCGTGGAATCGGAGCACCCGGGGAAAACCCACGCACTAGGTTAATTGGACAAACGGTGCCACGCTGAATCAACTGACCAAAATGGTATCGATCGATATTATAGGCCAGTAAAAAAATATATAAGCCTATATTCCTTTATTTATTTTACTTTATAATCTATAAGCCCGAAAATTATGGTAGCCCCTCTTCGCTTGAACTTGAACGGTAGGCCTACACTGAATCAACCAAAAGTGAATGTAACAATATGGCGTCTGTCTAAAAATAGGTCATTAGTATTAGTGACATTAGCTTCACGGAGTCCATCGCATATTCTAGATAAGATATGCAGCTTATTATTGCAATACCCCCCTTTCCGTGTCTGGAAAATTAATCCTGTAGTGATTATTTATACATAATAATTAATCAAATTGGTGGTTAATAGCTGTTACGCCTTGTTTTTTTTAAAAAAAATGAGGGAATAGATTTAATTCACATTGCAATGTCATGGAAAGCGGCGAAAGTCAGTGCTGCGGAACTCGTATTATTTGACGGCCGGTCAAGAAAAGCACGATCGTTGCTCTTTTCAAATATGTAAATTATTTTCTGGCGCATTTATATTTATTTACTTTGAAAAACAATCAATGTTTGATAGTACTAAAATTTATTACCATGATTACCGAGAGGTGGCGGTTTGTTGTCCATGGCATAAACATGGCGGCCACCTGTAGCCTAAATATAGGTCATGTACATCAGGTACGCTCATTGCTCCGATAGCCATAGGTAAAGACAAAAATTAAAATTGGCCGACGAGAATTGAATGTTTTGATACTTGAATTTCATTAGGGCCTAAATATAATGTAGCTTCAAATGGAATGCAAGCATTCCTGACTTATTTGATTAATACTTTTTTTTTATCAAATTACAAATACAATCGCCATGGTCCATGCCATGGATTCTTTTAGCCTACAGTACATACCAGTACACACAGCGTTGAGCACTTTTACATGTACACCAATTTCCTAACTACTCCAAACAACTAACTATGGATACTTTCTTGACAGGCCCTCCGCCCTACACCAATGACAATGAGATACCTCGGGTCAGAAAATCCAAATGAACTGTCTAGGCCAGCCAACACTGGTTAGTGAGCCTTCATCCAGTGCATCAAGCAACTGATATGAAATGGGGTTTAAGTTTAACATCCTACTGTTCTTCTTTGACTGGTTGAATGAAAACAGGAATACGCCATTCAGAGTGATATAAGGGAAATTTTGCCCAGACACATTGAATTCCAACTGCCAAGGGTTCTTTTATGTGCACTCCGTTACGTTTTTTCTTGCCAGGCCTTCAGTCCTGCATTGCTATGGGGAACCACACCGGAAAATCCTGATAAACGTGGGATTTCTCAGTTAGTGAGCCAATGTCTTATTCACAGAGCTGCTATGGTTAGCAAAACAAACATCTTTTCCACCGAGCCACTGTGGCTCCCCTGTTTTACTGCTCCATCTGATGAAACCAGGGAATAATCTGTCAGATAATTTTGGAGTTTGCGCAGATAGTGGTGATATATACCGCCAACTTAGTTTTCTGTTCAGTATGAACAACTAGAGGCTGTTTTTTGCCAGGCCCTCTCCACTGTCAATAGTGAATTATTCCTGAAATCCTCAGTAATTTTCTCGGCCAACGGCAGGATCCAACCTGGGATAATTAAAGCATTTATTCGTAACAAAAAAATATTACTCATGCTTTTGTTACCGTATCAAAAAACGTTAAAAAAACCATTACATACGCTAGGTATACAGTGTGCAATGAAGCACTATAAGGCCTTATCTTATTTCAAAATCCAACTGTCTAACTTTTACATACACGCCAATGTGCATGTGCGATGTCTTTTTTTTTTCGTTGGGCTATCCGCACGACTATACAGCTGTTTTCTCCCAGTCCTCAGGTTTTCTCCCACTGCAAAAGACCCCTACTGGGTGGGTGGTGGATAGCTGAATGGTTGGCGCGTGCATATTGTATCATAAGGTCTGTTACTGAGTAAACTGGCATGGTTTCGATGCGGCAGTTACGTGACAAGGAGTAGTAGCCTGTCCTCCGGTTTCCACCCACGGCTAAAGACCCTTACATGCATGTGCAAATTTTGGAAATAAAAAATTGAACCATGTTTTAGTCTCGAAAAGACATTAAGTAGGTCTATATCCTATGCTAAAATTGCGAGAATCTGTCATTTAAAAAAAAAACCAACAGTATCCCAAGAAATATATCATATTTTCAATAACATTGAAATTTCAAAAACTATAATTCATGAAAAGTTAAAAATATTGAAAAACAATGTTTGATACGATGATAAGCATTTGCTTTGGAAGAATAGGCTACCGGAACTATTAATACAGGATGGCTGAATCGGGCCTGTAGCCAGCTTATAAAATTGGGGGGGGGGGCTACGGCATGTTTTGGAGGGGCTGAAGATGTGGCCGGCTAAGAACACTCCTACAGGCTACCGGCCCGGGCTGAATGGTTAGCAGGTGTGCGCTGTATGATCATAAGGCCTGTCATTGAGTCGAATGCCTGGTTGTACATGACAAGGAGCAGGGTCGCCTCGCGACGCCTGGCAACCTGTGGGTTTTCTCTGGGTCATCCCACTGCTAAAGACCCCTACGCCCAAGCAAATTATTGAAATAAAATTAAAAACCATATGTCAGTCCTGAAATGACCTACCGGTAGTTTATAAATAATTGTGTCGAGTGGATGTTAAAGCCCCATTTCTTTCTCTCACTATTAATACAGGGTCAGTCAGAATCCTGTTTAAAAATGTGTTTTAAAGTTGTTTTTTTAAATGAATAGGCTATAGAGATGTACAACGTACATCATAAACTAAATTTGTAATTGTAGGTCTATATAGCTGTAATTAAATTAGCCTTATTATTATTGTCAAAATGGTGATAAAGTAATTAAATTATTGTTGATTTATTATTATTTATTTATTTATAAGGACAGCTGTGTAGTTGGCATTTGATGTCTTAAGTGTGGGCTGTACAGTAGTGCCGCTGCCCGGGCAAAATTTCCCTCATACCCCACTGTATGGCGTACGCCCGTCTTCATTAGCTCAGTTCGGGCCCGTATCTAGACCCCATTAAGCGGGGGGTGCATTACCTTTCGGTAGGGGGGCGAACATTTTGAGGAAATTTTCGGAAAGGTCATTCTAACAGACTGCCGTAATCATCATGCTATGTAGTTACCTAGGCGTTTAATAAGCATTTTAAAATAAGTATTCAAACAATTAAAATTTAGCTTTTTAAGGTTAATATAAGGAACTGTGTATACTTTAATGATTGTTAGCAATTTCTGAGCGGGGGGGGGGCGAGCATTACATGGCCCCCCCCCCCCCCCCCCCCCCCCCCCCCCCCCCCGCGCCCCCCTGTAGATAAGGGCCCGGCTCAGTTTAGGAGCAGAACAGTAGGACGTTAACCCCCATTTCATTTCATTTATTTATTATTGGTTTTTTTTTATTTATTTTTTATTTTTGTTTGAAGTGTTCAATAATGAATAGACCTATCCAATAAGTAACAATTATTAGGTTATTCTAGAAATGTAATTTTAGAACAGTTTCTTTCACGACAAACAAAAGTGTTCAATAAGGATGTAATTTTAAGGAGTTATTTCATGACAAACAAACTTTAACTTTAAAAGTCTAACAGAAAAGCAGGAATTTTGTATATATTTGGAAACATTCATTATTTCACTTAGCTTAGACAGTTATTGGGCCTACGGTACTGTGATTGTGACCTACATTCTAGCCAACTAGATAGATGCGACATGGATTGACGGAAATAACGGAAAACAGTGTTTTCTTTCATAATTCAAAATTTGTTTAGGAAATAAATTTATAACCAAACACAAACAAAAGAATGTCTGTTAAACTTATTTAAAGATTTTAAATCTCCTTTTATTTCAATTTTACTCGTATTTTCTAAAGATCGCTCGGATTGGTCAACAAGTGAAATTTAATCCAATCGTAGCCTTCGTCTCAAGTTATGCCGCCATGTTTTTACCTTCGTTGATTTAGTGATTCAAACAATTTAAGGTAAGTTATTCAATTGTAATATTTCTTTAAGTTTTAAGACCATTTTTTTTCATATAGCTAGTCTTTTTAATGATTAGTTACAACTATCAGCTTAACAAAATGTCTTAGTTGGTGAAAATCGCGGAAAATTAGGTTAGCCTGTGAATTCTCGCACGCAATTTCACATTTGGATTTGTATGGTGTCGTCATGGCGTGGAACTGGAGAATGACCTAAGGAAGGGCCCATTTCATTGATTGATGAAGTAAAATTAAAATGTACACTGCTATGAGGTCGCTTATGTTAGGCTACCTGTTTATAATTTGACGATTTGTCCAAGAAAATTATTCAGCTTAATTTGAACTAGATATCTAAGCTATTCATCATCATGGCTTATTATTATTAGGCCCCATTGCCGGCATTGGTGATTGCATTGTCTGCTTGTTGTCATTGTACCTAATATAGATAGTAGGCTATACTCTATTATACATGTAGTATATTACTACTAAGCTAATTAGTATAGGTCAATATAAAAATTATGATTAACATGATCATCATGAACAATCTGTTTTAATTTCGGGTGCATTCTTATTTTCACTGCAGATGATTTTTCGTCTTTATTTTTTTTAAATTTTTTTTTCAGAGGTTGTAGATTAATAGTTCACCAGTGCTGGTAGAGGTATGTGAATAATATGTGTAGACAAGATGGTAAATTGAAGTAAACTTATTCTGTCACCGTCCATGTCTGATGATCTGAAATCCGTTAGTTCAATGGTTCTTGAGTTTGATACATGGTTGGACGACCTGTTGTTCAGATATCTTGTCAGAAAAAGTCATTGCCAGTAGCTCTCAATATGAAAGAGAAAGTTCATCTCGATTTTCTCCTTGTCAATGTCAGTGATGCAGAACGGAGGCCTGACAAGGACAGCTGTTAAGTCGTTAGGATGATACGAAAAACCGAAGTCCCATGTACACATCGATGTGCACGTAAAAGATCTCTTGGCAGTTGGAAGTCGATATAAGAATAGGCCGTAGCAAGACTGCCCGGGCAAAATTTCCCTCATAGCACACTGTATGGCGTATGCTAGTCTTCCATTAGCCAGGCTAGGTGCAGAAGAGTAGGACATTAAACCCCATTTCATTTCAGCTCTCAACATATTGAATAATTTCTCATGTAGAAATAACATTCAATCCACCCTCGCCACTGTTACAGTTCAGGGTTTGATCCTGGTGTTACTAAGTAAATTCCTCAGAACTTCCTGGCATGATTTCTCCTTGTCAGATTCAGATAGGACAAAAAACCAGGGGCTGTTGGACATGTAGTGAGTAAACGTAAAAGAACCCATGACAGTTGGAATTTGTTACAAAAGGACACAATTTCCCTCAAAGCAACAGAAACCCTCACATGTGGTCAAAGGACAGCTGTCTTGTCGTTCGGAAGATACAGAAAACCAAAGTCCTGTGTACACATTGATGTGCATGTAAAAGATCCCTTGGCAGTTGGAATTTGATATAAGAGTAGACTATAGAGCAGCTGCCCGGGAAAAATTTCCCACATGTAGCTCACTGTATGGCTGGAAAAATTTCCCACATGTAGCTCACTGTATGGCGTATGCCCGTCTTCTATTAGCCCAGGCTAGGTGCAGAAGAGTAGGACGTTAAACCCCATGGTCATAGGACAAGTGCTGCATAGCGTATACATGTTCATCTTCATTTAGCCCCATTTCCCATTTTTTTCAGAAAAACTCCAGTTTTAAAGTAAAGAATTCCAAGATGGGTATGACATGATGCGAAACACTCATGTGTAGGTAATATATTTAAATTGATTTTTATGAAAGTTTTCTTTACAGGTCAAATTTTAAGGCTATAACACTGTAGATGATTAGGCTTAGGAAGACGTAGGCACCCTAATCAAGAAGTTTTGGGTTGGCCAAGAAAGTTCCTCCAGATTTTCTGGAGTGTAGTGGGACTGGGAGGGCCTGGCAAGGACGGTGTCCAGAATCGGATTTACCAAAAAACACAAGGTCCAGTGTACACATTAACCCCATTTACATTACAAATTTTAAGTGTTCCGGGAACGTTACCTGGCACGGTTAATTTTTTTGTAGTGTAAACCGGTCAAACATAAGCGTGCCATATTGAGTTCCATGCCAATCTGGCCTACTGAAATGAGGTGGTCTCGACACGGTACGAGGTGCAGTGCAGTTAAATTTTCTTAGTGTAAGCGTTATCCTGTCTCAGCACGGTTTTAGTACGGATAAATGCGATAAACGAACCTTGACCTTTTTCCCCAAAACTTTGACGGTTCATCAAAATGGCTGCTCAAATTAAATCAACAATCATAATTGTTTTCATCAGGGTAATTTGTATAGGGACTGAAATTAACTTTTCTGTGAAGAGTTTCACATTTGGCCAAAGTTAATATTCGATTGACTTTAAATTTATGCACAGTGTTTAAGGCCATGAGACAAAGAATCTTATTGATTTTCAGCGAATTCTGATAATTACTGTCAGAGTTATTTCCCTTGATCACTTTGAAAAATCATTTGTAATGCTGTAGAGGCCAAACTTATCATTCAATTGACTTCAGATTGATACACTGAGTTTAAGGTTTTGAGATGAACAAGTATATTGATTTTCAATGAATTTTGATAACTGAACAGCTAAATCCATGATTTTAAATGTTTCATATACTAAGCGTTAGCATGGGGCAGAACTTTATAAAAACCAAACAAATTCTAATGATTTTTTCTGATAATTACTTTATGAGTTCTTAATCTTAATCAGATTTCAGAGTATTATAAATGTTTCCTAACCAAAAAAAGTAAGAATAAGTGATAACTCTTGTTGTCTGCCCGAACGATTTAGCTGCTGTGGGCGTATGGTTCGTTGCCTGGCAACCTATCTTTTAGCTTGTTCTCTGTCCACCGCTTACAAAATGTGAGTGTACCTTGCATGGCATCCGCTTGTTTTTACAGGAATCTGGGTGTGGTGGATAGCCGAATTGTTAGCGTGTGCATCTTGTATCATAAGGTCTGCAATTGACGCTACAACATGGTTTTGATTCTCTGGTTGTGCGTGACAAGAAGTAGGGTCGCCTGTCCATTTACTTCAGGTCCCCCAGCCGAATGGTTAGCGTTTGCGTCTTGCATCATAAGGTCTGTCATTGACACAACGATGTGGTTTTGATTCCCCGCTTGTACCTGACAAGGAGTAGGGTTGCCTGTCCAACCATATGATTTAACTTTAGGTCTCCTAGTTTTCTCCCACTGCTAAAGACCCCAAAGTGCAAGGGAATTATTGAAATAAAAATAGAACCATGTTAGTCTCCAAATAACCTATTTTGTATTGAGTGGATGTTAAACCCCATATCCTGACTTGCCATACTTTTATTGGAAATAACCACCCTATAATAATTACCTTTTTCAGAATGCATCTTTAACTAAATATTCTTTTTGGTTTTAATTTCAGGTAAATCAAACCAGAATACCATCCCAGCATGTATGAATGTGACAAAAGAAGATGTGGAGGTGATCGATAGCAACATTGAATATCCGCTTGAATTAGTCATCTGTGGGTTGAATATGGTGTTTTAAAGATGCAAGAAAATGCCTGAAATGTGTAAACTGTGCAGGATTATACCTGCCCTTTTTTAAGCTCCCACTTTTACATATCCGTCCAGCTATACATCTGTTGAGATTTGTTTGTGGACAACTCTACAGGTCACAATTTAAAATATATGTTTATATCCAAACCATCTAGGATCGGATTGATTTTGAACATGTTCAACTGTGACCTCATGGGTTATTGCCCCTTATTGTGAAAAAATTCTGTTATGCGCCTTAACAAAAAACTGAATTCCATAGAGGTCCCAGTTCTTAATAGATCCTTTTCAGATTTGGTGTGAAGCATTGGGTTCATGAAATCACAAACCTCATGATATGCAGCAATTCGAAAATGTCCTCCTTTTTCAAAAAAAGCTTGTGAATGTGATGAGACGTCAGTTTTTCATTTGGAGTGAGCATTGGGGCTATGAGAGGACAAATCCTATACATGTAAATTTCAGCCATTCAGACTTAACCCTCTTTTTCGGAAAACATGTGAAATCGATAAAGACTATAATTTATTAACAGATTTGTTTTTAATTCTATATGAAACATTGGGACAATGAGTGGGCCCTATTGATATTTCCTGATCTCTTTTGCAAAATGTTAAGTGTATCGTAGATGGCAACCACTTGTTAATTGTATCAATTGTATTTTAATATTTTGAAAACAGTAATAAATAATCAATATCAAAGTGTTATTTTGTTTCATGTTTTCTACTTTTCAGTATAACTGGGATAAATCAGTGTGCTATGATAGAAATTTAGTCCAGCCAGATATGACTTTTCTGAATTGTCTTCTTTGAATGAACAATTTAAACATGGCGCTTGTCCTTTGCTAAGGGGTGGGGTGGGATGGCCTAGTGGTCTAGAGTGTCGCGCTTCGACCTCTAGCTGGCCGGTCACCTCTGGCTTGCGGATGTGGTTTCAATCCCTGGTGTGGGCGTATGTGGCATGGAGATAGGGGTGCCTTCTCAACCTCGTGGGTTTCCTCCGTGCACTCCGGTTTCCTCCAACTGCTAAAGACCCCTACGCGCAAGCAAATTATTGAAATAAAATTGAAAACAGATGTTAGTCCGAAAATGACCTAGTTTGTGTCGAGTGGACGTTAAACCCCATTTTTCTCTCTCTCTCTCCTTTGCCAGGCCTTAGATCCACTGATCGGGCAAACGGTGCAGACAATCAGGGTGGGGTGGGACTTTCTTGAACGACACTAGAATGAAATACCTGATCCCCCCACCTGGTCGAAGTGATAACAATGTATAAACATCCAGCGGAAGTGAGAGAGACACCCGATAAGCACTGAGTTGAAGTGAGCAATACACCCGATAAGCACTGAGTTGAAGTGAGAAAAACACTTAAGAAGCACTGGTTGGAAGTGAGCAATATACCCGATAAGCATTGATTGGAAGTGAGCAATACACTCAATAAGCATTGGTTTGAAGTGAGCAATACACTCGATGAACACTGGTTTGAAGTGAACAATACACCTGATAAGCACTGGGTTGAAGTGGACAAAACACCCGATAAACACTGAATTAAAGTGAGCAAAACACTCAATACGCACACAGCCGAAGTGAGAAAAACACCTGATAAGCACTCGATAAACACTGGGTTGAAGTGAGAAAAGCACCTGATAAACACTCGATGAGCATTTGGGCGAAGTGAAAAAAACACCCCATAAGCACCGAGTTGAAGTGAACACTTCGTGGAAGCCTAATTTGCATATTTGGTATGGTGTCATCCTCGCTTCAACATCATTTCTGCCTTCTTTATTTCATTGAAAATTTGAAGTGTTGTTATGGAAGTGTTGTAGAAATGAACACTTCGGATATCAAATTTTTCACTTCGAGCACGTCTCTGTCAAGTGTCATCCACGCTTCTTATGGGTGGCGTCACCGTTTTAATACCTTAAATCACTGTCCAAAGTTTTAGGGAAGACTCAGATTAAACGAAGGACTGTCATGTTGCTGTACTTAAGTGATAGCTTCATTGAACGGGGAGAATAGACACACTCCCGCAAAAGTTCAAGAATCAGAAGTCAATCCAGCAATGGCCAGAGAGAGATTTCTCGGGCCATTGCTTCAGGAATATGAGTGATCTAGAGTGCCGCGCTTTGACCTCTAGCTGGCCGGTCACCTCTGGCTTGCGGTTGTGGTTTCGATCCCTGGTGTGAGCGTACGTAGCATGGAGATAGGGGCGCCTTCTCAACCTCGTGGGTTTCCTCTGGGCACTTAGGTTTTCCCCCACTGCTAAAGACCTATACGCGCAAGCGAATTATTGAAATAAAATTGGAACCATATGTTAGTGACCTAATTTGTTTCGAGTGGACGTTAAACCCCATTTATCTCTCTCTCTCTCATGTGTTGCAAAGTGTGTCGTTGGCCTATTTTAAATATTAAAATAGTTCAACTAATTAGGCGTCAACAGACTATAACTAAAATCACACTAACAAAGTGAAACTAGCTTTGCCTCAGTTAGTTTCGTTTCGTTAAAATTAGCCAACGTTCTAAGAAATACTTTGAAGTCATATGGTTTATTAAATAGTCCGACTATTTACAGACTATGAATAAAACCATACTAATAAAATTAAACTAGCTTTGCCCCTCTTTTCGTTTCTAAGAAAAACATACCAACGAAATGAAACTAGTTTTGCCACGGGTATTTTTTTTTCTGAAAAGCCAACGCTCTAAGAAATACCGTCGCTGTAACGGGATTGGGGGAATCTGATAACTGTTAATTCTAAGAAATGAAGTGATATTCGTAGAATTTATAACAAATTTTAAAAATAATTCCTGGTAATGGGAGGGGGCGTGTATTGATCTGGTTGTGACCGGCGTGTATTGATCTGGTTGCAACTAATTCTGAGAAATGTACCGGAACTGTTAGAAACACGAACATATATTTCTGACAAAGTTAAACAAGGGTAGTAGCCTATGTACTGTTTTATCGATAAGGATATTATAATTATTTATAATGACTGGTAAAACAATCAGTAGAAGGTAAGTCTAACCATTGATAATCAAAGTTTGAGTAGATTGTTGAGTGTGTTACAATCATTTATTTAAGTGTCTCTATGCTTTTATTAATGTTAATTGAATAACGGTTTCATATTTGTTGATTTTAAAGTTATTCAGAGCATACCACAGTTAAAATCTCTTAAATTATTTAGCAAATAACGAATATGTGACTAGTTTCAGTTTCACAGGGCAATTGATAGTGATATCTTGCAAAAATATTTCCTTGTTATACGTCTTACTAATAAAAAATAAAGATAGTTGACGAATGTTTAAAGTGTTGACAAGGCCACACATGTCTGATACTTGTAAAATTGAATAAATGAATGAAATGGGGTTTAACGTCCTACTTGTCTGCACCGGTTGGGAAATGTAAACTGAAACTCCAAGCACAGTTTAATTGTCGATTGACAGGTACCATTGTCGTGAATGGCGTCATGCATTACAAACCGTGGTTTGGAAACTTGGGGGAATTCCTTCCACGGGGTAACTCGGGCCAAATCAAGAAACTCGTCTGACTTCAGTGTATCTAACGCGTACCACATCGGTAAGAGATTTCGGGCCAAATCAGTAATGAAATGAATAAGAGTATAACGTCCTACTGTGCATTATCTCAGATTGGGCTAATAAAGACGGGCATACGCAATGCAGTATACTATGAGAGGAATTTTGACCAGACAGTTTATATCGAATTCCAGTTGCCATGGGTCCTTTGTTTTTCGTTGAGTGGACGTTAAACTCCATTTCTCTCCATCTCTGCCTATAAGTCATCATTTAATTAGGTGTTGTGGACGTATATAAGGATATAATTCTGGTTGCATCACAACAATACATTCAATGCTATGATTAATGCATGAATCAATTGATTACTTATAATTACTAACCTGAATTCTTCCTAAAGAATCC
The DNA here is from genome assembly GCA_963678685.1 of Patella ulyssiponensis. Taxonomy (NCBI): domain Eukaryota; kingdom Metazoa; phylum Mollusca; class Gastropoda; family Patellidae; genus Patella; species Patella ulyssiponensis. The sequence continues at coordinate 61,874,099 of OY783230.1, read as the reverse complement.
ACATGCGAACAGTCATGTTCTTTATTTGTACAATAAACTTTTAAATTACGTATTTCTCTTCCAACACTGGCATCAGGAAACACCTATAAAAAATATATTGTATTAAATATTATAGCAACAAATCTGATAGGATGTATTAATTCAAATTGACGTGTGGAATTGATAAAATAATTCAAATAATTAAATATGAATAGATCCATATTATGTTTATTCCATATTCTTTCCCGGGGCAGATGTTTTACTACTTTTTGTTATTTTTCTTTTGTAAATAATTTCAGAAAGATTAAACAAAATTACCTCATTCCTTGATAAGTCTCTACAATATTCGCCATCATTTATAGGGCACGTAGCTGTATCTCCTTTTTTAAATACTTTGTTCAGACATTTTTCACAAACATGATGACCACAGCCAAGTTGCACTGGTTCTTTCAGAACAAGCTTACAAACTGGACATTCAAATCTCGGATCTAGTTTATTTACAAATTCAAGTTTACTCAGGTCAACACTCTGTAGATCTGTAGTACTAAAACTAGCCGCTGCCATTGTTGGAACGGAATGATTAGTAGTTGGGGAATGCTGTTATGAATGATCTGAAACAAGGTTTAAATTAAATGTAGTTTTAAGTTTGGGTTTTGAATGCTAACTCGTGGATTAATTTGTAAATTAATCCCAGCCTTTCTTTAAATTCTTGGTGGTAAAATTATGGAACAAACCACAAAGGCGTTTTATAGCTGGGGCGCTGGAGGCGCCAGCCTCCTCGCCAAAAAATTCAAAGAAGTTGGAAAAATAAAACGGGAGAAAAATGCTAAAACCGATGAGAAAAATGAAAATGTACCCTCGTTAGGGAGGGCCCTAAAGGCAGACAGAAGGGCCCCACGTCTAACAAAAGGGCCCCTCGGGCCAAAGGAAAGGGCCCCTGAGTCCGAGTCAATCGTTTTCTATACACTTTAAAGCTGTCGAATCTACTACTGTCGTACTGAATGAGAATTCAGTCTTCGCATTGGCAAGTGAAAATCATCAATCTAGACCGCCCCCCCGCCCCCTCGAAAGAGGGCCCTCAAAATAGTATAGCCTCCGCCATGATAAACTTTAAAACGCCCCTGACAAACCAGCATGTCTAAAAAAAATGAAATGGGTTAAATGGAACCACTTCGGTTCACCACTTCTTAGAAAAGAACAGCAATACAGAAAGACTACAAGTGTGTTCCTTTTAACGAATGTATGCTTTCTTTAACTAATGTAAGGTGTCTTACAAACCAACAGACTACCCATGATTATTCATGGAATCACTTAAAAGTGAAAATCAAATACAAAATCTACAGTAATCCAGTACCTAAAGAAGTCTTAAATTTGACGCTGGAAAACACCTTTCTAAAAATAGCATCACTTCCGTCTATTCTCGCTGTGTGTTTACTCATAGAACTAAATATTCAGTTCCATGGTTTACCATAGGTTCAGCCATAGAAATATATAAATAGACTAGAATGGCCACGGCCAATCAAAAGCCGCTTTCACGACATGCGCAGAGGTCGGCCATCTTTGTACATTTATCCTGCGCAACAAAATGGCGTCTTCGGATTGTGCGAAGGATAACAGAACTTTCACGTTTTCCGTATCAACCAAAGGGACGCAGTGTTTTGTCATAAACTGCTCAAATTATCAAAACCCAACATCAAAATTAAATGGAATAACCTTCCACAGGTAAGAAATTCAATAGTGATTATATTTTTAAAAGGCCACAGATCACTAATTATTGCCCCATTGACTTTAATGTTAATTCTCGTCTCTTAGACCGGTTGTAACTTTTTCCCAAATATTCGTTGGGCAAAACGCTTTCTGCCACAGATGGAGCAACATGTGGCAGACTCTTGTCCAAAAGCATGTATGAGGTTCTTCATGAAAAACTTGAGATAGACAAGCTGGAAGTAGAGACAGCTAACCTTGCAATTTTCGGCCCTCCCTTTCAACGTAACCAACCTCACAACTCTTGTATCCTTCCGCCTCAAAATCATGAATATTCACCAAAACCTGGCAGAAAATGTATTTCCAAACCCTTTTCTTCGATTCTACACCAAAAATTCAACAAAAATCGCCATGCAAAAGGGGGAAAAAGGGAAAGGGAGAGAAGGACTAAAAATAACTTTCGCACTTGTTTCGTGGGTGACTGCCCATGAATATTTGGTGATCTGTGTCCTATATAGAGTGAAACTTCGGATATCACCAAAAGGTCTTTTGTAATTGCTTCCCATATGTTCTGGCAACATGCTGGTGAAAGGAAATCAAAATCAAAGAATAACTGCAAAAATGATGGCCCTTTAAGTATACATGCTGCTTTAAGTACAGTGGTGCATCTCAGGTCCCTGGGCCTTTTGTGCTAAAATTTAAAAAATCTTTTTTAATAGAGGCAGTATTTGAGCTCTGTGAAAAAATTAGACAAGTTGCAAACAAACTACATAGAAAACACTCATAATTCGGAATTTTTATCAAAAATATATTTTTTTACTGCCATGTCATGAAAAATGTACAAAATTTACATGTAGCATCTTTCAAAAAACCAATAATTTTCCCCTTTTTTAGATAGCCAGACTGGCAAGTAATATATTTTTGGAAACCCTGGACAATATGCAAACAGAAAAATCACAAAACTGTTGCATTGATTGAAATTATAAAGGTCTGTACTGAAACATGTAACCCCACCCCCTAAAAATGTCAATGACTGAATCAATCTTATCTTTGGTTGCAGAGCCAACTTTACCAAAGGAATCTGTCTAACAGATATGATTTACCATCCCTGGCTAATATATGAACATAAAAACTAAAATAGGTGCAATAAATGTGAATTATGGTTAAAATAGGCCTTGCTGAAAGAAAAAAATGCCATAATTGGCCTATGTCCACCCCTCTCTAAAAAAGGGTCACAGAATACACAATTTTCACAAATTTGGAAATAGTTTAATGTTTTCAACATCTCAAACCTCAGAGGCATCATACAAATCTTTATTGCAATTATTGTACTGAAGCAAGATGTCTGGACCTTTACATCAATTGCCTTAAAAAATGAAGTCAAAAAGGTAGTTATGACATAGTTGACAACATAAAAGAGGCCTGAAAAGGAGCAAAATTAACATTTTACTGTTCTATAAGTGACATAAATGCAACAAACACCACAAATCCTAGATTTTGATAAGAAAATATTGACCATTAAGCTGACATTTACACATCTACACCAGTTCTGTATCAGGGTGTGGTCTTACTGGCCTGACATGTCTCAAGGTTCTAAGTTTGACTATGAACAAAAAAGGTCAGAAATCCTTGAAATGTACAAAATGACTATTTATTGGCAAAAAATAACATTCCCATCTGTAATTCAACAACAAATTCCAATTGTTATCATTTAATTGTCAACACTGGTGCAATTAAATCTCTCAAAACAAATTCATAAAAACGGGTGGGGTGGGGCATTTATAGCCCCTCTAAACAGAAAGATGGGGTGAAAAATGTCTATAAAGACTGGGATATTGCTTCCTACATGAAGAAAATGCAAGAATTTAATGCTTCAAAGAAGAAAAAAATGCTTGTTCTGGGTAAAATAGTGGCCAAATTGAGCCTACCACTGTTTTGAACATTTTGTACAAACTCATCTGCTGTATATTATTAACTCAGTGTTGCCAATTTTCCATTTTCTGTAGGAAAGCTAGAGCTATTTCTAAACTTGACAAACTTATAGATCCCATCTAAGTTAAATTAGCAATGAAAATAAGCGCATTTTTAGAAATTTTGAGTCATTTGAGTAGGTATGAAAGCATTAATTTTTACATCAAAATGGGAGAATCTGGAGATTTTCTGTGAATATTCCTGATTTTTAGGCAAAATTAGGTGAAATTACAATGTTGTTCACTTTATCTGTGCTTTCTGAGGCTGAATACACCAAAATTGGACATTGAAATATTTTTCTTACTGTTAGAAATTAAATAAAAACTGAAAATTGGAAAATTTGCAGTAAAATCACAATTTTTCCCAAAACTTTGATAAGTTTTTTTTTAAATTTAATTTTTTTTAGTTTTTCTGTAGTCAAGGTATTTTATACATATTTTCTGACAAATTAGTCATCATATTTTCAAAACTAAGGCATATCAGTCACAGCCTTGTCATACGCAGACAGGCCACAGATCACTAATTATTGCCCCATTGACTTTAATGTTAAATCTCGTCTCTTAGACCGGTTGTAACTTTTTCCCAAATATTCGTTGGGCAAAACGTTGGCATGTAGTGATTTAAGGTGGTTTGGGCATGGCCTACTTTGACCTATTCAGAAGTGGGTTAATCCCCAAAGTTGACTACTCAAGAAGATTCATATTGCCCCAGCAGGTGATCGCATTCAATACATACATTTTGTGTATTTAAGGTGGAATTGGCGTACCCAACCAATCGTAACCTTGGTCCACAAGCAATTCCAAGGAACAATCTGGTATCCATATTAAGCTTGTACTGATAGTATGTACTGAAATATCTTTTTAAAGTTGATTGGACGTGTCCGACCAATGGTAACCTCGACCAACAAAAAGATAAATTTCCAAAACTGACCCACGAGGCAGGTATAAGACAAATGTTTTATTTGTAATATGTAAACCATCCCAGCAAACTTCAAAATCAAATCTAAAAATATAGAAACTGTAGAGCAATTACAAGATTAGTTGGCCGTACACATAGGCGTACGAGTCATGGGAACAGGGCGTTGGATAAGCCCCCGCCCCCACCCTCCTCCCTAACTTTCGGCCAATATGACTTTTCGGGCAGGCCAACAAAGTGAAAAGAAAAATTATTGTTTCATCTTTTCTTCAAAATAAATTGTCCGAAATATAATAACACATTAATTTTACTTTTCTTTTAAATGGATACCACGAATTGTCTATGGATTAAAAATATTTTATCTGGTGTTTCGGGCTTCGATTATCATTTATTTTGTGAATGTAGCTGCAATAATCTAATTGGCCGGTTGCAAAACGATTGGAAACTTGCATGTTACTGTTATTCCATTCCCCATACCATGCGATGATTGGTTGAGATTCAGGTCAGATAAGGTAGGCTATACTGGACCGCATTAAAAGTTGCGGTATTCAAGGGGTGAAATAGCAGGAAAGAATCTAAATAAAACACAGATCCTATTTCGTTTCGCTCTGTTATTCAATGTCGTTCAAAATCTCGTTTTACTTGTCTTTACTACACTTTTGATCGAGTTTATTACATGTCAAGCGACGATGGATAGGCGGCCATATTCCTTGTTACGGACACATGGCGAATCGAAAAACAACGCCACGTGACCCAATGACAGACATCTTATTATAAATCCAAAGAAATATACAAATCATGCCAAAACGATGCATTCAGAACCAACGTTGTATTCCCCTAAAACGTGTGGTTCGGGTTGTTGGGGCGTGATAAGTAGTGAATATGCAATATTTTCTATTTGCGAGTCCATTTCTAGCATACAAACACTGGTCTTGTAAATTTGAACGATACTCACTCGTCGTTATTCGACAAATCGCACAGTCTCTTCCCGTTTCCTCTCTGAGCGTACCACGAAGTATTGTCTAGGTATTCAAATCGTCTGAAAATATCGGTTATTCCCAAACGCAAGATATTAAAGGAGCTAAGCAAACAAAATACATTCCTCAAGTTCAGAAATAATTTCTACAAATTATTTTTTTTATTATTTAAACACAGAGAGGGAGAGTATTTTCTAACTCATTATTATCCATATTCGAAATGTAAAAAATACGAATTAGATTTCAATATTGGCCAATTTAATTCAATATTGATGTTGCCATGAAAATAATATCCACTAATTAAGCCGTGTATTCGGCAATAAAAACATATCCTACTAGACAACGTGGAAGTAATTAGTAAAGACTGATTCAAAAACGGCGTAGATTGGACTTCGCAAAAACACATTGAAGAATGGACTAAGCAGGCGTAAACGACATACTAAACTTAAGCTGCCCCTCTACAGTTAGATCTGCTTGAGAACAGACACGAAGATGGTTAAACGACATTTTAAGTCCTAAATCGACGATTTTAGTCGAAAACACTAAGTAAACTTCTAGAATTTGTAGAAGTGTTTATTCTGCTTCCTTTTAATGGAATTTAATAGATTTATTTAGACTGGCGGCCATTCAGGACAGAGATGTACTCTCGAAGTATGAAGTAGATTGATCTCTGTGTGCAGAATTGCGTAAAAGACTGTCGTCCAGTTTTGACTGTTCACGTATTTCAGTGAACATAAATGATGAGAAATTACAATACATGTACAAAAATTGAATATAAATCCCTTTACATTCATATTACATCAATACCATGTTCCTTAAGCAACGTTCGCGAGTTATACAACATCTCTCCGTTGCTTGAATACTCAGCAATTCCCCGAACTTTGCGCTAGTTGTTTTTACAAGTGACTAATTAGCATTGTCCAATCAGAGTTTGTGGCACCAAACACACTATAAACAAACAGGGTTTTTTAAATTGAGAAACTCGTGGGAAAACAGCAACCGTGAAATTGATCGATCTTTGAACTTTGCAACTCGATTGTCACATGTAGGCATTTTGGCTTTTAAGCACGAGACTTGGTATTCACGACGACCGATGAATCTGATAGGTTTCCAAGCTGGGCTTGTGACAATCGAACTTAGTGGCGAAATATACAGGGTATTACGTGAAGGGCTTGATAAGATGTATGTAGTTAAGGCGAGATCAAGTCTTCTATTGAAGATGCATCAATACGTGCATTTATACCCATTTTTGTCTATTTTAAAATTGAGATATGCTCCCTTTAAAGTTTTTTTTGTAACGGCCATGTAATACAACAAAACAAGAAATTGTATAGCACACATCTTACACGAATTATTAAAAGAGACCTCACGCCGAGTTCTCTAAATTGTTACGTACAAATAAGACGACACATTAAAGGGACAATAACACTCTTGCTGGCTAGATAGCTCCAGAAAATAAATAATAGCCTTATTCTATGTACTAGATGTTTTAGTGTCTTACCTGTTGTGTAAATTATCCACTACATCCTATTTTACTTTTCCAGAGGGTTCGAAATTATCTTAAAATCCAAGTCACATTTGAAAAGGTTTACGTTAGACTTTTCAAAACAATAAGTTGAATTTTTCCAATTTTTTAAATTAGGTGTTTTAAAATGAAATTTATATCATCAATTAATTGGAATATTGTAAAATAATACAATTTGTTGACCAGAATGAAGATTGGGACATATTATTCAGTTACAACAAGAGTGTTATTAGGGCTTTAAGGCCCGGATCATGGAAGTTTTGTTGCTTAACAATGCCCAAATATACAAAGGAGATTCAAAATGAAAATAATATTTTTGATGAGTGATTTAAGATACGATCCCAGGAAAGTATTTATCATGTGGTTATTTCCAATAAAAGTATGGCATTTTTGGTAGATATTTACTAGAAAAATACTGGATTCCTTAAAAACAGTCATGGAGCGCATACAGGACAAAAATGTAACAGCCCGACGACAAGGATTGTCTCCTTGCGTGATGTCAACGGTTGCGCGTGACACAAACGTGACCACTTTTAATAGATTTTTTTATAGCAGGGTATTCCCTCGCGTAAACAGTGTTTTGAAATAAAATGAAATGGGGTTTAACGTCCAACTAACTGTTCTGCTCATAACCTGGGCTAATGGAAGACGGGCCTACACCATAAAGTGTGCTGTGAGGGAAATTTTGCCTGGACAGCGGCGATACGGCCTACTCTTATATAGAATTCCAACTGCCATGGGATATTTTACGTGCCCTCCGTCCTGCATCAATGACAAGTGGAAACCACGCCGGAAAATCTGGATGAACTTTCTCGGTCAATGCAGGGATCGAACACTCGTCCTCCAGACTAGCGAGCCAGCGTCTTACCGGCTTAGCCACGTGATTCCTCCGCAGTGTTTTGAGATATTATATATCATTACATTGTATATATCAACAAGCTATCATAACCCAATTTTATAGATATTCTTTTTTTTAACTATTTCCGGTTTACAGATCATAGTTAACACGTGGTATGGGCACATAACTTCCCGTGCCAGAGATTTTAGAAATATCCATTAAGTGGTTTTGATAAAAATGGGAAAAAAACATGTAGAAGATCTTTTTTGATCACTTGGATTCATACCCAATATCACTGAGGTTCAGAAAATAAATAGCAGTAGTTTGCGAGATTAAAGCGTCGCAATAGATCCCAAATCGGATAATATTAGATTTTCGGCGAACCACAATTAATTCCTATCATTTGGATGACATATGATAGTCCATTATTCAGGCTAGCCAACGACACTTTAGCTGTATTGATCCGGTAATCCGGTGACATTTGAAGCAAAAATCACGTTTTCAGCAAAATCACCAATTGTTTTAACTCTTCATTCTTTGGCCTACTTCCAGTATACCAGTCATCGTTTGTTTAGTTTTAAAAAGCGGTGCTGGTACTTGGTAGAAAGACTCTATAACGTTATCTGATCAGATGAAATCACCCTGAGAAATCGTATGTTAAAAAGTGCTAAAAATGTCAAAATATCAGTAATTCAATACATAATATTATCTATTGTTAGAATCATAATTAGTTCGATTATCTAAATATATATAAACCCATTTGACAATCTGTAAAAATAAAAGCGCATTTTCCAGAATTTAGCCAATTTTCAATCTTATTTAAAATTTTCAGTTCCTTTTTGAAATGTGGTCGTATATTGTTATCGCCCTCCCGTTGACTGCCCGGACTACTTTGCTGCTATGGGCGTATATTCCAGTTATATGGCAGTCGTATTGCAGTGCTGTGCACCCAAGACCAGGAAAGAACTCTCGACAGAGAAAGTTTTAAAAAGAATCGCATGATTATTTTCAAGATAAAAGCGTCCCAAAAGGCTCCAAGTCGGAAAAACACTTGATTTTCGGTGTCACATATTTTTTCAATCTTATCACCAAATCTGTATCATGCGTTTATCATACGGTAGTCTATTCATCGGACCACCCAACGACTTTTTAGTTGGTTTGATCCGTTGATATCCCAAAGGCACCCATTTCGACTATTTCCCATGTGCGAATCATTTTTGGAGCATGTTTCATGTTTAATGTTTCAGAAGACTGTGGAAGAGTGCATTTCCTTATTTTTGCAGCTATGAACCTAACATTTTCACAGCCACCCAGGAATCAGCTCCCTAGCTGATACACGAGGATAGTCCGAAAACGCACGGAATTGCCAAAGAACGTAAAACTGAACCCTACTGCCCTGGTCTCTTCTAGTCATGCTACCTTCTCGAAATTTTTATGTGCCCCCCCCCCCCAAATCCTTGCATAGGTACATCCCCAATAACAGTCTATTGGGTTTAATAGAATGCAATACAGAGCATTACATAGGTGACACTTTTACGTCCCAGAAATGACATTTGGTCAAATTTGTCACATTTAGACAAACCAACAATCGTAATTTCTCGACAAAAGGATTTAAAACTTTATATGGACATAACTCATGCGTAAACTTAAAATCGGTTATTCCAAAATGTAAAATATTAATGGGACCTTTCTTCGAGTTCGACTTTATATTATAACTGTCAATAAATTATGTTATATATTTAAATAAGACAATGGAATAAAATTGGATGGGGTACATGCTATGCAGTGTGTTATGAGAGAAGTTTTTCCCGGACAACGACGTTCAAGGTATTCTTCGTCGAAATTCTGCTGTCAAGGGGTTATTTTACGTGCACGGGACCTCGGTTTTTCGTCCCATCTGAACGACGTTGTTCCTTGCCATGGTCTTCCGTAATATATAAGAGAAAACACCCGGCCTTACGATATCACTTCTGCGCTATTTCATTGAATTTAGCGGGTGAATCAGACAATGTTGTGATATCCATTTAAATATTTACAAACATTTAATTATGATGCAGTGTCATGTCAGAACATAGAGCTTAATACAGTACGCTCCTATTTGTATTCTTAGTTATATTTACTTAAATATTTTGCTTCGTGGACCACATTTTTAAAGTAATCATTCATTTATTTTAGTATAGACCAAGACTATACACTAAATACTTATAGTATCGACGGTAGAAATAAAATGAAATGTGATGAGATATAACGTCCTACTATTCTGTTCGGAACTGGGCTAATGAAGACGGTATACGCCATACAGTGTTCTATATCGAATTCCAACTGTCAAGGGATCATTTACGTGCACGCCAATGTTAACGCGGGACCTCGGTTTTTCGTCTGCATCACTGACAAGTGGAAGCCACGTATCGACAGTAGACGAAGTAATATAACAATATTATTACATGTATATAAGGGGTTAATGTAGCTTAGTCTCTAATCCAATATCATCCAACGATTTCGACACCGAAAACACGAATAAATTTGTCAATTTAAATCAACACTGATGTTGTGATCTTAAGAAAAAAATAAACATTGGTAACCGTGTACCATAATGCTTCTCAGTGCCATCTGTAACTAGGGACTCGAAGAACGAGGCTAGAGATATCCCACAAGTCATGTCAAACAGTGACGCCGTATTTTTATCTGGAGAGCATGCGCAATAAATACTATCGGTGTAGACTGGAATAACTAGACGCTAGAGACTGTCATTCGATTGAAACTTCTCGTGTAGTTCGCCGAACATAACTCCTTTGAAATTCGAGTAAAAACGGACACGGTTGAATGAATGTAAATCAGTTTATATACATTCTTACACACTGGAGCCTTTGTTCCCACTCGGGTGTTCAAGTTACTGACCAACCTGTATTGTGTTGTTTTAGCACGTACACAGGTGATCATTTGAGGAAAAATGGGTGTTCATATAAATGAACACCCCAACATACTAACCCGGTGATTGTCAAAACAGACAACCGCGCATTTCCGTGCGTGCACTGTGTAAGAAACACCGTGTTAATTTTAAAAAGATAAATACATGTAGTTAAAACAATCAATAAATATTTTTTCACAGTAGATTGTAAAATAATATCATTAGCTAGAAAACGCAACCAACAGTATTAAGAAACAAATACACAAAACCTAGCGAATTGGGATAATTTCTGTTTGAACATTTTTTTTTTGTCATCTTGTAAAATACCAATCCTACATCATCACACATGATATTTTGTTTCGCACATAGATAGTTTGTTCTGTGGCTGACAATTCGCGAATGTAGAACGTATTCCAGCCAATGCAGCATACCCCATTCGCACCAAATAAATATTACATTATTCATTGGCCTCTTGTGGATTTTAAAGATAGATTGCCAGGCAACGAAACATACGCCCACATCAGCTAAGTAGTCCCGGCAGTCAATAAGGGGTATGGCATATTTTTTCTTTTGTCGGTAAGGAGAGAGAGAAATGGGATTTAACGTTCACTCGACGTAGGGGTCTTTAGCAGCCAGAGGAAACCGTAGGCCCTACACCTTGTCACGTACAACCGAGGAATCGAAACCACACCAGTTGACTGAATGGCAGACCTTATGACACAACGCACACGCGCTAACCATTCGGACATTTATCCATATACCAATCCAACTGTCTTAAAACTGTTTTTCAAAAACCTTACATTTGAATAATCTGATTTGTATGCATCGTAAAACAACCGGTATACACATATTCAGTTATTTACCCACTCCCCAATTTGCTGAGTAAACAACAATATATGACGTGCAAAATAATGCATATTGGTACCTGTTATAGACGAATTGGTAAAACAGTTTTATGTGATAAAGGGTCTGTGATAAACATGCGTCTCTCTCGTATACATCCATTTTCATTCACTCTTTTCAACTTCTTACACAAAGAATCCAGAGTGTAAGTCAGTTATCGACTTTGACCTCGGGGTCAAGTTAGATAAACACCCGCGCCCGTGCATTGAACACTTCATCTAACTTGAACCCCTCTGTCTCAGTCGATAACCCTTACGTATTACATTAGTCTTGCGACTCATTTGTGTCAATTTCTAGGTGCCAAATATTAGCGATTTTGCTCCTTCAATATAAATGAGTTATCTCTATTGTATCAAAAAGGAGATTGTTATGGTCAAAAATTACCCCCCTCCCTTATTTTTCTATTCCCCACATGCAATAGCTATCTTCAAAGTTTAAATTTGAAGTTGAAAATGACATATTTGCCAATTTCTCAACTGTCAATAGTGAATTATAGGATTATCCTTTAACAAGGTAGGACTGTTTTTAATTACCATCTATTTTAAGGCTTTATTTTAATACATTTTAAAAATATAACTTAAAAATATGAAATTCTCGATTTAAACATTATTAAGATTGTCTCATTTTTGTTTGCTTTGTAACATTTACTATTCATAATTAAAAAGCATCAACCTATGAAGTAAGTATGTTATGAGAAACGATTAAAATTTGATGGCCCCTTCTTTAGATAATATAAATTGAGCATGCACTAGGCGTGCCAATAATATACGAGCATATTTCAATGAGGGCCAATATGATGATATTGTCAAAATATGCCTAGGCCTACATATCACATATTCTTGAAATAAATGAATAAGCATTATGTTTTGAAAAAAGTTAAATTTATATGAATAAAACAAAGATAAAAATGGGTTCTTGACTATTCCTTTGTATTTTGTTGTTTATTTGTATATATACGTGTATATTTTTTTTATAATCATATCTACATTCTCGAATGATTCCTTCAGGTCTGTTCCTGATTCCTGAAAGCCGATTCCGTGCTTACAGGTCTAGCTATAATTATTATTATTAAACATTCGTGTTTACGTGCCAAATAATTTATATTCGCCTACCACAATTCCGATGGGAGACAGCGCACTGGGCTACCCTAGCTTCACAAAATGACACCATTTTTATGGCATAAATCTAAGATAGATACATATTTTTGGTGACAGCATCGTTTTTAATTAAAAAAATCTGATACTATGATATTTCCTCCAAATCAAATATAAAGTGGCTCAACTGTGACAAAAGTGAAATAAAATTCTGCAAATCCTGCACGTCCTCAAAAAAGGTGAAAGTATGCCATATAGCATATTTGACATAGTAGGGTCGTGCGTGGTGAGTGTGGACGGTCCCGAGTGACACAAACATGGGGAAGGGGTGGGGGTGGTTGGACGGGGTTATTTTCTAGTATGTTTGAGAATATTTCAAAAAGGTAGTTCGATGCGTCGTTTCGCCTGACATTGTTTTCAATGTACAGGAGTTACTGTCCCTTGACAAGGAAAACGTCTGTAGATATGAAAATTGAATAAGATTTCTGTTTATGAATCATGTACTCTAACCCATGCCCTCTTTGTCATTTTGAAAACTCTCCAGAAATTGGCCCACTACATTTCCCTTTCTAAATTCCTTCAACATTATTTTTTCTTTGGCACAATTCTATGCGAAATAATTTTTTTTATGATACTGACACAAATAATCAAATGATGCATGAGTAACTGTACTCGCAAACTCACTGACCACACCCTTGGCCCCGTCCAACCATTCAAGCTGACGATGAGTAGTTTATATCAACGCGATGGTCCCGATCAGGTGCCCAATGCCCAAATTGAGCACGCAAAACGTTGCTAGGTAGAAATGTCAAAATTCTAAATCTGTTCCATGTTGTTGCTATGTTCCGCCTCAATAAGATTAAAATTTACGCTGGCCAAATAAAATACAGAAGTTGTATTATACATTGTCTTCATTTAGAAATAACATGAATAGAAGTTAGAAATTGGTCAATAGCACTATATTAACAAATTTAGAATTTAGAATCAGTATTTTTTTTTTTTTTTTTTTTTTTTAAACAATATTTTATTCTCAGAAAAGGATTGAGGAACAGGCTAGGCCTATATCACCTCTCTCCTAGAATCAGTATATACCGCCATACCTATGAAAGCAATCAAAAAATTGTTAACGCCAAGGTTACGGTTGTCAAAACAGACGACAACAAACAAAAGTTAAAAACTAGAAATCATCACTTGTTAAGATTATTTGTGTCTTGTATTTTGTTGGGTGTAGCACAATGTTTATTAGAGGGAAATGAACTTAAAATGTTTTACAGGATATGCATAAACAGAACAGTTATATTAAAATGATATTTATAACATCAAAAGGTAGGCAGCAGTTAGTATCAACAAGCGTGTTATATAGATCAATATTTAAAATGGGCATATCAAATAGAGTGAATGGATTCGGAGAATAGCCGTAAGCGTCCACGGAATTAAGCAATATGTTATAGTAAAAGCTATTTTTTGACAGCAACAAATCTTGAAATGGGCATATCAAATAGAGTGAATGGATTCGGGGAATAGCCGTAAGCGTCCACGGAATTAAGCAATTTGCATTTGGCATCAAATACCGACAGCGGCAAAACCCTACAATAATATGTTATAGTAAAAACTATTTTTTGACAGCAACAAATCTTGAAATGGGCATATCAAATAGAGTGAATGGATTCGGGGAATAGCCGTAAGCGTCCACGGAATTAAGCAATTTGTATTTGGCATCAAATACCGACAGCGGCAAAACCCTACAATAATATGTTATAGTAAAAAATATTATTTGAGAGCAACAAATCTTGAAATGAATCTAAAAGAAGTACCGGTATTTATAAAACTATTTGGTCTATTCTAGACCACTACATATGAATAGATTCATATACATGTATATGGAAGTGCCGGACTTATGGATGTTGGATGGGGGGGGGGCAAATATCCCTGGACCCTATATATTAGGTTAGGTACAAGATCAAAAGTTCCACCGAATGACCGAGAGATTCTAGTTTAGAAGATTTAAAGATATGATGGTCATTTTCTGGACCATCCGTCCGTTCACCCTCCATTTAAACCCCTTATTAAATCTTCTAACAGATTTCCGTTGGTAATTTCGAGCTCAGTTTGAACTAGACTGGTAGATATTTATAATATGTTTATAATGCCACCGGGTCGTCAGGAAATAATGTGAAATCATTCATACATTAATATGGACATAATAGGTTTAGAGATATTACGTATGTTATCTGGGTGTTAACCATTCTCTGAAATTTACCATTCAGCCAGATTCTCTGTGTAAGTCTGGTCCAAAAACGATCCTCTTACACTTTGATGATAAAAACGAAACAGGTTAAAAAAAAGACTACCTTATAAAATGTTGCTGCTGGGAGATCCGGTGAATTACAGTTCGTCTCCTTACACACACGTGGCTCAAACTCAAACCTGATGATAATACGATGATTTGACAGTTTAAAATGTGTAAACTTAAAATCGGTTATTCCAAAATATAAAATCGGACGAGTTTACTCAAGCTGTTGTGTTAGCTTAGATACTGATGCCTTCCGTCTTACTTTAACCAGTTAATGTTACAAGATAGCAACTAGGTTAGCTGGCCGAATGGTTAGTTCATGCGCGTTGTATCATAATGGCTGACAATCTGACATGGGGTGAAAGGGCGTGGTTTCCCCGGTTGTATGTGACATTGGGCGTGGTTTAGTTTCCCCGTTTGTATGTGACATTGTGGAGGCTCGATTCACAGTTTTGCCACTTCCAACTGCTGAGTTGATGCGAGTACAATCGTGACGTAATTAAACACCACAGCTACATGGTTGGTTGAGATATTTACTTATCCAATCGACGCATGCGTTGTACCCGAAATACCCCTTTTCAGTCGATTGTCACTACTGTGTTTGGGAGAATTCAATTCTGGAACGTTCAATTGAGTACCCCCAAGGAGTAGCGTCGCCTGTCCAACCTCA
This sequence comes from Patella ulyssiponensis, assembly GCA_963678685.1. Lineage (NCBI taxonomy): Eukaryota > Metazoa > Mollusca > Gastropoda > Patellidae > Patella > Patella ulyssiponensis. The sequence goes on along the minus strand of OY783230.1, from coordinate 61,858,322 downwards.
TGGGTAAGATGGTCGAATGGTTAGCGCATGTGCGTTGTATCATAATGTCTGTCATGGTGTCAAAGGGCGTGGTTTCGTTTCCACGTTTGTATATGACAAGGAGTAGGGTCGCCTGTCCAACCTCATGGGTTTTTTCTCCCACTGCCACAGACCCTTAGCTAGCAAATTATTTTCAGGTTTAAGATACACCATCTTCAATAGAAGGCTTGATCTCGCCTTAACTACATATATCTTATCAAGCCCTTCGCGCAATACCCTGCATATTTCGCCACTAAGTTCGATTGGCACAAGCTCAGCTTGGGAACCTATCAGATTCATCGGTCGTCGTGAATACCAAGTCTCGTGCTCTTAGTTAAAATGCCTACATGTGACAATCGAATTGCAATGTCACGGTTGCTGTTTTTCCACGAGTTTCTCAATTTAAAAAACCCTGTTTGTTTATAGTGTGTTATACAGCAACGAACTCTGATTGGACAATGCTAATTAGTAACTTGTAAAAACAACGAGCGCAAAGTTCGGGAATTGCTGAGTATTGAAGCAACGGTAAGATGTTGTAAAACTCGCGGACGTTGCTTAAGGAACATGAAGATACATGTTAATTTTAATTACAAATGTTAAAAAAACATCAAATGAAGAAATAAGAATAACGTACTAGGAATAAAGAACTAGGAACTAAGAGCTGCCTGGTCTTCACTATTATTATGGTAGGAGGCAAGTCTATAACTCAATATCAGCACAATTGTCGACAAAACGACTTATCAGTCGACATTGGTATTGTTAACTTACCGTGAAAATATGAGCTTCTGATATCCAATACTTCAGACAAAATGAAGATTTTAAAATTGCCACACTAATAGCGTGCCAGAATGATTACGAGTGTCATTTGTAATGGAATGACCGATCAGCGGGGCTAAACATAGTCCACAGGAGAATATTACCGGTGTAGACTGGAATAACCAGACGCCAAAGACTGTCATTGAATTTGAAGTCCACGTTTATTTAGAAGATTATAACTGATTAAAAATTATAGTAAAAACTAAAACGATTGAATCTAAATCACTTTATTTACATTTATAATACATCATTATATGCGTTGTGGCTCATTTGTCATTTTTGCCCATTTCTAGAAGCCACAGAAAAGTGATTTAGCAGCTTTAAGACAAGCGTCCTTTGCGACTATTCTGTCCAATACATTATACATGATATTAAGGATAGGTTGATTTAATTAAATTAATTTACACTTAATGGGTTAAAAGTTTGTAAAAACATCCATTCAGATGTCCGTGCATGTCTAGAGTGTCCTTAAAATTGGTTAACACACAAATGAAAAGTTCCTGTATATTAAAAAGTCAATTTAAATCACACATCATTTATCTGTTCTGTTGACTACTTTTCTGCCTACTGATACAAAAAAGTCCTTGTATTTTAAAAAGTCAATTTAAACCACATAAAACCGTTGTCGTGAGAAGAGAGGGTGGGTCATCTTCTCCCTTTGTCATAATAAAAAAGCATGTTAAAACAGTTCTACTAAATATATATCCTGCTTATTATTTGTGAGACAGCTAGGTCTTTCTAGTCCGACAGCATGTCGACAAATCTGGAAATATAGTACACCTAATGTTTTGTGATGGATTATAAATCTTCAGTATGTTAACATTCAGAATCCGGATGATGCCACCCTCGCACTCTTGCAAAATGTAAATATTAAAGATGGCCGCCTTGAAGTATTTTCTTGTTATTTAGTTAGGTAAAATTCCTTGAAACGGTGTGTATGCTTGACAATTCGCTCAACCTCCAAAATGAGTCCCCGAGAGAATCTGTCCCGAATTTTACCAAAGCAAATTAAAGTAAATAACCAGAAAATTTCCCAAGGGTACCAGTACTGACGATACATAATCCACCAAATATCATTAAGTAGACTATATTTGCAGGTCAAGACTTAAAATCGGGTTTAGCAACCGGGCTATTTTAAAGCGGAAATTTCATATTTTCTAAGAAAGTCAAAACATAATTATTTCTATGTCTTTTGCTCAAAACGTTGTCAACTCACTATTATACGATCATACGCAATATTTCACAGGCATAAAAATCTCTGACACAGAAAATAATAACACAATTACTTGAATTACTTCCCTTGTTTTCTCATTCCCCTCCATGCAATGGCGATCTTCAAAAGTTTGAATTTGAAGTTGAAAATGATATTTTAGCCAATTTCTCAATTGGCAATAGTGAATTATAGGATTATTCTTTAACAGGGTAGAACTGTTTATAGATACCATCTATTTTAGGGCTTTATTTTAATATATTTTAAAAATGTAACTAAAAAATATGAAATTACCGTTTTAAAATACTGCGCCGAAAGAAGTTAGGGGAGGGTATTGAAACGGACTCCGTGCGACGAGTTCTCTATTTGCAGCAATCTTAACGACAGACTCGCCCTGCAGAGAAGTGACTCTGACACAATGAATAGCCATGATATCCATATGGCGTTATCTAAACGTCACAGGTCATGAGGTCACATCAACAAACAAATGTCAACATATCATTGTGATCATTATCAACATTACAAGACACAATTGTTGCATTGCAAACAATAGCCTTCTTGCAGTTTTTTGGACTGTATAATCCGTACAGCCATAACGTCTTATCGCTACGTCACAAAAATAACATCTACAACTCTAGATTTGACTACGGCATATTGGCACTATTTTGTGCTTCGGTCGTGTCTATTTCAGATATACACAACCAATTATATTAATGTTTTTAGCGTGGAGATTGACTAATAATTAATTTATTTCAGTTCTAAACGAAAATTTAAAACTTTAACGCAATTTTAAAACAATAGCCAAATTTTGGCTGGGATTACTGAGCAAAATGGCCATTCATTGTACCATTTAATTTTCGTAAAACAAATGCTTTACACTATTATTTTGGTATTGTACCCCACAATTTTCTCACCTATAATGACTTTGCGACGGAATGTTTTATGTGTGATCCTAACATCTGATTCCAAAAAGTAGCAGAAGAATGCTTAGAATTGTGTTTACGTGACTACTTTTTTAATTGATTTTTGTTAACTATATCATTGGTTGATAAAAGCTATTTTAAGAACTGGCGATATATTTGGATCACAGCCAACAAATTTAAAGGTGGGGTTTCATTTAATATGACACTGAAATTAAATGAAGCTTCATCTCCTATTTTTCTGCTCGAGTCGGGCATACGCCCTGCAGCGTTCCATAAGAGACATTCTGCCCGGACGGCGGCGCTTCTGTGCGTTTCCGACTACGGGCTTGGTGATAATGAGTAGCAATACTCATGCGCCACTGCCATATTGACTCTTGCGCCCCCATTGCTATCATTTTTGCGACAAATATCACTTTTATTTTTGAAGTTTGAAGAAATCCAATGACCCTTTTCATTGTTGTTGAGGGTGGGTGGTCACTCTGGAAAATGTAACGCAAATACCATTCCTCCTATTCATGTGTGTGTTTGCGCTAATATATCTCAGTTGTACACAACCCTAAGTGATCCTCACTAATCCACCAATTCCCACTACCAAGCGCTACATTAGGTGTAGGGTAATGTGCACACAGGACCTCGGGTTTCCGTCCTCTTTCAAACGTCTAAACGTGGATATGAGGGTGGGAGTGGTAAATGTAACCTAGGTGTTTGAAGACTGGCGTTCAAACTGCATATTGTTCCACTCCCAACTACGTACCATGTGCAGATTTGCGCTACAATGTCTCGGCCGTACTACGCCCCTCTTTCCGCCTATACTAATCCACCAATTCCCATTGACAAACATTCCTTCAGGTGTGGCAATCTGTACGCTGGACCTCGGTTTTTCGTCCCCATCGGAACTTTCTGTGCCAATACCGGGAACCTAACCCTGACCTCCTGGTAAGAAAGTCAGGCCATGACATACTTTTTAAGGCATAAACAAATCGATGAATTCCAAACATTTATGGTCAGATTTTCGAAAATCACATTGTCCATCCAATGATCCATATTTATGTTAAGTTTCAGTCATGTAACTGATGGCCTCACAAACAACCCCGTTATTGGGGCGTGGTTGGGCACCACGTGGTTGGATCTTTGTTTATATTAAAGGGACAATAACACTCTTGCTGGCTTGGCAGCTCTAGAAAATAAATAATAGTCTTATTTTAAGTACCAGATGTTTATATGTCCTACCTGTTGTATAAATTATCCATTACATCATATTTTACTTGTCCAGAGGGTTCGAAAATATTTTAAAATCCAAGTCACATTTGAAAAGGTTTACGTTAACCTTTCCAAATCATGTAGTTGAATTTTTCCATTTTTTTTAAATTACGTGTGTTACATGTTACATAGGACATATTATTCAATTACAACAAGAGTGTTGTTGGGGCTTTAAGTTTCAGCCATGCAACTAACGACCAGAGGGCGGTTGCTCAAAACTAAGTTATTTTCACGATCTTGCTAACGTGTCATTTGTTGACGGTCTGTTAAATTTCTGTTGCTGGAAGTTCTTAAGACATGTACATGTACATGTATGACAACTTCATAGAAGTTAGTATTAACAAAAAACTTCTTATGACAGTGGGACAACTGTGCAGACTGTTCACAGAACTTCATTAACGACCAAAAGATAACTCTAGTATTTACTACAGAAAATAATATAATAATACTTGAGAATACTTTATTTTTTCCTTTAAAAACTTTAGCATACGTTTGTCACCCGATACAACTGAGGTATACCCTATTCAATAAGCCTCTATGATTCAGTTCCACCCTGTTGAACAGGCGGTATATTATAATATAATAATATGTATGATTGAGGTTGGTCGATTGAGTAAGGTAGGATAATAATACCATAGCATTTTGTACATACACATTAGCCAATCAAATTTATCAGTTGAAAGGTCAAATGCGGGTCTAGATATTGACGACAGTAGGCCTTGTTGTTGTATTTAGGCTGTTGTCGGGGGCGGGGGGGGGGGGCGCCCACTTCCTTTAATTTGACTGTCGATATTTTTTTTCCGTGTTTTAACAAAATAACTGTTTTAACCAATCAAAATAATGCTGTTTGGATGGTTTTGTTTGCAGTGGGGATTTAGTGGGTTGAGACAAATTTTTAATTTTACCCACGGCCCCTTTTTGAGAAATTATGCGTTGACAGACCTAACGTTTTGCCTATGATTGATAGGATTTATGTAATCTAACCGATGTATAAATTCTACAGAATGGAAAAATCTTTGATGTCACATCAAATTTAATATTAAAATCAGCTTCATTTTCCACTGCTCGGTTGTTTTGTTTGGGTTTGGTTTGTTTTGTTTTTTTTTTTTTTTTTGGGGGGGGGGACCCTCCGCCTCATTGTATCATTATTATAATTTGGCGAGATAGCTTAAATTATTATATTGCTCTATTGCAATTTACTACGTATGTCTGCAGGGGATATAGATTAGATATGGGTAACATGGAATGACACAGCACCTTATCCGATGCCGGGCCCAGAATGTTGGGCTGGAGAGGGTGCAAAAGAGCGTGATCGAATACTGGTAATCAAGTACATCCTAGTCTCGGTTGTCACGCTATACCATCTGTGCCTTCCAAACCCGCACATAAAAAATACCTCTCCGATTATAAAAGAAAAATGTGTATAAAATAAATCAAACCCATTGACCTCAATAGGAAATAAATGACAACAAATGGATTCGACATTGACGGGCTATGAAAAGAATGCAGTATGGGCCTAATTAAGGTCTGGCGTTAGACGTTACCAGCATTGGAGGTTCCTGAAAATACGACTTGTTGGCCTGGACTATATACATTAGATTTTGGCGGGTAATTATTTTAACTTGTTAAATACCGTCAACCGTGTTTTAAAAAAAAAGAGTCGTCTCAGGCTTTAAAACAGGTCTGTAGCCAGGGAAAATAAAACGATAGCAAGTTTACCAGTATCGCGGTAAAGTGCTATTTGAAATAACAAGTTTTATAAATGGTTATATATATAGTCTCACAGGCGCGGATCCAGAGGCGGGGTCCAGGGGGTCCGGACCCCCCTCCTGCTCAGGCTTGAAAATTTGAAACTTAAATCTATGCGATTTTATTGGCGATTTTTAGACCTGTAAATTTTGGAATTTACCTTCCGGAAATACGTCAGAATGCATCAAATTGAATCTAATTTACCAAATTTTTCAGGGGGAGGGCCCCCAAACCCCCCGTTAATTGGTTGAGTGCAATTAGTTAAGAAATTATCAAACCTAGACCCCCCCCCCCCCTGCAAAAAATCCTGGATCCACGCCTGCTGACACTGATTAACTCGATTAAGAGCCTGAAGAGGAGGAGTTGGGTTAGTGACTAGATCATGTCAAGCGGCTTCAAGAAAGAGGTTCTTATTAATTTCCCTAGGATATTGTCACTATTGAATGTATTCTCTATGGAGAAACTTTGACCAACCAAGAATATGTGTGATCACCACAGGCCTGTAGCCAGCTTGCTGGCTTCAGAGGTGCACTGAAGTTTTTAGGAGGGGCACACCCGTTACAGACAGTCTACAAGTAGGTATTTTAGAGTTATGCCTTTTTTATGGTTGGCAAATTTTCTTTTGGGGGGTTGACTTACCAAAATTTCAAATTTTTTAGGGGCCAAATATTCCATCAAAATGTCGAATAGGCGACACTTGTGACTAGGTTACGCCTACCAGTACTACCACCTAAAATAACTAGGGTCTCTTATAAAAATGGGCGCAGCTCTCTTGCCTGCGTTAATAGATTTATGTTATTATATCGCCTCTCGAAAGAACATTATTAAGGCATTAGACCCTTACAGTCTTAGCCTTGCCATGTTCTTACTTTTAGAGAAATCACAGGGCCTGACAAGAAACAGCCTCTAGTCTAGTCCAGTTGCTCAGATTGGACAAAACCCCAAGACCCATGATCAGGTTATTTCTTCTCCATAGATTTAAATCAATTATTTGTTTAACAAAGCTTATAATATATCCATGCCATTTGGCCTAAATTTAGACATTCACGTTGTACACGTCATTAATGTGGCGTGGTTGTAACAACATCTGTCCATGACGTTTATCGTTGTTCTTCGGTGTTCCCCAACAGCTGTTATATAAGTCTTAATAAGACCCCCATACTAATGTCTCTCTCTCTCTCGTATTTTATTTCAGATTTAGTTCCATTACCTAATAGTAGTGACAGTACATCTGGTCCAGTTGTAGGCTAATCAACAGCATAAAGCTTAAGGTAATTGTGACTACTAAGACCTATTCTTTTAACACACCCGTCCGGTGTCGAGAATTGCTTGAGGATACTCTAGGCTTATAGGCTAAAGTGGATTTCCAAGTGGCTTTATATTTATACACAGTGTTTAAGTTCATGAGACGAAGCATCCTATTGATTTTCAGCGATTTCCTCTAATTACTGCCAGAGTTATGGCCCTTGATCATTTTGAAAAATGGACGATCTGATTGACATTAAAATTAAATTTATAGGCATACACAATGTTTGGAGCTATGAGACAGACAAAAGATATGTATTGTTAAGGCCTTTGATCACTTTGAAAAATCTTGTAGACGCTTCAGAGACTAAGTAGTTGTACCGCTTGTACAGCCATGCACGTGCGCGCATGCGCGTGCATGTATGTGCGTGCACGTGACCTTGCACTGGGTGACCCCTTGCGCGTGCATGACCACTGGCACGTGCGTGACCCCTGCACGTGCGTGACCTTGCACGTGCGTGACCCCTTGCACGTACGAAGAGGGGCGCGCGCGCGGGAAAAGAAAGAGAGAGAGAGAAGAAGAAGAGGGAAGGGGAAACAACTCTTTTACATTGATTAAGTTGGCCCTGAAAAGGGCCGTTGGTCCTCACTCGAATGCAAGCACTAGAATGTGAGGGTACGACGCACTTTATGTCGGTTGCGTCTAATGGCCTCCACTAATTCGGGAGGAGGTCTTTTCCTGGGAGGTGTTTTTAATACCTCGTCAGGTAAAACAAAGATATCGTCAGGGGTAATCACGGCAAGAGTGTGACCCCTGAGATACATGAGAGTATCCGTGCTGCGGTTTTCTTCGATGCGTACGACCGGAGCAGCCATTCTCATACTGATAGAGAGACGGATGTTGTGTCGTTTTAAAACCGTAAGGGCGAATCCATTTGAAAGATATGACGTCACGGACGAGTCCATTCATGGAGTGACGTCACAGTATTGAGCATAACGTTATGCATCGTAGGTTGAACGTTGTGGGCTAAATATAGACGTGATGCAACGTTATGCGTACGTTGGAGGCTAAATATAGACGCGATGTGACGTTATACAGCGCATGTGTGTACGTTTGATGCTAAAAATAGACGTATGGAAAATCCAGTATTACACAACCGCATGTAACATTTCTTCTGACGTTAAGTATTGCACAATCTATGTGTGATGGCATGGATATGACGTCACGGACGAGTCCATTTGAAGGATATGACGTCATGGACGAGTCCATTCATGGGTGACGGGCATAAAAGGCCGAGAAGCGACAGCTTCGAACATTGATATGCGATCAGCGAGCGAAGCAAGATGAGTTATTCTTTACGACCCGTGGATAGACGATACAGCCGATTGTTTAGAACCGAATCACTGTGTGTGGAGATAGACTTTTTGGAAGATTGGTCCCACGTTCCAGCCAACGATGTACCACAACAACTACACGACACTTTTGAGGCCATCATCGAGGAAATTCGCCGAACCTTGGACGCCAGAGAAAGTGACTACGTTAGAATCGCCATTAGTCACCCAGGACTCAAAACACCTATTTGGTTACCGTTCCGTGAGCATCGTTTGTTAAAAGCCGAAGACGTGTTACAGAAAGTGGCTGCCGTATTACAGAGTAATGAAGAATTTCGTCTAGATCAAAGAATGTCCATGAGTATTTGTCACGTGTCCCCTCCCGATGGCAGAGGTAGCGGTGGAACAAACATGAAGAAGAGACACTGCGCAAATTTCGAAGAATATTTGAAGAAAAAAAGATGCCTGGTCACCATCAAGAATGCCGACGACTTATGTTTTCAGCGAGCTATTGTCGTCGCTCGTCATTATGCCAACAAACAAGACACGCCTGAATGGGAAAGAGAACGGAAGAGATTAATCAACAATACAGGACCCCACTCGTGGCAGACCAGAAAAACGGAAGCCCTCGTCGATGCCGTCGGTGGAGCCAGGCAAGCCTGTACGGGGATGGAAACCTGGGAATTGTACGCCAAGTATTTGGGGGAGCAAGGTTACCAACTCAACGTTTTCTCTCGAGCCATCTTTGGGAAGGCGATCTATCGGGGAACAAAACACGTCACAGCCACACCAAAACATCTGAACCTGTATTTACACGACAGACATTATGACGTCATTGCCTCCATGTCCGCCTTTGTGGAAAGGTCGTATTTTTGCGAGACCTGTCAGGTAGGATACGATCATGCCGAAAAACATTCGTGTCACGTGATGTGTCAAGGATGTAAGACAATGGGTCCACCCTGTCCACCTGATCCCAACACAAAGACGTGTTACCGTTGTCATCGTGTTTTTGTGAGCCGCCAGTGTTTCGACAATCACCTTGCCACCCGTTCCAGAGCCAAGTGCAGTATATGTCATCGATGGAAGAAATGCGAGAAATGTCAAAAAGAGTGGGACGTCATCAAAGCCAAGCGAAATTTAGAACAACATCAATGCGGAGAATACGAATGTTCCATCTCCCGAGAGTGGCACACGGCCGAGAAACAGTTTTGCTACATTCAACCACTGAAATCACCCATCGACATGAACAAAGACCGAAAGACCCAAATCGACAAACTACAGAAATCAACGTTGACCCGTTTCGTCTTCTTCGACTTTGAATGCCAGCAAGATACCGGTGAACACATTCCCAACCTATGTGTCCTGCAAACCTGCTGTCACTTTTGTATCGACAACCAAGATCCCTGCGAGCATTGTGACATGTACTGGAATCACCAACGAGAAATTGTGTTTAAAGGCCCAGACACGCTGGACGATGTCGGAAAATGGTTTCTACAACTTGCTGCTCACGGTACGGTGGTAAATGGTCGGAAACATGACGGTCACGAATCGAGTCCCGTGATTGCCGTGGCTCACAACTTTAAAGGTTACGACGGCCTACTGATTTTACAGACGCTGCACAAACATTCCGTGGCGCAACCCGAAGTGATTATGAATGGTGGTAAAGCGATGACGATCACTGTCGGTACGGTAAAATTCATCGATTCCCTCAACTTTTTACCGATGGCTTTACGGGACATGCCCAAGACCTTTGGCCTGCAAGAACTCAAGAAACCTGGGAATTGTACGCCAAGTATTTGGGGGAGCAAGGTTACCAACTCAACGTTTTCTCTCGAGCCATCTTTGGGAAGGCGATCTATCGGGGAACAAAACACGTCACAGCCACAGTTACTTCCCTCACCACTTTAACAGACCGGAGAATGAAGAATATGTGGGCGCCTATCCTCCCGACATTAACATTTTACTGTTCTATAAGTAACATAAATGCAACAAACACCACAAATCCTAGATTTCGATAAGAAAATATTGACCATTAAGCTAACATTTACACATCTACACCAGTTTTGTATCAGGGTATGGTCTTATTGGCCTGACATGTCTCAGGGTTCTAAGTTTGCCTTTAAACAAAAAAGATTACAAATCCTTGAAATGTACAAAATAATCATTTATTGGTGTAAAATAACATTCCTAACTGTAATTCAACAACAAATTCCAATTATTATCATTTAATTGTCAACACAGGTGCAATTAAAACTCTCAAAACACATTAATAAAAAGGGTGGGGTGGGGCATTTATAGCCTCTGTAAACAGAATGGTGGGGGGAAAAATGTCTATAAAGACTGGGCTATTGCTTCCTTCACAAAGGAAATGCAAGAATTTAATGTTTCAAAGAAGAAAAAAATGCTTTTTTTGGCTAAATTGGTGGCCAAATTGAGCCAACCCCTGTTTTGAACATTTTGTATAAACCCATCTGCTGTATATTATTAACTCAGTGTTGCCAATTTCAATTTTCTGTAGGAAAACTGCAGCTATTTCTAAACCTGACAAACTTATAGATCCCATCTAACTTACAATAGCAATGAAAATAAGGGGCATTTTTAGAAATTTTGACTAATTTGAGTAGGCATGAAGGCATTAATTTCTACATCGAAATGGGCGAATTTGCAGATTTTTTGTGAATATTCCTGATTTTTAGACAAAATTCGGTGAAATTACAATGTTGTTCACTTTATCTATGCTTTCTGAGGCTGAATACACCAAAATTGGACGTAGAAATATTTTTCTTACTGTTAGAAATTAAATAAAAACTGAAAATTGAGAAATTTGCAGTGAAATCACAATTTTTCTCCAAACTTTGATTTTTTTTTTTTAAATTTAATTTTTTTTTTAGTTTTTCTGTAGTCAAAATACTTTATACATATTTTTTGACAATTTAGTCATCATATTTTCAAAACTAAGGCCTTATATAGGAGTGAAACTTTAGATATCACCAAAAGGCCTTTTTTATATGCTTCCCATATGTTCTGGCAACACACCGGTGAAAGAAAATCAAAATCAAAGAATAACTGCAAAAATGATGGCCCTTTAAGTATACATGCTGCTTTATGTACAACAGTGCATCTCAGGTCCCTCGGCCTTTTGTGCTAAAATTTAAAAATCTTTCTTATTAAAGGCAGTATTTGAGTTTTGTGAAAAAATAAGACAAGTTACAAACAAATTACACAGAAAACACTCATAATCTGGATTTTTTTTCAAAAATATATTTTTTTACTGCCATGTCATGAAAAATGTACAAAATTTACATGTAGCATCTTTCAAAAAACCAATAATTTTCCACTTTTTTAGATAGTCAGACTGGCAAGTAATATATTTTTGGAAATCCTGGACAATATGCAAACAGAAAAATCACAAATCAGATGCATTGGTTGTAATTATAGAGGTTTGTACTGAAACATGTAACCCCACCCCCTAAATATGTCAATGACTGAATCAATCCTATCTTTGGTTGCAGAGCTAACATTACCAAAGGTATCTGTCTAACAGCTATGTTTTACCATCCCTGGCTAATATATGTACATAAAAACTAAAATAGGTGCAATAAATATGAATTATGGTTAAAAATAGGCCTTGATAAAAGAAAAAAATGCCATTTTTGGTCTATGACCACCCCTCTCTAACAAAAGGGTCACAGAATACACAATTTTCACGAATTTGGAAATAGTTCAATGTTTTCAACATCTCAAAACTCAGAGGCATCATACAAATCTTTATTGCAATTCTTGTGCTGAATCAAGATGTCTGGACCATTACATCAATTGCCTGGAAAAATGAAGTCAAAAAGGCAGTTATGACAGAGTTGACAACATAAAAGAGGCCTGAAACGGGGAAAAATTAACATTTTACTGCTCTATAAGTAACATAGATGCAACAAACACCACCAATCCTTCATTTTGATAAGAAAATATTGACCATTAACCTGACATTTACACATCTACACCAGTTTTGTATCAGGGTGTGGTCTTATTGGCCTGACATGTCTCAGGGTTCTAAGTTTGGCTTTAAACAAAAAAGGTTAGAAATCCTGGAAATGTACAAAATAACCATTTATTGGTGAAAAATAACATTCCTAGCTGTAATTCAACAACAAATTCCAATTACTATAATTTAATTGTCAACACAGGTGCAATTAAATCTCTCAAAACACATAAATAAAAAAGGGTGGGGTGGGGCATTTATAGCCTCTCTAAACAGAATGGTGGGATGAAAAATGTCTATAAAGACTGGGATATGGCTTCCTTCATGAAGGAAATGCAAGAATTTAACGTTTCAAAGAGGAAAAAAATGCTTTTTCTGTCTAAATTGGTGGCAAAATTGAGCCAACCCCTGTTTTTAACATTTTGTACAAACCCATCTGCTGTATAGTATTAACTCAGTGTTGCCAATTTTCAATTTTCTGTAGGAAAACTGGAGCTATTTCTAAACCTGACAAACTTATAGACCCCATCTAAGTTACATTAGCAATGGAAATAAGGGCAGTTTTAGAAATTTTGACTCTTTTGAGTAGGCATGAAGGCATTAATTTCTACATCGAAATAGGGGAATCTGTAGATTTTTAGTGAATATTCCTGATTTTTAGACAAAATTAGGTGAAATTACAATGTTGTTCACTTTATCTGTGCTTTCTGAGGCTGAATACACCAAAATTGGACATTGAAATATTTTTCTTACTGTTAGAAATTAAATAAAACCTGAAAATTGAGAGATTTGCAGTAAAATCACAATTTTTCTCCAAACTTTGATAATTTTTTTTAAAATTTAACATTTTTTGAGTTTTTCTCGTCTCAAAATACTTTATACATATTTTCTGACAATTTAGTCATCATGTTTTAAAAACTAAGGCATATCAGTCACAGCCATGTCAAACACAGACAGGCCACAGATCACTAATTATTTCCCCATTGACTTTAATGTTAATTCTCGTCTCTTAGACCGGCTGTAACTTTTTCCCAAATATTCGTTGGGTAGAACGCTTTCTGCCACAGATGGAGCAACATGTGGCAAACTCTGGCCCAAAAGCATGTATGAGGTTCACCATGAAAAACTTGAGATACACAGGCTGGAAGTAGAGACAACTAAGCAAGCAATTTTTGGCCCTCCCTTTCAACGTAACCAACCTCACAACCCTTGTATCCTTCCGCCTCAAAATAATGAATATTCACCAAAACCTGGCAGAAAATGTATTTTTAAACCCTTTTCTTCGATTCTACACCAAAAAGTCAACAAAAATCACCATGCAAAGGGGGGAAAAAGGGAAAGGGAGAGAAAGACTAAAAATAACTTTCGCCCTACATTCGTGGGTGACGGCCCATGAATATTTAGTGATCTGTGTCCTAATGACCTTGAAACTGTGATCTTGTTGACGGCTTTCCTTGACTTTCGTTTTTCTGCACTGTTGTTTGTCTTTCACTCGTCGGGAGATGTTAAGATGGGTGGAAAGGGCACAGCCCGGCAAGACATTGAATAATAGGATCTAATAAAAAATGTGTTTTGTTCTTTTTTTTTATTTCAATTGACCATTTCCAGGACACGAAATTTCAAATTTTAGGGGGTTTATGCTCTGCGTAACCATTTTCTTTGGTTACCGGTACGTCAGATGATCCTTGCGTAACCAATCATGTTTTATCCAAGTTGATTTAAATGCTGCTGCTATCCATCTCCACTTGCAGTGGATGTATTTTAAAAAATGAAAAAAAAACTGAACTAATTTGTATTCTTTTATATTTAATACTAATTTTGAGGTAAAGTGTTTATATTATGACTTTAATCCCACTCCACTGTGTTCCCATTTAAACATTAGAAATATGTGTTCCACTTCACTAAATCCCTATATTTTAATTATTTTATCAATCAGTTCCAAAAATAACTAATGGATTTTCGTTTTTATATCATATCTGACATGGTAGCTACCACATTGTTTTTGGTCATTGAAGACATCATACATCCTTCTAGTTCAGCTCTGAACTAATATAACATCCTTCATACTTCTACTCCTACACTTGTCTTTTTAATATTTCTTATCTAGTGTAAATGTATTAAAATGAGTAAAATGCATCATTTTGCCCGAAGCAGTTAGGTGTTATGTAAACAATGCACGAGCCGTTGAGCCAATGACTGACGCCACGTGAAGTCAATGCACATGTTGTGGACAGTCATCTGTGACAGAGATATTTCGTAAGTAATTCTCTGTGAAACAGATTGTAACTAATCATTTAAAGAATTAGGATGGGGGCATTTTGAAATCATTTTACCTGCTTGCAACTGGTGATGTCAAAAATATGTGATCTGTCAAACTGAAAGTAGGCCTACCGGTAAGACTGATGCCCAGTGAAGAAATGGAAAAATAAAATACCAAGAATGAATGAATTGAGTTGTGCTATATAATACTAATAATTTAGACCTGTGTCACAAAATTAGCGTGTATAAATATCGATCAAATGTGAATAAATTTGTTACTGAAATTTGTTAACGTAACCGATATTTCAATTTGCGTAACCAGGAAAGTTCGCGTGATTTTGAGCTGGCGCGACCGCATGTAACCGGTTGGTATCGTTCGCGTGAAATTTTGTGGCTTGCATTGCCCTGCATTTCCATCTGATTGCTGTCGGTACAGTAAAAAGAAATTGGGGCAAGTAAACGTTTAGAAGTTAATGGTGCAGACTGATTATAGCAAGAACTGTCAACTCATTATCTAATATTGTATCTTTAATAATATAATATATATAGGTTTCTTTCAAACGAGTCCCTGTAAAATTAAATAATTCAGGAGTTATATTATAAAACAAAACCCTAACCCTGCTAATAATGGCAATGCCTACCGTAACCTAACACTATAATCTCGCCGACTATCACGTGTCATAACCTTATATACCGGTAGTTATTTACATCTGTGCGAACATTGACGAAATTTCAGCCATCCCGAATGGGTTTTATAAAGAAGCTCGGGCCTACTTACTCTGTGGGGCCTAACCTTTTTTTCTAGTTCAAGGCCAGTTTTAAATTAACGAGGTACAAATAAGGCGCACTCGTTACCATCCTAAGATCGACTAATCGGCACGGCAGTTGTTGTCGACTTGATGCAAACTCGGCGGGGCAATATGTCTAGCCTAATAATAGGCCGTACGTAATCCCAGTCTAACTCTAAGGCCATAGAACTGTACTATACGATCTATGCTAAGACTAAGGAAGGGTCTATCCATCCATTATTGCCCTGCATCGTGGTAAAGGGCTGTGCTAAATCTGGGGAAAAAATCAAGACTAGTTTAGTTAGACTAAGTTTTGCTAGACTTTAGTTTAAAATTAAAAAGCCTGAGTTACTTCATGTGATCGTAGGGCATGTTCGGGGGAACTAGCCATGACCTCATACCACATTTCGGGGTTAGGCCTAGGGTCTATGGTTAGGGTACAACCCTGGTAGAGGTACGTTACTGAAATAGTGCCAAAAAGTAAACTACTTGTGAACAGTAATTTACGACTAGTGTCAGTGAGTAGGCCTAGCTAGGCTAGATCATTCGCGAGCTAGGCCTAGTCAAGTCCAGGCCCGTAGCCAGGTTGCTGGCTTCGGAGGGGCAGTGAAGTTTTTAGGAGGGGCACACCCGTTAAACTACAGTCTACAGGAGATATTTTAGAGTTATGGTTGGCAAATTTTCTTTCGGGGGGGGGGGACATTTTTTCAGGGGGCATTGCCCCCCCCCTTGCCACCCTCTGGCTACGGGCCTGGTCAAGTCTATTTCATTCTATATTAGAATCTTGTACTTGATCTGTGAAAATTATTTAGATTCTTACCTGGGATTGTTGTTTCGTCGACGAGATCGTAAATGTGAATGCTAATTTAATAAGGGCCTGGTTATAGAATCTAATTCAGTCATATTAATCTAATTTTGGTCCAAAATGACGGATTGCGCCTGAAACGACCAGCCTACGTCATTAGACGTGAACATGAAATCTGATTGGTTAATGTGTATATGTACATAATGCTTTGGTATTATTATTCAACCCTATTCAATCGACCAACCTCAATCATACATATTATTATATTATAATATACCGCCTGTTCAACAGGGTGGAACTGAATCATAAAGGCTTATTGAATAGGGTATACCTCAGTTGTATCGGGTGCGTTTGTAGGAAAAATTATGTGATTTGCACTGCAGAAACTGTAGAATATTCGGGGCCATTATAGAAAATAGAATAGGCCCCCATCGCTCAATCCTAAAGAATCTATGACTTTTTGCTAAGGGTATACTTCGACTGACAGCCAACTATTGCCGTCGTTAAACAGATAACGGAGCCCAACACCTCCGTATAAATAGAAATGGCACCCGTTAAGTGTAAAATATCAGCAAGTTCTGATAACTTTCTTATTTTTCAGAAAACATTCCCAAGAACAGGGGGGTTGGGGTGGCCTGGTGGCAACAACTTCTTGGCCTATGGAACAGGCGACGTATTACCCTTGCAGGTAAAGTGACTGTGATACAATCCCTCCTTCTATCAAAACTGTGGTATACAGCGAGTGTTATACCGTTACCTGACGCTGTAGAGCGTGAAATAACATCGCTCGTCAATAAATTTCTGTGGCGAGGCAAGCCGCCCCGTGTTAAACACACAACTGTTGTAAAAACAAAAGCAGACAGTGGATTAAATTTACCCAATCATGTATGGAAAAGTATTATGACTTATTATCTTTCTAAAGGCACTTGTTTTAAGAATTGTATGAATATTTTAAAACTGAATCTAGATAAGAATATATTATCAAATTTACCTGAATTTTATAAATATATTCTACATGCTTGGGATGACTTAAATAAACATACGAGGCCCGAACCCACAAATATTAAAGATGTGTTTATTCAACCCATATTTAATAATAGCCTTATTAGGCATAACGGAAGAATGTTAGATTTTAAATTATTCCAGTCACCTAGTATTAAATATATTTACGATATTGTTTATTATGTTAAACCGGGTTTTATCCCGTTTCATTCTATAAATGATATTATTAACGACGATACTGACATTTATGACATTGACAAGATTTTAAAGAACTACGAGCTAATTAAATCATCAGTACCCGAATCATGGAAGAATATTATTGAAAACCAATGTTACGATAGCAATTGTAGTACTAGTGATGAAGTTGTTTTTATATTAAATGATGCATCTGTCAAATCAAATGAACTTACTTCTAAATTTTGTTACAAATTATTACTTAAGAATTATGTTTCTGACCCAACATCCTATTGTTATTGGAAGGAAAATAATATTAATGTTAATTGGCCAGTTGTGTGGAAAAGTGTTTTTAAGAATTATAAGAACCCGAAAAATATTGATTTAGATTTTGAAATTGCTCACAATATTGTTTGGACTAAGGAAAAATTATACAAAGTGAATATTGTTGATAATAATCTATGTCCTGTATGTAAAATATATATAGAAGATATTGTCCATATGTTTATAGGCTGCAGTTATCTTTCCAACTTAATTGCCTTACTAAAGGAGATTATTAATGATATTTTAAAGTATAAAATTAATGATGATGATTTTTAAGTCCGGTTTACTGTTAGGAATTCAGTCTACTATTGTGGCCGGACAAGTAGAACTGAGCGATGTTGTTTTATCTGCAGCAAGACAAGCGATTTATAAACGCCGAATGTTTATGTTAGACCATTTAAACTCGAGATTAAATATTATTTTGTTATTTAAACATATATTGAAAGATAACCTTTATCATATTAGTAAATATTTTAAGAATAAAAATACGTTTATTGATAAATTCGTCAACCCACCATTCCTTATAGTTTATGAAGATAACGGAGATATACAATTAGATTTTTGAAAGAGTTTGTATATACCCTCGACTTTTACTTTGTAAATTACCCCTTTAATTACTTTTAATGTATACTCTGTAAATATTTGTACTATGTAAAGCTACAAAATCTTCAAAAATATGTTTTTAAACCTTACTTAATAACTCTTTTATATGTATCTGTATAAATATGTTTAGTATATTTGTGTTTATTCATGTATGACATATCTGTATATATTTAAATATCTGAATAAATATATTTACAAGAAAAAAAAAGAGTGCCGCGCTTCGACCTCTAGCTGATCGGTCACCTCTGGCTTGCGGCTGTGGTTTCGATCCCTAGTGTGAGCGTATGTGCCATGGAGATAGGGGCGCCTTCTCAACCTCGTGGGTTTCCTCCGGGCATTCCGGTTTCCTCCCACTGCTAAAGACCCCTACGCGCAAGCGAATTATTGAAATAAAATTTAAAAAAAACATATTAGTCCCGAAATGACCTACATGTAGTTTGTGTCGAGTGGACGTTAAACCCCATTTCTCTCTCTCTCTTTTTACCAAGAACAATGTACTTATCAACTGGATAGCTGATAATAACATCAGGGTTTTAATTTCCTGTATCTTTTAAACAGGCCACAGACGACGACAAACAGAAGTTAATAATCAGAAACCATCGTTTGTCAACTGATTAGAATTATTTGTGCCTTGTTTTCTCTTATCAAATTTGGTAGCCATGTATTTTGTTGGGTGTATCGCGATGTTTATTGGAGTTTAACATAGAGGCGTATTTATTGTATATAAAAGATGCGTTATTCAAGATCTAAATCTAGCATAACTTTCGTTTGTCCCTAAATGCTATATAAGATATTAATTGGACATTTATTTACATGCCAAACTCATAACTAACTCTCTAAAACGTCGAATGGTTTTGATTTTCAAAAGATTTAAATATGATTGGCAGTTAATGATTTAATTACATAATGGATAATCGACAGTAGCAATTACAACCGAGACTATACACTGCCCTTTCAGGGACGATAGCTCCGTTAAAAAAATTGTTGTGTTGTTTGTCTTAACAATTATAGAGTCGTCTGTTCTTAATTTAGATTTTACATAATGCATCTTTACATGTGTTGATTATATCTTGCAGCACACGCATAAATAGAACCACTTTCATGGGCATTTAGTTAATTGAACATCACATACACTTTGGAAAATGTTTATGAAGAACTCATGAAACCATTTACGGAAATAAACTGAAGGGAAAAATTCGGACAAAATGGACAGTAATAAGTTAAGAAGAAACAAACCATTCGATTTCTGTGTGGAAAGAGTGCTTATGGTGAATGTGATGGAACTTTTCAATTCGGAAAACGTGATTTGGCAATCATTTATTTTAAAACTCATACTATGTTAAAGGAACCATCCCAATTTCGCCGAGTCTCAGAAATAAAAGTCAGTGGATCTATGAAATTTAAACGCCAAAATATAGAGGAATGGTGTCTCAAAATTTCAGATCAAAATATTGACCGTCAAAACCGCTTAACTGGACAGTAGCTTGTTAAAGATTTCTGTGTGTAAATGGTGCTTACGATAAGTGTGATGATTTTGCATTCATTTTAAAAAGGCCATTGGAGACGTGTTTCAATAATAAAAAGTGAAGCTGTCAAACATCGATATTGCACCACGAGTGAAACTTTACGTTACCGATATTGATAAAATATTTTTTTAATTATAAACTTTAAATAGTGTATTTGTTAGTGTCTGGCCCACCCGATGTTCATGTTTAACTATAGCGGGGACATCTATAGCTTGATTGGTAGCCTACCAATCTTGTTATCACCGCCTGATGAGATCCATGGAGGGATCGAAATAGTTATTTCTATCCTTTATCAATTACCTACTAATACTCGCCTGATCCCGGAAACTTATTTTAGATTTGATTGACACTGACCTGTCTCCTACTATAAGGAATACCGCTTTTCTTGAATGGTGTCATACATTTGACTTTGACGCAACACAATGCGAGGTGGTTCATTGTTTTTGTAATAATTCAGATGAAATTACAGTAAAAAGACTTTTACAGTAATCTAATTTTGATAAAATGAATGATCGTACAAGGGTTGCTGTTGGTTCTGTCGTTAATGCCTATGATTGTACAATAGTGAGTTGACAACCTATTGAGCAATAGGCCTAAATAGAAATAAATATGTTTTGATTTCCTTAGAAAATATGAAGTTCCCGCTTTAACATATGGCGGATGTTACTTTAGAAGTAATAAACAAGGGACGATTCGCCAAATAATAATAGAACAAACCCTTGCTAAAAATAGACTATCAACTTGAAAAGTACCCGTATAATTTAATATTTGGAAAGACGAAATAGGTACTGAACGAAAATGCTAATGAGAAAATGACAAAAAAAGGCCCTTCTGGCCAAGGGAAAGGGTCCCTGAGTCCGATTCAATCGTATAGCCTCCGCCATGATAAACCTTAAAACGCCCCTGCCTAATTGTCATCGGGCCCTAATAAAACACTAATTTCACTTTTCTTTTAATTGAATACCACGAATTTGTACTGAGTTGACAATAGATTTAAACATTTTATCGGGAGCCACTTTACTTTGTGCGACATTTTCAGGCATCGATTATTATTTGTGAATGCAGCAGCAACAGTCTGATTGGATGGTTGGAATTCAGAGTGGGATACTTTTGGAGTTGCTTACCCGGGCAGAAAACGCATTTGCGGTTGTTTAATTTTTAAATCTTTCTCCGGGAAAGTGAGGCCCCCATACCCCGCGACGAATGATTGGTTGTTTGGAATTCGGGTCAGCCAGGTAGACTATATTGGACCAAGTTGAAGTCGATGTATTTACAGGCTGGAAAAGCAGGAAAACGCGTTTCCGGCAGTTTAATTTTCAAAATTTCCTTCCAACGGTCCCGTCTTCGTGGACTGTAAACGATTGATTGGAATTCGAATCAAATTGAAGTTGTTTTTGGGATGAAATAGCAGGAAAACGAGTTTGCAGCCGTCAGTTATTTCAAAATTTTCTGGGGTGGGGTGGGGGGTCATACATTGTAAGCTCCGCTCTATCGAAGAACACCGGCGTCGCTGTTTGTAAATCCGAAATTATTGGGGGCATTTCGGGTTCTCCCCCCCCCCCCCTAACTGTCTCGAGGCCGTACGCCTATGGTCAACTGCCAATTTAATTTCCTTAGCAGGTACCTGGCAAACCCCCTCCTGCAACAATTCCTGGATCCGCCCCCGATGTCATTTATTTATAACTACCATTTGACTATTACGATGTTGCCTATTTCATTTGATAACGAAAGAGCCAAAATAAGAATACATTTTAAGGGCTAGATGTGAAACATTAACAGTTTATAGCAGAAGAGTGGTATTGGATATCTATATTATATATATGGTCTTTATTTGCATGAGGATATAAGAACAGTTTGCAAGAATGAAACTAATTGTAAGTTTGAACTAAACAGGCGCGTGTCCCTACGAACTGGGGTGGGATGGTGGTTGGGAAAGGGGTAAAATTATCGGGTAATTTCCCAGACTTCAAGTTAAAAATTTTGTCTTCACTATTATATGCAAACAGAAAGAAATTAGAATTCTTTATCGATCGATATGAAACTTGGCATAGGTGTTCCTTAAACATACATTATGCAAGAGCTAAATCTGATTATTGCAAATCTTTATTTAGGCTTCAGATGTCACAGAAATTATAAATTAGATCTTTATTTTAAACACCAAGCATAAAATCTACTCTGTAGACCCACGGATGGTTTGGGTTGAGCTTGGGTTCAAACAGGGTTTCATTAATTGATTTTATTATAAATGGCGCCGTGAGAGGAGATTACCCGTTACGTTGACGTCATACACCTAAATCGAGGCTAAATTAGGTCAACACGCTGTCGGTATTATACGTTCTTTTGCCACTTGCGTTTACAGTAAAATTATGGAAATTGATAAACATCGCAGCTTACATCACCCAGCTGAATGGCAGCCCCATTGGATCATTGTTTTCTGTTCGCCTGCTTCGGGAGTTACGTAGGCCTGCCTTAAGTACAAGAATACACGCAGGCAACGGAAGAAATCGGCTATAGTATAATTACACTTACAATACTGCCTCATCGATTTGGTCCATTCCTTTCAAACTTTAAAATTCTGTTGCCGACTTTCTCTTCTTATCTATATATTAAAAGTCTTAATTCTACTTTGTACTAGAAAAAAAAACGCCTGTCAATCAAACGATCGGCCATCGGTGAAGATGGAGTTATATACCACTTCTAGTCAAAAATAACAGTATAATATGAAATAACAGTGGTGATAACTATACTACTCAAAAGAAGTTAAGGGTCAATCAATTATTTTTGTTTGACATTTTATTAGACACTGGGAAGATGTAAATCAAAACTTTTAAGCACACTTTTGGTCAGAATGAGTTCATTATGTCTCAATGTTGAGTCTGTTATGCAAAGCATATGCACTTTTTATACACAACTATTCTGAGGATCGGATGAAAATTCGCCATTTTGAGCATAATGAGGTCCAACAAAACTGTCTCAAATTCGATAACTTTATTAATAACGAGTGAAACCACCACGTGCTCGTAAGCAGACGACACAATGTGACACTACAGATAACAGACCACCAGCATAGTTGGTAGATCTTTTATTTAGAACATGGAATAGACATAGATCGGAAGGAGCTCTGTTCAAGTCTGACTTACTGTCAGTTAATTCTGGCTTTATAAAGCATACGGCCATTAAGAATAATGATACATGACAGATTAACTTATTTGGAATTGAGAGTATAGTTTCTATAACTGCACTGCATCTTTCCTTTAATGTCGCGAAGTTCTGCCGAGTGTTAAACACATAGATCATGTGTAGGTTATAAATAACATATGAATAAATAAAATATTTAATGAGATCGTGCCTTTTGTCAAAACGAGAAGAGGTCATTCGTGTGTTGCCCGTAAATAACATATTGAACACATAAGCAGAAGTTGTATATAGTTGAAAACGTCCAATATAATATAATGTCAAATCTAGCAAAGTTCCATGTATAAATTACTTTGTCACAACAATGGCGAGGCATGCTGTCGATCAGACGTCGAAATTTCACCCCACACCATTACCGTACCGCCTCCAAAGCGATGGCGTTGTCTGACGTTAACATCAGCAAATCTTTCTCCTTGCCGCCTATAGACGCGAAGTCTGCCAACATTGAACTGTAATGCAAATCGGGACTATCAGTGAAGAGTACTCGACCCATTGTCGCCGTTTCGAGTCTCTATGACGTGTGCACCAGTTGCGACGTGCTGGTCTGTGACGTTAAAGAAGAGGTGGTCGAACCGCTTGTCGTCGAGATCGAATGTCGTTGGCTCGCAGACGATTTCTTATGATCTGGTCCGATACCTGAACACCACTTGCATTTCGCAGGTCATCTCTCAGACATCCCGCTGTAACAACGCGCTGACGTTTGAATGACATGGCGGTCTTGACGTTGCGACGTTGATCTTGGCCTACCAGACCGTGGACGATTCTGAATTCAATTGATTGTCTGGAAACGCTGCTATAGTCTCCCAATCACAATCTGGCTACAACCTATTCTCTGTGCCACATTCCTCTGTGTAAAACCATGTTGAAGCCACGCAATGGCTCTTCCTCTGTCAAGTTCACTCAGCTGACGTCTGACCATGTTGAAATTTCAACTAAGGGCAGCACGGTCATGGAAGTTTTTTGTTATGCCAAAACTGTTCATGGAAAATGCATAGTGCACGTGCAAGGACATCGCGTTTGGGCGATGCAAACAGTTTTGTGGAGCCTTGTTTTGAGCTTCAGTTTATGGTTGTTAAGGACCCTGTCAAAATCGTTTTGTTTGAAAATGACATATATATGCCTTGTACACAGGTTTTGTCGTCAGGATATCGTGAACCAATGTTGACACGATTTCCGCC
Organism: Patella ulyssiponensis; assembly: GCA_963678685.1. Taxonomy (NCBI): domain Eukaryota; kingdom Metazoa; phylum Mollusca; class Gastropoda; family Patellidae; genus Patella; species Patella ulyssiponensis. The sequence continues at coordinate 61,833,939 of OY783230.1, read as the reverse complement.
AATAATTTTATATATAGGTATATCTGATATGTGCATAGACAATTACCTGGTAGAAAAAAAATGTTTGAGCCTTTAAAGTTATATTCCCGGGTACAAACTGGGTGATTTGATGATATATTAGAACTAAAAACATATTCAAACTAATTGTTTTATCATAATTTTGCTTCAAATCGTTCTCAAAACATTGTAATTGACGAGTATATCCTGCTATAAAAATCTCTCAAAAGAGACCATGTTTGCGTCAAGCGATTACACCCCTCCGTAACCAATGGCAACGGCGGCAGAGAACATGGGAGAATGCATTGCATACACAAGACGATGTTGTCTGTGTAAGCGCTGACTATTTACTACAAATATCGAATCCTAATTAAATTCTCGGATTATCCATTGCCCGCGTCTTTTTCCGTGATTTTCATCCCAGAAATTGTTGTACGTCTAACTCTTCATAAAGTTTTTCAACATGTACACAAATCGCTCAAGTTCGCGTGCAGCCTTCAACGCCAAGCGTGAAGGTAACCTTATGTCGGGTTGACTATTAAGGGAACCCCTTACATTTTTGTCCTGTATACGCTCCATGAGTGTTTTTCAGGGAATCCAGTATTTTTCTAGTAAGATTGGATATCTCTACTTTCCATATATACCAAAATTGTCATACTTTTATAGGCAATATATGTATATGTTCAGAATAAAGTAATTTGACTGAAATTTTCAATAAATTATTCTTATAATAAGCTAACTTTCTAAAAAAAAAACCCTATAATGTATCTTTCAGGAAGAGCAGAGGAGTAGGACATTAAATCCCATTTTATTTTATTTCCTTAGGGAAGAAAAAGAAGAACCTGTAGTAGAACAATAAGATGAGTTGCAGCTGGGTCCAAGTTCCTCGTCAATCTGATTAAAACACAGATCCTATTTTGTTTTGTTTTTTATAGTTCAAAATAATTTCGTTTTACTTTTCATTACTACACGAGGATCTGGAAGAGTTGTTATATTATTACCGGTGTTTATAATGAGAATTTAATGAGGGATAAGCCAATTAAACGGACTGTTACGGCGACGTTTTGGCGTGCCGTGCAACAAAACGTCGCCGTGCAATGAACTGTATGTAAACCACTAGAAACGTCAACGCAGATTGAATAATCAATGTATGAACCTCATGGGGTCAAAAGCCGCTCATCAGACCCCTGACACAACCTTCGAGTACATCTTGTCAAATCTTCTTGTAGTGCAGGTCATTGAAAGTATATAAAAAAAATAAAACGAATTATAGATCACTGTTTTAATCAGTTTCCCGTCTAAAACAAAACAAATAAAATAACTTTTTGCCACCATGCAGAGGTTATATTGGTATGATTAGATGCCCATCTAATGCGCAAATAATGGTAATTTTTGAAGTGCAGGCATCCTTTGTTATTTTGTCTGAGATTTTTGATATTTTACAGCTAGTTTTGTCGTCATTAGAAGCCTAAAGCACCTCAATTTGCTATTCTCCACAATATCTTCTTGAATCCGAGTATCTTTGAGATGGTGTAAATCGAAACTGCAGAAAAGGACGTGGATGAAATGTTAGGGTGATATTTCGTGAGCAGTGACCCGGTCCTACTAATCACTGACAAGGATGCTTTTTTGTCAGTGACGCCCAAAGTATTGCAAAAAGTGATATGACAACGCCCTTATCGGTGATTGGATCTCTCAGATCCTTCAGTATGTTTAGGGTAATATAACTGGAAAATAAGAGAGCGAGAGAGGGGGGAGAGAGACATGGGGTTTAACATATTTTCTAAGAAAGTCAAAACTAATTATTTCTATGTCTTTTGCTCAAAAGGTTGTCAACTCACTATTATACGATCATGGGCAATATTTCATAAAAATCCATTACACAGAAAATAATAACACAATTACTTGAATGACCTCACTTGTTTTTCCATTCCCCTCCATGCAATGGCGATCTTCAAACGTTTGAATTTGAAGTTGAAAATGATATTTTTGCCAATTTCTCAACTGGCAATAGTGAATTATAGGATTAATAGGGTTATTCTTTAACAAGGTAGGGCTGTTTATTTATAGATACAATCTATTTTAGGGATTCATTTTAATATATTTTAAAAATATTGCTAAAAAATATGCAATTGCCGATTTAAAATGAACAGAAATTTCGCATAGCAGTTTGGTTTGATCAATTCATACAGGCGCGGATACAGAGGGGGGCGCACCCGGCGCACGCCCCCTCTATTTTTTTGCGGTGGCGAACAATTTTTAGCTCCATATATTCTCGCGGGAAAGGAGAACAAAAACAGTTTAGGTTGGAAATCGTAATTTACAGTACTAGTACGAAATTTGTCCTTGTAGGCATTTTAGTCCACTCAAAAATCACGGCCGGGCTTCGCACTCCCAAGTGGGTGCAGCACGCCCCCCCTTTCTGAAAATCCTGGATCCGCCCCTGTCATAAAATAATACGGTAAAGTTTCACCTTTATTTCAATGGGAATTGGTTTATTATATATGTTAAGCTATGCGAAGTACATTTTGGGGTCGATGTTATAGGCCTGTAACTTTTTTAAGTCTATTGACTACAAAACTTGCTCAAAGGAAGGCCTTAGGGCGGTCCACTGCTGTTGTTGGAGCAATACGGAAGGCATCAATATTGGAACCATTTCTTCCTGGGGATCTGCAGTTATAGGGTATAAATGGCTGTTCCTTTAGCTAGAGCGTAAATCCAAATATGTTGTGACTATAATCAGCGTTTATGAAATGTCTGGGTAGACCGAGACTATCGATTGGTGAGGGGTGGTGAGCACGGTAAGTGCTAAATATCATGAAGCGGGGACGATTTTGCTAAATTCTATAAAGCGAGTACAATTTAAGCCCCGCCCTTTTGTTGTTTAGGCCCTTCCCACTTTTTTGAAGGTTAAGGTTGCAAGGGGCCGTTTATTATCTTATGATGAACATAAAACTTATTCTCCCTGAAGTTGAGACTACTATCGCTGGATCTTTCTCTGAGGCAGTACGATTTCCAATACCACCTAATATGTCTACAGAAGTATTTCAATCTGATGAAAATTTTAATAAGTTTGTTGAAAATTTTGAAGTTAATTCCAATAATGGGCAACCGTTATTTTGTCAATATCTAGGATATATAGGATAATATTCTTAATTTATATATTCAAATCACCCTAATATAGTTTTTTTTATGGAAATTAATTGAAAAAATACTCCACAATCCTTTAAACATAAGAAAAGAACTCGCTATGAAACTAGGCCTATTGGGTTCCATGTATGGTATAAGGCAACGACTTTCTCTATTTCCAGAATTTATAGGGTAATATTCCTGAATTATATAATAAAATCAAGCTAATATCGCTTTTTGAATGGAAATTAATTGAAATAATACTCCAACATCTTTTTAACATAAGAAAAAGACTCACGATTGGGTTCAACGTGTGATATAAGGCAACGATTTTCTCTATATCTAGGATATATAGGACAATTTTCTTAATTTATATAATCAAATCACCTTAATATAGATTTTATTTAAATAGAAATTAATTGAAAAAAATACTCCAAAATCTTTTAAACATAAGTAAAAAGACTAACTATAAAGCGAGGACGATTGGGTTCAATGTGTGATATATTTATAAGCAACGATTTTCTCTATATCTAGGATATATAGGATAATATTCTTAATTTATATAATCAAATCGCCCTAATGTCATTTTTTGAATGGAAATTAATTGAAAAGAATACTCCAACATCTTTTAATCATTAGAAAAAGACTCACTATAAAGCGAGGACGACTGGGCTCTATATGTGGTAAAGGGCAACCATTATTTTGTCAATATTTAGGATATATAAGATAATATTCTTAATCTATATATTCAAATCACCCTAATATAGTTTTTTTTGTGGAAATTTATTGAAGAAATACTCCACAATCCTTTAAACATAAGAAAAGAACTCGCTATAAAGCGAGGCCGATTGGGTTCCATGTATGGTATAAGGCAACGATTTTCTCTATTTCCAGAATTTATAGGGTAATATTCCTCATTCATATAATAAATAAAGCTTATATCGTTTTTTGAATGGAAATTAATTGAAAAAATACTCCAACATTTTTTTAACATAAGAAAAAGACTCACTATAAAGCGAGGACGATCGGGTTCAATGTGTGTTATAAGGCAACGATTTTTTCTATATCGAGGATATATAGGATAATATTTTTGATTTATATAATCAAATCACCCTAATAGGGTTTTTGAATGGGAATTAATTGAAAAAAATGCTCCAACATCTTTTGAACATCAGAAAAAGACTCACTATAAAGCGAGGACGATTGGGTTCTATATGTGGTTAATGGCAACCATTTTGTCTATATCTAGAATATATAGGATGATATTCTTAATTTAGATATTCAAATCATCCTAATATAGTTTTTTTATGGAAATTAATTGAAAAAATACTCCACAATCCTTTAAACATAAGAAAAGAACTCGCTATAAAGCGAGTCTGATTGGGTTCCATGTATGGTATAAGGCAACGATTTCTCTATTTCCAGGATTTATAAGGTAATATTCCTCATTTATAAAATAAAATCAAGCTAATATCGTATTTTGAATGGAAATTAATGGAAAAAATACTCCAACATCTTTTTAACATAAGAAAAAGGGTCACTATAAAGCGAGGAAGATCGGGTTGAATGTGTGTTATAAGGCAACGATTTTCTCTATATCTATGATATATAGGAAAATATTCTTGATTTATATAATCAAATCACCCTCATATAGTTTTTGAATGGGAATTAATTGAAAAAAAAATACTCCAACATCTTTTGAACATCAGAAAAAGACTCACTATAAAGCGAGGACGATTGGGTTCTATATGTGGTAAATGGCAACCATTTTATCTATATCTAGGATATATAGGATAATATTCTTAATTTAGATATTCAAATCACCCTAATATAGTTTTTTTTATGGAAATCAATTGAAAAAATACTCCACAATGCTTTAAACATAAGAAAAGAACTCGCTATAAAGCGAGTCCGATTGGGTTCCATGTATGGTATAAGGCAACGATTTCTCTATTTCCAGGATTTATAGGGTAATATTTCTCATTTATAAAATAAAATCAAGCTAATATCGTTTTTGAATGGAAATTAATGGAAAAAAAATACTCCAACATCTTTTTAACATAAGAAAAAGAGTCACTATAAAGCGAGGAAGATCGGGTTGAATGTGTGTTATAAGGCAACGATTTTCTCTATATCTATGATATATAGGAAAATATTCTTGAATTATATAATCAAATCACCCTCATATTGTTTTTGAATGGGAATTAAATGAAAAAAATACTCCAACATCTTTTGAACATCAGAAAAAGACTCACTATAAAGCGAGGACGATTGGGTTCTATATGTGGTAAATGGCAACCATTTTATCTATATCTAGGATATATAGGATAATAATCTTAATTTAGATATTCAAATCACCCTAATATAGTTTTTTTTATGGAAATCAATTGAAAAAATACTCCACAATTCTTTAAACATAAGAAAAGAACTCGCTATAAAGCGAGTCCGACTGGGTTCCATGTATGGTATAAGGCAACGATTTCTCTATTTCCAGGATTTATAGGGTAATATTTCTCATTTATAAAATAAAATCAAGCTAATATCGTTTTTGAGTGGAAATTAATGGAAAAAAAATACGCCAACATCTTTTTAACATAAGAAAAAGAGTCACTATAAAGCGAGGAAGATCGGGTTGAATGTGTGTTATAAGGCGACGATTTTCTCTATATCTATGATATATAGGAAAATGTTCTTGATTGATATAATCAAATCACCCTCATATAGTTTTTGAATGGGAATTAAATGAAAAAAATACTCCAACATCTTTTGAACATCAGAAAAAGACTCACTATAAAGCGAGGACGATGGGGTTCTATATTTAGTAAATGGCAACCATTTTGTCTATATCTAGGATATATAGGATAATATTCTTAATTTAGATATTCAAATCACCCTAATATAGTTTTTTTTTATGGAAATCAATTGAAAAAATGCTCCACAATCCTTTAAACATAAGAAAAGAACTCGCTATAAAGCGAGTCCGATTGGGTTCCATGTATGGTATAAGGCAACGATTTCTCTATTTTCAGGATTTATAGGGTAATATTCCTCATTTATAAAATAAAATCAAGCTAATATCGTTTTTGAATGGAAATTAATGGAAAAAAATACTCCAACATCTTTTTAACATAAGAAAAAGAGTCACTATAAAGCGAGGAAGAACGGGTTGAATGTGTGTTATAAGGCAACGATTTTCTCTATATCTATGATATATAGGAAAATATTCTTGATTTATATAATCAAATCACCCTCATAGTTTTTGAATGGGAATTAAATGAAAAAAATACTCCAACATCTTTTGAACATCAGAAAAAGACTCACTATAAAGCGAGGACGATTGGGTTCTATATTTAGTAAATGGCAACCATTTTGTCTATATCTAGGATATATAGGATAATATTCTTAATTTAGATATTCAAATCACCCTTATATAGTTTTTTTTTTTATGGAAATCAATTGAATAAATGCTCCACAATCCTTTAAACATAAGAAAAGAACTCGCTATAAAGCGAGTCCGATTGGGTTCCATGTATGGTATAAGGCAACGATTTCTCTATTTCCAGAATTTATAGGGTAATATTCCTCATTTATAGAGAGAGAGAGAGAGAGAGAAATGGGGTTTAACGTCCACTCGACACAACTAGGTCATTTCGGGACTAACATATGGTTTAATTTTATTTCAATAATTCGCTTGCGCGTAGAGGTCTTTAGCAGTGGGAGGAAACCGGAGTGCCCGGAGGAAACCCACGAGGTTGAGAAGGCGCCCCTATATCCATGCCACATACGCTCACACCAGGGCTCGAAACCACAGCCGCATGCCAGAGGTGACAGGCCAGCTAGAGGTCGAAGCGCGGCACTCTAGACCACTAGGCCATCCCAACCCCCCTCCTCATTTATAAAATAAAATCAAGCTAATATCGTTTTTGAATGGAAATTAATGGAAAAAAAATACTCCAACATCTTTTTAACATAAGAAAAAGAGTCACTATAAAGCGAGGAAGATCGGGTTGAATGTGTGTTATAAGGCAACGATTTTCTCTATATCTATGATATATAGGAAAATATTCTTGAATTATATAATCAAATCACCCTCATATTGTTTTTGAATGGGAATTAAATGAAAAAAATACTCCAACATCTTTTGAACATCAGAAAAAGACTCACTATAAAGCGAGGACCATTGGGTTCAATGTGTGGTATAAGGCAGCGTTTTTCTCTATATCTAGGATATATAGGATAATATTCTTAATTTATATAATCTAATCACCTTAATATCAATTTTATTTTAATAGAAATTAATTGAAAAAAATACTCCAAAATCTTTTAAACGTAAGAAATAGACTAACTATAAAGCGAGGACGAATGTGGTACTAAGGCAACCATTTTCTCTATATCTAGGATATAGAGAATAATATTCTTAATTTATATATTCAAATTACCCTTATATCGTTTTTATTATGGAAATTAATTGCAAAAAATACTCCACAATAAAATCGCTCTAATATCTTTATTTTATGGAAATTAATTGAAAGAAATACTCCAAATTTCTTTCAAATATAAGATAAAGCGAAACCGATGGGTTCTAATTCTATGTGTGGTATAATGCGATGATTTTCTCTATTTCTAGGACATTTAGGATAATATTCTTAATTAAAAATAATAAAATCACTCAAATTACGTGTTTTTTATGGTAATTATTTTAAAAGGTATTCCAAAATCTTTTAATTTAAACAGACGCAGTTACAGTGAGGTCAAACAAATTAATATTTACAAGTAGATCCAACATCTGATTTTAGCCTCTACTATACATAATGTCAAGGCCGTACATTGAACTGTCAATCAAATTGACTGACATGTTCCTCGCTCTATATCTTACTCGCTTTATATGATTTAGCATTTTCCGGTGAGCACCGATCAGCTGTATTAACTAGAAGAGTAAAGAACACCCAAAAAAGAAAGACAATTATTTTAGGAAATAATGACAGGTTAACAGCGTATTAAGTTCAGATTGTTGAAGTATAATAAACTATCTCATCAGTACTTTGAATCTCTTTATTCTGCTAAATTATTAAAATTCCTTGTTGACGACAAAAGACTAGAAAAAGACAAGCCCAACATCGACATCGACAGACAGTGACAGTGTTGATTTATAAACCCTATTTCTTTCCCTTACTTATGTTAAAACGAATGTGTAGTATTGAATAACGCCATGCTCTAAATCAGTAAATGTGTAGAATAGACCTATTTGCATGTTGAAGTTAGTCTCTTATTGTTCCCATTTAACAGCATTTATTGATTTCTATTTTGTTACAAAAATCAAGTGTGTGGGCATGTATAATGACAGAAGTAAATGATGAAAGCTTCATGACTGAGTTATAACTCGGTATAGTATCAAACCCTGATGATAGGATTCTATATTTGTTAGTTATGGTAGGCATTTTGTGATATAGAAATTTATTGTTGAATATAGTTTTATTTTGGGTGTCTGAATGGTTGGTGCATGCGCACTGTATCATAAGGTAGCCTATAATATGTCATTGAGGAATTGGTACGTGACAAGAAGTAGGCTCGTCTGTCCAACCTCGTGGGTTTTCTCTGGATCCTCCAGTTTCCTCCCATGGTAATTAAAGCGGGAATTTCATATTTTCTAAGAAAGTCAAAGCATAATTATTTCTATGTCTTTTTCTCAAAAGGTTGTCAACTCACTATTATACGATCATGGGCATTATTTCCCAGGCATTAAAATCAGTGACACAGGAAATAATAACACAATTAGCCTACTTCTCTTGTTTTACCATTCACCCCCATGGAATGACTATCTTCAAACGTTTGAATTTGAAGTTGAAAATGATATTTTTGCCAATTTCTCAACTGGCAATAATGAATTATAGGATTAATAGGATTATTCTTTAACAAGGTAGGACTGTTTATAGATACAATCTATTTTAGTGCTTTATTTTAATACCTTTTAAAAATATTACTTAAAAATATGAAATTGCAACTTTAAGGTAAAAACCCTTAAACGCAAGGCGCAAGCAAGTTATTGAAGGCCCAGCATTATTGAAGGCCCAGCATTTTGCGATATTGAAATTTATAGATTAATAGTTTTATTTTATTTTTATTGAAATAAAATTGAACCGTGTGTTAGTATTGAAATGGCCTGCATTTGTGTCGAGTGGATGTTAAACCCTGTTTTCCTTTCTTTTTATTTTGATCTTTGTGATAGTAGAATCATTACTATATTATAGGCATTTGCATACATACATGTAGTAGAGTGGTTCAGAGACACAATATTTGTCCTTATAAAAACTGACCCGCTTATCTGTGTGATTGCTCCGTCGAGAAATCTTCTGAAGTGAGCAGAAGTTAGCGCCGCGCACGTGGTTTAGCAAATATAGGTCACACGAGGTATTTTTACAAACATGTATTGGTATATAACGCCGAGTAAAAAATACACTCATTACGGGCTTCGACTTACGTGTTTATTTAATAGCGAACGTGAGCAAAAATTTCGATTTCACTCCTTGATTTGATTTTTGATTTTGGCGATTTTGGTGATTTAAATACAGAGCTAGCTGTAATAGCTTCGTTTCATTTCTAACTTTCAAGCAGGTGAAATCGCCCAGATAAATTCACTACAACCTTTCGAGATTTACTTTTATTAAGTGGTTACAATCTTGGTTTACGCGGCGATCTCTCCTGGTTAGGAAAAATATATTTCCTAGCTCTAAATAGGCAGAACTATTTGAGACCGGAAAATAACCGAAACAAACTTTTTATTTGTAGTCTTTATTTTCCAGACACTTTTCGGTAACATGGTGTAAATTATTTTTATAATCATAGTATATTATCTTACCATCCTGTAGCCATAGGCTTTGATCGACGGACTTATTTTTTTCTAGATTTGAGACTGAGCCCTGCAAGATATCGTCCACGGATGATTTGCTATCCAGCATTGGATTGGACAAGTACCCCTATGATTTGAGAACTGTAACAAACTACCTATGACAAAAATCACAAATAGGCTTATGCTATACAAATGTTAATAAATTCCCGACAACTTCGGAGCATCGGTCTATCATGACGACTGCTTTACATGACGAATGTGTGACTTTTGGTGACAAATACATTCAAAATAGACTGGTCAGACCGGGTCAGACTGACGACAAAGAATAGGAAGCTGAGTAAAAGTATGGTTAAGTCCACTAAATGTATGAAATCATACGACGATTTTCTTGACACCCCATTTTTTTCCGGGATAGTTTACGAGACTCCATCGGCAGACACAATTGAAATTAATTTAATAAATAGAGAGACTCGGACATCTGCCGATACGACCTTGACTGATTTAGATAGAAAAAAAAGTATTTGCGGCGATTGTCATAAAAGCACGATCGCCAAGTTTAAAAAAAAATCAACTTCGGAAGACTAAAAAAGAAATGATTCGCATGAAGGCTAATAATGAAAATAAAAAAACAATTGGCAGGTAAAAAGAATGGTTGCAAGTCCAAACCTTTTTAGATGAACGAAGGAATTTTGTATTAAGTCAAAAATCAAAGATACACAGCAGAATGCCATAATTTGGTCATGGAACTTAAAAATCTAAACGTTTCCAATGGTAACGTAGCAGTGGTTGTAACCGCATTTTTGGCTGTCGTGGGACTAAAATCTAATTACACTCAATCAAAATCTACAGTTCAAAGAATATCATGTGAGCGCTTCGGTGTATCTTTAAAACATGTTTCGGAAACCTTGAAGTCGGTGAAAAATACCACCCTTTATACAGACGAAACTACAAAATTTGGCTCTAAATTCGGCACATACGCAATAACCGCTGGCTCGACACATACGCCACTTATCCAGCAATGTGTTCTTTTTTCATAACAAACATCATGCAGTACAATATATGTATTTATCTGAGGGACAAAAAATAAAGTCTTAAATTAATAGTTTTATTGAGGTGTTTATCCCTCTCTCTCACTCCCCGTATTACATGTCATTATATTGTCCTCGTACTTTACCCGGCAATTTATTTTTCATAACAAACATCATACTGCACAATATAATATTTAGTTATCTTTGAGATTAACATTAAAGTGTTACATTATTAGATTTATAGACCTCTCTCTCCCACTGTATAACATGCCGTTATAAACAGGCCAGTGTCTGGGTATAAATAAGTAAACGCACTGTTCATTTTAATATATGTATTAGGCTAATCTTGAAATAATTCATGTCAAATGCCGATCTTTTCATCTCCAGCTTAACATGTATTTGAATTTCTACTGTAGCATTATAAACACAGTTAATATAAAGACATTTGAAGGCGTGAGTCGACTGTTAAAACAACTAAGCGTTTACACATGCGTACATATGTCAAATCCAATCGTCTCATAGAGTGTATTCTGTTACTTCGCAGCAAGGAAATAAACGATATTTTCCGACTGCGATAAAGTTATTTCGTTTCAGGGACGTGAGTAGCTTGGAGCATTTTTTTTAGTACAACCAATGGACATAGCTCTTATTCTCACTAAGGGATAACTCCTTTGATTATGGAAGCCGGGAAGATTTTGAGCCATTTATAACATATGTCCAAATGGTTATATATCCTCAAAAATCAGAAGTGGCCAGACTTCCATTGTTAATCAAAGAAGTTTTTATAGTAAGTCTTGTCATATAATGTCTTTACTGTCCCGAAATAGTGTCTGTTTGTTATGAAACATTTTTAGCCTGAACCACTCTACATGTAGGCCTATCGCCCTATTGTACAATCTTGTATTTTGATATGACAATCAGTATAGGGATCATTTATAAATAAATAGTAGGCAGTTCTGTAACATTTTTTGTTTACTCTTTTAATTTGATATAGTAGGCTAATAATTTATAAATAAATAGATTTATTTTGATCAACGTGATAGTGTCATTGCTGTGAGTCATAAAATGAGTAATTATTGATTGATTCACGATGATTATATTGTTGCTAAATCATATCGATATGACAGGTGTATAGGAGGACAGGACTGTCAGATGTGTTTAGGCCTGTATTTCTGTCTGTAGTTTGGTAGTGTTGTGGTAAGTTTGTATAAATCTAATATGCATGTTTATTCACATAATATGTTACTAATTCATAGCAACACAGTTATATCAATACATATTATTGAGATTTGAACAGGTCAAGGGAAGTAACTCTAGTTTGGTAATTGGCAGTTGTGTTTTTGTTTTGATATCAAATATATACCTGATCTGTTTTGTTAAAAGTGGTTATTGTCCCCTGCCTTTCGAAGAAAGTTGGGGGACTATTAAAATGGGTTCGTCTGTCTGTCTGTCTGTCCGTCTGTTCGTCACACTTTTTGGGACACAATAACTCTCTTCCTAATTGAGCTAGAATGTTCAAACTTGATGTATGTGTTTATTAGGTCTATGCCTTGTTTAGTTCTGGATCAGGCTTGTGGTGTTCTTGTAATTATGGTATATATGGAGGCCAGGACATAATTAGGCACTTGTCATAGTTTGACAGTCAAAAATTAACAAACAATATATATTTTTATTATATTATTATAAATCTTGTGTGCTGATTTGTGCTTGACAATGTCTGTGACGGGTAGTTTATGTCCAGGCTTGTGTATGGGTAAGACTAGTTCCTTTTGGAACTGTCCTCGAGCAAACAATATATTCCGATTAGCGAAGTTTGCTAAAAGACAGTTCTGAAAAGAACTAGGGTAAGACCACAGTACAGTACAGTGGTCTGGTTAACAGTATTGTGTCCTAGTTACAAGCTACAGTTCGTTGTTCAGTTAATAATCAACTCAAAAAGCCTGGGCAAAATTTGCCTTAGAGCACATTGTATGGTGTATGGCATATGCCCATTTTCATTAGCCCAGGTTAGGAGCAAAACAGTAGGATGTTAAACCCTCGTTTCATTTCATTTCCTTTCAACTCAAAAAATAAAAAATGGTGATCTTGTTCAGTTTAAAGTCTATTTTGAACTCTTTTTCTATGTATTGAGTACATTATTTACTGCACAACTTAACTACAGCCTGTCCTCAGGATACAGTTCTGTGGTCTTACTCATATATACCGTCGGAAGGTAGACGAAGTGACTTATGGTTAGTTACTTTAAGGTATGAAGATACGTCACTCCGTATACCTACTGATGATATGTAGGTTGGTGTTGTGTGTTAGAATTGACTAATATATCGGGACTAGAAGTTCTGTAAAGAACCTCAAGGAGGTTTCTATCTGGTTACCCACTAGTCAGGCATAACTCCATGTTATGGATGGGGGTGCTGATAAGTAAAATGTGTCTAGATGTTGACAGTTTTAGTGGTTTATTTAACAGAATTATACCCTTGGACATCCACATTTGACATTGTCAACTGAAAGAAAATAGTGACACATTAGTAACTAATGAGAAGGACTGACTGCAATTAGAAGTCTCCATTTTATTAGGTTTCTTTACTGACCATTAAAATGTTGGTTTTATTTAGATTGTATTATTGTATTTTTCAGTAATGTAAATGTATTATGGCTGAAGATGAACTAAGTTATGACGTTTATGTTGATCAATTAAAAGAAGTATTTATAAGCTGTGATGAACAAACCAAAGGTTATCTGGAGGAAAAAGAATTATGTACACTCTGCGACAAACTTCAGTTACATGAAAGAAAAAATTCATTGTTGAATAGACTCCATACATACACACAAGACAAGAAGGTTTGTTAATCTTTTCACTAATACCAAACCTGAAAATAAGAATTGAGGCCTAACTAAGCAATCTGGAGCCTGTTTTACGCAATTTTAAATAAGATAAAATCCAAATTTTAGTAATTTGATGAGATAATATTATATTGATTTTAGTGCTTAGCCAATCAAAATTGAAGTATCCATAAGATTTAGATTTTATCTTTAGTTAAGATTTCGAGAAAGAGGGCCTTGGTTTAATAGAAGTATGATTTTATAGTTGTGTAAAATATCATTACCATGCCGTGTCAAAAAGTCTGAATTACAAACCTAGGCTGACATCATTTGGACTTTGTACCCATGAACTTGCTATTTTGGTGCTACTAATTCGAGGTATTGAAGGTTACTCCAATCTTTGCTCTCAGTCTTCATCAACACTGTAGCGGAAAATCATTATATCTCTGCATTTCTTAATTAACCACACATTGGCATGCACGTAAAAGAACCCTTGGCTGTTGAGTAGTCAAGGAGTATTGTCAAATGTCCAACTTCATGTTTTTTCTCTGGGTCTTCCTGGGGGTTTGGGATGGCCTAGTGGCCTAGAGTGCTGTTCTTCGACCTCTAGCTGGCCGGTCACCTCTGGCTTGCGGCTGTGGTTTCGAGCCCTGGTGTGAGCGTATGTGGCATGGAGATAGGGGCGCCTTCTCAACCTCATGGGTTTCCTCCGGGCACTCTGGTTTCCTCCCACTGCTAAAGACCCCTACGCTCAAGCGAATTATTGAAATAAATTTAAAAACCATGTTGGTCCCGAAATGACCTAGTTGTGTCGAGTGGACGTTAAACCCCATTTCTCTCTCTCTCTCCTCCAGTTTCCTCCCACTGCTAAAGACCTTCATGCAGAAGCAAATTATTGAAATAGAATTAAAATTAAACCATGTTAGTCATGTAATAACTTAGTTTGTGTAGAATTGATGTTAAAAATCATTTTACTCTCTCTCTGTATCTTTGGGGGTTTGATGGTCACATGGTTAGCATGTGTGCGCTGCTTCATAAAGCCTGTCATTGAGTCAACTGGCATGGTTTTGAATCCCTGGTTGTACGTGACAAGGAGTAGTGTCGCCCGTCAACTTCGTGGGTTTTCTCTGTGTCCTCTGGTTTTCTTCCACTGCTAGAGCCCCATATGCATAAGCAAATTATTGAAAAGAAAATTAACCATATGTTAATCCAGTAATAACCTAGTTTGTGTAGAGTTTACTCTCTATATCTTATCTTACTGGATTTATCTCCCTTTGATTGCTAATAATTGTGTGAGTATGATAATAAATCTACTGAGTGGCATAGAAAACCCATCACTTAGTTTTTCGTATAACAAAATGATCTTGTAAACATATCTTGTTTATTTTGCTTCTTGTTGTGAATAATATTCAAATGGGAACACATCAATAACAACACATTTGTACACTTATGGATGTTTAATCTGTAATTAACGGTACAAAGTCAGAGGGGTCAAAACCAAAAGTACGACACAGGCGGTTAATTCCATGCTACGTCGCTGCACAGCGTGCGTATAGAGCCAGTGGACGACACACGCGCTACTGACATCTGTGTCATACTTTTGGTTTTGACCCCTCTGATGCACTTTCTATGGCACTCAGTATATGAGCATGTTCCCACTTCCCAGATGGTGTATCAGCCATGAAATATCACTTCACTTTGATATCACCAGTCAGGAGACTGACTGCACATCTTACTTAAAAGTTTGATTTGCCCAATATAACATACTGTGTAAGAATTGTGTAGGTTTTATGGACCTTTCAGTAGAACTAAGATAGGGTCCATGTACCAGACCAAATCTTGAATCTTTTTTGACTGACATGTTAATTCTTTCTGTATACAAAGATAAGAAAATACATGACTAATTTTCTCACCTGTTCATGGTGCCAGTTTTTGATATTTTAGATTTGTAAACATTTTCAGCTGGTGTGATAGAGGTATATTTGTATTTCAAGAGTTTATATTGTGGGAGTATTTTATACCAATGGATGCTTACGACTGGCCCCTGGACAATTTAGCTGCTGTGGGTGTATGTTTCGTTGCTTGGCAACCTATCTTCTGTCTTGTCCGCAGAGTTGTTTTGTAGAATTTGGTTTTGTGTGTAGTGTGGTCCTCCTGCACTTACTAATAGACAATTTGTTTTGTATTGTTATATTTTTGTTTTTTAGGTTTATTTTAAAGAATTTAAGGAAGTGTTTTTAGATTTACTAAAAGAAAATTATGAAAAAACTGACCATGGTTTAAAAGATAACCACTCTGGGAATTTATCGCCTGGTTTAAGTAAGTAATATGTGTCTTTAAAATTATTTATATGTATCCAGTATATGTTCCAGATTTAGAGTGTTTGATGGCTTATTATATATGTTAACATACAGCCACTGAACATCATTTACATTTTTCAGACAATTTCTAATTTTTCACAGCTTCATTTATCCTTATCCGATTTTAGCAGAGTCTCAGAAAATAGAAGTCTGTACATATGAGGTTTAAGCACCAAAATATAGAGGTATGGTGTATTTACCTCGTCTGACAATTTCACCTCAAAATATTGAGTCGTTTGGATGTCAACGTAAATGCAGCATATCCAGACATGTAACCCTTTTAAGATTTCGGGTCAATTTTTTCATTGCGTGACCTGAAAATCTATTGCCATTTCTTTAGAGATATATACAGTGTGTGACACATTGCTGTACTTGATAATGAAGGTAAATTTTACCTACACATTATTTTTATAAAGTCTGTTTGATACAGCTTGGGACACCTGTCTCCATTTCCAGATGAAGACTGATGGCTTTAAGTAGTATATTGAGTTAGTTTTTCGGCCGTATGATAGAGGATTTTAAGGGCTTTTCACACAAATTAAAGCAGTTTTATTCTCCAAAATATAATTTAGAATTGGTTCCTTTTATACTGAATAAAATATAAACATTTTTTGACTGATAATCCCTCTAAAAGAATCAACCTACACAATAGTTAAAGATACATTATGGGAGATTAGATAAACAAGATAATGTAAAGAAATTTGCTGAAAATTTCTGTCAAATTGATCCTCTCTGAACAGACAATTTAGTGGTTGAATTTTGGGTGTAGCATCAATCATCAACTGAAGTCGATACAATAAAAAACATAGTATCAATTAGCGTTGGACAGCAGATATCATTCTAATCCAGTAAATATCGCTGGGTAGCCTAGGCATCGAGAGTGAATAGTCTTGATAAGTTAATTAATGTCTTAATTAATAATTTAGATAACATTTCAAGTCTAAAGAAAGACCTGCAATAGGCAGATTTAGCTCTTGAATAATGTATGTTTAAATTGCAGCAGATTCAAAATTCACCCAATGAAGATAAGTGGCATTAATTTAAAAAAAAAAAAATATCTGTAAAATCATGATATAAATAATCATTGCTTTCTTTGGTGATTTTGATAATTGATATTGTTGTTTACAGTTCAAGCCAGTCCAAAATTAGTATTTGGAGGTAAAAAATATGGCCGTCGTACGAGACCTGAAACAGAAATAACAAAAGATGAATTATCAAATGATTTTCAAGTGCTAAACGACAGTGATGTGTTAATTGATTCACCTCATCACAATTCTTCGATAGATAGTTTAAAGGTAAGATTATTAAAATAGTTTGCTTCTGATATATTGTAAAATGAAATGAAATGGAGTTTAACGTCCTACTGTTCTACTCCAAACTGGGCTTTTGAAGACGGGCATACACCTTACAGTGTGCTATGAGGGAAGTTTTGCCCGGACAGGCGTGCTATGGCCTACTCTTATATTGAATTCGAACTGCCAAGGGATTTTTTACATGCACACCAATGTGTACATGGTACTTCAAGGTTTTCGTTCCATCTGAATGACTAGACAGCTGTCCTAGTCCGGCCCTCCGTCCTGCATCACTGACAAGGGGTTGTCCATTCTGGAAAATGAGGATGAACTTTCTGGCCCAATGCATGAATCAAACACCCCCTTAGCCACCGTAGTCCCCTGATATATTGTATTGCGTTAATTAGCCCAGTAGGTGCTGAACAGTAGGACGTTAAACCCCATTTCATTACATTTTTAGACTTCTGTTGGCCTGATAATTCAGTGGACGTAAAACCTACTTGAATAAATGTGTACTGTGTAAAATTAAGGTGGCAACATTAATAGCAATATGAGTATTGAAATAGGTTTGTGCATCTGCCTCTCTGTCACACCAGAAATAAATAGTAAGTAAACCATATGTTAGTCCTCATTTCTCTATCGGAGTTTCATAAGACGTTAAACCCTATTTCATTTTATTTCTATCCAATTTTCTTACACAGTTGAATGTTATTATTGCATGAGACAGATCCACAGACACAAAATATACATTATGTGGCCAAAACTAAATTTTACAGCCATTAGCTACAATTCAAGTAAAATCAGAATCAAATTAGAATTTAATTAGATTCCAGAAAAAAATCTTGGTGATTACAAGACATTATTGGAATCTAAGAACTATTCCTGCTACTGTTACATGTTCTAGCTTAGTGATGTTTATTCAGCAGATGACTGTCGTCAAGACTAGTCATGTCTTTTGCATTGTTAATTTTAAGAGGGGTTGGTTGGCCGAATGGTTTAGCTCATAAAGTCAGTCATTTAGTCAACTGGTGGGGTTTTGATTCCTCACTTGTGACAAGCAGAACAGAGTATGGTCGTCTGTCCAACTGTCTGGGTTTTCTCTGGGTCCTCTGGTTTCCTCCCACAGCTACCTATGCACAAGCCAATGTTGAAATATAATTAAATCCTATGTTAGTCCCAAAATGACCTGGCCCCCAGTTCAAAAAGCATTCTCAGACTTAAGTTAAGAATTTATCAAATACATCAATAAGAAACTATGTGCCAATTTTTATGTTTCCGGATAAAAGATATTTCTTAAAAACCGTGATTGAAAGTTGAGTAGATTCTTAATTTAAGTCTGAGAATGTTTTGTGAACTCAGGGCCTAGTTTGTGACAAGTGAACATTAAACCCCATTTCTCTCTATCTTTACTCAGTGCGCATTATTATTTTTAAAGATAATTTCTTTCATGTGTTTGTATTTGATACAGTAATAGCTGTTACTTATAGTGTTTTTCACTCGCTCGTTTTATCCCCTTATTTTGTGCTTTTGTATTTTGCATCATTATTACAAATGTTGTGTTGTGTTTTTTTCTCAATGTATTGACATTAAGATTTCTTACAGTTGGACATTAAACCCCATTTCATTTCTTATAACACAGCTGATCGATCTGATTCGATCATGAGACACAAGAATTATACAATGTGTTGGAAATGCTCCCCTTTTCCTGTTTGCTTTTTGTGAGTTATCTCCCCTGTGAGTTTGTTTTCATTTTGGCACCAAGATCCATTCTCTCTATTTGTTAAGGTACATAATTGGATCATTTTTTACGATGTGTGATGTGCCTTGTCTTCGAGTTTGTCTTCTGGGTTTCCATGTAGGGTACGATTCTCCTGCAATTATGTGAAATCTACAAGAAAGTATGCACAGATACCTTTTCATTCACTATTTTCTAGTGATGGTTCGATAATCGCTTTCAATATCGGTAATTGGTCGATAAGTGCCCTATCGGGAGAAATCGGTGTCAGCCGATAAATAGCCATTTTGCCGATACTGGAGTTGCCGATATCTGTTCAAAGCAACTTTAAAATATTATCTGAAATATTATATGGTTTAACACAGGGTGCAGCAAAATAGTCACGTGCACGGAAACATGAGTTGTGCTTGTTGGTTTTTTTTACACGTAGCAGTATAAAGGAAATGATAAACAGTACAAAATTCTTATCGGTCTCCTTTATCTTAATTGCTACAAACTGGACAACCTTTGCATTTTAGGCGTACCGATAATCTAAGACTCTCGCCATACACAATTCCTAATAAAGCTATTGAATTTTGTATTTCAATTGTTTCTGATAAGGCCACCCATTTTTGATTATTCGGTTCACGGATCCGCCGACGACAGTTCAAAACTGCCGCTGGGAAAATAAAAAATGCGTGTGTTTTTATACGCCCACATTTTCATGTGGGCGTATATTGTCGTCGCCCCTGTCCGTCCGTCCGTCCGTCCGTCCGTCCGTCTGTCCGTCCACAATTGTTTGTGAACAGTCTACAGGTCACAATTCTTATCCGATTTCAATGAAACTTAAAATATAGGTTTATCACCCTAAGATCTCGGTTCCTTTCGATATTGGCATGTATCGGACTGTAACTTCATGGGTTATGGCCCCTGATTGTACGTTTTTTAGCTTGTGAACAGTGTAGAGGTCACAATTTTGAACCGATTTGGATGAAACTTGAAATGCATGTTTATAACCCATAGATCTTGGTTCCTTTCGATATTTGCGCCAATCGGATCGTAACTTCCTGAATTATGGCCCCTGATTGTCCGAAAAATCGCCCTTTTTAGCTTGTGGTCCCTCTGGAGGTCAAAATTGTTATCCGATTTAAAAAAACGTTTGAATATATCACCGTTACATGGTTATGAAGGCTGAGTTCGAATTTCGTGAAAATCGGATTAAAATTGACGGACAAAATGGCCGCCGTTTGTACGCGAATAGTGTGAAAATATGTTATATCAAGGTTGTGGACCTTATAGAGGTCACAATTTTGAACCGATTTTGATGAAACTTGACCTGTATGTTTATAACCCAAAGATCTTGGTTCCTTTCGATATTTGCGCGCATCGGATCGTAACTTTCTGAATTATGGCCCCTGATTGTCCGAAAAATCGCCCTTTTTAGCTTGTGGTCCCTCTGGAGGGCAAAATTGTTATCCGATTTAAAAAAACGTTTGATTATATCACCGTTCCATGGTTATGAAGGTTGAGTTCGCATTTCGTGAAAATCGGACCAAAATTGACAGACAAAATGGCCACCGTTTGTACGCGAATAGTGTGAAAATATGTTATATCAAGGTTGTGGACCTTATAGAGGTCACAATTTTGAACCGATTTTGATGAAACTTGACATGCATGTTTATAACCCATAGATCTTGGTTCCTTTTGATATTTGCGCCAATCGGATCGTAACTTCCTGAATTATGGCCCCTGATTGTCCGAAAAATCACCCTTTTTAGCTTGTGGTCCCTCTGGAGGGCAAAATTGTTATCCGATTTAAAAAAACGTTAGATCATATCACCGTTCCATGGTTATGAAGGTCGAGTTCGAATTTCGTGAAAATCGGACCAAAATTGACAGACAAAATGGCCACCGTTTGTACGCGAATAGTGTGAAAATATGTTATATCAAGGTTGTGGACCCAATAGCGGTTTGTGAACAGTCTACAGGTCACAATTTTTATCCGATTTCAATGAAACTTAAAATATAGGTTTATCACCCTAAGATCTCGGTTCCTTTAGATATTGGCATGTATCGGACTGCAACTTCATAGGTTATGGCCCCTGATTGTACGAAAAATCACGTTTTTAGCTTGTTTAGCTTGTGAACAGTGTAGAGGTCACAATTTTGAACCGATTTGGACGAAACTTGAAATACATGTTTATAACCCAACGATCTTGGTTCGTTTCGATATTTGCGCCAATCGGATCGTAACTTCCTGAATTATGGCCCCTGATTCTCCGAAAAATCGCCCTTTTTAACTTGTGGTCCCTCTGGAGGTCAAAATTGTTATCCGATTTAAAAAAACGTTTGATTAAATCACCGTCCCATGGTTATGAAGGTTGAGTTCGAATTTCGTGAAAATCGGACCAAAATTGAAAGACAAAATGGCCGCCGTTTGTACGCGAATGGTGTGAAAATATGTTATATCAAGGTTGTGGACCTTATAGAGGTCACAATTCTGAACCGATTTTGATGAAACTTGACATGTATGTTTATAACTCAAAGATCTTGGTTACTTTCGATATTTGCACCAATCGGATCGTAACTTCCTGAATTATGGCCCCTGATTGTCCAAAAAATCGCCCTTTTTAGCTTGTGGTCCCTCTGGAGGTCAAAATTGTTATCCGATTTAAAAAACCGTTTGATTATATCACCATTCCATGGTTATGAAGGTTGAGTTCAAATTTCGTGAAAATCTGACCAAAATTGACGGACAAAATGGCCGCCATTTGTACGCGAATTGTGTGAAAATATGTTATATCAAGGCTGTGGACCTTATAGAGGTCACAACTTTGAACCGATTTTGATTAAAATTGACTTGTATGTTTATAACCCAAAGATCTTGGTTCCTTTCGATATTTGCGCCCAACGGATCGTAACTTCCTGAATTATGGCCCCTGATTGTCAGAAAAATCGCCCTTTTTAGCTTGTGGTTCCTCTGGAGGTCAAAATTGTTATCGGGTTTAAAAAAACGTTTGATTATATCACCGTTCCATGGTTATGAAGGTTGAGTTCGAATTTCGTGAAAATCTGACCAAAATTGACGGACAAAATGGCCGCCATTTGTACGCGAATTGTGTGAAAATATGTTATATCAAGGCTGTGGACCTTATAGAGGTCACAACTTTGAACCGATTTTGATTAAAATTGACTTGTATGTTTATAACCCAAAGATCTTGGTTCCTTTCGATATTTGCGCCCAACGGATCGTAACTTCCTGAATTATGGCCCCTGATTGTCAGAAAAATCGCCCTTTTTAGCTTGTGGTTCCTCTGGAGGTCAAAATTGTTATCGGGTTTAAAAAAACGTTTGATTATATCACCGTTCCATGGTTATGAAGGTTGAGTTCGAATTTCGTGAAAATCGGACCAAAATTGACGGACAAAATGACCGCCGTTTGTACGCGAATGGTGTGAAAATATGTTATATCAAGGTTGTGGACCTTATAGAGGTCACAATTTTGAACCGATTTTGATGAAACGTGACATGCATGTTTATAACCCAAAGATCTTGGTTCCTTTTCGATATTTGCGCCCATCGAATCATAACTTCCTGAATTATCTCCCCTGATTGTCCGAAAAATCGCTTTTGTTAGCTTGGGGTCCCTCTGGAGGTCAAAATTATTATCCGATTTAAAAAAACGTTTGATTATATCACGGTTTCATGGTAATGAAGAGAGAATTTGAATTTTGTGAAAATCAGACCAGAGTTGACGGATAAAATGGCCGCCGTCTGTACACGAATTGTGTAAAAATATGTTATATCAAGGTTGTGGGCCCTATAGAGGTCACAATTTTGAACTGATTTTGATGAAACTTGAAATACATGTTTATAACCTAATGATCTTGGTTCCATTGCATATTTGCCCATATCGTATCGTAACTTCCTGAATCATGGCCCCTGATTGTACGAAAAATCACCCTTTTTAGCTTGTGGTCCCTCTGGAGGTCACAATTATTATCTGATTTAAAAAAACGTTCGATTATATCACAGTTACACCGTAGTTATGGGTGAGTTTGAATTATGATTTTCTGATGATTACTTAAAATACAACAACTCTTGTTGACTGCCCGGACGATTTGGCTGCTGTGTGGGCGTATGTTTCGTTGCCTGGCAACCTATTTTTTTATTTTTATTTAAACCGCCGAAGCATATAACGAAACGTGATTCTGAAAAAAATTGCTTACAATTACATCGAAGCTTCTTTTTGTTTTAAAATACCGCCATACCGGAGTTTTGGCAGATTATAATCACGGCAGTCACTTTCTGGTAATATTTTACGACAGTATACGAGCATGGCTCAGACGGGAATTAACCAATCTGCGACTTACGGGCATGCCGATTTCCGTTACCTCGTGGTGACACGAAAAATCGGATCAACAATAATAACATTGAAGATGGCTGCCGAGATTAGAGAATACTGTCCCGGATAAATCTACGTCTACTATTTCAGCACTAGATGTATTGATGCGATCTCAACGATCGTACGATAAAATCCCTCCTGAAAAATAAGTAGGCCTACTGATTGCAATACCGAATGTTACGTGTAATAGACTGTAGATCTTGTTTTATTATTTCCTTTAAGTATTCACAGTGACAAGATATAACGAAATATTAAACTGTTAATTATCATAATCATACAAACAATACGATTAACATTAACTTTATTAATTTTATTCATTCGTCCATGATAGACACACGTTGACACAGTGGTCATGTGACAACCATAATTGAAATTGCTTTAAAATAAAATTCCGTACGAGTACGACTATGCCAGATAGTCCTACCTTTCAATAATAATAACGACAATATGTTTAAAACTAAGCCTCTGTCAGCACGTGTATATAAAAAATTATAATGGTAGAACTAGATGATACTTAAAATTAAACGTAGCATCGCGGGCTTATTGACCTAGAAATTCCAATCAATGTCACGTGTCATCGGCGGATTTGGCAATGGCGGAAAAAATATATTATTATTAATGACTGTTTCTCGGCGTATTTTGGTGTTCTATCAGAGGATTTTATTCAACTAAGATTTAAATTTCACTAACAAGTGGTCAGCAAAACCATTAAATGTATATGATCTAATTATTAACTTAATATCTACCGGTACCTGGAATTCATACGGAGCGTAAAAGAAGCGCGATTCCCGAGCGAAATGCACAAATAGGCAAGCAGCGGCCCTCCGATAAATCGGGCCAACGGACCGACGTTTGTGTCGTACACTGGTCCCAAATATCGTTTATATTGGGTCCCAAATGTCGTTTTATATTGAGTCCCAAATGTCGTTTGTGTTGAGTCCCAAATGATGCCAATGAAGTCCCAAATGACACCAATGAAGTCCCAAACGTCGTCAACTGGGTCCCAAAATGTCGTTTGTGTTGAGTCCCAAATGACGTGAGTCCCAAATGACGTGATACCGCTTGACAATGGTCAAATCAAAAATAATGAGATGAAAGACGTTCATAGACCAATTAGGTTATCTGGCTATAATAAAACTTAACCGTTCATAAATTTACAAATTCTTCCTGGTGTAATTAGACAATAGAACCATACAGAAGTAAAAAGATCAATTATGTAATTTGACTTTAAACTCATTGATATCTGCCTTATTCTCTAATAAACCGATTATAGAGAAAAAAAGATATACAGGATTTTAAAATCCCCTTAAATAGTATCAAAGTTAAAGTGTAAAAAAACATATATTAAGATTAATAGTATAATGAAAAGAACAAGTCTGTATTAAACTAAGTATATATATATGATCTGGTAAAATTAATCATTAGTCGAAAAATTATTTTTTTATTATAGCCCGACATCAAAATTTTGCTCTTTAAAAAATAAAAAAAATAAGACACTGACATCATTTTTTTTTTTTTTATTTCGACCGACTTCATCAATTCTATGTCCTAAAAATCCGTGAACCTAATAATCAAAAATGGGTGGCCTAAGGAATAACAAATTTATTAACTATGAAATAAACATTGTCTGTCACGGTTCGTGATAACAAAACTAAAGATGTCAACAATGGCTCAGCATTACATACCATGCTGGTAGTAATCGTCGGTTAATTATCGAGAAATAGTTCCGAATTCGTTATACCGGCACTGTATTCAAGTAGTCAACAAATCTGATTTGTTGATAACAACAATATAGTCTGTATAGTAACATTCTTGATTATTCTAAAACTCTAAAATTGAAATGGGGTTGTATAATTGTTGTCTCCCATGTCTGTCTGTCCATAATCCACAAGCTATAGAGGCAAAAGTTAATTATACATAGTGTTTCATGTCATGATACAACGAAAATTTTCCAATAATGTCTTCCAGAGTTGTGACTCTTGAACACTTTGACAAATCAGCAGGTTGACACCCTAGTGACCATGAATGTCATCAACCCATTAGTGTTGTATTTATTCACAGTATTTCAGGTCATAAGACATAGAATCCTATTGATTTTCTACTATTCCCAATATTTACTGTCGACGTTGTGGACGCTCCAGAAGTTAAAATTACCGTATACAAGGTTTCTATGTTCATGAGACAAATTTGATGCCTCAAGAATTTCAACGATTTACGAAAACTAGTGCAATTCATATTACATGTTTTGTATAATAAAAGTTATCTTGAAGAACTACAAGCCAAAACAATTCTAGTGATTTCTGATAATTAATTAGTTATTACTCATCGTTTTTATACGCCCACATTGAAATGTGGTCGTATATTGTCGTCGCCCCCGTCCGTCCGTCCGTCCGTCAGGCGGTCCGGCGTCCACAATTGCTTGTGGACGCTCTAGAGGCTAAAGTTAATATCCGATTGACTTTAAATTTATATACATTATTTAAGGTCATGAAACGAAGAAGCCTATTGTTTTTCAGCGGTTTCCGATAATAACTACCAGAGTTATGGCCCTTGACGACTTCAAAAAATCTTGTGGACGCTCTAGAGGCCAAAGTTAATATCCGATTGGCTTTAAATTTATACACAGTGTTTAAGGTCATGAAACGAAGAAGCCTATTGTTTTTCAGCGGTTTCCGATAATAACTACCGTAGTTATGGCCCTTGACGACTTCAAAAAATCTTGTGGACGCTCTAAAAGGCAAAGTTAATATCCGATTGACTTTAAATTTATACACAGTGTTTAAGGTCATAAGACGAAAAAGCCTATTGATTTTCAGCGATTTCCGATAATTAGTGCCAGAGTTATGGCCCTTGATCACTTCAAAAAATCTTGTGAATGCCCTAAAAGCCAAAGTTAATATCCGATTGACTTTAAATTTATACACAGTGTTTCAGGTCATAAGACGAAGAAGCTTATTGATTTTCAGCAATTTCCGATAATTAGTGCCAGAGTTATGGCCCTTGATCACTTCAAAAAATCTTGTGGACGCTCTAAAAGCCAAAGTTAATATCTGATTGACTTTAAATTTATACACAGTGTTTAAGGTCAGAAGACGAA
This sequence comes from Patella ulyssiponensis, assembly GCA_963678685.1. Lineage (NCBI taxonomy): Eukaryota > Metazoa > Mollusca > Gastropoda > Patellidae > Patella > Patella ulyssiponensis. The sequence goes on along the minus strand of OY783230.1, from coordinate 61,807,250 downwards.
GAAGCCTATTGATTTTCAGCGATTTCCGATAATTAGTGCCAAAGTTATCTCCCTTGATCACTTCAAAAAATCTTGTGGACGCTCTAAAAGCCAAAGTTAATAATTGATTGACTTTAAATTTATACACAGTGTTTAAGGTCATAAGACGAAGAAGCCTATTGATTTGCATCAATTTCCGATAATTAGTGCCGGAGTTATGGCCCTTGATCACATCAAAAAATCCTGTGGATGCTCTAGAGGCCAAAGTTAATATCCGATTGACTTTAAATTTACACACACTGTTTAAAGTCCTGAGACAAAGAAGCCTACTGATTTTCATCGATTTCAAATAATTACCCAGAGTTATCTCCCTTGATCACTTCAAAAAACCTTGTGGCGCTGTAGATGCCAAACTTATCATCCGATTGACTTCAGATTGATACACAGAGTTTAGGGTGTTGAAACGAACAAGTATTTTGATTTTCAATGAATTTTGATAACTGAACAGCTAAATCCATGATGTTAAATGTTTCCTATACTAATTGTTAGCTTGGGGCAAAACTTTATAAAAAGCAAACAAATTCTAATGATTTTCAGATAATTACATAAGGAGTTGTTACTCAGATTTTAGTGTATTACAAATGTTTCATTACGAAAAAAACGTAAAAATATGCGACAACCCTTGTTGACTGCCCGGACGATTTAGCTGCTGTGGGCGTATGTTTCGTTGCCTGGCAAACTATCTTTTAATCCTTTGTAAATTCTTTCATTAACGAAGAAAGAAAAAAAATGCTACAACCGTTGTGGACTGATCATAGGACATAGGTGTATGTTTCTTTGCCTGGCAACCTTTCTTTGATATTATTCGCCAGTTGAATATCACTGAAATGATATTTACTTCTAAAGTTATGGATTTAATTTGTAAAATGTTGCAAGTTCTCAAGCAAGTTAAGTTTAAATGAATTGTTAAGATAAGTGAAACATGAGGCTTATTAAATTTTAGCCATGTCTTACAGTTTAATTACCTGTGAAAAGTAAATTATTGATGTTAGTTTATCATTTCTAGAAGTTGATATTTGACCTTAAGTACCTTAAAGATAAATTATGGGAGATTAGATAAAGAGTGAATATCCAGGCTGGATAAGTTAATTAATGTCTAATGAATAATCTACAAAACATTTCAGGCCTGAAGAAAGACCTGCAATAGGCAGATTTAGCTGTTGCATAATGTATGTTTAAATGATCAATTAGTCTTTGAACTATTAAAATACGAAACGAAATAGGATCTGTGTTTTAATCAAATTGCTGTGTTCTTATTTATATCTCAGTTTGCTTTAATTTTCAAAAGTGCATGTGCACTCAGATAATTCAAGGCAGTAATATATTTTTCACTGTATATTTTGTCTACTGAATTCTGTTTTGAAATAAATTCTGCTTTTAAAAAAAAATCTTTTGTTGGTATCTGATATCGCTTTCAAAATGGGTTCTATTTAATCAATAGCTGGCTATTCTCCATAAAATTTTGTTGAACTGATCTTGTGTTAATCATTCAATAAAGATGTATCCCAGGGGGACTTGCAACACATCAGGGTCAAACACGTTGTTACGCTGTTGCCCTGCAGAAAAACTTATAGACAGATGAATTAAATCAATTAAGTTTTATTTCTCAGAAACCATTATTTATATTGGCATTCTCACAAAACTTTCACCATTTCATCAAAATAAAATAAAGGCCAGACCTGATACAATATGTAATACAATTTGTAGCAATTCTTAGGAGTCTGTTATGACACTCATCTACATGTATTAAGAACTTTATATAGTTGTATAACAATAGCTCTCTTTATACTTCTTAGGCCACACAAATTTGATTTTCTGTTCGTCGAAAACACCTGTTAAAAATTTCCTTTTTATTTCATCAGGGAAAAAATCAATCTGTTTAAAACATGAGTCTCATTTCGTTTCGCATATAGCTCAAAATTTCGTTTTACTTGTCTATACTACACTAGGATCTGGAAGAGCTGTTTTCTTTGACATGTTCTGGATGATGTGAGGGATTAGCCAATGAAACGATCTGTTACGGCGGATTCTTGGCCTTTTGATGCACTGAAATGTAGGTTAATGACTAGAAACTTCATTGTTGATTGATTAATCAATGCCTGAATTCATAGGGTCAAAAGCCACTCGTTTGACCCCTCACATGAACTCAGACTGTAACTTGTCAGATCTTCATGTAGTGTAGGCCATGAAAAGTATAAAATAGTAAAAGGGAATATGGATCTGTATTTTAATCAGATTGGGAGAAAACTTGATCTGATATGTGCTAACTTGTTGTTGGTGGTGTCTGTTGATTGTGTCCTGTCCGTAAGGGTGTCTTATGTAATTGTTTTTATACGCCCACATGGAATAGTGGACGTATATTGCCGTCGCCCCTGTCCGGCCGTCCGCCCATCGTCCACAATTTCTTGTGAACGCACTAGAGGCTAAAGTTAATATCCGATTGACTATAAATTTATACACAGTGTTTAAGGTCATGAGACGAAGAATCCTATTGATTTTCAGCAATATCTGATAATTATTACCAGAGTTATGACCCTTGATCACTTTGACAAATCTTGTTAACGCTCTAGAGGCTTAAGTTAATATCTGATTGACTTCATATTTATACACAGTGTTTAAAGTCATGAGACGAAGAAGCCTATTGATTTTCAGCAATTTCTGATAATTACTGCCAGAGTTATGGACCTTGATCACTTTGAAAAATCTTGTGGATGCTCTAGCGACCAAAGTTAATATCCAATTGACTTTAGATTTATACACAGTGTTTAAGGTCATGAGATGTAGAATCCTATTGATTTTCAGAGATTTCCGATAATTACTGCCAGAGTTATGGCCTTTTATCACTTTGAAAAATCTTGTGGATGGTCTAGAGGCCAGAGTTAATATCTGATTGACTTCAAATTTATACACAGCGTTTAAGGCCATGAAGAGAAGAATCCTATTGATTTTCAGAGATTTCTGATAATTACTGCCAGAGTTATGACCCTTGATCACTTCAAAAAGTCTTGTGGACGCGCTAGAGGCCAAAGTTAATATCCGATTGACTTTAAATTGATACACAGTATTTAAGGTCATGAGACGAAGAAGCCTATTGATTTTCAGCGATTTCCCATAATTACTGCCAAAGTTATCTCCCTTGATCACTTTGAAAAATCTTGTGACGCTCTAGAGACCAAACTTATTATCCGATTAATTTTCAATGAATTTTGATAACTGAACAGCTAAATCCATTATATTAGATTTTTTGTATACACTACATGGGCATGGGCCAGAACTTTATAAAAACCAAACAAATTCTAATGATTTTCTAATAATTACTTTATGAGTTGTTACTCTTAATCAGATTTTAGTGTAATATAAATGTTTCATTATCGAAAAAAAGTAAAAATATGCGACAGCTCTTGTTGGCTGCCCGGACGATTTAGCTGCTGTGGGCGTATGTTTCATTGCCTGGCAACCTATCTTTGAGTTGTTCTGTCCCACTGTACTTACTATTCAAATTTTAAACAAAACATCTTTCACGTAATCATGTGGCAATGTTTTTTTCAAGACCCCAAATAACAGAATATTAAATTGATGAGGCCTTCTTCAAGAAGATTAAATCATGTTTATGTTTATTGAATTAGATGTAACGATCTTCATTACATCTTTGATGTATTCAATAGCACTTAATACATAAACAATATATATATATATATATATCTACACATACATAAGCTTGACACAGATCATACATTACAACACAGTTATCACCGATAACATGTAGATGAAGAAAAGCAAGCAGTCACACACTCGAGGCGTTATAGTAGTAAATCATCAGATCTTTGTTTAGCTAACAATGAAATCTACATGATCGCTGGTTTTATTATGTGTTGATTTAAATCCATGACGACCGTCAAAATTGTATACTGAAGTGCAGTTGCTATAAGTTTAATTATATTAAGGTGTAGAGTTAAAATTGTTGTACAACTCCATGATGGAGGATTACCAAACATAATAGGCAGTTGTAAAGGGAAATCTTTACAATGTAGGGTTTTTCTGTTTTAAAACCAGGGGTTTGGGTGGTGGGCAAGTGGCGTAAAGTGTGTGCTTTAATTCACATGGTCTGTCATTGAGTCAAGTGGCAGAGTTTCGATTCCTAGCTCCTACGTGACAAGGACTGACCACATGTTAGTGCCGATATGACCTAGATGTGTCAGCTTCGTTAAACTCCCATCTCTCATAAATGTATTTAAATGACTTGATTTTGGATGAAGTTATCACTGTTTGAAGATGTAGCAAGGATTGTTTATTATCTTAGCAATGGCACTTGATAAACAGAGATTAAGTCTTGGTTATCCATTTTATTGTTAAATTTTTCGATCTCACAGGTGTTCAAATCCATTTAAACTTGTGTCACCTGATGATATAGAGAAATAATTATATACTTGTTATGTGACTGTGCAATATTTGAAGCCAAAAGAAAGACCTGCAATAGGCAGATTTAGCTCTGACATATTGCATCTTTAACTGTATAGATGCTACATATATGGGGGAGCCACAGTGACTAAGAGAGTAAGACTCTGGCTGGCTAGCCTGAAAGTCGCGAGTTGGATCCCAATGTTGGCGGAGAAAGTTGATGTGTTTTTTCAGCGTGGTTTCCTCTTGTCAGTGATGCAGGCCAAAGGGCCTGACAAGAACAGCTGTCTAGTTGTTTGGATGGGACAAAAAACCAAGGCCATGTGTACACATTGGCGTACATGTAAAAGATCCCTTTGCTGTCTTGGCAAAAATTTCCCTCATATCACACAGTATGGTGCATTAGCCCAATTGGAGCAGAACAGTAGGATGTTAAACCCCATTTCATTTCATTTTCATTTTTGTTTCTTTATGATAATATTTGAAACTCGAGTATTTTTATAACTAATCAGTGACGTTTTACTTTACATGTAATTGATATGTAGATCTTAATTAAATCTTTATGACAGTCAACTCATTGACGATGATAATAAAACAACAGTTGGGAATATAGATATAAGCTTACATACTTCAAACTTTATAACAAGACATGACATGTCTCAAAACTCAATTCATATTTTGTTCACACAGTGGAACATGTGTATCCTACAGCTAAATAAGTCTAGAGTTCAATATTTTAGAAGGTTGAGGAAGCGAAGATCATTGATTCTATATAGAAGATAAATTCGTTGGCCTGGTACAGGATAATTGTATTACGGTCTATATATTAGTCTGTAGAGAAAAAGTCACAAGTGACTAATATTGTCTGGTATCGGATCCGTCAGTTTAATTTAACCAGTTAACCATTTTATCATTGTGTTAGTTTAAACGCGAGGGGATCGCAATTTAATTTGCTAGAAGAACTTATTTTTAATTTTAGCCGTAATTTTTTTAATATTGTGTAAGTTTATTATGAGTGGATTAGAGTGTGATAGAAAAAAAACTTTACTTTTTATAAGTCAGTGTTTGCCTATTACTAGTTTTCATATCAGCAGTTACCATTTTAATATTGTGTAAGTGGATTAGAATGTGATAGAACAATTTAACTTATTTTTTAATTTGGTGCTTGTCTAATTACCAATGTGACTTGATATCTAGTTTTAAATTAAACAGTTACCAATTTTACCATTTTGATAGTATGTAAGTTTACTACTACTGTTTATATAATGGCGTGCACGTAAAAGATCCCTTGACAGTTGAAATTCGATGTAAGAGTAGGCCAGAGTGTCGCTGTCCAGGCAAAATTTCCCTCATAGCACACTGTATGGCATATGCCTGTCTTCATTAGCTCCGTGTAGGAGTAAAACATTAAATTCTATTTCATTTCATTTTGATATTGCGTGTAAGTTTACTGCAAGTGGATGAGAATTTGATACAACATTACAACCTATTTTTCAGCTAGGGCATGTCTAATTATGAGTGTGACTTGATACTGTTATTGCGTTTATCAGTTTACATGAAGAGGTTCAGTTTTCACAGTGAACTGTTTAATTACATTTTCAAACAGATCTTCTTGATATTAATTTTCATTACAATGTTGTCACTATTTACCAAAATAGGCAAAATACCGTAAAGTGACTTACCTTGCGGGTTGACTCTCTTGTTGGGTGTTTAGAGACAATAAAAATCTATCTATCTATCTCTAGGCTTGGTAAACAGATTTATGCTATATCCTAATGTTAATTCAGGTATGGTGTCTTTACGCCAATAGCTGCATATTTGACCTAAATGAAGAAAATACCTGTATTGCATATTTGACCTAAATGAAGACGTGTCTATTGAGTGACTGTCGATTATATTCAAGAACTGAATGTAATATTAAACTTTTATTACGACACAATAGATCAAATATGTTAAATATTTTTTCCGAAATGGTGTAGTCAGCCAATAATCTGTATGTTGACTTACATATAAAAACTAATCGGGTGAGTGATTCGGGATAAAAAAAAAAACCTGGAGGTCACACCACTCATGCATTATAAACTGAATTAAAGTTCACATACATGTAAATGACATACAATACATTTAGCTTAGAATGTGTGTACACAATCCATTTATTAGCACTTAGTGTGGTTCAGATTTTCAAGTTATATTTAAATGTGACATGATATACATGTAGGTATCAATAGACATGGACTGTATTACAACTGTGTTAAAGATATTCAACAATTCAGGATTTGATATTAAAATCTATATAAACTCCATTTTAAAACGACAATAAATCTGTGCAAACTTACAAATTTAAGAATAAGGGTTTTCAAATATGGATGTTTGTAAAATTCTGTAAGTTAGGGGATTACAAAATATAATGTTTTTTTTATGAATTTATCAGAATATTACTACTTTTAAATGAAATGGGTATAACATCACACATTTCAACACCTACTGGGCTGTTGAAAATTGTCGTATTAATTTGTGATCTAGAATTGAAAGTCTCTTTTGAAAGTAGCGATGAATCTTAACTCAGAATAATTTGTTGTCATAAATGTCAGCCTTTCATCATTAATTTCGAACAGTGTCTAAAATAATCTGTGATAAGGTCTTATCAGTAACTAACTAGTTAGAGATTAGAAGTTGTACTAGGTTCAACGTTCTCAAATGTTTGACTCAAACTTTTCTAAAAAAAAAAATATTAAAATTCATTTTTCTAAAAAAAAAATATATTGAAATTCATTTTTCATTTTTCTAAAAAAAAGATATTAAAATTCATTTTTAAACTTTGATTGAAAATCAAATATTTAATCAATGATTGAATATTATTAGTTATGAAGGAAGCTTTTATGCACTTATGAAGCCCCTTCATATCTCCCACCCTCGGGACTAGAGGAAAATAAAAGTATGTGTGAGCAGAGCCAAGGATGATGGAGGTTCTTTAAGATTAGTGCATATAAGAAAAGCTTATGACAATGTAAAAGAATATTATACACCTAGGCCCGAGACACCTTGGGTTTCATTAAGCCAGGCCCATAGGTAAATCCGACACTGATTGGAAGATTAAAATTGAATTACTATTTCAAAAAATTATCATATATAATACATATATGATATAACCAGAAAGGGTATCTGTATCATGTTTCAAATAAAAATTTAGAATTTCCTTTTATGTATTTTTGTTACTCAATAAATGAGTCTTAAGATACATTAAGATAAAAATCCTTTATTTATAAAAATGTAATAAGTAGACCTATTTTAGCAGCGGCAGTTACCAATCCTCATTGAGTTAGCTAATTCATTGAGGCAGCTTGTCTTTTGTGTCCTATATCTGTGTAGTCAGGATAATTGAAAAACTAAATTTACTGTCAATGAGAACTTGTTGCCTTCTTAGCAAAATAAAAGTGCAATTTGCTGTAAATCAGTGTCAACTGATAATTTTATATAAATATTTAATACATCATCATATTCATGACATATCAGTGCATTTAATTCATTCTGAAGCTCAATTAATTTAGGAATGCGAGTTTAAAATATTTTGTCGAATTTGAAGGTTTGCGGATGGCCATGATATACTCTGATTTAACTTCATGTAAAATATTGCTTGTTTTTGGAAATTATTAAAGATACATTATGGGAGATTAGATAACAAGTTGGCAGTTCTCACTGTAATAATCAAAAACTAGATAATGTAAAGGCAATTTGCTGAAAATTTCAGTCGAATTGATCCACTAGGAACCGAAAATTAAGCAATTGAAATTTCCACGTAGCCTCGATCATCATAACTAAAGTCGGTACGTTTAAAAGCATAGTCTCGATTATCCATTTAATAATTAAATCGAGACGGAAAGTTATGCAGTAAATCGGATCATGATCAACCAAAGATAGCAGACTAGCGATGCGATTGAGAGTTGATTATGTTCTGCATATGTTAATGTGTAATTAATATTTTAGATAACATATCAGGCCTAAAGAAAGGCCTGCAATAGGCAGATTTAGCTCTCGCATAATGTATGTTTAAATGTACTACGCTTTAAATTGATTTCTACTATTTTGGAAAAGTCCATTTACCTTTATTAGTGAACTAGATTGCTTCTACCTTTAGGGTTGTAATGCGTGCAAGTTGGATCAGTAGGCCTTTCATTGAGTCAAATGGCATGGATTCTATTCCCTGCTTATGTATGACAAGGAGTAGGATCCCTTTGGATTGGAGGAACTATATTTTTTCTAGGAATGTCTCACATGGTTTGATAACCAACCATATCAAAGCTTTGATAGAGACATTTTCATTGGCCAGGTTAGTGATATAGAGTTGTATGTTAAACCCATTGATATAGAAAAATGCTATTGATATTTTGAGAGTCTTTTAGATTTATACTAACTAAATTTTTTATGGTACATTTCAGATAAATTTCACTTGATTACCAAATTTTGTTATGTGATGATTTGAAAGTTCTGTGCATGCGAACAAATCTCTGCGTTAGTTTTTGTTGGTGGATTAAAGACAGGTGTTTCTGGGATTAACTGCCATGATATTTTAGAAGGCAATCGTTACTGAATTTTAAACATCATACAATTACCATCGATTCAAAGTAACTTTAATACATTTGTAATAAATTAAAAGTGTGCAATCAAAGTGATTCAAAGAGCCTTTGAATATGAATTTTTCTCCTGTGATATTTTTAGAAGGCAATCGTTACTTATTTGTACCTATATATCCTGTACCAACTTAATGTGTTAATGATGTTCGATTGAAGTGATTTTTGGAAATGAATTTTTCTCAAAGGGCATAGATTACGAGTACTTATTATTTGAATGTTACCGTCCATAATTCATTTATGACATTGACTTTACTAATGAGAAAGACTAGAGCAGCCTGATCGAAATGTATCTCAATAATTGTGATCTATGTAAATGTTACTAATGTCCATATAAACCAGTTTATCAACAAAGAGAGAGAGTAACGAAATAATTACTCTGGCTGGAGCTGGATTAAATTCATTTTTCAATTGTGTCTGCTACACTCCATTGTCCAGTGCCAATATTGACAGTAGAAGCCAACCCTTATATTTACCGGGACTTTTACAATTCAATTTCATACTTGAACCCGTCTGCAAATAAAATTCTCTAATAAGTATGTAGTTACGTATAACAGGTTTTAGGTGTGATTGGATGGTGATATTGTACTTGAAATCATCTGTAATAATCATGTATAACAGGTTTTAAGTGTGCGATGGATTGTTGTATTTTATCAGTGTTATCGGATTGTGATTGCGGTCTTGAAACCATCTGCTAATACGGTCTAAAAATATAATTCTGTAATAATTATGTATAACAGGTTTTAAGTGTTGGATGGAATGTTATATTTTAACAGTGAGATCGGATAGTGTGCAAGTTAATTGATAATAATCTATCTGTATATATGTGATTGATCTTTTCGTTTTATTTGGATGTCTCACCACTATAAGTGTTCACCTGACTGCGATTAGAAAGCTGTATGTCCAGAGGCGATTAAGTATTCTACTTTCATTTTATATGATGGTAGCATCTTGTACAAACGTACAAGTTTTATCATGTTGCAGCAGATGTTATATTGATAAGTGTAACTATCAATCCTTAATTTACGGTTAACTTGGCAAAAGCAGACAGAATTATTTTCGGTTGTGAAAATGAGGAAAAGACGGGTGTTTATGCTTATTTTAATAACTTTGTGTTTATTGTGTTTTTATATATTGTCATTATTCTACGTGGATATCGAAACGGACAATTTTAAATCAGATTTTATCTTAGACAGAGATATCAATCGTAATTTATATGTTGATAGCCCCATTGAACATGGATCCGTGTGTAGACCTCAGGATAATTTTACGTTTATAAAATGTATGAAATGTGGTACGGAAACTCTTGGAACGGTATTCCGCAGATATGGTTTTGCGAGAAATTTAACTTTCGTTCTACCAGTGGAAAAACGATTATATCTGGGATGGCCTTACCAGATGGAGACTTACGATTATCGTCCATCAAAGCTTGGATTTAATATTCTCGTGGAGCATGCGATATATAACAATACGAAGATGGGTAAAATAATGCCGGCAGATAACAAGTTCATCACGATAATTCGCGAACCTTTCAACCATTTTGTATCAGCATTTTACTATTTTAGGATCCATAATATAACAAATATGACTTCTAAAGAGCCAGTCACTGAATATTTACATAATATTGACAAATACGAAACTATTTATAAAAGTCATCAAGCCTCAAAGACTCGTTATTGCATACCTGATGGATTTTCCATTACCAAAAATCTTTTATCGCACTGTCTTGGTTTTCCATTAGGTTTTCCTGTTGGACAAAGAAACATTGCTTCAGATCCTCATGAGCAAGCTGTGGCAGACTACATCAGAAAGTTGGATAAGGAATTTAGTTTAGTTATGATAATGGATTACTATGATGAATCGTTAATTTTACTGAAACACGAGTTTTGTTGGAGCTTTAAAGATATTCTCTACTGGACTCAAAATAAAGGTTCTTACGGCAATGTGCAATCGCTAAAAACTCCTGAAAACCTACGTCTGCACAAACAGTATGACTTTTTAGATTATCAACTTTTTGATCACTTCAACAAAACATTTTGGCGGAAAGTTGAAGAGTATCCTGGAAATTTTGTGGATGAAGTAAGAATGTTCCGCCAGATTAAGTCGGACATTACAGGATTTTGTTTCACAAATGATGTAAATTCTACAAAAGTTTTTGAAGTGACAAATAATTTGTATTCGGATGATTTTGAATTTGAGGCTAAAGAATGTGGATCGTTACGGTATTATTTGTTGGATAAACTACGAGATATTAATGATAAACATGTAGGTAAAAATGGTGTTAAAGTTTCGAAATTGTCCAAAGCTCTGTGTTAATAGAGGAGTTGCATGGCTGAATGGTTAGCACAGACGTACTGTATCACGAAGTCTGTCGTGGGTTCGATTCCCGGGTTGTTCGGACAAGGAGTAGGCTCCGCCTGTCCAACCTCATGGGTTTTCTTAGGGTCCTCCGGTTTCCTTCCACTGCTAAAGACCCCCACATGCAAACAAATTATTGAAATGAAAATTGAACAATATGTTAGTACCAAAATGACCTAGTTTTTGTCAAGTGCAAGAAATTAATGCTAGCAAGAAATTAATGCAGGCCACACCAATTTAATTTCCTTTTCTGTGGAAATATTTGCAAATATTTCCTTTCTTCTCTTGGAAAAAGATTTATATAAAACCAACATAATGTTGTTGTGCTGTCAAACTACTTTAGGTTTCAAATTTTTAAGTTTTCAGATTTTAAATAAAACGTCATTGATGTGATTCAAGTAGCTATTTATATTTATTTACCATCCCCCCCCCCCCTGAAGAATAGAAAATCAAATTTGTCTGGCCTCTGACAGAACACGATATTGAAATATACAATATTTTTTGGTAACTCAGATTTTAATCAGATTTTTGAACAACATATCCAAACTAACACGAAACATAATTTGTTACATATCATTCAAATTACACTGTGTAATAATTAACTATATGTATCTAGTCGCTCAGGGTACAGACAGAGGTAGAATGATGCTCCCATTTCCATATAAATAACCTTCACAATTGTAGATATGGACTCAAGTTTCCAGATTGTTTAAAGACCCAAGTGCTCTAACTTATTGAAGTATCCAATTTTAATATGTGATATGTTTTATCATTGCTCGTAATATTAGTTTTGATCATTCCTTGTCATTTTGATTAAATGTGTGATAATTTTAATCATTCCTTATATGATAGTTTTCATCATTCCTCTTAATATTAGATTTAATCATTCCCTGTAACTAAAGATGAGTTTTAATCATTCCTTATATGATAGTTTTCATCATTCCTGGTAATATTTGATTTAATTATTCCTTGTAACTAAAGATGAGTTTTAATCATTCCTGGTATTATTATCATCTTAATTATTCCTTATCAATTGTCATGTGATAAATTTTTAGTCATTAATTATAATATGATTAATTCCTTCTAACATGATTAATTATGAGCATTCCTTATAACATGATTAATTTTGATCATTCCTTATAGTGTGATTACAAAAGAATTGAAGACCATTTAAATAAATTTATGTTAAAGATGCATTAGCAAGAGCTAAATCTTCCTATTAAAGTCTTTGTTCTGGCTTCAAACGTTATCTATTATTATTATTTTGACATTTATTCGCATTTTAAGCCCATATTCAACTCTTTAGACCATTGGATGGCTCGGATATTAATTGGATTAGACCATCCACACCATTCAATCAGTTTACGAAAAAATGAAAATCAAGAAGGTGTTTATTATCGTAGCTATTACAATCAAGACAACACTATTCTTGTCAAAATTTAAACATTTATAACTTCGCTCAGAATAAATCAATTTGACTGAAATTTTCAACATATTCATTCTTGATTATCTATTTGAAACTATTATAGTGAGAATGACCAGTTCTTCGTCTAGATCTTGTATAATGTCTCTTTTAATCTGTTTATATAACAAATTTTTCTCAATAAATATTGATGAGTCAGTTATTGTCCTTTTTATTGTAAACATATTTAATTTGATATTTACTTGATGATTCCATTGTAGCACATTTTGAATTCCATTGGTTGTACAATAAATATTTTATCACCTATTATCTTTTTTATGTGTTGAACCAAATTTTGTGTTTACATGTTACCAATTTAAGGGTCGGGGGCGCAATTTACGAAAATTAAAATATTTTTTGAAGGCAGGTATTTTGACCAATGAAAGGTCTGAATTCCTAATATATTAATGTTTCGTGCTATGTTTTTGTGAATAAGTTCCCTGGTAAAATTTCTGGAGTTTAACGTCCACTCCCACGAAGGGTAATATCGTCGACAAAATTTATGGATGGAATACTGGAATGATGTGTAGTTCTCCATGGGGTGGTAAAAAACTGATTTCATTTAAAAACATCAGAAATAAGTGCCTGATTTAGATGAAGAAACACCCTAAGTTGTTCTGCTTATTCCCCTCTCTCCCCCCCCCCCCCTCATGACTAGAGGGAGTTGAATATGTATTTTAAACACAACTGATCAAAGCTGCGGATGTTGACTTGACAGATTTTTTTGATACTACAGTGTGTGTTAGAAAGACTTATGACAGTGTGAAAAAATATCTACACCTTCGCCAGAAGCCGCTTAGATCTCGTGGCCCTAGACCTACAGCTTCAGCCTGCCAAGCCTATAAGTCAGTGGTTCGCAAAATCTTGGGACAAAATCTTCCTATTTTGAACGACACACTAAGAAAATGTGAAAAACCACATGATCCTAATTTAGTGTCTACTGGTAAGTTCATAGCTGTGTTTTTCTTTGTTTAGTTTGAGTCATTCGATGTGTCTATGACTATGTCTGTGTCTACATTTGTATGCCGTCTATTACCTGCCATGTTTTTATTTTGCAAAATTCAAATATTTTTCCTACATATTTAGCCAGGTGTGCCGCTATTTCTTCATGTTTTTCAAGGTGTGCAGTTGGAAAATAAAGGTTTAGAACCACTGCTTTAAGTTAATGTGTGATTTGATGATATATTTCAACTAGAACATATTCAAACTCCTTCCTTAAACATTTTAATCAGAAGGAACTACCCGAAGACGTATAAATCTATTTTAAGCAAACTGTTTCAATGGCATTTAGTAATTGTATTCCATAGAATTGTGACCTGTATACTATTTTAAGCAGCCTAATTTGTCAGATGACTTGCCTGAGGGAGAATTCATTTCAACTTGATTTTGTTATTACTCACTCTGTTCATTTACCGTAAATATCGAAGCCTTTAGAAATAATGTCTTCGATTTTCCTCTACCCCCTTTTTTCTACTGTATTGCACAGTCTGTTCTGTTGTATGTGCTTCCATCGTCACTCAAGTAGACAAGCCGACAACCTGCCAGTTAGTGACACCTTTACATTTTTATCCTGTGCGCTCCCCATAGATGTTTTCCAGCAGATCCAGTAAGATTGGGTGTCAATATACCAAATTTACTTACCGGGAATCCTCGTTATTAAAGCCCTTCTATTATTAAGAACATGGGCTTAATAACGAGTTTAAATTTTGAATTTAAGCCCCAGGGCTTAAATTGAAAATTTATTTTAAAGTTGTCTCCCTATCAAATTTTCAAACCACATTTGTTGACATGGACGGAGTCTTGTTGAATTGGTGTACTGTTAGTGCCATGAGAGGGTTTCACATCTTTAAAACGCATTGGATTCCAATTGCAGGGGACTAAATGTGACAATTATAAAAAAAACCCCAAATGTTTGGTTTTTTTTCCTCTTTTCGAATTTTAGCCCAGGGCTTAATTTCAGAAGACATGTTTTTATCACTGACATGGTCAAATTCGAAATTAGGCCAAGGGCTTAAATACGAGAATTCACAGTTAGTTTTATTGGAAATAACTACCTGATAAATATTTTGTGGGAATACATCTTTAAAGAAATAATAGTTATTGCCATAGGTGCTATTGCCACAGTCAAACCCAATAAATACTTCATAGGAATACATCTTTAAATAGATGATTGTATATTACCATAATATTGTTAAGTCAATAAATTAACACATTTTCCCTCTTTTTATTAATCATTGTCAGTTGTTCAACCATATAACCTATTTAAATAATACATGACAACTCATCTCAGGGCTTGATTGTCCAGTGAACTAATCCGGCAATGATTTCATTAGTCCGTAAAAATTATCATCAGTCTGGAATTTGACATAATGCGAGATAAATATGAATAAGGATCGTCCAAATCAAAGGGGGAGAGGATAATTTGCAATATGTTTTCATTACAGTAGTTTGAAACTTTACAGAACCCGATTTTGACCAATGCTAAGGATGATCTGGCTATTAGTTCATCAGTTGTTGGTCTCACATTAAATAACTAAAGCTAAGGTTGATCTGGTCGTTCATCAGTTATAGGTCTCACACTAAATAACTAAAGCTAAGGAAGATGTCTGGTTGTTCATAGCTCTCACTCTAAAAGACTAATGCTTATTCCATAGAATGGGACCTGTATATCTACATATATGTTTCAGTTTATTGTGTAATGTAAACAACAACGTTAAATTATTTAGTGGGATTCTGAAATTTATTTTATCCTATAATGATAAATTGCAACTAGTACTGATAATGGAACTTTTAACAACTAGGCAAAAATGTAGGTTCATGTATCTAAAACTTGAGATGACAAGTTTTGAGATCGGGTTGTTGATGATGATGAGGTCTCTCGTGAATGTCGTAAACGTCTTTCAGATGTTTTAACATGTCTGTTAACAATAGATGACAATCTATGGCTGTTAAATTAAAACTTGGACTCCATTTTGTTTCCTCAAAATAATGGATATCATCCCCTTTCTTTTTGGATTCCTTCCACAAACAATATTTCTCTCCCTCTTCTTGAAATTTGATAAATGCTGCCACCTCATCAAAAAAATCGTCAGATTCTTTAGAAATTTTATTCCACAATGTTTTATTGAAATGATCATACAGGAGATACTCGATGCGATTCCATTTTTGGTAAAATTCCACATCTGCTTGGTTGGGTTTTATTTTTTTGTATGGATAATTTGCTACGTGCCGTTTGATATAAAATATATCTTTGAACGTCCAGCACATTAGTCTTTTTAATAGAATTAGAGATTCGTGGAAATGCTCAACTATCATAATTAAATGAAAATCGTTGTCAAGCTTTTGAATATATTCCAGTACAGCTGGAAGGTCATCATCAATATTTGGTCGACCAGGAGGAAAACCCAGTGGCATACCAAGAGTATGTGACATCTCATTATGTGTCTGCGAGAAACTAACTTTCGGGCAATGTGGTCTCCAGTCAGTAAAGATGCCTGTGCAGTTATAATTTGGTACGCTTTTAACCAGATTTAGATATTCTGGTATGGGGTCGGTCTTGTTAGTCATGTGACACAGATTCACCAGATTAAAACAGTTAAACGCAGATTTGAATCGAGCGAATGGTTCCCGGATACTGGAAATATAAATGGAGTTATTTGGCATTAAATTTCGTAATGTGGTTTTGTTGTATATAGAATGTTCTACTAATATATTGTATGGCTTCCTCGAAGGTCTGTAGTCATACTCATTCAATGGAAACGGCCAACCGATCCAAATCATATGTTCCACTGGAAGCACATAAGTTAAGTTTCTATCATATCCAAATTTCCGGAACATCGGTCCTAAACTCTCGGTTGCACATTTCATAACTTTTATAAAAACAAAATTCTGTTGTTCAGAATGGCATTGTTGTACATGATTCCTTCCTTCATGCGTTACATGTATTTCTTTAAGACCTTCTTGGTTAAAGGAACCTATGAAGTCAGATTTTTTTAACATGTGAATATTTTTGGTATCCAAGACAACCATCCATCTTATATACAGTGTTACACATAATGTCATCAAACACACAAGCAGAATCTTTAAATTTTTAACATTCATTACAGACACGAATCGGACTCAAGTATTTTTTTGTGATTCTAGTGTGTATTTTAAATATTTATGTCAGAACAGGTCACTAGACATAACTTGAGAAATCCTACGCTTTGTAATTTTCTTTCATGCAGTTTTTACGATAAAGTAAATATTGAAATTTTACGGTGATATGAACATATGTTACCTGCCGGTATTGATGTATTTCTTCAAGAGAATGTAAATTAAATATTTATGCGTTGAAATAAGAGTCAGACAAATTATTTATCAAATATTCGTCAGAAGAATCAATAGTTTGTTTTTCTTGAAGGAATTTGTTTCAGAATGTACTGGGTAATAAAATAAAATTGTCAAGGTTTTTGGTTATGATGTTAATAAGGAATTATCATTTATTACTTAAACATAAAAGTTTTGAAAAAATCAATTGTATGTTTTTCTTTATAAAGGTTAGGCTCTGGCTCTCTAACCAGAAGGTCTGGGGTTTGATACCAGTGCCTCCCTTGAAAGCTCCTTTAGGATTTTAATGTCTGGTTCTCCTTTGTCAGTGATGTAGGACAGATGGGACTGAAAACTGAGGTTCTGTGTACATGACCCCAATTCTTCACACTGTGGGTTTTGTCTGCGATATCACCCTAGGTGGAAGTGGACGTTAAACCCCAGGAACGAACGAACGGCAAAGGGGGGATAACTATATAATGGAACAATAGGAGCAATGTATATCAACAGACTGCGTTTTCTCACTGTCATGTGCTTTACACCGAATATGATAAATAAAAGGATTGAAAACTATAGCCATTATTAGCAACGGGGTGAGGTGGGCTCACAACTTGTTTATGCAATTTAAGTACAATAAGGGGCAATAATCCAGGAAGGTACTGTCCAGTGATGCCAAAATTGAACTCATAGATCTTTTAGATATAAAAATATGTTTAAAGTTCAAAAAGAATCAGATAAAAATTGTGGCCTCCAAAGGGTCCACTGGCTATGTACACAATTTTCATACAATCAGGGTGTTTTAATCCCAAACGAAGCTACCGTCTGATATATACCAAAATAGAACCTATCCAAGATCTTTAGAACACAAACATATATTGTAAGTTTCAGCAAAATTGTGATCTTCTGGTGTCCACAAAAAAGTGTCTACAGACAAACGAACATGGTAATAACATTATATGTCCACATGGAAATGCGGGCTGATAAATTAACAAGAAAAAGGTTAGGTTTACATTTTGATTTCAAGTATTAAAGGTACATTTTGTGTACTCGCAAACATTTCCCACTTGTTGAACTTGATTATTTGAAATGAGATTAAGAATTAAATTCTTTTTGTGTTAAATCATAAAGGGGGATAACTCTATCAATTTCTCTGAAATGAATATTAATTGATAAATAGGATGACCACCCGTCCCTCATTTCGTGGGACAGTCCCGGAAAACGCTCTAAAGTTCCGTGCCCCCCAAATTCTTCATACACAGTCAAAATGTCCCAAAATTTCTCGCGTGGAAGGTTTCTATGAAGTAATATTCATGAATCTAGTCTTGATAGTCTTTTTTTTAGTGTTTCAATTTTCATTACTATTTACTGTAAGCGGATACAAATGGGCAACAATTTATTGTGGGAATGGCAATAAATTTTTCAGCTATGAGTTACCTCCACCACGGTAGTCTAATTTTCAAGACACTTTATAACGTCTTCGCACCCTTTCACCATCCGGCGAACTTCGCTTATTTCTGATACCTACAGAAAATATGAAAATTGGTGTGGCCCTTGAGTCTGTTTTGCAAAGATTAATACGAGTAGTTTTTGACCTTTAAACTTAATCGACGACTTATATTTCCGTTTCTCAAACATTCTACACATGCAGCGAAGTCAAACAAAAAGTACTCTTTTAAATCTTGAAGTTTTAGTTGTATATCTTTCAATGTATATATTATAAACTGATTTACATTCAATAGTTTCTGTTTTAACTTTGTATAAGTGTTTTTACTGTACTTTCTAATCAGTTATATTCGGCGAAATATGCGAGGAGTTCAAATTAAATGACAGTCTTTGGCATACAATTCGTGCACCAGTTTTAATATTTTCATTTTGTCTTAAATATTCGATATCTGAAGCCCATCCGTTCACGGCAAGAGTAAGAATAAAGATAACAACATCAATGTTGATTCAAATTGACCAGTAAGTCGTGTTTGCACTGTCGAATACTTTGGATGATATTCTTGGCTACTTTAACGTTCGACTGTTTGTTGAAATATAATGGCTGTACACAATTCTTCTAATTATTTTATTTGCAAATTTTAAGAAGGCATCATAAATCATAAACTAATTAAACTGTCTTGAGTTAGTATTCAGGAGAAAATTAAAAGGGATCACTTCAAAATTAGAGTATTCGATTGCCACATTTTTTGTGTCAGATTGCTTGAAATGGCGTTTCCAGGCTTTTAGTTTTCAATAATTCTCGGGGGGAGGGCCCCCCAACCCCCTGTTGCTGTGTCGGGCCTACGGTGCTCGCGGTGAGTGGCTGATGGATGAGAGAAATTTAGAAATTATTTCTTATTCCATATGACTGAGTAAAGGGAGATAACCACACTGAATGGTCTAAATTCTCATTTTTATTTGCAAATTATGCTTGTTTGAATTTAATGCTAATAGTTTACCGTAAATTATGTATAAACAATGTTGGAATAGTGTCACACTAGAATACCTACTCACATTAAATAAAATGTTCAATATACTTATTAATACTTTATGTGAGATTGTACGGTAAACTGAAATATTGATTGACAACAGGTGTTCTCTTATAATCAGCAGGCGTACTATACTCTCTTGGAAATTGACACACATTAATATTATAAACATGTGAATCATAGATATATTGTGAAATTTGATAAATTCTAAAAATCATTTTAAACCACCAATGTACAGGAAGCCAAGGAAAAAAGTAAGTTTCCTTTGTCACCATACTAAATGCCATATACTCCTCTTCTTAGTATGGTAGGTACATGAAATTATAAAATTACAAGCACTTAATTGTTTAGATCATAAGGTCTGTCTAATTCCAACTTGTGCGTGACCTCATGTAATTTCTCCAGTTTGAAATGAAATGGGGTTTAATGTCCTGTTCTGCTCTTAACATGGGCTAATGAAGACTGACATACACCATACAGTGTGCTATGAGGGAAATTTTGCCCGGGCAGTTCTCCTGTTTGTTTGTGCCCACTCCTTGAGAGCCCTATAGGCAAGCAAATTATTGAAATGGAACCATGTGTTAGTACGGACATTACCTAGTTTTAGTCGAGTAGATGATAATGGCCTTTTCTCTCTCTTGTAATTATATCAAACATAGATGTACGTGTTGCAGGAGAATCATACGTCAAACTTAGTCCTCAAAAAATAATACCAAACAATACTGTCGTCTACATATATGTGATCAGCAATAAACAAAATGAGACATTATCATTGATTAACCCCCTTATTCCTTAGACTATTTCTTTTAAATAAAATTGAGATCACTTTCTTCAAGCGTTCGAAGGGGGACGGTTGCCAACTAAGAATTGGAGAATTGATAGCAAGTTTTCTGAACTGAAAATGTGACAAAGTTTGCTTATTTATGATACATGCTTATTATGATACACTCACAGAGACAGAAGTCTTCTATCCTGAAAAAGACATTGTCAAGTACCAGATATGTATCTGATGAATTAGTTTAGAATATGTTTTATATTTTATAGGAAGATGATGATAAACTCAAGAGAAGTCGTACATACAGTGTATTTTCTACTGGTGATAATGATGGGGCTGATGAAACATTCGAATCCGAAGGTGAGACTATATGTTTTATAACAATTCAAATATTATTATGACCATAAACTAAAAAAAACCACAACTATTCTTTGAGCAATTAAAGATTCATTTCAATTAATGATTAATAATTGGAAGTCTTAAAAAAAAATAATTATGAATGTTGATTTCAGTTCTGAAATTATCTCCCTTTTGTTTTACCGGGTACCCAAGTTTTCTTCTGCTTCTGTTCTCTCATCCAAAGAAAAAAGAGGTTATGACAAGTTGACTAAAACTGGTCTGATTATGATTCCATGTTGCCATGTTAGCCTGTTGGAAATATATCATTGGAACTATTTGAATACTATTGAACATAAAAGTGAGTTTTAATTGTGGTCTGAACCCACCAGCTTAAGAGCTATGCCCCTTTATTTTTTGTAAAATTTTTATGTCCGACTGGAAAAATTTTAGAATCTCATCACTGGTGATGATGCATGATATTATTTTCGAAAAATAGACCTAGTAAATTTCACATGGCTTAATCCAAAAATTGATTATTTAATTTTTAATTAAGAAAACAAGAAACCATCAAGGCAATCTCCCAGCTTGGATTCAATTGAGTTAAAAACGGGCTCATCAACTTGTAGTTTACAATGGAATTCTATATCTGTAATATCACAATAAATCTTTTAAAATCAAATTTATAAACCTTTTATACAAGATTTGGTGCTTTCATGAAATGTTTATGGCTCCACTACTTCCAGTATACCATCAAAATGAAGCTTGGCATCCTTGCTCTTTGCGATCAAATTACAAACTTCGATTTTTGATGTGATATCAAATATTCTCTCAGACCTGTTATAAAACAATATTCTAGGAGGGAATGCATACATTACTGCAGATAAATGTTCATATAATAGCTTACGAACATGATACCTAGACTTTGGCTGTTTTAATAGTAGAATGAAAAACATAATAATCAAGACATAAGCATTTTAATACTAAATTCTCAATGTTTCTCAAACAATTTTAAAAACTTGTAACTATCTGTGCTGTCAGACTTCTGTCTGAATCTTCTATCATTGGTGAATAGAGAGTAGTACCGATCTTGTGATTGTATGGAAATCTGTCATGTCGGCTGAGCTTGGATGGTGCTCAACAGATTGATTATCTTGGTGTTATACTCTATACTAGTATCGCTCAACCAATTAAACTTAATCAGAGATGATTAACTTTCACCAAATATAAAACAGAAAATAGCCATTGGAAAGTTATTCTAGGCAAGAATTTCACAAGGGTAAGATCTAATGTAAAACTAAGGATTTATTGCTGTATTCAATAGTACAAAGAATTATATCAAAATCTCGAAAAAAATATTATTGCTCCAAGTTCCTGTATTACGGTATCCTTCAGTATAAAATAACCAAAGTAGATTTGGATAATTTTGTTCTTAATTATCAGACAGTTAAAAATGAAATACAAAAATGTAATAGTGAATCAATTTATCCTGTATTTTTTTAAAAATTGAAAATTTATAGGGATTGACTATTTACAATTTAAAAGACCTGCACATACATTGAAACAAAATAATGTGTCCCAGAATTAGAGAATTAAACAAAGTGTTGAGATGCAAAATTAATTTTGAGGCCACACCAATCATGAATGTTTGTTCTTTGGGAATTCCTATTTTACTTCCCATCTTTTCTGGATAAAATACTTGCATTGGTTGATTTGCTCAAATTTTAATTTTGAAATATCACAGAAAGCATTGTTTGATTTGCTTGGCCTAATCCTACAAAGAAATTGTAGTGTTATTTTTTCACAGGTTAGCTGATAGGTATTCATCCATGAAGTATAGCTGTATCAACAATAATGAGACATACTTTAATATTTATATAATAGAGTGTAGATTAGTAGATTGTTTACAGGTTAAGACTGGGTGCGTATAATATGAAATGTAAACACTGAAAACTCCCCAGACAGCGACAAAAACAAATTCGAGACAAAGTTTTTAACAAAATTTATTTGTTTAAGAATTTTAAACATAAAAGTGCAGAGATGAAACAAAAAAACTAAAAAAAACCCATAAAATTTTGCATGTAAAGAATGTTTTTTAAATAAAAGATATCATAGATTTTTAAAGGTAATTTTTTAAAAAAAAAAAAAGAATTACCTTTTAATGTGCAGACATGAAACCAAAAAAAACACATTAGATTTTGGATTTAAAGAATGTTTTTTTTTAATAAGAAGTTTCATAGATATTTTTAAAAAAATTACTTTTAATGTCATCAGAAACAGAAATTTGAAATACATTAAATATTATTCCCGTTCAAAGTCTGTCACATTGCATTTTAGTTATATCAATTAATTTTTATTAGGCTATATAAAGATAAAAAAAAAACTGTATGAGGCTGGGTTTCAGATTCCCAGGAGAGGTTTTTTAAAACTGTAAAACCTTCAAGTGTTTCACACCTGATCAGGTGCTAATTGGTGATATTGTATATACACAGTGACCTTAGCTGATCCTCAATTTGACCTTAATGGCCTTATGTTTGTTTGGTGATAGTCTGGGAGGCATTGTTACATAACAAGCAACATGCTTTTTCAATTAGAATCCAAATATGATAAACCTCTTTCTATTGGTTGAAAGTAGGAGATAATGGGGATTAACCAATAGCCAACACTCTCTTTTGATTAAGAGGGATTTTGATATTTTGAGTTCAGCGTATTCATTGGTTTAAATTTCGGTTTTCCTCTCAAGGTGTTTTATTTTGACTTTGGCTTCTTAGAAGAGTATATTACTGAAGTTTTTATTGTGTGCTCCAATTCATTTTACATTAACTGGCAACAGAACAAGCTAATGGTACTTATGATAGATTTTCTTTTTAAATCTGAAAGTAATATGATTCATGAATATATAAGAACTGGTATCAGGATATTAAGAGTTTCAGAAGGGGTTAAGTGTTTTTCCAGATTCACGACAGAATCCTAAAGTTCACTTGTTAGATTACTTTTGACTTTATGAAATTGGAAACCTAACACTTGATCCACAGGGTTTTAGTTTGGTTTAGTGGCTTGTGGTTGAGGTTTTGAGATAAGGGAACCTACTCAACCTTGTGTGTTTACACCGAGTACAGTACTCTAGCCATGCACTGAATATACTATATAGCACCGGTTGTCTGCGATATCACCCTCGTTGGAAGCCGATGTTAAATCCTACAAATTCTTGATCATAACACAGTGTATTCTGGACATCATAATATCTGCTTTTCTCTACAGGTGCAAGTTATAAACGTCGTCAGTCATCTATTGTTTATAATGTTTGTAAGTTAACGAGAGTTGCATGTTTCATTATTTTTATTTGAAAACATTTCAACTTTGCCTGATGTTTCTGCACAATAAATTATTATCTTATCTTTGTGCACACATTTAGTAAAATTTGAAATCTCCTTCCCTTGAAAGCCTAGCTCCTATTTTGATTACATGTCATTTCGGTCCTGCGTCTTTTCGAACTCGAGTAGATGACATTTCGAACTCAAACTGACTCCAGAACGCCGTTTGTGTCGAGTCGAAAATGAAGTGCTACCTCAATTTTAAAGGTCAGAAATTATATCTGACATTTTAGAATAGGGGTCACTGTGGCTAAGTGGATAAGGTGCTGGTTCGCTAGCCTGGGTGTTCCGATCCCTGCATTGGCCGAGAAAGTTCATCTCGATTTTCTGGCGTGATTGCCCCTTGTCAGTGATGCAGAAGGAGGGCCTGACAAGGACAGCTGCCTAGTCGTTCGGATGGTACTAAAAACCGAGGTCCCGTGTACACATTGGAGTGCACGTAAAAGATCCCTTGGCAGTTGGAATTCGATATAAGAGTAGGCCATAGCGCCTCTGCCCGGGCAAAATTCCCCTCATAGCACACTGTATGACGTGTGCCTGTCTTCCATTAGCCCAGGTTAGGTGCAAAAGAGTAGGACATTAAACCCCATTTCATTTCATTTTAGAATAGCATGTCAGTTTATAGTAAATGTTTTGATTAGTTACAACTTGAAAACATTACCCAAATAATTAACATTTTAACAATTAACATACAATATACATAATTCTCTGAATTCTATGACCTTATGATATACACAATCTTAAAATAATTTTTTTTAAAGATTCAGAATTTTAGTTGGTTAAGATTTTAAAAAGTGTTAGTTTATGTATTAACAATGTTTTTGTCGACAATATTCTACATGCAGGTGAAAGTGAACCCTGGAATTTCAATTTTAAATTGCATGTTTTTATTAAAAGTTAATTTAATATTTTTCTTTAGAAATACATGTACTTAGTAATTGTTTTGTCTGGTTTTGAAGAATTTGATAATGTTTGTATCCAGTAATTACATGCATGCCCTTGTTAAGCATGGAAGAATACAACTGAATTGACAAATGTACCAATCTGCTTAAACACAGATCCTTTTTCGTTTCATTTTTATAGTTCAAAATTTCGTTCTACTTGTGTTGACTACACTAGGATCTGGAAAAGTTGTTATCATTGACGTGTTCTGGATGATGTGAGGGATTAGCCAATGAAACATTCACAGCGAGTTCTTGGTCTTTTGATGCACGGAAACTGTGGGTAAACCACTAGAAACGTCTATGCTGATTGATTAAAGTCATAGGGTGAAAAGCCGCTCATTTGACCCCTGATGTGAACTCCCACTATAACATGACAGATCTTCATGTAGCCTAGACCATTGGAAGTATTAAATAAGGAAACGAAATATAAATCTGTATTTTAATCATATTGCAAATGTACATCAATTATATTTGTAATATTTAACAGAACATGGCAAGATCAAGGCATGTATTTTGATTGAGAGGGATGGGCGTGGGGCGAGGGGGACGTATATAACTTTTATTTGATTTTCAACTGATATCAAATTATATTGTCACTTTATAACCATTATTCTAGTCCAGAGAATTTACACTTTCATTTGACTACCTCAGAAAATTTACAATTAAGTTTAATAGAGCTTTTGAACCATGTTTATTCCAAAATCATGTACATAATGAATTATTAATTGTTTTTTTTTGTTTTTCTTTATAGGTCCCCTGGATGTATCTACTAGTGAATTAGGTATGGATAGATTACAGGAAATCTGGACAGAACTAGGAGTAGGAAAGGATGGATATTTAACTCTAGATGAGTTAAGTCGTGTCTGTAATCATATTGGTATGAAAGGCATGACAGATGAGGTATGTACTTTAAATTTTAGTTTGATCTTAATCCATATAAACCTCTTGTATGGAAGAAGTCAGTCGTTAGGAAAGTTGTTTCACTTAGCTTCTTTATGTTCCACTATCACTATTCAAGGACTTACAATTGAACAAAAGTATCCTGAAATATGTAATGCTGAATGGTTGGCATGTGCCTTCTGCATGATAAGATCTGTCATTGAGTCAACTGGCGTGGTTTCCATTCCCCAGTTGTGTGTGCAGAAGGGTTGCCTTCCAACATCGGTAAGTTTTCTCTAGCAACATTGAATATAGCAATACCTATTTTCAAATATACTGTCTTCATTATCCTGTCAGTGCAGAAAATTTCATTTTTTGAAAAATATTTTCTTTTTTCCTCCAAGGAAATCCATGCTATATTTGTTAACCTTGATGGTGACCAAGATGGAAGAGTTAGTTTTAACGAATTTATCCGTGGATTTCTACATCATCTGTCAGACCACAAAGAACAACATCTAAGTCCTATATCTCGAGTACCGCAATCCATGACGAAAGTACGGAGAGCAGCAACGTATAATAAGGATGATCAGAGTATGGGTCCATCTGTTATAGCTGATGGTGGAGCAGCTGGTCTGTTTTCAGCCATTGATCCTGATAATACAGGGTATGTATTTGATAGCAGCAAGAAAGCTCTTTAGAATTGTATGTGAAACCATGAGACCTGTTATTGAGTCAAGTGCATGGCTTTAATTTCCTGCTTGTACATGTACGTGATAAGGAGGGGTGGGTTGGCATGGCCTAGTGGTCTAGAGTGCCGCGCTTCGACCTCTAGCTGGCCGGCTGTGGTTTCGAGCCCTGGTGTGAGCGTATGTGGCATGGAGATAAGGGCGCCTTCTCAACCTCGTGGGTTTCCTCCGGGCACTCCGTTTTCCTCCCACTGCTAAAGACCCCTACGCGCAAGTGAATTATTGAAATAAAAATAAAACCATATGTTAGTCCCAAAATGACCTAGTTGTGTCGAGTGGACGTTAAGCCCCATTTCTCTATCTCTCTTTCGTGATAAGAAGTAGAGTCGAGTGTCGTGGGTTTTCTCTCTAGGTCCTCCGGTTTCCTGCCACTGCTGACATCAAACCCCATTTCGTTTCCTCCCACATGGAAGTGAATTTTTGAAACAGAATTGAACCATGACCTAATTTGTGTTGAGGGGACATAAAACCCAATTTCTCCCTCTATTCTCAAACTGACAGAAGTATTGTGTTGACGAAATTTAAACATTATTCCTGTCCAACCTAGTGGATTTTCTCCGGGTCCTCTGCTTTTGTTCCACTGCGAAAGACCCCAACGCGCAAGCGAATTATTGAAAGCTGATCTATAATTTTTTCCATTCATCTTGGTTTGAATATATTTTATTACAGATCAGCCAAACCGTCCGATATTATAGATTTGTGGGAAAGAGTTGGTATTACTCAAGGTTTAGATATTCTTATGGTAGGTATTATAAGTTAAACAGACCTTTTGTTAAACACAAGATATTTCGTCGGTGTAGAAGAGTAGGTCGTTAACCCCAGTTTCATGTATATTTGATATTTATTTATGAAAATTTATTGTATAATATAATATAATTGAAAATTTATTGTATAAAAATTAAAGTGGATGAAGTTGATTACTTGTGTATTTTTATGTTTTATGATAGAAGAATACTTGAAACAATTAAAATTATGTATTATTTCTGACGAGCTACCCAGATGAGCAAAAAACAAAATAGTATTTTAGAATTTTATTAAACCAGTGTTGAAATCAGCATGTGTTGGCATACCCTTTATCTTTTCATTGTTTACTGTGCAACAAATTAAGTAGTGCATCTCTACGTTTGTGCTAATATTTACAGATATAACCAGTGTTGAAATCAGGTTGCGTTGGTTTACCTTTTATCTTTTCATTGTTTACTGTGCAACAGAGTAGTGCATGTTTGCGTTTGTGCTAATATTTATGGATATTTCCACAAGGATATAACTGGTTATTTAAATTCCTGCCAATGTTGTTGTTAAGGTTACCAAGGTAACCATGTACATATTATGATTTTAATTACAGACTCTAGGATTTGAAGTTGATTCAAGAGTTAATTTAGCTGAGTTATCGTTTGATTTAGAACGTGAATTACTAGCTAACAACAATCAGGATATATTATATCAGGCAGCATTAGCTACTTATCAACAAGAAATCAAACATCTCAGGTATAATCTCAATTTATACACAATCATATCAACCCCCCAAAAACCCATTTGATATTGGTGGTGAACGGTGCAGTCATGTCCTTGCTCGTTTTGATACTGTTGGGATATTGTGATTCAACAGTGCAGTGATATTGCTTAGCACAGTGCATTGATAAGCCTTAGGAGAGCCACAGTGGCTCATGGGGTAAGACGTTGGATTGCTAGAAATTTCCCTGCATGATTCCTGATAGGCACAAGGACAGCATAGAGTTTGGATGATAAGATAAAGCATGTAAAACATCCCTTGGTGAAATATTTCATGATTTATGTTGTTTTTTTCAGAGTTGAATTAGATAATGTAAGTGGCGAGAGAGATAAATTACGTTTAGATTTAACAGAAGCTAATACTAGAAATACTCTCATGGCTAAAGAGAGTGATGAGAGACATGCTAACTTAGAAAAATCAGCAGAAACCAAGTTATTGTAAGTTTTCTAAAATTATTTTTTTGTATCTCTCTGGAACTGAACACCAATAAGTGAAATATATAACTCTTGTCTTCACTACACTAGTATCTGAAAGAGTTGTTATATAACCTTCATTCTAGCTGATGTGAATAATTAGCCAATGAAATGGTCTGTTACGACAACTTCTTGTCATGCCATGAACGGCAAATCACTAGAAACGTCAATGCTGATTGATTAATCAATATCTGATGTCATAGGGTCAAAAGTCGATCGTACAACTCCTGACACAACCTTCAAGGACAACTTATCAGATCTTCTTGTAGTGTAGGTCATTGAAAGTATAAAGAACGAATCGAAATATAGATCTGTATTTTAATCAGATTGTTCAAGTTATTAATGAATTAGCATTAGGATTATTGGAATAATGATTGATTATGTTTATAATATAGTGAAGTTATAGCCGATATAAAACGAACCTATGTGTAAGTATATTTGGCATAAACAAATGTAAACCAAGGGATTATTTCTATCATATCACCAGAACTGATAAAAATTCTTGAAATTATAAATCCTTGGTGAAAGTGTTTATTCATTTTTAAGTATTTATTTGGTATGAGTTTAGTATCTTATCTCTGAGGTAGTTGCATTTAAACCCCCATCTTTTATTTTGGAAATTTATTTTTTTTAAATATTTAATCATGTGTATGACGGGCTGTATGTCTTCTTGTTGCTGTGAATGAACTCAACTCCAGATGATATGACAAATTTAAAAAGAATTACATTTTTGGAAAGCAGAGGCTGTGCACTATTCACTTACTGCCAGCTCTATTTTTATAAAGCCTGGTTTTGTGGTGGCAGCTCACATATCATTAAACAATTCAGCCTCATGATTTAAGGACCATAAATAAGGAAACTATAAACTTTTATGGCTATTATTAAACAATGCATGATGTTAATTGTTATGTTATGATCAACATTACTGTGGGTTGTATACAAGTTATAAACTCGCATCTAGGATACTTACTATTATTAAATTCTAATTATGGAGTTACGTAATAGGTAAATAGTTATTATAGAAGGGTGAGGGATATTTCCCTGGAAACTTTACCTATATCCTTTATAGACAGTTAACACCGGACCAATATATATATTGTAGCTCTTTTATTAGTATTGAGTAGGTTTAAATACACGTGTGTCATACTATCTGTCAGAGTTATCACCCTTGGTGGAAGTGGACGTTAAGCTAGTAACGATATTTATCATATGTATATTGTTATACAACAATGTTGTATATATTGTTATGTCTAAGGATTACAACAGTAGTCTATAGTAGGTTAGTTGAGTGACAATTTGTTAATACCACGGTTAAATTTATTTGTAGAATATGTTAGCTGTAGATTCATTTTGCAGACCAAAGCTAATAAGTTACTTCTTTAGTTTTGTTTGAAAATGACATATTTTTTGATTGTGTATGCTGATGATACATTAAATTGCTCTTTTCTAATGGCATGTTGTCCGGTGTATAGGACTCTATCGTGCATATCGCTCGGAGTGAGTTTGACAGGGAATTGGTATGGAAACTATGCAATTCCTGTGTTTTAAGACATACTTTTACTTAGGCTGCAGCTAAATATTTTTTTTGCACTATGAAAAAAAAAGTTATATAATGTCATCTTTTACAGAACTATAGAGAAGAAATATACCGATCAGATTAAAAGTTTACAATCATCATTAGACGAAGAACGTGAAAGTCATTCATCTGTTTCTACTCATTTACATAAACAACTTAAAGAACATCGGGAAGCTGTCAGACTGGAGGAAACAGCTTTACGAGAACAAATTGAACAAGCTCAAGTTGTAAGTCAATATTTGAGTAGAATTTAGGGTCATGAACCTATGTTTGGAATTTGTGGTCATATTGAATGCTGATCATATTATGTCATACTATCGAATATTCTTCAATTCCAATTAAAATGATTGATTTTAGGATAGATTTTTCAAAAAAAAACCCTACAAATATTATTAGAAACTTCATTGAAGACACAAAACAGATCAAATAGCATCAATTATAATTCATGTCTTCAACAACAATTTGTACTTGGAGTTGGCAGTTGGATGGCCGAATGGTTAGCCCGAGCGTGTTGTATCATAAGGTCTGTCATTGAGTCAGGTGGCGTGGGTTTGATTCCCTGGTTGTACATGACAAGGAGTAGAGTCGCCTGTTCAACCTCGTGGGTTTTTCTTGGTCCTCTGGTTTCCTCCCACTGCTAAAAAAACATACACGCAAAAGAATTATTGAGATAAAATTAACCTTACGTTACTCACGAAATCACCTAGTTTGTGTCGATGCATGTAAAACCCCATTTCTCTTTTCTCTCTATACTTGGAGCTATTAGTAAAATGTACATAGGACATTAAGAAATTGTGTCTATATTTTATTAAGGAAATCCAAAGATTAGAAGAAGATAGAGCTGAATCAGTGAGAAGATTGTTAGAAGCTGAAAAAATGATTCACAGATTACAAAAAGAACTAGAAGTAACAGGAGAACTTCGACAAAAGGTAAGAAAACAAAATGTGTATTTTTGAATTCCTAGATTTTTATAATGCCTTTCTTCTATTTCTCATTTTTTTTCCCTTTCTGCTAAATTTTTTCAACTCCATGCTACATGAACATTTGATGATGTTTTATTTTCGTCTCATACTAAATTGTTTTAAAAAAAGAGTACTGACTTCGACACAAATAGAAAAAAAGGATTCTGTCTTCTGTTGATATTAAGACATTTAAATTTTTATTTTACAGTTAGCAGAATTTGAACGCTTGGAAAACAGACAGAATTTTGAAGACAAAAAATTTACAAAAGATAAATTAATCCAAGTTGAAACAGAAAACAAGGTAAATTGAATATAGTTTTCTAAAAATAAACTTGAAATATTTGATATCATGTAGAAGTACCCGTTTAAAACTTTATTAATTGAATATTAAATTATGTTAAACACCTTTTAGTTAAATTGTATTCCAATGACTCCTGTTTGAAACTGATGTATGTATGCACTGCATTCTCCATCAATTTTAAAGGGACCATCACCATTTTAACAGTCTCAGAAATAAAAGTCTGTGTACATATGAAATTTAAGTGCCAAAATATTATCAGTGTGTGATGCTTGTTCTGTACTTGATAACAAACGGTACAGCTTGGGACACCGGTCTCCATTACCTGTTGAAGACTGACATATATTTTGATTTAGTCTCCCGGCCCAAAGGGAGAAGTTTTTAAGGGCTTTTCACACAAAATGAAGCCGTTTTATTCTCCAAAATATAATCAATGGTACACGGGTCTGTTCTGCTGTGACTTTCAGATAAACTCTTGTTGTTGGCACAAATTCTTATATAGAGCCCATACAGAAATATTCTAATTCCTCTGGAAATTATATTTCATTTTCTAAACTTTTTATTTTCTAGAATTTGAAAGACAAAAATGATGAACTAACAGCAGAAGTAGAGAATATGAGACACAAAATGGCGGTATCCAAGCGTAGTCACAGTACTGGCGGTGGCGGTAAATCAACTCGTATACCTATTCGAGAAGGTTCATTGTTATCAGATTATGGTAAAACAAGCTATCGTAAAAATAAATCAGTCTCAAGTCTGCCATCTTTATCGTCAGTTGGTAAGTCAACATTAAACGTCAATATATTCTTTTGTACCTTGGACCAAAACTAGTATGAGGAAACGATAGAACAGGTACTGAGCATGGTGACATGACAGCTATCCGCCATGCAATGCACAATTGTCCAAGGAACAAGAATGCCAAGTTTCATTTTGATTGTTAGCTCTTCATAGTTAAATGACAAACTAGACTGCATGTTGAGTTTGATTGCTCTTCAGTAACGAAATGAAACGAAGATTTGAGGATTAGCGTCGTACTGTTCTGCTCTGACTGGGCTAATGAAAACAAGACTCGTCATGAACATCTCTAACTCTTTGTTTGTGTTACATAATAAGTAGACAAATGAAATTTTTTTATTATAGAGAATGAGATCGAAGAAGATGAGATTGATTCAATCAATAAACCAATTACTGTGTTTACTGATCTACCATCACCATACGGTAAAATATTATAGATAAATTCAATTTTATACAGCAACTTCTATATAAACTGGAAGCATTGTGATTAATTTTAACCATGACCAACTGACTGGTGCTCATATTTCTCTTGTTTCGCGACTCCAAAAGATCCAGAACACAGCAGCTAGAATAATATCTCTTGCTCGTCGTTGCAGTCATGTTGCAATTTAATATTCTGTGTTATACATTTTGATGTTTAAAAAAGGTACTTCCCCCAAATACCTGATTGATCTCTAACAATTGTATACTCCTGCAAGTACCTTAAGATCAGTAGATAAGAAACTCCTTGTAGTGCCTAAGCCTAATATTGAACCATATATCAGTACCGAAATGGCCTAGTTTGTGTCTGGTGGATGTTAAGTCCAATTTCTCAATTCAGGTGCTAGAGGAGAAAGTTCCTACCCTCTTTTTCAGTGATGCAGGATGTTGAGTCAAATCTGATGACTCCATTATGGCTCCATGTATCCCCTCATTGATGTAATTTTGAGTAAAGGTTTTGATTTAATTATTGTATATTTTTCAGCTGGAGGAAATCAGAAGAAGGTAGCCAATCTACAGAAAGAACTTCGTGAAAATAGAGAATATTTAGAGCGGGAAAAGAAAGAAATAGAACATGCGTACAGATTAGAAATAGCGCAATTAGAGGAACAACATTTACATGAAAAAGAACAATTGTTACGAAACGTTGAAGAAGCGAAGGTACAAACTTGAACCCTTCTTTGTGAACTTTTTACAAATGGTAACATGTGTTACATGCATTTTCCATTATGGATTCTAATGTTTATGTATTTTCCATGGCAGAAGTTTCACAAAATGGAAGATTGTCTTTAATTTTTAGGTTTAGGTGATATTTTTTTTTACTTTTACACATATATGTTTTTTTGCAGGCTAAAGAGCATGAGGCCTTTAATCGTAGCAAAGACGCATTAGCAGCTGACATGCAGAAAGAATTGCAGACCTCATTTGCCATGGAAAAACAAGATTTAGTGCTAAAATATGAATCTGAGAAAAATCATCTGGAACACAATGCTAGTGAAGAAAGAAGGAAATTAACAGAAAGGTATAGTATATTTATATATCTTGCCCATATGTTGATGTTGCAGAGACAGTGAAATAACGTAAGCAGTTAAAGACCCCCAAACGCAGATGTATCATTGAATACAATTGAATCATATATAAGCCACAAAATTACCTAGTTTGTGTCAATTGGACGCTGAACTCCATTCCCATCTCTCTCCATATTAATGTTTGCTGTCTAGTCATTCAGATGGCACGAAAAACCAAGGTCCAATGTACAGATTAGTGTGCACATAAATAAAACCCTAGACAGTTGGAATTCGATAAAAGAGTAGGCCGTAGTGCTGCTGCCCAGTCAAAATTTCCCTTATAGCACACTGTATGGTGTATGTCCGTCTTCATTAGCCTCGTTGGAGCAGAACAGTAGGAAATAGAAGTTCAATTACGGATTCAAAAATTTTTAATGTTATTTTTGTACTGTAGGTTAAAAGAGGAATTTGATCGTGATGTAACACATAAGATGATCGAACTGAAGAACGAATTTAATACAGAACGAACCAAACTAGAGGACACCAACAAAGATCAACAAATCACGATACAAAGTTTAAAACGAAAAATAACTGAAGTTGATTTAAAAATGAAACTACAAGAAGAAGAGTTATCTCTCCAGTTTGATGAGGAACGTCAAGATCTGAAGGAACGACACAGACTGGAATTAAAACAAGTTGAAATGGGCCATAAACGAGAAATTATGGAATACGAAAATATGCTTTGTGGGGTTAGTACTTTTTAAACATAAATTTGTAATATCATGCCTCCATAAGTTATGTCTTGAGTGCAATACTATTTTAAAAGCATCATGGCCTTCTAAGGCATTTGTACAGTCAGTCATTGGGATGGGACAAAAAGACAAGGTCCCAGCAGTACATTGGCATGCACCTAAAAGTATCCCTGGCAGTTATAAGAGTATGCCATAGCACACTGTATGGCGTATGACTGTCTTCATTAGCCAAGTCGGGGCAGAATAGTGGACGTTCAACCCCATTTCATTACATATCTACGAAATTCCTTTGTTTATCCATTTCTTGCTTGCAAGGAGGTTTTGATGAGCGAATGGTTAGCACATGCGCGCTGTATCATAAGGTCTATCATTGGCTCGACTGGCGTAGGTTTTCTCCGGGTCCTCCGGTTTCCTCCCACTAATAAAGCCCCCTACACCCAAGCGAATTATTGAAATAAACTTGAACCATATGTTAGTCTTGAAGCAACTTATATATATTTAAACTGATATTATTTCAGGGTGTTGAGTGTTTAAAAGGAAAATTAAAAGAGGATTTTTATAGTTTGTTATCACAACAAAAAGAGGAAGAACTACTAGTTGATAGATCAGCCATGTTAGAACACATGCAGCAGAATAATGACAGACAAATTTCATTACTGGATGACGAAAGATCTCAATTATGTAAGTACATATTGTCTTGCTCTTCCAGCCTACTAATTACATCTGTAATAGTCTAATAGAATTCTTTCTATTCCTGTGTGTTCTATTTGTAAATAGATCATAGTGATGATGTACTGCCTGACCTAAATGGAACTGAAAATCAGAACACAAATTAAATCTTGCAAATTCCCAAGAAACTATTAAATATTAGCGTAATGTTATTCACGAGTCAAAACCACTCTTATTCATTAGTCAAAACCAATTTTGTTCACAGGTCAAAACCAATCTTGTTCACTGGTCAAAACCAATCTTTTTCATGAGTAAAGACCAGTTACTAAATCATATAAAAATAACAATTGTTTTGTATTTTTAAAGATGCTGAGTTTGAAGAAAAGAAATGTGAAATTATTGAAAAGTTTGAGAAACAGATTGAAGCATTGAAACAGGATATGGACCACTTAAAAACAAGAATGGATGAGGAACAACAACAACTAATGGACAGACACACTCTTGAAAAGGAAACATTGGAAGAAAATCTTTCAAAATCTGTCCGTGAAGAAATTGAGGTATGCATATTTTGTCATGTTTTAAAAAGTGAAAAGCGTGTTTATCGACGTCATTTTGGTTGATCGTGCTCATTGCGCAGGTGTTATCAGAAGATCATACGCGACTGGTTTCCTATTGGAATTACCAGATACTCCTGAAGTTATTTTAAATGGATGGATTACCAACCTGCCAGTCATTTTGTGAGGAGCAGAATAACCGATAGCCAACCAGTGCCCTGATTCAAGTTGTGTCAGCAGAAAGTTGTGAATTTTGGTTCATTGAAATCTGTTAACTCTTCCATATTGAAACAAGTATTCCTGTTCTCTTTGTAAATATTTTTGCAAGTGGATATTCAGCACCCTTAAAAACAGAAACACCAAAACCATGTAGATGTTCGAGCATTCCAGAACCATATTAAAACCATTTTATGCTGCCATGTACCTATTGCAACTCACTTCAAAATTCCACCATTTAAATGTTCCAGTACCATATCAAACCATGTAAACTGTAATACCACCGTGTGAGTATTTCACCTCCCTTCATAAAAAGTGTAGACCAAATTCATCACCTAGTGGAAAGTGAAGAGTATTCCAGTTCATTATAAAACACCATAGATTCAACACTCATTGTTCGAGTTATTCCAGTAGCATATGTTGATATGAATTCACAGACAATTGTATAGATCCCACTATAATACACAATCAGACAAGTATTCCTTAATGTTTCTTTACATCAAATATTAAACTAATTTATTTTGGCATTCTGATATTGGAATATCCTGACCGAAAACACATATTTGCTCAATGTGCTAGAACCTATCATCATATGCTCTTATCTTTGTATGCAGCTGTCCAGACAAAATTTCTCTCATAGCATATTGTATGCTCATCTTCATTATCCCAGTCGGAGCAGAACAGTAGGATGTTAAACCCCATTTCAATTTTTTTTTGTTTTACATCTTGCTAATTTTGTTGTACATCTTGCTTGTTGTACGTCTTGCTATGTTTATATATTATATGTAAATTGGTATATTGTATTTGAGAAGCTTGGCTGTAAATAGTATTTATTTATAAAGTGCTGATATTGTATTATTTGTACATACATATATAAAACCTATTTATTTAAATCTCTCTAATAAAATACTTGTAATAATTAGTAGTTATTATTCTTTAGAGATTCTTTGGGGAATAAATAGTGTGTTTTTTCTCCCCAAAGCATGAAAAAAACAAATTTGTTGTCTGAAAATTGAATGCTGCAAAAACAATCTGTTCTATATTTGAAAAGATGTCCTGACCCATCAGCCTGCCATTCATCCTCTAATTGGATCCCTAGTCAGATCTAATGTTTAAGTAATTTCAGCCTGACATCTTTATCAGCTGACTTTGACAAAACTGCAGTTGCATTTACTTTCAAATGGAGACTACAGGGGTACACAATTGAACATTCCAGAATTGAATTCTAGTGACAATCGAATGAAAAGGGGTATTTCGGGCCACCAACGCATGCTTTGTTTGGATATGCAAATATCTCAACCAACCATGACACCGTAACATATTCGTTGTGTTTAATTACGTCACACCACTACGTAGTCGGGACTAACAGACCTGTGACAGGACTGAATTCCACGTCACTCGATTGCAATTCTGTCAATTCAGGACTACAGATCTAAGAACTACAGATCTAGACAAGTTACTGCTTTGTTTGAAAACTCTGTAATTGGCGTCTGACTTCCTGTTTCTGTACCCCTAGGTACCTGAGTTTGTAATATCATGCAGGGGATCACCGATTAAAGCGTGATGTGAGCATTCAGGTACATATACGGAAGTTGGGTTCCATTACGTTGTCAATCTGCCAATTTGGTACACTTCTGTATATGGAACAGTACCCTGGGTAATTATCTATAGTATTTTATCAGCCAATATCTTATTTGACAGTAGATATCGCTTGTATGATAAATTACCTATCGCTTTACATGAATTTGATTGGTCAATTAAAAAGGAACTACTTTCTGTTATTTTAAAGAAACCACTTATTTTAAATAAAAAGTGATTCTCTATATAATCCATAACAACCCCTGCAGCAATACTGAAAGGCATATTCAAAAAAAGAGTTTATAAATTAGGACTTCAACGTCACCAGGGTTTGCATTTATATAAACCCAGAAATAGCAATTCCATTGTAGTTTGCTGGTAAGATTGTGGTCGTAAAACCAAGGTGGCCTGAAGATGTGAAATAAAGCAAAAGGGTTTATTTGTGAAAAAAATGTATTGTTTAGAAAGGCAAATTGTCGAAAAAAAGATTTTTGTTTTTCCTAAATCAGTAGCCATATTTTATTATCTCTTTGTTAATATCAGTGTGCTCCACCGGTTGTAGTGGAAGGTCGTGTCATACGAGCAACTTTTTACCTTATAAAGTCAAACATTGATTAATCAATCATGGTTGATGCGGTAACGGACCGTCTCATTCGCTAATCCCTCCATTCATCCAGAACGCAGGTTATATAACAACTTTTCCTCATCCTAGTGTGTTAAAACGCAATTTTGAACTTTAAAAAAAAAACGAAATAGGATCTTTTTATGCATAAACAAAAGTGATATTTTGCAGGTTTATTTTATATGCATATTCACTGTATACAAGAAGAATATGTAGAACACAAGGAGAAATTAAAGTTTTGATTACATAAATATAAAACGTGTAATTTCAGGGAGAATATACTCAACATATGGAGAAATTAAAGAAAACGTACGAAGGAGAACAGGATGCTTTTGAAACCAGGAATCGTATCAGTGAGGAAGAAATTCGATTTTTACAACAAGAGGTTGCCAAAAAGGAAGAACAATTGACAAAGATGGAAGACTTAAACTCGTCGGTAGCCATACTTCAGGAAGATAAGAAAAAGGTAAAATACAATTTGGATTGAAGCGAGTAAATAAGCTATTTCGCATAAGTAAAGCACATTGTCAGTGGGAAGTCAAAAAGTCGCATCAGGCATTTTTTTACTTATTTCATTTTTTTGCTTCTTCAGAATGAGATTTTTCTTGTGCATCTTTTCATCTAGTTCTCGTATTTCTCAGCCCGTAAAGAGGGCATTTTTTAGAATTTGCCCTGCAGCATTTGTTGACAATAATTTTATTGAGTCAACATGAATGATTTTACTGCTGGTAGGCATCTTAAGGGACCTGATAAGCCCTTATCAATTAATTGGTTATGGGTAGTTTTTATTCTCCTTTTTCCTTTTCTTATCTTGAATCACTTTAAATTTTTCTTATTCTTTTTCATCTTTTTATTGTAAATTTTCAGCTTGTGACTGAAAAACAGGAGTTGAATATTGTAGTCAATAATTATGAATCGGAATTATCTTCAACGAAATCTAGTCTGCAACAAAAACTTGAACAGGTCACATCTGCTAAGGTTAATTTAGAAACTAAAGTTGAGGAACTAGTTTCTGATAAATCTAAACTAGAGAAAGAGGTAGACGTCTTGACAACCACAAAATATGATTTGGAAAGACGTATCGATGAAATGATTGACGAGAATAATACAACACTATCTGTCGTTAAATCGGAACATCTTGAGGCTCTTAGCGAATCGGAATTGAAAGAACAGGTAATTAAACCAAAGTTTTAAAGAGTGCAGCTAGAACTTTTCATTAAGAAATCGTAAAGTCTGTCATTGAGTCAAGTGGCGTGGTTTAGATTTCCCGCTTGTATGTGACAAAAGTAGGGTGGCCAATCCAACATCATGGCTTTTCTCAGGGTTTCCTCCCACTGCTAAAGATCCAAAGCAAATTATTGAATGAAATTGAACCATATGTTAGTCCCAAAATGACTTTGTTTGTATTGAGTGCTCGTTAAATCCCAATTTCTCTTTTTCATTCTTATATATTCCAAAATTTGAGTTTTTCACATTTCTCAACATTTTTCAAAAATTCTTTATTGCACATAGAATATATTTTAATGAATTTTAGATTTTATTCTTTTCTTCTTTGCACATTTTGCATGGGTTTTTGGTTTTCTATCTCTAGGCTTTAATTGAAAGTTTTAAAGAAGAGAAATCTATTTTGGATATGCAGATTGTCTGTTTAAAGGAGAAAGTTGAACAATTACAGGAACAGATTAATGATATTGTTCATTTAGAGGTATATTCATATTCTTTACCACAAAGGGGGATAGGTGGTTTCAAGCAAACACTTTAGATTATAGTGTGACGTATGTTTGGTCTTCATTGATCGCTGACAAATAAACCCTGGATAAAACCCCATGATCAAATCTGGGTTAGTAAGCCTTAACAATAAATGCAGTTTGCTCCATTCATCCAGGATAAAATGTATTAATAACAAATGTTTGCTGCATTGTTTTCCCTTTAATTGAACTGATATTTAATAGAATTGTATAAGTAATCGTATGACTTTCCCTCATGTTCAGTGTAATTATAGTCAACATTTCCTAATGTAGTTATAAAAGCGTCTGTATCTAATATAATCATAAAATGGTTGTATTTAGTATCCTTATAAAGTGGTTGTATTTAATATGGTTATAAAGTGGTCATATTTAATATAGGTATAAAACAGTTGTATATAAAGCATATGTATCTAATATAGTTATAAGGCGGTTGTATCTAATATAATTAGAAATCGAACAATTAAAATTCTATTTGTTATTTTAGAGTATGAATGAACATTTATCTGATGATAAGAAACAATTAGAAGAACAAATAACAGATTCCACGGAACAAAATACACGCTTAAAGGTTCGTACATAGAAAAATTCTTTTTAGAATCTTTGGCATAGGCAATACGGATACTAAGGTAATCTATAACCTCTGTAGGGCATAAAACGTCAATACCAACTTGTCCGAACATGAAATTCTGAAAGAAAATGAAACGTTATCATTTTTGTATTTATTCAGAAAATGGTTCTAAAATCTCTCATCATTGTCTAGAAATTGAGCTGTAATATTATATTTTTATTTACTATTTTTAGATGGAAATTAATAGATTCAAACAGAATGAAGAAGATTTTGAAGATAAAATAACTCTGTTGGAAAAAGAAATACAAAGATTATCTGATGAAGATGTTCAGTTAAAGGTATGAATTACCATAGTGGCTCAGTGAGTAAGACTTTGGCTCGCTCACTTGGAGGTGGTGTGTTCAATCCCTGCCCTGGGCAAAATGAATTATTGAAATAAAATTTAATCCTATGTCAGTCCTGAAAATGACCTAGTTTGCATCAAGTGGACATTACACCCCATTTCTTTCTCTCTCTCTTTATTTGAAAAAAAATATTCGAGATTTTCAGGTACAATAAACTCTAATTAACCATAATATATAGTGTTTTTACACCAAGCAATGATTGGGTCTCATTTGAGATATAGGGATTGCTACTCTTGTTTGTACAATGTTTTTATTTATTTATTGTATTTTTTAGGGTGTTTGTGAAGAGTTATCAAATGATAAGAAGCAGCTAGAACATGAATTACAAGAATCTAGAGAACATAACACACAATTACAGGTAATAGATTCTAACACACTTTTACAGGTAATAGATTTCAACACACTTTTACAGGTAATAGATTCTAGCACACATTTACAGGTAATTGATTCTAATTCTAACGCACAATTTCAGGTGTGGTGATAGAAGTGCTATATCCATGCTGAGTTATGGTTCTTGATAGGCATTTTGTGATACAAGAAATTGATTCATTTAGAATTTGTCTTTACAATTATAGGGTGTGAATGAACAGTTAACAGATGATAAAAAACAACTAGAAGATAGAAACGAATTATTTCAAGATCAGATACAAGAATTAACACAACAAAACACACGATTACAGGTCAGTTCATTTATAAATAGATTTATACGGTTATATGTTTTATTTAACGGATTTGAGTTGACTCTTTCGATGTCAATCTTTGCTTAGT
The DNA here is from genome assembly GCA_963678685.1 of Patella ulyssiponensis. Taxonomy (NCBI): domain Eukaryota; kingdom Metazoa; phylum Mollusca; class Gastropoda; family Patellidae; genus Patella; species Patella ulyssiponensis. Next base: position 61,765,548 of record OY783230.1, on the reverse strand, counting down.
CTCCTGTTATATTGATTAAAATGTGTATTTTTATACTGTGATTTATCCACAATGCTAAGTCCGAAATAATTCTACATTGGTCTCAATGATAGGAGGGGTGTGTATGTATAAAGGTATCATAAGGTCTGTTGATTTTCCTCTTGTACGTGACAAGGAGTAGGGGCCCTATCCAACATTGTGGGTTTTCTCTGAGTTCTTCGGTTTCCTCCCACAGGAAAGACCCCTTGCAGTGAGTTTAATAAGATAAGACAACTTCCCTGTGATATTACACTCATTTGGACAATAGACACTAATAGAAAAAAGAAGAATAATGCAACCATTTCAGTGAATTTAATTGGTACATTAGAAGGTAAATATATTAAAACAAGTAACAATCTGACTTTTATGGTTTCCTTATAAATTATGGTTAATTAGCTGTTACTTGTTTTTGTATATAAACCTTCTGTATATTATTTTCATCATCATTTGCTTGAAAACGTTGAGAGAATCCTCAACGAAACGTCGCTTTAATTAAAACAGTAATTGTATTCTATATATGGTTTTGTGTTTATTAATGCGACCATTTGGTCACAAATCTGATTCTGCGACCATTGTTCGAAATCTCTCACAATTTGATTCATTCCGTTAATTTTATTTTTTTTTTCAGTCTGAAATAAATAGGCTGAAACAAAATGAAGAAGATTTTGAAGATAAAATTAAACTGTTAGAAAAAGAACTTGAACGTAAATCTGACGAAAACATTCAATTAGAGGTAATTTGCTTTGATTTACTGGCAAAAATATCAGGAATTTATTCTGCTGGATCCAGGGAAAATTTCAGGAACGAATTAAGGAATTGCTTGAGAAACTGCTGTTGGGCCTTGTTAATTTGAATTTCTGTTTTTCTGGAATACCTGTTACAAATATTGCCTCCAATTTTTTCAGAAAAAAAAAATCTCAAATGCCTATAGTTCCAAATATTTAAGTTTAGAAATTTTTAACAAAAGATTGGATACAAGAATAGGACATTAAACCCCATTTCATTTCATTTATTTTTATTATCCAGACTGTTTTTGAGGATGTATCAGCAGAAAACTCAGCTCTTGTAGCTCAAGTAACAGTATTAAATGAAGAAGCTACTCTTCAACAAAAAAAAGCAGAAATGATCCTTGAAGCCACCAACCAGGTGAGTAATATGTAGCATTTAAAACGTATTCCTTGATGACTTAAAATTACCTAACATCTTTGAATTGGTACCAAGGCAAAAGGCTTGATTTGAGAATATCTCCGTTAGAATAATTTGAGATATAACCAATCTGTAGCTGTCTTAAAATTGTTTCAATGGCATTTATTAATTGTACTGGAATATATACAGGTCACAATTCTATTGAAGGCAAATACTTTAAAAAACCTTTCTGTTTTGCTTTGACTGGGCTAATGAAGATGGCCATACACATGCCATAGTGTACTATGAGGGAAATTTTGCTTAGGCAGCAGTTTGGTGGATTATGGCCTACTCTTTTATCAAATTCCAACTGCCAAGGGATATTTTACCTGTACGATAATGTTTACATGGGACCTGTTTTTTGTCCCATCCAAATGAATAGACAGCTGTCCTAGTCAGACCCTCAGTTCTGCACCGCTTACATGTGGAAGGGGGGTTGGGATGGCCTAGTGGTCTAGAGTGCCGCGCTTCCACCTCTAGTTGGCCGGTCACCTCTGGCTTTAGGCTGTGGTTTCGATCCCCGATGTGAGTGTATGTGGCATGGAGATAGGGGCGCCTTCTCAACCTCGTGGTTTCCTCTTGGCACTCCGGTTTCCTCCCACTGCTAAAGGCCCCGACGCGCATGTGTATTATTGAAATAAAATTAAACCATATGTTAGTCCCAAAATGACCTGTTTTTTGTCAAGTGGACGTTAAACCCCATTTCTCTCTCTCTCTCTTACATGGGGAAACCACGTCAGAGAATCTTGATGACTTTCTCTGACTATGTAGGGACCTCAAGGCTAGCGAGCCAGCCACTTACCCACTTAGCCACCATGATTCCCTTTTGTTAATAAAATCATGGCAAATTGATCTGTAATAATCTTGCATATGAATAATCTGCATCTAACAAATATTTTCAGAATCAAGACACAGTTGTTCCTAAAGAAGTTGTTGAAAAACGTTTACAATCAGCACTGGGACAAGTATCCATGGCAACACAAAACAACTCAGAAGATAATGAGGTATGTTAGTCAGTTTATACAGTACAAATATTTATGGCTGTGGGTCACTACCATAATAGTAAATGCAGGAACACTGCACCACACACAATTACACAATCAAATCTATGGATATTACACAATACGTAGAAAAGACAAACGTACATATCAGGAAACATGATTTCAATGTATTAATTTTCATACGTTATCCATATTGTCTATTGATATCTATTTCCAGACATCAGAAGATAAAGAAAATATAAGAGAACAGAAAACACAAACTCAAGATGCTGTCTTGATTAAAATGCTACAGGTAAAATATCAACAAAATAGATAGAAAAAGAAAATTATATATTCTTAAAACGAATGTTACATATAGTTTAATTCTTTACAAACAGAAATTTAAAATTATTGGTATATAATTTTATCATTTGCAAAGAATACTGCCAATTTTTAAACACCCAACTTTTTGAACCTTTGAATGAGGGGTTGACAAAGAAAGTGTTCCTGAAAGATCAGATAAGTCAAACAAAAGTTATGTGAAGACATTGTTCCTTCAAATTTTTCACTCCATTTCATATATAATGATAGAAATGAAAACATGTTGGTCTCAGAATGACTGAAGTAATGTGGTTGTCGGGACTTTAACCCCCATTCAATTCAGATACAGAACACTTCATGTATTTTTTATAGGAGGATTTAAAACAAATGACACGAAGAAAAGAAGAATATAAAAGATTGTCTGAAAACTTAAAGAAACAGATGCATGATCTTGATAAAATGAAACACAAACACGATAAGGTGAAATTACATTTATAATTTACAAGCATAATTAGAATTTATTTATGTGAATATTTCATTTCGTTTTTATACTACACTAGGATCTGGAAGAGTTGTTATGATTGATGTGTTCTGGATGATGTGAGGGATTAGCCAATGAAACGGTCTGTTACAGCGAACTCTTGGCCTTTTGATGCACAGAACCACTAGAAACATCAACACTGATTGATTAATCAATGTCTAATGTCATAGGGTCAAAAGCTGCTTGTTTGACCCCTGGCGTGAACTCCCACTATAACGTGTCAGATCATGTTGTGTAGGCCATCGAAAGTATTAAAAAAAAAAAAAAACGAAATATAGATCTGTATTTTAATCAGATTGGTTTATAAGTAGATTTGAGAGTTGTCAAGTGGTGCAATGCATGATATATTAGGAAATCGTTTAATATTGATAAACAGATTTCATCCAAACTTTTTCTAAATTATTTATGAGTTATGTGGTCGAGTGTTCTAATGCATGAGGTTTATATCATAAGATCTGTCTTCGAGTCAAGTAGTATGCTTTCTATCCCAGGAGTAGGGGCGCCTGTCCAAACTCGTATCTTTTCGCCGAATCCTCTGGCTTCCTCCCACTACTAAAGACCCCCTTAAGCAGTGGACACATTAGCCGAATCATTCGGGCGAATGGTTCGGCCGAATCAATCGGCGCCAAATTTTACTCGGCCGAATGGGTGGACACACTAGCCGAATGCTTCGCCCGACTCACCAGTCGATTACATCACCTTTCATGTCACATGATTAAAACATGGCGGCGTCAATGTCTTCAAACAATCACGTGACTTCTCGATATGAGTGATGATTGGCTATTGAATTCTACATTCGGCCGAATGCTTCCGCGAAGCGGACGCACCAGGCGAATATGATTCGGCCGATCAAATATTCGGCCGAATATATCAAACCTGTTTGATTCGGGTGAATCATTCGGCCGAATAACAGTGGACACACTAGGCGAATTTTGATGCCGATTGATTCACAAAGTGTGTTCAACGCTTAAGAGCAAGTGAATCATTGAAGTAAAATTAAACCATCTAGTTTGTGTTGAGTGGATGTTATACCCCATTTCTCTCTGTCTCTGTTAAATAATTGCCATAATTTTTTGCTACTTTCATTTTCTCAATCACTTTCTTTTTTTTGCTGTTACTAACTTCAATACAAATTATGTTTATTTCAGGAACAAATTGTTACTTTACAGAAAGAGAAGGAAAAATTGGAAAATATTTTACAAACTACCAATAATCAGGTTTGTTTGTTATTCAAAAATATTTGTTTGATATCTTGTAAATTTTGGGAGGGGGGTTCGATGATGTAGTAGTATTGATTCCCTGTTTGTATGTGAAAGGAAGTATGGTCGTCTGTCCTACTTGTGGGTTTTCTCTGGGTCCTCTGGTTTCCTCCCACTTCCAAAGAATCCTCTTAAGTGTAAGAGAATTATTGAAATAGAATCAAACCATATGTTAGTCCCAAAATGACCTAGTTTGTGGCGAGTGGATGTTAAAGACCCTTCCTCTCTGTCTCTCACTCTCTGGTAAATATATATAAAAAACGCACGGATCGGGTCTGGGTTATATCCCTTTGTTGCTTGTAAAAAGCTCCTTGGGATTTTACAACCTGGCCCCAAGTAAACAAAGTAATTTACTCAACTTTCAACAATATTTTTGATCCAGAAACACAAAAATTATTGATTGATTTGGAACATTAAAAGAAAAATGCATTTTATACAAAACTTCAAAAGTTGATGTTTTAAAAATATATGTGACTGAATTGAATCTTTTCAACAGAATTCTTGGCTTCGTTCCATGACAGAAGATCTACGTGTAAATAATAATTTGTTTTATTCTAACTTGCAGTGCTCAATGTGCATGAGTTCGATTTTGTAACACATCAATACTAAATTATGTATATATATTGTAATATAGATAATTAATTCAATGTGAGTCTAAGAATGATGCTGTAATAGCATGAAATTATTCATCTGTTGTAATATTGCTATGGCTTCAATATGCACAACTGGCTGTAGAATCAAATGTATCCCTGATGTCAATGAGTATGACATTTAACACAACGGCAGCCAATCAGATCATGTTGTCGCCACATGATTAAAGTGACACACCTTTTCTCTGATAATCTAAAAATGCCATAAATTACCAAATTATTTAATAAATATAACTTTTCTTTGTAATAAAAAAATAGCAAGTTGAATAAGTGAACTTTTTGCTCTATCCAGTTACTAAATGCCTCGAAAAAGATTACTGAAATTTAGGTTGTCAGGAAAAAGGTGTATAGTATAGTCATGTTGTTGTCAAGGGGGGCATGGCTATGTTTGCTCTAGGCTTATTCTCATAGGATGATACTAATGAACTGTTACTCTGTATGGCTTTATTAACTACAAGTATTGCTGTATAACATGATAAAGGCTGAGAATTGAACCAATTAGCGCTTATTACACAACGGATGTGCATGACTTCTTATTAACTAGCTGTTCCATTTTATTACTGGTATATCATTTCCACTTGTCTACTGTTAGTTTCTAGTCTCAGTCTTCCAGTCAGTAAAATAAACCCTCATAATCTCAGGCATCATTATTTGAAATTGTCAACTTGGATATTACACAGATGTTTGCTAGTTTGCAGTATTCCGTTCTTGAAACATCATCATTGATACATAATTGTGACTCGCACTGAGACATCGAGAGTCGCACATTATGTGGGTCCTACAAATAACCGATGAGCATGTTTTTTTTGCCATTATCGCCCAATGTGTTTCAAAAGAAAGAAGCACGACAAGGAAAGATATGTTATAGATATGCATATTCTACATATATCCAAAATTTTAAAAAATGACAAGTGAAATTTGACAGATATAACTTGTCTAACTGTGAGGTGTAATTTATCACCAACCTACAAGATATATTTATAGGAAATAAAACTTAATTGACTAAAATTCATAATGTAAAAAGGGATAGAATTTAATTAGTGTATATAAGTTTGGAGTTAGACAGTTAGAACTTAGTTAAATATATTGTTATTTTGAAATATTTATAAGTGTACTATATGTGTGCATGTGGATGGACATTATTTATTGTATACTGTATTATAAAATACAGATTGTTGTGTCATTTGACTTTTTTATACAACAATTAAGACTGAGAAACTATTCTTATGTCTGTCTGTGAAATAATGTTTACATATCCAAATTTATCAAGTGCTCTTAAAATTAATAATTATTAAAATATCTCTCAATTACTAACCAAAGAAATTTTTCCTGTTGCTGAGATCTCACCAAGTTAATCATGCTGTAACATTGGTCTGAAATACCATGTAGGATGAAATCGTAAAATGAAATGATATTTTATGTCAAGACAATTCCTGTAAAATGTTAAATAATAAAAAAAGATAAAGATCGATGATAAAAAAGTTACGCAGGTCACGATTCTATGGAATACAATGATAAAAACTAGAAAAGCCAAGTGGAAATGTCACTCAGTAACTGTATTCCATAGAATTTTGTCTAGTTCAAAGACTAAATGCAATTGAAACAATTGATAAAACTTTTAAAGTGCCAACAAATCATATATACTGGGCTGATAAAGATTGCTGGATAAATGAGTAACAAAAGATAGACAGAACAGACGATACAGTTAGATGTTGAAATTAATTTTATAAATGTTATTAATGTTTCAGCTATTTGAAGCCAGTACGAACTTAGCTAAATCTCAGTATAAATATGTGAACGAGATTCAGTCATGGAAAGAGAAGACAAATAGTATGGTAGATTTAGAGAATTATACCAAAGTTCAGCTGAATTTATTTGAACAGCAGAGATTAGTTCTTTTGTTACAAGAAGCACTAAGAACTCAACACGAAGCGACAGAAAAATTACATAAAGGTTAGTTGTAATCTGTAATAGATATTTGCTTGATATGATATTTATTTTGGGGGATTGGATGGCCGAATGGTCTGTCATTGAGTCAAGTGGCGCGGTTTCAATTCCCCAGCTGTACATGACAAGGAGTGGGGTCACCTGTCCAACCTCATAGGTTTTCTCAGGGTCCTCCAGTTTCCTCCCACTGCTGAAGACCCATACATGTACGTGCAAGCGAATTACTGAAATAAAATTGAACCATATGTTAATCCCGAAATTACCTAGTTTGTGTTGAGAATGAGGGGACGTTAAACTCCATTTCCTTTTCTCTATTTATTTATATGTAACAGTATATAACTTAGAATGTATGACCTGTGTGTAACAGAATATAATTTATGATGTATTTGATGACCTATGACCTGTTTATAAAAGTATATAGTTTAGAGAGTATCTGACTGCTCTACATAAATTAAACAGGTTGTACAATTTTATAATCACAGATCTGGTTCAAGGTCATAATAAAAAGATGGCGATTGTTGAAGGTGATAAACAAAGATTAACACAGAAATTAGAACAGTATAAATCTTCTCTTATTGAAGTCAACGACAAATACTGTACTATGGTGAGTATTAATTTACAACAAACCAGGAGCCACAGTGAATCGGTGAGAAAGTCACTGGCTCGCAAACCAAGAGGTATCAGTTTCGCTCCCAGTGTAAGCTGAGCAGGATTGTCTATGGTGGTTTCCCCCTTGTCGGGTGGTACTGGACGTAACGTCTGGCAAGGGCAGTGTCTAGTTGAACAGATGGGCCAAAAAAAACAAGGTTCCTTGAATTGTACATATTATTATTGCCATGCATTAAAAGAACCCTGGAATTCAAAATAAGAGTAGGCTGTAGTGCTGCTCTTTGGCCAAAATTTCCCCATTATCCCCATTTTCATCAGCACAGTCAGAGCAGAAAAATAGGGATGTTAAACACCAAGTTCATTTCATTCATGAGAAACGAAGACGAAAAACAGGCAAAGTAAACCTCATTTGCAAAATACGAAATCTTAAAATACCAGGAACAGTGATTGGCTCATTTTTATACGCCCACATTTTCATGTGGACGTATATTGTCGTCGCCCCTGTCCGTCCGTCCGTCCGTCCGTCCGTCCGTCCGTCCGTCCGTCCGTCCGTCCGTCCACAATTGTTTGTGAACAGTCTACAGGTCACAATTTTTATCCGATTTCAATGAAACTTAAAATATACGTTTATCACCCTAAGATCTCGGTTCCTTTCGATATTGGCATGTATCGGACCGTAACTTCATGGGTTATGGCCCCTGATTGTACGAAAAATCAAGTTTTTTAGCTTGTGAACAGTGTAGAGGTCACAATTTTGAACCGATTTGAATGAAACTTGAAATGCATGTTTATAACCCAAAGATCTTGGTTCCTTTCGATATTTGCGCCAATCGGATCGTAACTTCCTGAATTATGGCCCCTGATTATCCGAAAAATCGCCCTTTTTAGCTTGTGGTCTCTCTGGAGGTCAAAATTGTTATCCGATTTAAAAAACCGTTTGATAATATCACCGTCCCATGGTTATGAAGGTTGAGTTCGAATTTCGTGAAAATCAGACCAAAATTGACGGACAAAATGGCCGCCATTTGTACGCGAATAGTGTGAAAATATGTTATATCAAGATTGTGGACCTTATAGAGGTCACAATTTTGAACCGATTTGAATGAAACTTGAAATGCATGTTTATAACCCAAAGATCTTGGTTCCTTTCGATATTTGCGCCAATCGGATCGTAACTTCCTGAATTATGGCCCCTGATTGTCCGAAAAATCGCCCTTTTTAGCTTGTGGTCCCTCTGGAGGTCAAAATTATTATCAGATTTAAAAAAACGTTTGATTATATCACCGTCCCATGGTTATGAAGGTTGAGTTCGAATTTCGTGAAAATCGGACCAAAATTGACGGACAAAATGGCCGCCGTTTGTACGCGAATATTGTGAAAATATGTTATATCAAGGTTGTGGACCTTATAGAGGTCACAATTTTGAACCGATTTGAATGAAACTTCAAATGCATGTTTATAACCCAAAGATCTTGGTTCCTTTCGATATTTGCGCCAATCGGATCGTCACTTCCTGAATTATGGCCCCTGATTGTCCGAAAAATCACCCTTTTTAGCTTGTGGTCCCTCTGGAGGTCAAAATTATTATCCGATTTAACAAACCGTTTGATTATATCACCGTCCCATGGTTATGAAGGTTGAGTTCGAATTTCGTGAAAATCAGACCAAAATTGACGGACAAAATGGCCGCCGTTTGTACGCGAATAGTGTGAAAATATGTTATATCAAGGTTGTGGACCTTATAGAGGTCACAATTTTGAACCGATTTTGATGAAACTTGACATGTATGTTTATAACCCAAAGATCTTGGTTCCTTTCGATATTTGCGCGCATCGGATTGTAACTTCCTGAATTATGGCCCCTGATTGTCCGAAAAATTGCCCTTTTTAGCTTGTGGTCCCTCTGGAGGTCAAAATTGTTATCCGATTTAAAAAAAACGTTTGATTATATCACCGATCCATGGTTATGAAGGTTGAGTTCGAATTTCGTGAAAATCGGACCAAAATTGAAAGACAAAATGGCCGCCGTTTGTACGCGAATGGTGTGAAAATATGTTATATAAAGGTTGTGGACCTTATAGAGGTCACAATTTTGAACCGATTTTGATGAAACGTGACATGCATGTTTATAACCCAAAGATCTTGGTTCCTTTCGATATTTGCGCCCATCGAATCATAACTTCCTGAATTATGTACCCTGATTGTCCGAAAAATCGCGTTTGTTAGCTTGTGGTCCCTCTGGAGGTCAAAATTATTATCCGATTTAAAAAACCGTTTGATTATATCACGGTTTCATGGTAATGAAGAGAGAATTTGAATTTTGTGAAAATCAGACCAGAGTTGACGGATAAAATGGCCGCCATCTGTACGCGAATTGTGTAAAAATATGTTATATCAAGGTTGTGGGCCCTATAGAGGTCACAATTTTGAACTGATTTTGATGAAACTTGAAATACATGTTTATAACCTAATGATCTTGGTTCCATTGCATATTTGCCCATATCGGATCGTAACATCCTGAATCATGGCCCCTGATTGTACGAAAAATCACCCTTTTTAGCTTGTGGTCCCTCTAGAGGTCACAATTATTATCTGATTTAAAAAAACGTTTGATTATATCACAGTTACACTGTAGTTATGGGTGAGTTTGAATTATGATTTTCTGATGATTACTTAAAATGCAACAACTCTTGTTGACTGCCCGGACGATTTGGCTGCTGTGTGGGCGTATGTTTCGTTGCCTGGCAACCTATTTTTACTGTCTCCTTCATCTTTTTAAATGTTAATTTTACTCATAGAATTATTGTTCTATTATCCAGATATTTTAATGTTTTCTTAAATTTTTCTTTGCAGCTATCTGAAAATAAGACTTTATTTACAGACAAATCTAAGTTAACACAGACCTTACGGGATACAGTGAAACGTGAAATGCAGCTAGAGAAAAAATGTGAACAACTTCAGCAATTAGCAAAAACACTTCGCTCGTTACTAAATAGAACATATGGAGAAGTTTTGAGCTAGAAAATTTAAAAACTTTTTGTTTTATTATCATTCATTGAAATCAGCAGTATTATGACATTAATATAGAATATTGTTTACAATAAAGGTGCAATATTCAAAGACTTTTTTTTATCAGTTCCAACTCATCCCGTTTGCTGCCATTTTGTGGTGCAGTTATGTTAAAAGACTAAATAACCTTTTGAAACATTTGATATTTTTTACTAGTTCTAACTCATCCAGTTTGCTGACATTTTGTGGTGCAGTTATTTTAAAACATAGTGTAACATTGTTTAGTACTAAATAACCATTGAAAACTTTTGATTTTTTTTTTTTTTTCACTATCAGCTCATTGATGTATAATCATCCAACTACAGCTCAAACATACTCCACCAATAATTATCAAAGCAAACTCAAAACATTTCCAGAATTAGCGCTACAGTGAACTTAAACATTTCCTAAAAAAGCTCATCAGAGTGGCTTCAAAACATGCCAAAATGGATGGTTGAAATATGTTTAACTGCATGGTGTGTTTTCTTTTTAATGTGTATTTATATTATGTTAATCATATACTAGTCAACATGTTTCATTGATTTATACATTGACTCATTAAAGTTCGTTTTACAATATAAAAGACCAGTTTACATATTTTAAGGTCCAAATCAAAAAGTGTTCCAGTTCTGTTGCCAAAATAGTGTGATTGTATATTGTGTAAAATGTATAATAGTGTTTTGTAAAGTGTATAAATGGGAGTTGTAAACAACTTGTAGTGTGGATATAACTGTGTATTATAATGTTTTGTAAACTGCTTATAGTTTGAGGTATATTACAGTGTATTATAGTGTTTTGTAAACTGTTTATAGTGTGAGTTATTTGTGTGTATATAGTGTTAGTTATAACTGTGTATTATAGTGTTTTGTAAACTATAACATAGTGTGAGTGCTGTAAACTGTGTATAATAGTAAGATTAGGGGTGTTGTAAATGTGTAGATACTCATCCGTTGTGCTTTAGATATGAAACTAGAAATCATCCGATGTACATCTCATCTCATTTGCGTCTTGTATGATCCAAGATAGGGCATAAATCATCTCCCAATGTTGCCAAAAATTTAATTTGATTGAATTGATCTAGTCATAATCTATATTTATTATAACCCAATAACACGCTAGTCACGTAGTTTTCCATATAATTTGTTTTCAATTCTTTTTTTTTTACTTTTTTTAAGAATTGATATATCTATGGAGAACTTAAGAACTGCAGCGATATTGAATTAAGTGCTCATCCAAAGAAAAGCAAATTTAAATTTGTGTTTTATTTGTAACTAAGTGCAATATACATGTCTAGTCTTTTTAATGTCATTAATACTCTTTGTATTTCAAAATCTTTTTAATATACTCTGTGTATTTAAAAAAAAAATTTATTAAAGAAGTTTACATACCAGGATCCCACTATTGTGCGGTTTCCATATATTTAAGATAAGGCTTGAGTCAATATTGTTACCAACATAACAGTAAAGTCCTAGTGTATAAGGGCCTCACTATTTCGAGGTTTAACTAACTTAACTTAAGGCTGGAGTCCACATAGATAAACCCATTGTGTATTATATATATGATGCTATCTTAGTCTGAGGACAAGAATATCAGAATCATATTTATCATCTTCGGACATATATCAGTACTTTTAGTATCTACCTCAGAAAATTTGGTGTATTTATCATATGTTTTATTTTAGGGTGTAAAATCTGATATTAGTCTGGCTATATTCTGACATTTATTATTATTTTTTCCGTGCAATTAAACCATGGTAAAGAAAAACTCAATTAGTTAAGCATTTAATAATCTTTTGTCTCTAACAATGACATGTATATTAATTTAACAGTTTTTAATAAACTATTTTTTAAATCTGATTTTTTCTCTTGTGTATCTATTTTGTATTTAAATAAGATGGTGAATTATAAACTTCTCAATTGATTATCATCCTAATTGTGTCTTCGTTGTTGGCATCGTTAAGAAATAAAACAAAGAAGTAGAATTGGAAAAACATGGTTCCTTATTTTGTCTTCTTTGTTGCCATCACCTGTCCAACATCATGAGTTTTCTTTGGGTTGTCCGTTTTGCTCCCACCTTTAAAGATCCCTACACTCAAGCTGTTGAAATAAAATTGAATTGTCCCGAAATGACCTAGTTTGTGTCCATGGGTGAATCATTAATCATCTCTCTCCTTTTCCCCCTCCCTCTCTCCCCCTTTTTGTTGCCATCTTTAAAATAAAACATACATTGAATAGTATCTGTAAAAACATGATTCGAACTTCATTAATTTTAGTCAAATAACAAGTTTATTTATTTCAAAACTAACAATTCTGTTCTGATCATTGTTTTGTAAGTCCTATATATTATAAAGTTTTTGGATTTCGATTACTGCAAGTATTGTTCATAAAAATGAACATTAGTCAACCTTGCTTTTCAAAAATGAAAGCATACGTACAGTACAAGATAAATGTAAGATAACGGCACCAACAAGTCTTGAAAAATGTTTCTTTGCAGTTCTGTGCTGCTGAGTGCTGATCATCATTTCAGGCATTTTGAATACCTTGCAAACTATTATATTCTGTCAGTTGAATCTCAAAAAGGAATATCACTCAAAAGAAATTTCAAGTTTGTTTAGTAAACAAAAGTTAAGGGAGGGATATGTGAATCGAGGAAGTGTTAATAAGCGGTGGTCTGCATCCATGTTTTATTTAAGAGTTACGTCCCGTTTACCAAACTTCGCTGTTTAAAGGTAAAAATGGCGGGTAATCTAAATAAACGGCTAAATTTCAGGGTGAAAGAAAATGTAAATAAATCCTGCGATTTAATATTTGATGGTGGATTACATTCAACAACTAGAGGTGCAATGGTTAACGAACTTGTTAAGTACTTTATGTTTGAACGGCAGCAAATACCTGTGCCGTTTGACCACGCTAAAAGAGAATTGAAAAAACTTTCAGAGCTACAAGAAACTGAAAGTAGAGAAACTGAAAAGAGGATTGAAATGCGTCAAAAAGAGGTACCGGTACGTAAAGCTATATTTAATTATCTTATTACATTATTCTAATATTACAGTCATCTAGATGATTTAAAGTTCCAATCAATAGCATTTTTTTAAGTTATATTTTTAAAATGTATTAAAATAAAGCCCTAAAATAGATTGAACCTATAAACAGTCCTACCTTGTTAAAGAATAATCCTATTAATCCTATAATTCACTATTGCCAGTTTAGAAATTGGCAAAAATATCATTTTCAACTTCAAATTCAAACGTTTGAAGATGGTCGTCCATGGAGATGAATGGGAAAACAAGGGAGGTAATTGAGTAACTATTTCCTCAAACAGCCTGTGTCAGCCTTTCTAATGCCCCAAAAAGTTTGCCCATGATCGTATAATAGTGAGTTGACAACCTTTTAAGCAAAATACATAGAAATAATTATGTTTTGACTTTCTTAGAAATTATGAAATTGGAACTTTAAATTAAAGTAAAAGTAATTAATGCCTTCTGGAACTGTCCCTGATCTAGTTCACGATGGGGACATTCATATGAAATTTTCCCAGTTCATTCGGTACCGGCACTATCATCTAATCTATGGCCTACGTGTAATTGAGTAGGCCTACTTCCTGTGGTAAGACAATGTCAGCTCCTAACTAAAGGAACTAAAAAGTGATGTATTAATGCAGGATTTGTCGAATTTACCATTTAAATTTATGTCATAATGGCAGCCAATAATAATTGGATTAATAAAATGATGCCTACTAATACTACTATAAATTGGCTAAAGAAAAGTTAACCATTTGACCAACATCTTGCATTGTGATGCCGACAGGTGAAATGCAGTTTAACATCCTACTTTTCTGTACCAAGTGAAGTGGGCTAATGAGGACATTAAGTCAGACATTATAATTTTATAAAAATAAACACACTTGTATGGATATACTACTTCTGAATTTTATTGACATGCTACGTTTCAATACACATACAGGGAAATTTTTCCAGGTCAGTGGCACTATCATCTATGCCCTGTTCTTGTCACATTCTAATAACTAGAATCTGTAACTACAATTACCCCACTACAAGGTCCACAGGATTTTCTTGTATAATTCAATAAATATAATTTACCATACTTCATATAATAAATCATTTTAATACTATTTAATTCATTATGTTTTAATTTTCAGATGCCCTTGTCTGCAAAAAGAAAATTGAAAAATAGATTAACAGAGAGAAAAGCATCATCAGCTTTAGAAAACCTGGATTTAATATTTGAAAATATTCAAAAATCATTTGAACGCTGTCCAGAGATAAGCCAGATAATGATAGTTTTAGGAAGTACCGTTGTTAGTCCGAAGGAAATGTACATTATCCAGATGCCACCATTGAGTCCAGATGCTGAAAATATTGTGTTTAAATCTTGTGTACGATCATTATTTCGACAATTAATAACTCACGATTTGTTGGGAAATATTAAAGCCATTTCACCAACTAATATGACAGTTTTATTGAAAGCACCTAGGGGCTGTAATATAGAATGGTTTACCCCAAAACACAACTTCAAGACATCGAGTCGTGGACAACAGTTTATATTCAACTGTGTGTGTGAACAACCAGTTGTTTTAACCCACGATTTAACGCATGATGCCAATGAGTTTGACATTTCTGGAATAGACTGTTTGGACAGTTTAGACATTGACATGTCCACTTCTGCGTTAGATGATGTTTCATTATCAGAATTGCTTTCCAGAAGAATTTCTTTTGGTCACCATAAATATCAAACCCCTGTTGCCAGTAAAACTCCCATTGATCGGATAAATCCCAACGCCACTACTCCAGCACAGATAATTCATCATGATGATGACCATCTTTGGTTCCAGTCTCCTGTTGTTGTGAAAGGCTATAGAGACCCAGCACATCAAAAATAATCCGAATTGCGAAACATTCTATGTTTATGTATGTGTCATTTATAGCACATCAGGTATTTGGAAGAATGTAATGGAATTGGTTTTATTGCCAAATTCCAAGAATAAAAAGTACAACAATAACAGAAGGACAGATAATACATAAAAGATATATGTACATATAATGTAAATAATATAATTTTAAAAGGTGTAATACACAATATTATTATGGCAAGACCTGTATAGTACAGTTAAGTTAATAATATTGTAAATAAATATTTTCTACACAACACAAACTCTATAAATACCTTGATCATATATAACTACATATGTAACAATGCCAACCTTGTGGGTTTTCTACAGGTCCTCCATTGCTAAACACTTTGATCATATATATATAACTTCATATGTAACATGTATGTATGCTGGATGTTCATAATCTGTCCATAGAAAGAGTATATTGATGTACACGTTCTGTTTTTAATAGTGTTTGGCAGAGAATTCTATAAATGTGCTCCTTTGAATCTGATACTAATCTTGATAACTGATAATTTAGGTCGAACGACAAAACATTTATTATTAATATTAGCGTATGACATATCATGAAACAGTAGAGCATCAGTTTAGTGTCAAGGAATTTAGTGATTAATATTTTCGAAAATGAAAATAGATATTTGTTCAATGGATGTCTTTTGGGGACTCGAAGATTTTAAGTTTTGTTTGTGTTGAACATTAAGAAGAGTGTTTATATATGTATAGATTATTGCATTTTGTATTGTACTGGCTATTACCTATATATATACAGTAAAAATATCATATTAATTATTTTTTGTAATCGAGAGAACTTGCTTCCAGTTGAATATCATTATGAATTAATAAAATATTTATTTAATACTGTATTCAGTTGCCATCTCTGTACCGTGGTACCTCTGTAGATTTTGCACTTTTTCTTAAAACTATGATACACAATTCTCTTATTATAGAAACTTAAATGGAGGCTACAAATTAATGGCCTTGGTATAATGTCAGTGATCTATTTCTGTAAAGGGTCTTACATAGATGGTGTTGCAAGTGGCTGTTGGAATAGACGTGATATGACCAGTCGAATTTTCATTTGGGGGGGGGGGGGCGTTTTTTTTTGTTTTTTTTTTTGATAATAATATTTTATATTTTATTTTTCAAATAATATTTTATAATTATCTAAAAAAAAAATTGGCTGATGAGCGGATTCTGATATAAGGGAGGTAAATCCATTTAACAAGTATTAATTTTTATTTGAGGTAAGCGACTTAAAATTCAGCGACGGTTCGATTCTTCCTGGCGTCGCCTTCACAGATTTGTGGAGATTTAATAGTAACGGTAACTTATTTTCAAACGATTTGACATTTTTCCCAAGACTTTGTCCTGGATTTTACCTGCATAAAATTGATGATTATTATTATTAGCGTAAGCATATGCGACAAGAAAAATAGCATGTCCAGAGGAGACAACTCCTGGCGTAAAATTTAATCACGTGATCTATTGCAAAACGTTGCTGTTGCGTTGTCGGAAATAGACAAAAGACGATTAGCCTATTTGCTTTACTTGGTAGGTAAAATAATTTTAAAAACACGATTTAAACAGACTAAATAGTTCATAAACTGGTTCAAAACAAGTGTAAGTATAGAGAAGTAGTTGCAATGGATTCAGTGATTGATGTCGACGATCAGACCGTGGAAGTGGATATTGAAAATCTTTTGTCTGAAGAAAGGGAAGCCATTTTTTCGATAGCGCGATCGGACGCCTCACTATCAGGTAGTTCGTCACACTTCGACCAGACTGAGGAAATAGACTTGCTACCCGAATTTATGAGTTCAAATAATGACGACATGGATTTTCTTAGCTTTAACAATAATTTTGTCGATGAAGAATCGCTTGATTTGTGTTCTTATTTGGGAAAATCGATGAATTGCCCCGTTGATAAAAAGAATGAGGTCAGTAATACTAATAATGGCAATGGACGAACAAACGGCATGACTGATCTTGAACTCTTACAACAACGACAAGACGAACTCAAGCTGAAGAATGCTATTAAAACGCATGTTCTGGTTCCAGTTTCTCATTTAAATAATAATCCTGGAGCAAAGATGTCGAAAACAGCAGACGGGGAAGCTCAATGTATGTCCAAAAATGCAGTTGCTGCTCGAGAAAATAGAATGAAGAAAAAACAATACTTGTCTCACTTGGAAAAAACAGTCAAAGCATTGAGAGATGAAAATACACGACTGAGAATGAATGAAGACCTAAAAGACAATGAAATCAATAAACTTAAAACAGAAGTCAAATATTTGAGTAATGTTTTAGCCAATCAGTCAGCATTGTCAGCTTTGCTTCAAAACATTCACACAACCCCAAATGTCAAATTCCCAACTCAAAGGAATAGGTCTGTTGATAAAACAGAAAGTTCTTGTCAAACAAACATTGATAGGTCCAACGCAAGACCTGATGTACTAAAAAGAAAACATGAAAATGTAGATGACACACTTTCCACATCATCTGCTAAAACAAGGAGGATGACAAGGTCGTGTAGGTCAGTAAGTAACACTAGCACAAAAGAAAATGAAGTGCGAACATCTCAAGATACAGAACCGGAAATTGAGGAGGATGGAACAGGTGGAATTTGCTTACATGTCACTGGTCAACGAGTTTCACTTGAATTTTGTGCCGACTGCAATAACAATTCAAAATCCAGTTTAATTTATAGTGATCATTCCTATGTTCGACAGCAGTTAAATGTCAATTCTCAATCATTATAGTGTTAAAAATATCATTCCATCCCGTTTGAAATTCATGATAAAATCAGTTCTCTTGTCAGAGAGAAAATGAAATGATTTAATTTTATACTGTACTGTGTGTACTATGTATATATTGTGTACAGTATTAATTTTTAAAGTGCTACAAGTTGTGTGTTTCAAGAAGACAACCTGGTGGAAAAAGGAGTGCTCTGATATCACAAAAAAACATTAAAGAGACAGACAATCTGAACAAAAGATATTGACTTAAATATTAAAATAACAACAAAAAAGAGTAGAGAATTGGAGGAATTTTTGACATTGTTTCAGAGATTTCTTCAACTTTTTGTTTAATATTTTTTTATCCTTTCAATTTTGTTATTTATGATGTTTTTGTGGTATATATTGTGTAATGTTTTTGTTAAAATTTGTATGAAATGTACTAAACAATCTTATTTACTTTGCAGCTTGAATGAAACATTTCATCTTTAAATTTCAAATCTTTTGAATTGAAAGACATTTTAAAACGGTGTAGTATACAGTATCTACTGTCAGTATCAGTTCTTTAATCTTTCCTTGTTTTCAAAAAAAAAAAAAAAAAAAATTGGCTTTACATTTTCTTATTTACTTTTGTGTCTTTTTGCACATCAAAACAGGTGGTGAAAAAATTCAACTTTCCCACCTCAAAATTCAAAATTATTTTTCAATGTTTTGATGCTTGATTGATGATAATTGCCATCTGTTTTCTCTTTCAGGATAAAGGGCCATTTTAAAATTTGGTCTGAGAAGCGATGAGTTTTAAGATAAAAGAACCATTAGATTAAATGGTTAGTATTAAGTTGTGTTGCTTTGGAAATTGATATTTTTTAGTTCTTAGTTTTACTTGTATTTATTTGTGGTCTTTTTTAGTATGGATAATGTATAATGCCTTAAGTTTATTATTTTATACCTTTTAAGAATTTAAATGGCTAACCATTGCTATCAAGGTATATTTTTGAAAAATCAGTATTATACATTAATAAATATTTGATAAAAAAAAAGGGCCTTGATGGTTATGGTTGCCTTTGAATAAAGATATAAATGTACTAAAAAAAAACCTTCCATGGAGTTGGAGGTCTTACTGTGTAAGTAACTTTGGTGGAAAGATGATCTTCATGTTAAGATATATAATTTAAGTACCAGTAAAAAGTAACTCTAGTCTTATTAAATTGAGTTAATACAAATAAAATATCTGAATGAATGTGTTTAGTATTCGTCTTGGCAGTGCATCTATCAAAGTAACTCTCTCTGCAAGACAAGAATATTGTGTTATGAAAATCTTAAGAGGTTATTGTTGATTGCTCAGCAAGGTTTACATGATTATCTCCCTTGTTACGTATGGTTAATGTGTAAAAAATGCATTATTTGGTACATGAAGGATTTTGTAAAAGTGATTAAAAATTAACTACCGGGTATATCGTAAGTCTCTTCATAATTATCTTTAGAAAAAAAAAAACAACTTTATTTCGGTTTTAAAAAATATGGTTTTGATAACCTACACGTAGCTCAACAATAACCATTACTTGGCAAGGCCCCGGAACTGTTCATTGGGAAAAGAATATCCAAATTAGATGTATATTTTGCTTTTTTCATGGTGCAGTGGAGTAAAGTGGTTAGGGGGACGGCTTAAACCTTCATATCACCCGCCTGAAGGGATTAAGATTTATCGTTATATTTGTAAGTATGTGTGTCGTAAGTATCGAATAGGTAAGAATGGGGAAGTAAAAATAAAATGTACCAAGACATGTTTAATTGAAAATGATGCATGGACCGCGAAGATTTGTCTGAGACATGGCCAGAAGTACATGACATGTGATTGTTAATATTATTTCATTAATTACAAATAATGTGTCAATCTGATTGAAATACAAATCTGTATTTCGTTTCGTTTTTTATAATCCTTTCAATGAACTCTATTGCATGAAGATCTGACCAGCTGTAGTGGGGGGTTCGCGTCAGGGGTCTAAACAGTGACTTGTGACGTCAGATATTTGATTAACCAAGAACTCAACACAACAGACCTCCTTCGTAACAACTCTTCCAGATCCTAGTGTAGTGGAGACAAGTAAAACCAAATTTTGAACTGTAAAAAATGAAACGAAATAGGATCCGTGTTTTAATCTGAATGCATGTGTGGATAAAAGAATTCACTTTATTTCATCATAATTCAGTTTTATTGAATTGTTTTATTATAAATAATATTGTATCTATACTGTTAATAAAAATTTGTTAAAACAGACATTTACTTACTTTACTTTACTTCAGTTTGACTATACAGATTCAAGTTTTAAACCAATACGAGGAAATTTTCTGGAATACATGTACAGTAGTTCGTATTAATAGCCCTTAATGGGGTAAAGGGGGATCGTTTTCTCAAAATCATTTCAAGAATTAGTAACCACTGTCCATGTACAGAGGAAGATACTGTAAATTTAATGGCAGGTCATATTTTGGGGTAAATAGTGTCGTTATCGAGCAAAATTACGAAAGTATCGTCGACAAAGAAAAGGGATTGAGTTTATATTCTCTTCAAAACAATCGTCCAATTTCGATTATTTCAAAACTAACCTAAAGACAATTTTATTGACATTGACCGCTTGTGCATTAGTAGGAAGTGGAATTTAACCTTCACGGTGGCGTTTGTTCCTGCTCCTCATCAATTAAGCTCACCACCGTGACCACCACAGGACATTCTTTAACGTTTTCTCCATGGCATTCACAGACAAACCCCAGTGTACAATACCCTCTGAATGCTATGTTACCCTCACAACCGCACACTTCTATTTACTTCAAAACTTTTGGGAACGGTCCCCGTATTACACACAGACCAGAAAATAAAGCCCCTTTGTATTTTAGCTGGACTGGAACATTGGTTCTGAACTGACGGTGGTGCGCCACAAAATGAGTCCCCCGTCACGAAAATTGATGCGCAATGAGCTGGATTCGGACGTAATCAAATATTCCAGATATTGTGGGAATAGCGACCACAAAATTACATTTTTTAAGTATGGACCTCTCAATGTTGATAAGGTATGTGCATCCACATGACATCCTTGTTCAATACCGCAATTATCTACATGTATCCTTCCTAAGTCAGAATGGTGTTGCAGTCTGTCTCATTCCTTCTGTGAAACGACGAGTGTAATACTGCGTCCAGTTGTCTGTTTTCCATGACCAATTGCCATTCCATATGTGCACCAGTGGATTTAAATCCAGTCTAACCATGGCAAAGTCGTCCCAGCATTGCCATTGTGTTGAAGGTAGGCTAGCACTGAGCGAGAACGCTGAAGTTGGCGTTGTCCATATAACAGGGAGATTGCAACCGGTTCTCTGTATTTGGGGTTGTCTGGTTTGGTTGACATATTCAGCTAGTAATCGTGCAAGAAACCAAAATCTTCTAAGTGCTTTTATAGGTTTTAATCCGACCCTGCACAACACAATAACTAGGCCCCCATCGTACATAACAGTATAACCCGCGTTTCGGTGCCTCCACGCACAAGTTCGCTCACCCGTGACGTGGAGCAGATACAAGCTTTAGTCCTATCAAAGGATTTTCCATCTTACTTTTTTACGCCATGCTCGACGCATTCTGCAATCAAAACGTTCTGGTGGCATTAAGGTGACTGGGTATCCAGTGAAGCTGGTAACTCGTTGCAAAGGACTGACGTCGTTATACCAGGCGAATCAGCACCCCGTATAAGCGTTGTGACGTGATCTCCGTCCATTTGGCCAAACCAAATGGCGGGTGGCTGTCTGATGGTGACAAGTTGACCGATATTCATGCCGCATGCATAGCCAATATCTACCATTTTTGCGCTTCTGACAGCCTCTTTCGCACCATGTTCACAGACAATGAGTATTCCGCAAGAATCCGAATTTAAAGACTCTATCAATAAGCTTACCATATTATTTAGGTCAGTATAAATACTTAATTTTGAAAGAAAATGTAAAATGAGGGGGGGGGCTGGTTTTGCGGTGCTTGATGTTGAATATAGAACCCACCCATGAAGGATCATTATAATTGTTAAATTCATCATTAATATGAAACTCGAAAAATTGAGATAATTTCTTATATTTTGTCAGAGGGTGCATAACATTTTTAGGTGTATATTTGGGAACGTTGATCCATATACTATTGTATGAGACGAACGCGAGTTAACCAACCGACTGCTGTACGGAAACATGTGATTTGACTGGGGTCGGATTTAGAAATTTTTCCACTACCGATGTCTTCCGTCCAAAGACCTTCCTTTGAGGAAGTTTTGTATTCCATTGACTACAAAAAGGGCCCTTCGCCTATAACTCCCTTAATTTCCAATTACACTGGCCCAAACTGTAGGCTACTGTACATAGCTTAACATATAATAAACCAATTCCCATTGAAATCAAGGTGAAACCTTACCGTATAATTATTATATGATTTGATTAAACCCAACTGCTATACGAAATTTCTGTTTATTTTAAAATGGCTTCCGAACCAGAATCACTTGATTTTATGACACTCGAAAACGCCGAATAACTTACTGTCCGGTAAGATATTTGTAACACTTATTTACATACAAACTGTGGTGATATGTGTTGAAAAATTTTGCAATAGAACCCATTTTACTTGCTCAGAGTCTCGTATAGTGAATCAATTGTAGCTGTAAACAGGAATCATCATGGCTACAAATATTGCAGCTAGGCCGTATTGAGCTTGCATGCAAGGCCCAGTTTAGGCATGGGCCTGAGGGGCCCAGGCCCAGGGCCCCGTGGTTTAGGGGGCCCCGTGGTTCATGGCAAAAAGAGAAACACTTCAAATTCCAAATGAAAGTTTCACGGTGATAGATCTAGCGGCGCGAGGGTGGGGACTTGGCTATCACTCACTAAGACTTGTTATAACAAACAGGTCCCAGTCGTTATAATAATGTCATTTCCGCGCATTGTATGCCATTCGGAACTGACATTACGTAATTCCTTGTATTACAGACCGTGTAATTGTTACGTATGCGTGCCATTCAAAAGGGTATGGAACAATCTTTTTGTCGCGTCAGGGGCCCCGCGATTCTAGTCAGGCCAAGGGCCCCGCTCTGGTTAAGCTGGGCTTTGCTTGCATGGGTCCCCTGGCCGAAAATGTCAATGCATCAGCCGTGAAACGTGGGCATAATCCAGTAATTGTCCATCACATTCACACAAATGCAATTCACATGTCAAAATGGTAGACAGATAAATTTATTTAGCACCACCAATAAATTATAACAAAGTAAATAAAGATATAAATTTTTAGACTTGATTCGGGGTCCCTTTAAAATGGGGCCCTCTGGCTGCAGCCTAGTCAGCCCCACCCCTCCTTAATTCGGGTAGTTGAGTCAGTGTAATATATAACCGGTCAAACGTTAATTTTAAACTTTTGAACTTCCCATGTTATTATTTAATGTGACCTAATATTTGAACATGTAATTTTCCAAACAACTAACATATTTCTGAAATTGCTATAGCGTATATTATTATGGCACGAACACAAATCTCTTTATATTAAAACGATTTGACCGTATTGCCTTTCTCGTTATTATTATAGGCCGTAACGAAAGAAACCCAGTTTTAGATAAAAGTTCTAAAGATCTTAATTAATATTGAAAAGAAATGAAACGAAATTGGGGTTTAAACGCCGTAGGCCTACTTTTCTGCTCCGACTAGGCTAATGAAGACGGACATACGTCATATAGTTGATACTATGGAAAATTTGTCCGGACAGGGGGCTACAGCCTACTGTTATATTGAATTTCGTCTTGCACCATTGGCGAGGGGAACCTGAAACACCCCGACTAGCGAGCCAGTGTCCTATGCACTGAGCCACCACAGCTCCCCAAAAGATCGAAAAGTAAGAGTAAGAAAAAATTCGTTGGTCTAATTCAGTGGTTCTCACCCTGCTTTTACAACGGCACACGGCAATCTAGATGTATAAGCCCAGTAACATAAGCATTCGCAGATAACACTCATTTTTTATCTCTCGATAATGTTCGATACCGGTGCTGGCCGAGAAAGTTCATCGGGATTTTCCGGCGTGGTACCCCCTTGTCAGTGGTGCAAGCACTGTGTTTGGCTCCGCCTTCTGTGTAGTGGTTCGGATGGGACGAAAAACCGACGTTCCGTGTACAAATTGGCGTGACCTAAAAGATCCCTTGGCAGTTAGAATTCGATACAAGAGTAGGCCGTACCACCGCTGCCCGGGCAAAATTTCCCCCATAGTACACTGTATAACGTATGCCTGTTTTCATTAGCACAGTTTAGGAGCAGAACAGTAGGACGTTAAACCCCATTTCATTTCATTTCGTTTTATTTGAAAAACAAGAGTGCATACACGTGCCGACAGTAGTCCTTGATATATGGGTATAAATATCGGTCAATAAGGTGATGATGACCTAGTTATGTGGAGGTTGGTAGGTCAGGTGGCTATAACATTGTCTACCAGGGTCATAAGTTGAAGTAATAATGGATAACTATATTCAATAGACTATAATACGTCTACGTACCGTATTGCACTTTTCTTTTATCCGGGAGGGTTCATACAGAGTTCAGGTAATTTGAACGTTACTGGGTTTCGCTGTGAGATTCATTACCGTTTATTTACATACATACAGAAGAATACTGTTAATGGGAAGGGGGGGGGGGGTGCACTGTACATTTTAGTTCCCATCGGTAGACTGCGATGTCAATTTGTTTCGCTTTTTTCCTTAGAAATGTCGTGTTTGGGAGCAAGAGAAAAACTTAGTGTTTACTTTCTTTTGGACATTAGTTTGTTGTTTATTACGATAATTATGTCATAGGTGTTGGTGCCCTTCATTACTTTCTTCTGTCTTTTACCTACTTCAGTTACCTGTAAAATATAGCAATTTAACACCGTTATATAGACTGCACTGATACAATAGTAGGTGTGGTCGTACGTTTCGTTGCCTGGCAGACCATCTTTCTGACGGGAGCTTTGTTCTAGGCATTATATACCAGAAAGTTCGTATTATGTGAGATGAGGGTATATAAATACGGTACGGTATAAACAACTCGTACAATTTGAGCAAGACTCCATTTTGTATTCCAAACGCATATGATATTGATATGCAAAGAAATTGCAGTTATACCGCTAGAAATGAAGTGAAATAAAGACGTGCAGACGTCGTGCAGTGTGCTAAGAGGAGAAAAGACGTGCAGACGTCGTGCAGTGTGCTAAGAGGAGAAAAGAAATTTGGGTTTAACACCCTACTGTTCTGCTCCGAACTAGGCTAATGAAGACCGGCATACGCCATACTGTGTGCAATGAGGGAAATTTTGCCCGGACAGCGGCACTGAGGCTTACTCTTACATCGAATTCCAAAATTCCAACTTTCAAGGGATCATTTACCTGCATGCCAATATGCACACTGGACCTCGATTTTTGGCCATCCGAACGAATAGACAGCTATCCTTGTTAGGCCGGTCCTCCGTCCTGCATCATTGACAAGGGGGGGGGGGGGCACGCCGGAAAATCTGGATGAACTTTCTCGTCCAATGCAGGGATCCGAACACCAGGCCTCCAAGCTATAGCGACAACGGGAGACCTTTTGATTAATTATAATTGGGGGAGCCATGGGGGCTCAGTAGGTAAGACGTTCGATCGTTTACCCGGAGGAGGTCCCGTTTTCGAAACCTGCGTTAACCGAATAAAAATCATCGACATCCCCCCACCCCCTAATAGAATAATACCCCATAATATCATTCATTGGTTATCACTTATTAATATTATCAGATAATAAAAAAAATCCAATCAAATCATTTAATAACACTGAATCATATATTGACCTAGAAATAGGTACAGTATATCTACCTTAGTTCAACTCCCTGCTACATTGTATACATATATATCTGTACTATTATAGGTCAGACGAGGTGGTGACCTTATATTCTCGCTTCTCATTGGATCATATTGCACAAGAATTGTCTAATAGGCTCTAATATTGAATATGGGTATTGAAGCAGTCAACTTTTACGAGTATATATAAATATAAAGCTCGTATAGTGAAATGTAAAGTCTAGATTCTATCCATAGTGTAGTGTACATATATTTTATATACCGGTGAAACAATGCTGTATCAAACCAACTCAAATTACGTGAATTTAACACAATTAATGGATAGGTAAGATTTTAATATATTCATAAACAACAAGTATTTTGTTATACTTGGTGTAGGGTAGCTACCCGGATAGGAAAAGTTGAATGGGCAAACTATCTCCTTAGTTATCCTTCGTGGTTTTAAAAGATCTTTATACCAAGGAAGTTTCGACTTGACCCCTTTATAGTTGCTTGTCATAAGCCTATAGTACGTATGTGGGCACAGATGCGTAGGCCTACATTCCAGGGGTGGTAGGCATTCAATCGGGACATCAACTTTATTAATGGAGCTGATTTATACTCAGTTTGATTTTAAAGTTTATTAAATGTCTTCCTTTCCTACATTTCTTAGGACAAGACCTCTATACTGGAGTCTCGTGGCCAGAGTATCGAGGAATTGGCCCGGGCATTGACAAAACTCTGATGGAATAGATTGGCTACAACTTTTCACTAATTTCACCAGCTTTCTCTTCCCGGGATGGAAGCCATAGTGACTCATTATAGTATAGCAATGGCTCACTGACCCCGCTGTCCATGGTTTGTCAACTTGGTTACCCCTTGTCAGTGATGCAGGCCGGAACACATTCCAAGTATCTGACGAGAATGCATTAAGGCCCACCCGTGACAGAGAAAACTTTCCCCGCCTCCAGTAGGCTACACGACATAGCTTATGCCTGTCTTCATTATCCGAATCGTACTTCATTTTCTTGCCATGCTTGTTGGCAATGTAGACCTGGACATATAGAACACAAAATCTGGAGACAATTATATGCTTTCAGTAAACTTCTGTTTGGAGAATTAACAGAAGGATAGGAAACTCGAGACCGATGCCGATTTCATGCATTACAGTTATATATGACACAAATGTGAAGAGTAGGAATATGTCAGTTTAACTCCAGACGAACAAACAAGCCAGGGTTATTTATCGATTAATGAATGGTCCCGTCACGTAGATTACATGCAAGTGTCAATTATACGTAATATATGCAAGCTGCAGTAATCGACGTGATTCATATCGGTAGCTAAATGTTTTGATGAAATGAAGATTACGAGTTTAAAGGAGCTAACCCTCTAACTCTATATTTGCCATAATATTTAAAATTAAAACCCCTCTAACTCAATATCATCCAAAGTCCTCGACATTGAAAACAATTTAAATCAACATTAGTGTTGTGATCTTACCGGAAAAAGATGGGCTTCTGATATCAATTATTTAAGACAAAATAAACATTTTACCATTGGTACACGAATGCGTTTCGGTGCCATTTGTAACAATGGACTCGAAGAACGAGGATAGACATATTCTTATCTGGAAAGCATGCGCAATAAATACTATCGGTGTGGACTATAATAACCAGACGATAGAGATTGCCATTCGATTGAGACTTTTGGCTATTTCGCCGAACATAACTGAACTGAAATTAAAGTAAAAACGGAAATGATTGAATGTAAATCCCATTTTCTAGGTGCAAAATATTAGTGATTTAGCTCCTTTAAATCAGTTGATGTTGCTATATAAATCTTTCCATTGGCATTATGGGATCCTAATATTCGACATTTAAGACACAATTAACATTTCATAATCAGTCGGGTATATTGTGGCTTTGGGGTACCATTTGTAATAAACAAAGAAAACATATCTTACACTCTATATACATTCATTTTACATCAACATGAGCCTCTTGGCCAATTCATGATTCCGAGATTTGGAGTTAAGCTCCGCCCCCTTAGATACTGTTACTATGTCCCCCAAGCTGAACAGCATTAGCGGTTCAATATGGCGACCCAGCACCTTACAGTTTGATTCGTGCATGCATATTGTCATCAAATAGTAACTGTATAGTGTGGTTTTAATGGTTTTCAAAAAAAAAAGAGTTTACATAAATAGAAATAAATAAATATAGAGTATAAACTTTATTCGGACAGGCCTCGAAATGTCGCTTTAGTACCGTAACTAACCTGTCATTTATAATTTTCCACGTCACACTACTCACACATTATCCATGGCATGTGCACAAACACGATTAAATGGTTCATATTTGATATATGTGAATATCATAATTAATTTCTTCGACATCGGCCGGACTAAATATTCACACGAATCGCCGCAATTTTTAGCGGTAAGTTTCTGACTCGAATTGGCGTGGATTTCGCTTAGTAAAAGCATGCATCCCAAATGATGCTTTAAATTGAATGTACTACAGGTGTATGACACTGCCGTTGAGAAATGTGTAGATTTCGGACTCTAAAATATCGGTATAAAATTTAAATTGAATGTCAAGCCCGACATTGCACCTGTACATGACACTATTCCAATCACGTGTCGAGGACAGCTGATCACGCCCCCTGTAATTCCTTTCTCGCATTCCAACTAATTTACGATAAAAAATTATAATGTGAAAAATACTCTTTTGACCAAATTATTTTCTATTGTCAAATTGTCCTGTAAATTATACATAAACTTTATTTTCGGACAATGTTCTGAATTTATATTTTTATTGGAGACAAAACGGAAACAATTGTTACGACGCAGGCTTTATTGTGTCCAAATTGTTAATTGTTATGCATGATATTATTAAGGACAGGCTGATTTAATTAAATTATTTACAATCACACTGTCGTGAGAAGAGAGGGCGATCATCTTCTCCCTTTATCATAAATAAAAACATGTTAAAATAGAGCTGACGTCAGATGTTGTTAAATTAAATATTATCTGGCTTCTTACTTAAAAATGTATAAATACAACTCAACCCTCACCACATGTTTTATTACTAATCCATAACAATCAACTAAGTGTTTATTTAATAATAAATAACAAAGGACATGTTTATTTAACAGTAAGTGGACCTAAATGGGGAAACAATCTGGGATAAAAAAAAATTAGGTTGGGATGAAACAGCCCGGGTTGAAACGGTCGTGGGATAAACTGACCGTATCCCCTTGATCCAGGGCAAACACATTTTTAATTGTTTCTTTTTGATTTCTGAAAAAGTATAAATTTTTGCGACATGATGTAGAAATAACAAACTTCCCACAGAGCACGGCCTTGTTTGTTTGTGGGACAAAAATGGCTGCCAATCTTGAACTACGCGGGCCAAATATAATCGGGCTTTCTGATTGGTCAATATCTTTACAATGATTGACAGGTCGGATTCATCAATTATCGTTTACTTTAAAGCGAAAATTGCATGTTTTCTAAATCTAAAAAAAAAGTCAAACATAATTCACAGGAACTGTTGTGCATTTAAGTCTCTCACTTTTGGTAGAAGACATTTCTTTAAATGACATTTAAAATTTTCGCGTGAAATAAAGAATGCCGATCATCAAAAGTCGCATTATCTTTATTTTAGAGGAATCGCAGACACCAGAGGAACCCGTTTTTTTCTCGTGTCTTCTAAATCGTGTAAATCTTACCCCCCTTGAGTAATTCGGTGAGCTTAGATTTATTTTGGTTAGGAAATCGCTTTTTTTGTTCTTGGTGAGAGTGATAGCGACGCTTTAATGAAATTCCTAAGATATATGTATAAATGCCAGGCATCTATTATTTTGTGTATTATTACTAAATCATAATAGTAACATTTCCTACATATTTTTAATAACGTGAACTGTAGATGAACCCTTTCAGCTGAAATTAATAATAGAGTTGTACTATACGGAACGTAGACTGTTATAATTTATAGTAGTCTATTGAATAGTCAATTGAATAGTCTATTATTACTTTGGGCCACGGTGGCTAAGTGAGTAAGCCGCTGGTTAGGTATCCTGGAGATCGCAGGTTCCCTTCCGGTGTTGGCCGAGAAAGTCCATCGGGATTTTCCAGAGTGGATTCCCCCTTGTCCCCATGGTGCAAAGCGTAGGGGCTATAATAACAAGGACATCTGTCTAGTCATTCGGGTGGTACGAAAAAACCGATGTCCTGCGTATATATAGACATGCACGTAAAAGATTCCTTCGCAGATGGAATTCAAAATAAGTGTAAACCGTAGCGCCGCTGTTTGTGAAAAATATCCCTCATCCCTCATAGCACACTGTATGGCGTATGTCCGTCTTCATTTGCCCAGTTCAGAGCAGAACAGTAGGACGTTAAACCCCATTTCATTTCATCTCATTTCTAAATATGTTGTGAATAAGAAAGTATGCAAATTTAACTTTACATTAATAATATACCGTCACGGGAAGATGATCATTTAAGAAAACAACTTTATTTACCGTATAAGAAGACCTTATAATCAGCCTACCTGAACAAAATTCACAAGTAATTTGCTGCAGTAATAATAAGCCGAGCCTAATTCCGTGCGTGAATTTCAATAAGAACCAATCAAAGCTCGTTGGTTTACTACAACAGGTACGACCAGGCCCAAGGAGTTGTAAAACCCTATTGTTTTGCATTGTAGGAGTGGGGAGGACAACATTGATCTTTTTCCTGTATATAAAAATTCTCTCAGCGGCTGATTACACAGGGAAAGTACATCGAAATCGGCTAAGCATCCGAGATGGGCACTTTTTTTTAAAAAAAAATATACTGTAATGGATCTCACAGCGATACTCACTAATGTTCAAATTACACGAACTCTATATGAACCCTCCAGATAAAAGAAAAATTTAAAAAAATGCTAGATACGTAACTTAGACTGATTAGAATCTATTGAATATAGTTATCTATTATTACTTCAACTTATGACCCTGGTAGACAATGTTATAGCCACCTGACCTACCAACTTCTACATAACTAGGTCATCATCACCTTAATGACCGATATATCAAGGACAGACGACAACACGTGTATGCATCCATGTTTCTAAATAAAATCAACTGTCGTACCTTTCTTCACTCACGGGATAATGGGGACGGAACTAATAAAATGAAATGAAATGAGGTTTCACGTCCTACCGTTCTGCTCTGATTGGGCTAATGAAGATGGGCGAACGAGATACAGTGTGGTATGAGGGAAATTTTGCACGGACAGCAGCGCTATGGCCTACTCTTATATCGAATTCCAGCTGTCAAGGGTTCTTTTACACGGGACCTCGGTTTTTCGTCCCATCCGAACACGGCTCGTTCCCGGTATTGGCCAAGGATAGTATCTGATCGTCCTTGGTCTTTACCGGGAACGAGCCGAGACCTGTTGATTTTAACTGTATTTTCTTAAAACATTAACAACTCACAGGGCATGGATGAACATAAAATAATTTCAAATGGAATTTTAAGCCCTGCTTTTTTGCTCCAAGCGCCCTAATGAAGACAGACATATGTCATGCCAGCAGTGCAGTGCTGTACATGTTTACGACCTCGGTTTTGGTCCCAACTGAACGAAAGAATTTCCTACTGATATCTAGAAATCCGTTCAACTTCTAAGTTATAGCAGCGTGTCGCAATCAGATTAAAATACAGATCCTATTTCATTTCGTTTTTGTAGTTCAAATTTTCCTTTTACTTGTCTTTACTACACTAGGATCTGGAAGAGTTGATATATTACCGGCATTTTGGTTGATGTGATGGATTAGCTAATGAAACGGTCATACAGAACTCTGGATAAACCACTAGAGAAGGCAAAGCTGATTGATTAATCAATGCCTGACGTCATAAGATCAAAATCCGCTCGTTTGACCCCTGGCGCGACCTTCGAGTACAACTTATCAGATCTTCATGTAGTGTAGCCATCGAAAGTATAAAAAAAAACGAAATATAGATCTGTATCGTAGTCATACTGATTTTGTCAGAGAATATATACCCTTTCATAGAGTAGTCCAAGCTTAAGATGTATTTGAATTCTGTATCTAACATTGAATGGCGAACACAAACGTAATATCAATCCCCCGACTTGAAATTAGATTAAAATGGATTAAAAGGAGATCTATCAAAACATTTTCCACAAAGCTTATAGATGTCGTCTGCAAGGAATACCGAATGCTCTGGGAGCTTTCAATTCATTATATCTTTATATATACAGATCGGTATTAAACCATTTTAAAGATTCAAACTTCCTCAAGTGACAAACGGATAATATTTCTTTTATTTTTGGTCATTATTTCAGACAATTCAATGACATTAGCAGACGTCAAGTAGAATTCGAGAATGACTACATTCAATATACAGCACACGTGGCGTCAATTTTAGCCCTCGGTTATCTCCTCCTGTCGGCTGTGGTCTATGTTTGGCGCACTTATTATGAAATGCAAGCAGACGTTTCCTCCAGTAAACCATTACCACCAGGAACTATGGGATATCCGATTGTTGGGGAAACAATTGATTTTGCCTTGAAGGTAAGATATTTATACAAAGTGT
The DNA here is from genome assembly GCA_963678685.1 of Patella ulyssiponensis. Classification (NCBI taxonomy): domain Eukaryota; kingdom Metazoa; phylum Mollusca; class Gastropoda; family Patellidae; genus Patella; species Patella ulyssiponensis. The sequence continues at coordinate 61,732,899 of OY783230.1, read as the reverse complement.
TTAACGTCATAAGATGAAGAATTTTCTACGATTTCCGAAAAATACTTACGGAGTTATGACCCCTGATCACTTGGAAAAATCTTGTTAATGCTGTAGTGGCTAATGTTATAGATCTGTATTTTAATCTGATTGCAAAAGAGGCTACCGAATGCCATTATTACCCGATCCATTAAGATCTTGTAGCTTAAGATTAAAAGCCAAAGAGTTAGATTACTCAATGGTCCTCTTTGTGTTTCATTAGAAATTGACAAACCGGACCAGTAGCCTGCTGAAGCTGTAGTATAAATAAAAGACACAAAAAGCTGGACTCTGATCCAATTTTATCGGTACTATCTCAGGAAATAAAATACGTGAGATTTTTGACTAAAACTGCACGCACCATTGTCTAAATATCATTTTGAAGATTCAATTTGACCTTGAATGTGGTATATTTCTTATATTGCAGGGGTGTGCATTCTACACAGAAAAATTGGTCAATTTTGGGAAAATATACAAAACTCATATTATGGGAAGACCGACCGTCAGATTAGTTGGAGCAGACAACATTAAAAAAGTTTTAACTGGAGAAAACCATATTGTACAGGGTATGTGGCCAGCAAGTGTCCGGTCTCTTCTCGGAAAGGGTTCCCTGTCATCTCAAACCGGTGAAAGTTTAAAGTAAGAACTCACTGTTAATCAGTGACTCTTGTGATTCCCCCCCCCCCCCATAAAGCCAAAATAACAAATACCTACGTTTACGGTAACCGAAAGCGCCAACCATTAAACTTTATTTCTAATTTCCCATGCCGTATACATTAGACAAATTCGGACACTGTAATTTCGGTAGTAATTTCAGAAATTAAAATAGAAATACTAGATAATATAAATATAAAAAGAAAAGAAAAATATTTTTCGACCGACCTACCCTATTTTCTGGGGTCAAGTAATCGTAAATACGGGTATTTATTTTTCGTGGCCTAATTGTCATGTAATATTTTTTAAACCGCCCACGTTACGCTGCTTTCTAAATATCGTTGGGAAATCGTTTTTGCCTCTATAAAACCTTGTAACTAGTTGCTCAGCCAGACTACCCCCTCCCTATAGCTGTCCCGACAACCCAGAGCAACAGTTACTTCATCTTCAACAGTTCACCCAAAACATAACCTATACTATCATGGTTCTCCCAAGCGTAATAGAAGGGTGCACCATTCCCCCCTGTTCTGCCCTATTGATCAGCCAAAAAAACACCCTCTTTAATCCCGAAAACTAACAACTGTGCAACACTTAAGTTGCATAATCTTCAACAGTTGCTGAAAATTTGACCCTTATTTTATCATTGAAATATTTTACAACATTAAAGCCCCGTCATGTCATATTAAACGGCGAATATAGATTTTGTGGCCATACACAATTAGAATTACATTTGGTCGAAAGACATGTAGCCCCATAATTACCCCAACTGATCAATTCTAACTTACGTTATAGTCAATACGTTGGTTTCTATTGATATTACATCGCCATCTTTATCCGTCTCAGATAAATAAAGTAATAATAATTATGCTGACTTTTCCGTACAAGCTAGGCCATTCTAATATGGACACAAGATCTCAATTCCTAGTCAGAATAATTCAAATATACCCCTGTGGGGTTACCTGTCTACCAACCCCACCCAACTCACTGTCCTGTGTTTGTTTTATTGTATTGTCCCTATAATAACATTAAAAGCGAGAGTTTCATATTTTCTAAGAAAGTCAAAACATTATTATTTCTATGTCTTTTGCTCAATAGGTTATCAACTCGCTATTACACGATCATAGGAATTATTTCCTCCACTTAAACATCTTTCACACCGGAAATAATAACACAATTACCTCCCTTGCCCCCCCCCCCCGGTGCAATAGCTATCTTCAAACGTTTGAATTTGAAGTTGAAAATGATATTCTTGCCAATTTCTCAACTGGCAATAATGAATTATAGGATCAATAGGATTATCCTTTAACAAGGTAGGGCTGTTTATAGATACCATCTGTTTTAAGGCTTTATTTTAATATGTTTTAAAAATGTAACTTAGAAATATGAAATTGTAGCTTTAAGGCCGACCGATTTTCACCAGTATAACAATTCTATTTTTATTGCAATAGACAAAAGAAAATGGTTTTATTGAAGGCCATGGGATCGGAGAATTTAACATATTTAGTTCCAGAATTCCAGAAAGTCATCGTCAAGTGTATAGATTCCTGGTGCCAACAGAAAGACGTACTGGTATGTTTATATTTCATTAATTATTTTGATTAAACTTCAGTACTGGTAAACCGTATTTGTAAGATATCCTCCTCTCTCTCTCTCTCTCTCTCTCTCTCTCTCTCTCACGGTAAGATATCATACCGGAAGACGGAAGTTGAGTCTACGCATTGTTTGATATGTACGCCAGTTTTAATATCATTATTGTACTATACAAGGTTTTTATTAATTATTGTAGCATACACGATGTTTTATATTTATTCTATCACACAAGACCATACAAGATATTTATTATTTATTGTACCATACAATATATATTTATTATTTATTGTACCATACAATATATATTTATTATTTATTGTACCATACAATATATATTTATTATTTATTGTACCATACAATATATATTTATTATTTATTGCAGGGTTATATAAAGTGTCGTGATATGACGTATAAAATGGCATCCAAGGTTATATTCGGCATCGACATTGATGATGAACAGTGTAAAGAAATGGTGAAGGATTTTGAAATTCTTATAGATAATTTATTCTGTTTACCTGTTAAATGTCCTGGTTTAGCTTTTCAAAAGGTAACATATTTTGGTTGTCTGCTATCGTTTAGTAACCTGTCCAGGAACGATATTGCGATTTGACCCCAATCTAATAAAAATTCAGACCTGTTTTTCATTCCGTTTTATATACTTTTGGTGACCTCCACTACTAATGCAGACAAGTAAAACGAAATTTTGAACTATGAAACGAAATAGGATCCGAGTTTAATACAGATTGGTTTGAGTCGTGTATACGGGACCTCGGTTTTTAGTCCTATACGAACGACTAGACAGCTGTCCTTGTCAGGTCCTCCGTCCTACTCCTCTGGCATGGGGAGAAAACCACGTCGACAAATCTCGTTAAACTTTCTCGGCCAACACCGAGATCGAACCCACGACCTCCAGGCTAGCGAGGCAGCGCCCTACTCACTTAGCCACCGTGGCTCATTGTACATTTATGGCATAACAATATATGTTCTTTTTACAGGCTTCAAAAGCAAGAGGCAAATTAACAGCGGGTATTAAAACATTATTAACACACTACGCTGATAGAAATTCCGGTGAGGAGACGTGTGTTTTAGATATGTTGAAGAATTTACCGGAGACGGCACTGATGCCGGAAGATGACATCATTGATATGCTAATAGAACTGATGTTTGGCGGACATCATACAACATCCAGTGCATGCTGTTCAATACTTCTACATCTCGGTCAAAATGAGCAAATACGAGAAAAGGCGATCGAGTGTTTGAAAGAAAATGGCGTCATGGATACGTCTGCAGATTTGACCTATGACCAGATCAACCAGATGACGTATATTGACAACATTATAAAAGAAGTGTTAAGACACAAACCACCTGTTGGCGGGGGATTCCGTAAAGCATTGAAAACATTTGAAGTAGGGGTAAGTCTGTAATTTATATAATTTAAATCTATATTTGATTATAATAAAGAGTTTTAATCATAATCAGGACTATTTCAGAAATCAATTTTATTTCAACAATTCGCTTGCGCGTAGGGGTCTTAGCAGTGAGAGGAAACCGAGAACCCGGTAGAAACCCACGAGGTTGGACAGGCGACCCTACAACTGAGGATTCGAAACCACGCTAGTTGACTCAATGACAGGCTTTATGATACAGCGCGCACGTGCTAACCATTCGGCCACCCAATCCCCAATTCAGACAATGAGATACCTTATTTGCCTGTCGGTATGTTGCCTATTATTATAATACTATTTTATAAATATAAATATATATTTTCCAACAGAAATACCAAGTGCCTAAAGATTGGACAGTTATTTACAGTATCCGAGAAACACACAACACTTCGCCATTGTTTGACCATTCCCAAGAATTCCTGCCAGAGCGATGGAATGACGACAGCCTAAATGTTCCTGACCTACGCTTCAATTATTTACCATTCGGTGTTGGTGCCAGATCGTGTCCCGGTGAAAAATTCGCGAAACTGACGCTTAAGATATTTCTGATTGAGGTGTTGAGGAGGTCTCGGTGGACTCTTCAGAACGATTCACCAGAAATACTTTTACTTCCTTCACCTCACCCTAAAGACAATTTACCTGCCACGTTTACTTCCCTTTAATATAATGACGTAGCCTATTACAGAATCAGTCCACCATATTGTAAACAATCTGATCAAAATACAAATCCTATTACGTTTCGTTGTTTATAGGCTTATTGGTTTCACGACACCGGTATCTTGAAGAGTTGTTAAATAACCCACGTTCTTGGTGATGTGAGGAATTAGCCAATCAAATGGCCTGTTTGTTCTCTAAAATGTGGCTAAACATTCGCAACGTTGGAAAACAAAACAAAGCATAAGTTTTGTTTCCGAATAGCCATATGGAACGCTGACGCTGATTGGTAAAGGAACACTGACGCTGATTGGTTAATCGATGACTGACGCGACACCCCACTCCAATCGATCAAATCTTGCAGTGGAGGTCACTAAAAGTAGCAAAAAAAACCCCAAACCCCCAAAACAAACAAACAAAACCAAAAACCCCACGAAACCAAATATATCTTAATCCGATTGGATTACAACAGATGTATCAAACCCTAACCATAATTCAGACAATACAGTTAAAATATTGTAATTAAATCTTTGTTTGACAGTGGTTATTAAGGCAATCATTTTTCCAACACACCTATTCGCCGTTAACAATCTTATGGGGTCAATTTTTATATAATACCAAACTTGAATTCTAGTGCCATACATGTACATTATTTGTTTTAATTTAAATAAGCGTTGTTGAAGATAGAGTTACATTTCTTGGCGAATTTGAATGTTGTATAATTACAAGCTTGACTGTTGGTGCCATAAACATTATACATATTATTCTGTGATTTTAACTGGTGAAATTGGTGCACAATATTTATAATATTTATATTAGATTTTGTTTATATAATCTCAAAAGTCTTTAATATTGTTGATTTTAAAGGTAAAGTGCTATTTTGTACGGTGGCCCATATACGACTCTTAAATATTTTTGATTTAGCTTTAGGTTTGTTTTGCCACCGTAATTTTTTTTTTTATGCAATCGCAAATTATGTTCTATACTTTTACAAGTATAAATTATTTATAGTCCTAAACGTGAAAGTCAGTGCCATAGATATTGTATATATATATTCCATATAAACGATTTGTAGAAGTAGAATTTATATATATAATCCTAAGTGTATTTATGCCACAATGTATAGTTAATAATACTGAGTAGATGACAGGAGCCGATAGACGTGGGGTAGTAGAGGAAGGAAACATGCCACATGGGACCCGAAAAGACCGCACGAGGTTTGACAGGTGGCCCTACTACCTGTCACGTACATGCTGGGAATCGAAACCACACCACTTGACTCAATGATAGATCTTGTGATCTAAAGCGCACCCATTAGGGAACTCCAACCGCTTTCCGATTGGTGTCACAAAAATGTATTAAGTTCAGATAAAAGCATTTAAAATTTACTAGAATGGGAGATTAGATAAAAAGCTGACAAATCTCACTATAATAGTTAAAAAGTAGATAATGTAAAGGGATATGCTGAAAATTTCAGTCAAATTGGTTTATTCTGAACCGAGATTTTAGTGATTGAATTTTCGACCTAGACTCGATCATCATTACTAAAATTGGTACGATAAAAATCATAGTCTCGATTATCCAATTCTGGATTAAATCATGAATGAAAGTTGAGCAGCAATTCGATCCTAATCCAGTAAATATCATAGGTCTGGATAAGTTAATTAATTTTATGTACAAAAATGTTTAGATTTTATGACATAGAGATGTAGTGTATATTGAAAATTTGTCTAATCCCGAAGGAGAAATCAAGTGCCATACACGTGTTATATTAGAGAATTAAAATTCTCAGATTAAAGTGATGTATATATTTATGTCGACATTCATGCTTTATATTATATTTATTATTATCGGCGTATATAAGGATTTTTACTAATAAAAAACGAGAATTCGATTGCCGTACTAGGACAAAAGAAATTACCTGTGATTAAAAGACGAAATCGCCCACCTAAAGCCTTTTTTCTTATTTCGCAGATTCTATAACTCGGCCTTGGCGTGGTTTGTTGTAGATAAATTCCAACACTGGTGGAATAACGTTATTATTTTCAAGAATCTTAATGCCACATATTTGTATATTAGAATTCTCACATTATACCTGGGATTTGGTGCCTTGTATTTGGACACAGATCACCTATCATTTCCCCATTGACTTTAATGTTAATTCTCATCTCTAAGACCGACTCTAACTTTTTCCCAAATTTTTGTTGGGTAGAACTCTTTCTACCAAAGATGGAGCAGTTTATGACAACCTCTTGCCCAAAAGCACGTATGAGGTTCGCCATAAGAAAAATCATGAACATTCACCAAAACCTGGCCGAAAATGTATAATTAAACCTTCTACACAAAAAAGTCATCAAAGATCGCCATGCAAAGGGGGGGGGGGAGGGAGAGAAGGGCTAACAAATTTTTGATCCTTGTTTAGTGGGTGACGGCCAGGAATATTTCGTGAACTGTGTTCATTTAAACACTAGTGCCGTGGAAATATATCCAGGCCGAACAAGTTAATTGTTTTCAGTTCCTCAAGGTCATGCTTGGGATGTTTTGTTAAAATATCTAATTATTTGGAACTAAAATCTCTTGAGAAGACCAACTAAATAGTTTTTTAATTTACCATTATTATATTTATCTGAAGAAATTGGAATCCAAATTTGTAATAGGTGTTCCTGAACAACAGAAATTCAAATTGAATTGGCCTGGTTGGGAAATTATATTCTCCGCGTTAGTGCTATATATTATTTTTTTGTATATACCGGTGTACAAATGTTATAGGTGTATTCATCTATATAATGTTGTAAAACCACAAACGAGAAAATCAAGAACCTGTATTATTAGAGAATTCGAATGCTACATTTTCAAGTTTTATCCGTTTAAAGATAAACGTTTAGGCATGTGCTGCTTTGGTGAAATATCAAAAGTCATATTCAAGCATCTAACTTAAAGTTCCAATAGCATTTTTTTAAGTTATATTTTTAAAATGTATTAAAATAAAGCCCTAAATTAGATTGAACCTATAAACAGTCCTACCTTGTTAAAGAATAATCCTATTAATCCTATAATTCACTATTGCCAGTTGAGAAATTGGCAAAAATATCATTTTCAACATCAAATTCAAACGTTTGAAGATGGCCTTCCATGGAGAGGAATGGGAAAACAAGGGAGGTAATTGAGTAACTATTTCCTCAATCAGCCTGTGTCAGCCTTTCTAATGCCCAAAAAATTTTGCCCATGAACGTATAATAGTGAGTTGACAACCTTTTGAACAAAAGACATAGAAATAATTATATTTTGACTTTCTTAGAAAATATGAAATTGGAACTTTAAAGGGGACATTATGTAAGATTTAGATGAATAGCTGTCGTTCTCACTATAATGTTTCAAAATTACTTTATTTTGAGCAAATATATCAATGGTTATTGTTTTGACAAGATGTGTGAAGTTATCGTAACCACGGTACTGGTTATTCGAGTTTTAGCCTCGCTTCCTAATTATCTAATAGATTGAATCATTAAATGGCCGAGCCGTTCTGAATAAAGTAAATTGACTTAAAATTTCAATATTTGAATTTGAATTATGTATTTTGGAACAAAGAGGGAGAGAGAGAGAGAGAGAGAGAGAGAGAGAGAGAGAGAGAGAGAGAGAGAGAGATGGAGTTTAACGTCCACTCGACACAAACTAGGTCATTTCGGGACTAAACAAGCATATTAATATGTAAATCTTACACAATGCATCTTTAATTGCGTTATTATGTGTTCTTATCTTATTTCTTATCAATTATTTGAAAATATAGTAATGTGTTATTATGTAGATGTTAATACATGTATACAATAAAAATAACAATAGTTTGTATTTTCAGACTTCCATTGTTTTTTATTATCTCAACCGTCTTTAGGGGTTCCATTCTTTTGATCAGTGTCGTCTCGGTCATCTTGGGGGTGGGGGGATTGCCTAGTGGTCTAGAATGCCGCGCTTCGAACTCTAGCTGGCTGGTCACCTCTGGCTTGCGGCTGTGGTTTCGATCCCTGGTGTGAGCGTATGTGGCAGGAGATAGGGGCGCCTTCTCAACTTCGTGGGTTTCCTCCTACTGCTAAAGACCTCTACGCACAAGCGAATTATTGAAATAAAATTAAATCGTATGTTAGTCCCGAAGTGACCTAGTTTGTGTGGAGTGGACGTTAAACCCCATTCTCTCTCTCTCTCTCTCTCTCTCTCTCTCTCTCTCGGCCATCTTTAAAGGCGCTTTTCTTTTAAATAATTTGATTCTCGAATATCTTGATTGTGAATGTGTGATAGCAAGAACGAGAGAAACCAAGAAATCGGATTTTTTATAATTCCATTTAAGCAGTAGACTGGCACTAACTCAGTAGCAAAAGTGAATTTAGTGGTCCGATTCCACATAAAACCGTTGAGAAAAAACACTTATCTCGAAAATTTTGGGAAACACACACACTAGTTGATAATTCATTGATAAAAGAAGTTAACATCACGTGAGTGTAAAATAATTAACCTTGAGTTGTAACGAGTCATTCATACTTGTTATATATTTATTTATCAAGCTTATATAAATATAGGTATATAGATCAAATCATCAACTTTAAATGAACCCATGCATATTACATATCAGACAGCTTTAATACTATATATTGACGGTTTTAAACCGCGACATGCTGCAGTAATGCTGTCTGGAAGGGCAGACCCTACCTGGATCCAGCGGGTGCACTTTAGAACTTGATTCTTGTCTCAGATCAATGGAAATGGTATTTCCGGACTTCTATTTATATTCCGGGATTCGCAAACCCGTGCGCCCTTCGTATTGTGAGGATTCACAAGCCGCGCGCCCCTCTATCCATGGTCTCTTTATCCGCCCTGTGTCATCTGTAGTAGAGACTTTAAACTATACCGATAAACCGCATGCGTCACCGGTTATCGCTTCAAGAAACTTTCTATCATTGTTACAATTTAGCACTGTTGATACGTTTGATAACTGAGCGTAGATTAACACCTTTTTAAGCAAGGTCGCTTTGATTGGTTCAAGGATTAGATTACAGAAGAAACCCTTTGATTAAATATGGACAAGTCAGTCAAACTAATTTTCATTTTACAAAGACGCCTCCCCTCCCCTATTCCCCATTTTGGTAAGACTCTAATGACATTTTCGGTTCTAATAATAGTCATTTTCCGCCTGTATGTGTGGTATGAGTCGGGATTTCTGTGGAAGAAACATGTTTAAAATGTTTTCAAATTAAACTAATCTTTCACACCAGCTAAGCCAGATGGTAGTGATGGCTTGGATGGTGGTGGTGGGGGGATTAAGGCCACCAAAACACCATGAGCTCGATCTGTATGTTAATCACTAAGCTTAGGGTGAAGGGAAGTCTACCAAGATATAACCAAGGTAGCTGTGACATGAATACCTACTTACAAAATACCATAGGAAACTGTAATCGCTAGTTTGATAGGGAAGGAGGCTCCTCATATGCCCAACTTGCCCTATCCCATAACTGATTGACATCATATCTCCGAACTAATCTTTAACTTTTCTGCGTGAAGAAGAAATAATTGACTAAATATGTTGCCCTATTCCCAGAGTAAAAATATTATTTTACTCGTTGACGAGAGATTGATATTCTAATAAGGCGGGATCCATAAGCGCGACCACATGAGTTTACGAGGGGTGGTATGTCCTAAAGTGAGGTGAAAACTTGCCGGTAGCCCCCGGAGTAACAGTTAGTTATACCCTGACATGAGTCGAAGCCCGCTTCGACACCCCAACGTTCATTAATTGGTCCTCCAAATTCTCCTGGTAAGTGCCGTTTGGATAATTGTTTTAGTAAGGTAGCACCTAGGCCCCAGCCATGAGATCCTCGTATTATTGGATTAAGTTGGAGGCAGAGTTAAATTTTGGTTGGTTGATACATCAAACTGTTTCTATACAAGAACACGTGCGTGAAACCAGTTTAGGTGACAAAGTAGCAAAACAAAAATCAACGTAACAAAATTGTCATGCATATAGCATTTTTGTCGTGTGGCTGCAGGAGTTATGTCCCTTCACGGTCTCACGAAATCAAAACATATTTTGGACTATGTGTGTATTGATGGATCATATAAATTTTGCCCGTACAGCGACGCTACGGTCTATTTTATAATCTAATTCCAAATGTCGAGGGTTGTTTTACATACACGGCAATGTGTACATGGGTCCTCGGATTTAATACCACTCGAACGACTAGACAGCTGTCCTTGTCAATCCAACCTCACAATGAAAGACCGTGTCCACTAAATAATAATGGGGTTTAACGTCCTACTGTTCTGCTCCTATACGGGGCTTACGAAGACGGACATTTTGTCCTGGCAGCGGCACTATGGTTTAACCCTTTATCGTATTCCAACAGCTAAGGGATCTTTTACGTACACGTCAATGTATATACTGGTTTTGTCCCATCCAAGCGACTAGACAGCTGTCCTTGTCAGGCCGTCTCGGCAGCGGCACTATGGTTTACCCTTATATCCATTCTAACTGTTAAGGGATCTTTTACGTGCACGCTAATGTATACACTGATTTTGGTCCCATCCGACCGACTAGACAACTGTCATTGCCAGGTCTCCGTCCTGCACCACTGACAAGGAGAAACCACGACGGAATTCCCAATGAACTCTCTCGACCAATACAGAAATCGAACACGGGACCTCCAGACTAGCGAGCCAGCGTCTTAGCCACTTAGCCACCGTGGCTCCCTTTAACCATAACAGGAATACAGACATGTATCAAAATCGGTAGCAATTTCAAGGTTTACTGTTATGGTTCAAAAGTTGAATGTTGTTTATCTTCTGTAATGTGTCACAAATTGGGACAGGCCACGAACTTCTGGTCTAAACACGATTTGAAAGTCCTACAACCTGCTTCGACCTTTGGCTTTTGTAAAGTAATACACAACAGCCAGCCTCGTGTAGTTATCGAAGTTGGAAATGGTATAAAACGTTCTGAAACCGTGACATAATCCACTGGTTAATTATGTGTGGACTGTACGTTGACTACCGGGCGGCAATGTTTATTTTTTCTGAATCTACTTCGAATCGAATAAAATTTACCGGAGGAGCTACATGGATGGGTCCATTTTTATATAGCAGGTTGATTTTTGGAAACATTCTGCCCGGGACAGGACGCCTTTCAGTTCCAGAGTCACCAGCGTTTGCCAAAATATCAAAGTTTGTCAACTCCCAGAATTACCTTTCGGATAAGGTGTAACCTTCCACATAGATGTAGGCAGAGATGTTACACCCCATTTCTTTTCGTTTTAATTCTATATAGGTAATGTACTTTTAGAATGAACAAAGGTAGTTCATAAGAAATAGAGCATATCCAGAAAAATTCTTAATAGATCTAAAAATCCCCGTTGACATACTTAACCATTTTTTATTTACTAAATAAATATGAGTGTTGACTGTTGTTAGTATATGAATAGATCTTGTAGTATATACATCTATATTTATATGTGTCACTGAGTATATATATTTGACTGTGTTAACACCGTGAGATGTCAGAAACACCTTAACATCCAATCTTTATTCATGTTTTCAATAGGATTACTTGTAGAATCTATTTGGTTAAAGATGCATTATGTAGGATTTAGTTAGAGTTAGCCATACTTGCTATAATAGTTCGAAAAAGATACTGTAAAATGAATAATTTGAAAATTTCATTCAAATTGCTCTGTTGAAAGCAAAGATATTATATTAGTATTTTATTAGTCTTTGAAGGTTTGACAAGACGTGTGCAGTAACTTCAACCATCTTACTGGTTGTTCGAAGCCAAGTCCCGCCCCTCCATTCTAAAGCTAAATCAAAATATGGCTGAACCGTTCTAATCTATTTAAAATCGAAGAAATCTAATTATGGCCTGGACTATTTATTTATTTATTTTTCCAAGAGGCATATCAAACATGACAATAGAGATGATAATATGAAGTTACATGATAATAAGATGATAAGATGTGAAAGTTTTGATGAGAGAAAAAGTAATGATGTCATGAATGACCAGCCTCTTGAGGATGACCCATAAAAACCTGCTTAGATTAAAACTAGGTTTATTTCCAATGCGGTCCTTGGAGGAGGATCAGGTCATGTCATCATAGAGGGGCAGTTTCATTTATGAACGATGGTGGGTGAAAAATGACAATAAATAGTGAAATATGAAATGTGTGTGCACCATAAGGATGTGACTAGTTAATTAATGTGTTATTAAAAATTTAGAAAACATTCCAGACCTAAAAAAAAGAAAAAAAAAGACTCGAAATAGGCATATTTAGTTTTTGCATAATGTATGTTTAATGAATAGGCAGCAACCACTCACAGAACTAAAATGTAAACGAAATAAAATAGAGTTTAAGATCCGACTGATCTGCTTCGGCTGGGCTAATGAAGACGGTTTTACGCCATTTCAGGTGCCGTGAGGAACATTTTGCGAATGTCGAGGGATCTTTTACGTGTACGCCAATGTGTAGACTCTACCTCGGTTTTCCGTACCATCCAGCACTACTGACAAGGAGAAACATGCAGGAAACTCCCGATTAACTTTCCCGATCAACACCAGGAACGAACCCGTGACCACCAGGCCACCGAGTCAGCGTCTTATTCATTTAAATAGTCGACAAAATTTAACATATATTTATTTGGTTTTTCTATCAAAGTCAGTGTTTGAACATTATAAACATACTGTACAGCAAAGATTAATAAACAAAAATGTTTGAACATTATAACATGGTCCCTATGATCGTTGGGTCCTCGGACAACTGCCAAGACCCATGCAAGCATCCCGCGACCCACACCGCGAAGACATGCACACACGACATGCATCATCATCATCATCTTCATCATCATCATCATCATCATCATCATCATCATCATCATCATCATCCTAAATAAGCGTATGATTCTTTCATTGAAAACCATGACCGACTCACTTTCCGTCAAATCAAATTATTTCTCCATTCGAGATTAGTCACACAAATATTATTAAACATCTATTGAAATTCCCACCAAGAAAATAAAATTTTATATCTCACTTATATAATTCAACATTCTACTACATGAATGATATGTATACACACCTTTTTGAACTTTAGAATAAATACAATAAAAACGTAAGTCGGCAACAGGCAGATGAGCTGGCCTTTAAACATACATTATGCAATTGCTAAATCTGCCTATTGTCGGTCTTTGTTTAGGCTTGAAATGTTATCTTAATTATCAATTAACTTATCCAGACGATAATTAACTCTCGATGTCATCGCTTACCTGTGGTAGTTACTGGAGTAGGATCCCATTTGCTGTTCAACTTCCATTCATGATTATCGAGACTATGTGTTTTATCGTACCGACTTTAGTAATGATCTTCGAGGCTAGGTCTAAAATTCAATCGCTAAATTCACGGTTCAGAGTAAATCAATTTGACAGAAATTTTCAGCAAATTTCCTTTGCATTATCTGGTTTTGAACTATTATATAGTGAGAACTGTCAAATAATGCATCTTTAAATGCTCAAACAAACATGCATCATAAAATTTAAAAAAAAATCTTTTTTGAAGCATCCGAAGTTGGGATGTCTCTTTAAAGGGATATTTAAGTAATGTAAATATAAATAAAAGTCGACGATCAGATTTAATTACTAGATACTTTTATAATACTCGATCATCCAGGGCTTAAAGCTGTAACGCTCAACTCGTTTCCTTGCGCATGAGCTGATATATGCTAGGAATCAATTAATGTATTGGGGTTAAACGTCTGTTCAATACAATGTTTCGTGTGGTATTGGGGAGGATAAGTGTTTCCTTGCAACTGCGGTTTCGCTTACTATTCATGGATTTCTTAATGCCAAGGGGTCTTTGACATGCACGGTAATGAGCACACGGGTGGACGTCAGCTTTCCTCACAAGCGCATCCGCTGACAATCAGAGCCTAGATTGAAAAAAATCACGCAGCTTCTTCTTCAACCACTGCTTGAGAATTTTTTCGTGGGAAGGGAACTGATGGCATAAAGTGTTCTTGGTAGTGGTGATTTTAGAGATCACTTCATACATCTGGCTAAATTAAGTTAGTTAAACATGCATTATGCAAGGGCTAAAATGCCTGTTGCAAGTCTTTCTTTGGGCTTGAAATCTTTATCTAAATGATTAATTAGACATTATTTAACTTATCCAGACCATAATCAACCCTCGATGTCAACGCTAGCAAGCGATATTTGCTGAATTAGGATCTCATTTGTTGCTTAAATTTTATTCATGATTTAATATGGTTTTTTTTTACCGTACGACTTGAGTAATGATAATCGAGGCTAGACCGAAAATTCAATTGTTTAAGTCTCTTTTCAGAGTGGATCAATTTGACTGAAATTTGCAGCAAATTCTCTTTATATTATTTATTTAAACTATTATAGTGAGAACTGCTAGCTATTTATCTAATCTCCCATTATGTGTCTTTTATAGATGACAACCTAAATAATATATAAATCCTATACAATCGATGTTTCAATAAAAGACCAGCGGAGACAGATCTCCACTTTAAAGCTACCCACTCCACTGAATAAAAGAACGCTTATATTAAGTTTGTAATGAAAGATCGGTCTCTGTATAAACATTTATCTAACAGGAAACGGGACACGTCAGTATTCCATAGAAGAGACAACAGTCGAATGATAAACGTCGAATAAACGTGAGGATGTCCATGTTTAAAATGGAAGGAAAATGTTTATTACAAAGTTTAATATTTTTGATATTAATACAGTTAGCTGTGAGTGTAACTGACCCTGTCAACTGTCAAGTTAATACTTTTCAAACAAAACAGAATTTCGATTTGAAAAGGGTATGTATATAGCAACTATTTATTTTATCCACTGCGAGGATTATATTTTGTCCCCTTTCGTTTCAGTTAATTTCTGGAACAGATGTTTGTGTTCTAAACTTTAAATGCATGGTTATTCTATACTTTCAAATGCGTGATTCAAGGGGTAATCTAAACTTTCAAATGCATGATTCAATTGTTATTTTAAATTGTATAATGCTTGGTTATTGGGATATTCTAAATTTTGAATCGTTATTCAAAGACGGCGATTTTAAACTTTAAAAATGCACGGGTAGTCAAAGACGGTTAACCTAAACTCATGGCTCGAATGTAACTGTAAACTTTATAATGCATGGTTAGTCAAAAACGGGACAAACTTTATGATATAAAGCGCACTAGTTAGATCATTGGGCTAACCAAATAATTAGACCATTCGGTCAACCAAACACTTAAACCATTCTGCCAACCGAACACTTAGACCATTCGGCCAACCAAACACTTAGACCATTTGGCCAACAAAGCGATAGAGAGAGAGAAAGAAATGGGGTTTAACGTCCACTCGACACATACTAGGTCATTTTGGGACTAACGTATGGTTTCAATTTTATTTCAATAATTCGCTTGCGCGTAGGGGTCTTTAGCAGTGGAGGAAACCGGAGTGCCCGGAGGAAACCCACGAGGTTGAGAAGGCGCCCCTATCTCCATGCCACATACGCTCACACCAGGGATCGAAACCACAGCCGCAAGCCAGAGGTGACCGGCCAGCTAGAGGTCGAAGCGCGGCACTCTAGACCACTAGGCCATCCCAACCCCCCGGCCAACAAAGCACCCGGGAAAAAATTTTCATATTTGATAAATAAAACATAGATCTCCACAGTCTTCAAAGTCTATATTAATTATGAAAATGTATATAACTAAACCTGCTATGGCGGGTTTCATCGGTGCCCTTTAACCTTTACTTACATTATCAATGGTTGTTAATCGCCTCCCAGAAAGGGCACAGGGAGGTCAGTGCATTAAAGCAAACTAGACCTTTCGTTCCGAAGTTATTTCAAAATTATATTTCAAGCGGTATGAATCTTATTCAGAAAAGTACAAGCTATGCATGGACGTGTTTGTCCTCGCCAATCAATAATTGTCGATGCAGAAATGTGGAACGTTAAACCCCTTTCAAAAATATCCCAAAATTACATCAATTTAAATAGGAACATATAAATATCCAATGGGATATCCATTTTATTCTATTAAATGTGATAAGAATTATGTTAACCCAAAGGAACAATCAAATATCTTAAAAAAAAAGTAAACTGAAAATTTTAAAACGAACGGACTAGTAGTTAATGAAATAAATAAATCAATAAGTGATTGGTGTTGAACACTAACAGTGTTAATTTTGTTACATAGTTCATTCATTATTGAGCTGGAACTTTTATTTACAGAAAAAGCAAAGTAACAAATTTATTATTAGGAACATATATACGGATGCTCAGCTACTAAGCTAGACCAGACGGTCCATTCGATAGATCAACAATATCGTCTCTAAAATGTAATTTGACTGTTTTGATACTGGAACTTCAGCATTACTAATTTTTAATAATTTCTATCAAATTATTTTAGTATCTTGGAATATGGTACGAAATGAAATGGATTGTCCCATTTGATGTTCCGGTATCTGATCGTTATTTGGACTACCAGCATAAGTACACTATGAATACTGATGATCAAGTATTGGTTTCCATCACAGCAAGGCGAGTATATTCAAAATTATTTTACTGGCATTTTGCAGGACAGACTGTATGGACCCAGCTCACCAAGATATTCTTAGTCTTTCTCTCCTTTTTCCTTTTCCCCCTTTTGCATGGCGATTTTTGTTGACTTTTTGGTGTAGAATCGATGAAAAGGGTTTGAAAATACATTTTCTGTCAGGTTTTGGTGAATATTCAAGAATACAAGAGTTGAGAGGTTAGTTAGTTTGAAATGTACGGCCAAACATTGTATTTTTATTTGTCTCTACTTCCAGCTTGTGTATCTCAAGGTTTTCATGAAGAACCCCATACTTGCTTTTGAGCAAGAGGTTCGCACATTTTGCCCCATCTGTGGTAGTAAATTTAAGAAAAAGTTTGAGAAACTGGTTGCCACATGCTGCTCCTTTTGTGGTAGAAAGCGATCTACCCAACAGACATTTGGGGAAAAAGTTAGAGCTGTTCTAAGAGACGAGAATAAACAAAACGTCGATGGAGAAATCATTAGTGATCTGTGGCCGTATAGTTTAAAGCTACGTACTGCAAAACGGATATGATCACAAACGGTATATGCCATGTTCCCTTCTCCGCAACCATAATGTTTGAGTTATACTGTATTTATATCACCCAAAGACGGGCCCGTATCTAGACACCATTAAGCAGGGGGGCATTACCTTTCGGTAGGGGGGCGAACATTTTGAGGAAATTTTCGGAAAGGTCATTCTAACAGACTGTTGTAATCATCATGCTATGTAGTTACCTAGGCGTCTAATAAGTAATTTAAAATAAGTATTCAAACGAAAGAAATTTAGCCTTTTTAGGTTAATATAAGGAACTGTGTATACTTTAACGATTGTTAGCAAATTCTGAGCGGGGGGGCGAGCATTTCACGCGGGGGGCCATGCCCCCCCCCCGCCACCCCCTGTAGATACGGGCCCGCCCAAAGACGTATACCACAATTAATGTTTACACCTATATTCTATTACAATATAAACGTTTTTAGTTTAGTATAAAGTGGGTATTAATCTAACATAAATTTAAAATGAAGACTACTATTATTATCGAATAATAATATCAGTAATAATTTAATTATGTAAACAAAAGCAGAGAAAATAGATTGAGCACATGAAACTACTGGTATTTGTAGTCAATAATTAAATAATATAAATAATAGCATAAAATGTGTAGGTAAACAAAATTCCCCGGAATAACATTGTTTTTAGAATTACCATTAAATTAAATGTCGGAATATTATTAATCAATCCTAAATTCAAAATAAAATGCCGTTATTATCATGTAATCAAATTCAAAATTCAATCGTATATTCAAAAGCTAGGCACAAATGTTTAGTTCAATTGAATTTTAAAAACCCATGTAAAACGTGGCATCGAATGTTCTGGAATAAGTTCATCAAAATAAAGCAGTTTGGACGTTCGATTTTGTTGTAATAAAATGCGGGTTACTTCCCTTCGAAATATTTGATTGGTCGATAAAAATAGCACAATTATCAAGGGCGAATAATTTGAATGGACCCAGGGGTTAGTGGAGTAGAACAGAAATGAAACGTCCTACTCTTCTGCACCTGACCTGGGCTAATGGAAGACGGGCATACGCCATACAGTGTGCTATGAGGGAAATTTTGCCAGGGCAGCGGCGCTACGGCCTACTCTTATATCGAATTCCAACTGCCAAGCGGTCTTTTACGTTCACTCCAATGTGTATACGGGACGTCGGTTTTTCGTCCCATCCGAATGACTTGTCATGCCCTCCTGCATCACTGACAAGTGGAAACCACGCCGGAAAATTGAGATGAACTTTCTCGGCCAATGCAGGGATCGAACACCCGACCTCCAGGCTAACGAGCCAGCGCCTTGCCCATTTAGCTACCGTGATTCCCAGGGAGTAGAACAGAACGATACCACTGGGGATACCGAGGATGGCAATAACACATGACACAATAATTTGACTATGCGTATCACCCGTGAATGGACCCCGGGGTTACTGGAGGAGAATGGAAGGATACCACTGGGAAAACCGAGGACGGCAGTAACACATGACACAATTATCAGAGGCGGATCCAGGATTTTCAGAAAGGGGGGGGGGCGTGCTGCACCCACTTGGGAGTGCGAAGCCCGACCCGCGATTTTTGAGTGGACTAAAATGCCCACAGGGACTAATTTCATACAAGTACTGCAAATTACGATTTCCAACCTAAACTGTTTTTGTTCTCCTTTCCCGCGAGAATGTATGGAGCTAAAAATTGTTCCCTTCCGCATAAAAATAGAGGGGGCGTGCGCCGGGTGCGCCCCCCTCTGTATCCGCGCCTGATTATATATCAATCCCCGTGTAATGCAATATATTCAAGCATACTTTAAAGATTTCGTTTTCTTTTATATTAGAAATTCGTCCAAGCATTGTTTGTATATCACTGCCTATGTGAATCTAACAGAAACTCCAGGAAAAATGGTATTTTCAAAACAGCCAAACGGTAAGATATCTAATATTGCTATTCGTGTAACACGGCTTAAGCAGCGTGTCTCGCACATGTATTTGGTATGCTGACTCATATCTTGCTAGGCCTACTCCATTTTGCCGAATTCGTCCACTAGAATGTTCATCAAATCTGGCTAGGATACATTGTGCTTGGTTATTTTTATCTTATCTAAAAGAATACTACAACTTTAAGATATATTACCGGCCAGCAAGTGACAGTCCATAATGTTACTTTGCCTACCCATAGGTGACTATTTTGAACGGGGGTCACGGGGACTCGTTGAGTAAGACGTTGGCTTTAGGGGAAGTTTATCAGGATAGCGGTGTGTTAACGCATTGTCAGTGTTGCAGCGCGGATAACGGGACAACGTATAGGGTAGTCGTTCGGATGGAACGAAAAACCAATATTCCGTGAGCACTTTGATGTGTACGTAAAAGGCACCTTGACAGTTGAAATGCGAAATACGAGCAAGTCGTATTGTCGCTTTCCGGGCCAAATTCCCTCTTAGTACATTGTACGGTGTATGTCTGTCTTCATTAACCTCCATCGGTGCATAAAAGTAGGACGTTAAACCATATTTCATTACATGTTTCTATTTTGAAACTTCAGGTGGAGGTGACACATACACGTATTGGATTATAGAAACAGACTATAGTAACTATGCTATGGTTTATGGATGTGGTCAGACACTGTCTAATGGAACCTGTGCCGCAACCCGCTTGTGGATTTGGAGTAGAAATACGACCATCTCCCAAACTTTGTTAACTAAAGCTGAGATGTTATTAAATGGTTTGTGTTTAGAGACATCGTCTCTGATACCCACCAGTCACAACGAAGGAGGTAAATATTTGTTTAAAGGTATTGTTCGGTCGTATATATTGGATTGATATTGGTGGATCAAATGTTGTGATAAGGCCAAGAAAAGAATATCCATGTTTAAAGAAGGTCACTTGGTCCAGAAGTCTTTTTTCTTCTGTTTCGTGTGCGTTGGCCGAGAAAGTGCATCCAGATTTTCCGACGTGGTTCGCACATGTCAGTATTGCAGGATAGAGGGCCTGACAAGGACAGCTGTCTTGTCGTTCGAATGGGACGAAAAACAAAAGTCGCGAGTACACATTTGCTTGCACGTTAAAGATCATCTGACAACTGGAATGCGATATAAGAAAAGGCCATAGTGCCGCTGTCCGGACAAAATTTCCCTTATAGCGCACTTCATTAGCCCAGTTCTGGGCAGAATGGTAGGACGTTAAACCTCCATTTCATTTCATTTCATTTCTTTTTCTTGGGGTTGTTTAATATTCCCTTGTATTTCTCGCTTAATTACTGAGTAAGGTTCTTTAAAGGGCAATATTGGTGTCATTCATTGTCACATAATATGTGATAGAACTAGTTAAACACTTTCCAAATAGAATTTTAACACATAGATCATTGCTACGATAGATGAATAATAAAGGTTTCAACTATCGGAAGTGACGAACGCAAAAGGAAAACACCAGTTATCCCTCTATATAACTGACTGATAACAAATACATGGGCGAATTTCTGCTCACTAATAATTCCTTCGCAGACCAAAAGTTATATAGAGGGATAACCCGTGTTTTCGTTTTGCGTTCGTCACTTCCGATTCATGAAACCTTTATTGGACATCTATCGTAGCAATGATCTCTGTGTTAGAATTATATTTGGAATGTGTTTAACCAGAGTCCAAGACAGATTTTTAAATAGGAAGTATTACTTTCAAAATGATTGATTTGTTCTGCGATGTCGATGACATTTAGTCCACCAAATGGTTTATTGCAATATACACGATATGACAGGGCGAATTGAATTTATTCCTCAGGGCCTACCAGCTAAGTAAATCTACGCGATACAAGAGTGAAAAAGATTGGCGTCTATTTTATTATGTCAATTTGATATATTATTATTCTAAAAAACTTCAACATGATATTTCTAACATATTTTGCTTG
Organism: Patella ulyssiponensis; assembly: GCA_963678685.1. Lineage (NCBI taxonomy): Eukaryota > Metazoa > Mollusca > Gastropoda > Patellidae > Patella > Patella ulyssiponensis. The sequence goes on along the minus strand of OY783230.1, from coordinate 61,711,503 downwards.
GGGTACCAGGTGGCGCCACCCAATAATTGCAGATCACTTAACGCTTTCAGGAGATAACGTGGCTAAGTGGGTAAGACGCAGGCTTGCACCTGGAGGTCGGGTGTTCGACCCTAGTATTGGCCGAGAAAGTTCATCCAGATTTTCCGGCGTGGTTTCCCCTGGTCAGTGATGCAGGAATTCGATACAAAAGTAGGCCGTAGCGCGGTCCGGGCAAAATTTCCCCTCGTGGTACACTGTATGGCGTATGCCCGTCTTCATTGGGAGCAGAAACGTAGGACGTTCAACCACATTTCATTTCACTTGACGCTTTCTGATTCTTAACTTTGAAACAGTTAAAGGGACATAACTCTATTGGCGTTAGTGAACATGAAAGATAAAAATTCGAGCATGAAAGATAAAATTCGATGGTTAGCGAAGTCTGATATTTTATCTGCATATTATGACAAACTGTCCAATGATCAAAGGGATCAGATCAGATTGAACTCTACCCGGTCAATTCTGTTTGAATTTATTTTATTTTCATTTTTTATTTCCAGCATGTCCTCAACGTGAGTAAATGTTTTGAATATCTCATATATTAAGAAATTTTGTGACAGTATGTAATTTTAAGTGAGAGAGAGAGAGAAAGAGAGAGAGAGAGAGAGAGAGAGAGAGTGAGAGAGAGAATGGGGTTTAACGTCCACTCCACACAAACTAGATCATTTCGGGACTAACACACGGTTTAATTTTATTTCAATAATTCGCTTGCGTGTAGGGGTCTTTAGCAGTAGGAGGAAACCGGAGTACCCGGAGGAAACCCACGAAGTTGAGAAGGCGCCCCTATCTCCTGCCACATACGCTCACACCAAGGATCGAAACCACAGCCGCAAGCCAGAGGTGACCAGCCAGCTAGAGGTCGAAGCGCAGCATTGTAGACCACTAGGCAAGATCAAGAGCAAGACAGGCTTTGTAGTAGGCTTTAGCAGTGGGAAAAAATCGGAGGGCCTAGAGAAAACCCACGAGGCTCGACAGGCGGCCCTACGCCTCATCACGTTGAAGCAAAGAATCGAAACCACGACATTTGATTCTTCAACAGATATGGTGATTTCACGCCCAGTCGTCGCCGTGTCTGTCAGTTCGTCAGCAACTGGCTTATGAACGCGTTAGAGGCTACAGTATTAATTATAAATTAATTAACTGATCCAGGCCTTAATCAACTCTCGATGGAATCAGATTTCTCCGATATTAAACAGATTAGGACGGTTCAGCGATACTTTGATTTAATCAAATATGGTGGGCCGAGACTTAGCTTTGATCATCCAGTGCGGTGTTTGAAATTATTGCACACGTCTGTCAAAACTTCAAAGGCTAATATCTTCGCTTGCAATAGAGTAATTTGAATGAAATTTTCAAATTATTCAATTTACATTATCTACTTTCGAACTATTATAGCAAGAATGGCTAGTTCTCTATCTAAATCTTACATAATGTATCTTTAAGGGTCTCGTGCACTACATTGCATAATATTATATAGATATTGTACAAGTGCGATAGCACCCGTGCAATATCAGTATAGTACTTAATGTCTCCCACTCGACCATTAAACTGCAATTAATGGGTTGAAAATTGGTAAAAACACAAAATAAAAATGTCACTGTATATCAAAAGTCAACTTTAAATTGGTAAAAACACAAATATAAAAGAATTCCTTGTATATATAAAAAAAACACTTTAAAACACTCTTATAAAACCGCTGTCCTAAGTTACCTGTATACCACCGGGTGTGTAAACTTGGCTATCGTATTGGGAATGTATATGTCGGTGCACTCGCCTATGCTGATGACCTCACACTAATCGCCCCAAGTAGAAACTCTCTTTATGGTTTATTGCACGTAGCAAGTAAATATTCCGAAGAATATAACCTCACTTTTAACCCTGACAAGAGCAGACTCTTATATTTCCCAAGCAAGCCCTCTGAAACTGGAAATCGGGATCTTAAACCCATTCTTATAAAATAAATGGCCTACCTATCAAGCTTGTCGAATCTGAGTCCCATTTAGGAAATCTGCTTCATAGCTCGTCAAAACATTTACTTCAATGTATAAATAATTTTATTGTTAAAAGTAATGTAACATTAAGAAATTTTACATTCTCCTCATCTAGAGTTAAATATAAACTATTTAAAACTCATTGTATGCCCCTGTATGGGAGCTAACTATGGGATTTCTCATAGAAGTCTTTAGAGAGTTTTTATGTGGAGAAAACAGTTTAGGAAAGTATTTAACATTTCACCAAGAACCCACAATAGTTTATTGAATATTATATGTCATGATTTGTCAATTGAAACTCAGCTTCATAAACGTTTTATTAAGTTTTACCACAGTATTATACATAGCAGTAATTCATGTCTTCCTATATGTGGACGTACTGTGTTATTGTCTATTATGTGCAACAATATCAATTACTTACCATATCATTATAACATAACAAAATACAATTTAGAACGTAAGTCATTGTTAAATATTGTAAATGAAATAGAATGTCACGATAAAGGTTCCTGGAAGGAAAATGATAAGAGAATAGGAAATGCTATACGAGAATAAATCATAGATTTAAGAGATTGTTCATCATCTGAATATAAAAACTTAAATGAAGTAATTTATCAACTTTGAACTCTGTGTTGAGAACTTGTATATATTTATATGTATTTATTTTTTTCATATTTATTGTACTTAGTGTACGAATAAATTTATTATTTATTAACTCCTGGCCGATTCCTTAATCACGTAATTAAACAAAACAATTGACTGCGGAATCATTTATTTTGTAATATATTTTAATTTAATATCCAATTTAGAATTTGGGCTAGGGTAAGGGTTAGGACCTGCAGATTTCGAGATGTAACGCTAACCCTTGACCAAACCATTTCGACTACACCACATTTCGACTACAAATTTTATTTCCCTCAAAATCCTTACCCCAACTAATCAGCGCTGAATGAACTGTTCCGCGGATTAAGAGATGTAATTAATCTAATGATTATTGTTAAAATAGCTTATTCATATATATTATAGCTTGTTTTCTGTAACATCAAAGCAAAATATCGAATTGTAATATTTGGAGAATACATTGAGTTTAAAATTTTTATACATGTCGTCAACGATATCTCCCTTGGTGGAAGTGAACGTAAAACTCCAGGAACGAACCAATTTTTGTACATTTATTTCCCCCCCCCCCCCACAAAATGAAGACCAAATCAAATTTTAATGTGTTTGTTTTTATATAATCTGTTATACGTTGTAGCCGATTTTGGGATGTTCTCTGGAAGAATCTATTTTAGCTATATAGAGGGTATATAAGTAGGGATAATGAAACCACCAGATCATATAATCTGTTGTTATAAGCTAGAGTCGAAGTGGGACGTAGTCGAAATGGGAGGGTACCGGCCCTGTGACGTCACCAGCCAATCAACGGGATTAAGACTGTTATTGAAATATTGAAAAGTGTTTTCGAGTGTCTGAGATTAGATAAAGAGCTGACAATTCTCAATATAATAGTTCAAAACTAGATAATGTAAAGGCAATTTGCTGAAAATTTAAGTCAAATTGATCCACTATAAACCGAGATTTTAACGATTAAATATTGGGGCTAGCCTCGATCATCATTACTAAAGTCGGGAAGATAAACAACATAGTCTCGATTATCCATTTTTTTGATTTAATTATGGATGGAAGTCGAACAGCAAATCGGAACCTAATCCAATATACATCGCAGGCTAGCGATGCCATCGGGAGTTGATCATTGTCTGGATAAGTTAATTTGTGTCTGATTAATAATTTAGATAACATTTCAGGCCTAATCAAAATCTTGCAATAGGCAGATTTAGCTCTTGCATAATGTATGCTTGAACGGTAATTATGTCGAAAAAGTTTAGTCAGATTGGTGAGAACTTGACGCAAAGTGTATACAGTAACCACTGGATATATAAGTACATCAAATTTAGTTTTCTCATTGTATTTGGGAATTGCCGTTCCGGATTCATCAAAATTGCTCAACATCCAATTTTGTTTTTCTTTCGGATAAGCTGTAGCTGAAAGCTGATGTGTGGGTGTATTTCAATAAATCCACGGGGTTAAACAGGCTACCCCACGCCTTGTCACGCACATACTAGACGTATTGCCGTACCTTCAACATACCTTCTAATCACTGATGAGAACCGACAAGGAAGTATTGCAAAACGTGGCCGACAAGAAAAGATATGCACACTCATATATACAATTTAAAGTAACTAAGTCTCTAAAGTTTTAAACGTTAAAAACACGAATATTTGTCAATTCAAATCAACATTGATGTTGTTATCTCTCCTTGAAAAGGTAGGCTTCTGACATCCAATATTTAAGACAAAATAACCATTTTACCATTGATACACGAATCGTGTACTATAGTGCGTTTCAGTGTCATTTGTAATAAGTGACCAGGCCGATCAAGGCTAGACATATTCCACAGCTTATGTCAAACGGCGACGCCATGACTTATCTGGAGAGCAGACACTAGAAATTTCTATTCGGTTGATACTCATGCCGTATTTCGCTGGACATAACTGATTTGAAATTATAGTCAAAACGGAGAAAATTGAATGTAAATCAGCCCAGATTACATTATTATATGCGTTGCGACCCATTTGGGTAAGTTTCTAGGTCCCAAATATTAGTGATTTAGCTCCTTTAAATGATTTCATAAAAATTTGACAAACATAGAGATAATTAAATGAGTATTTATAAAACGGAACAAATACGACGATTGACAGCGATTTCATGATATGAATTATGTTTTATGATTCCACATGTATCATATAAATCTTTATATCGATTTGTCCAGAAAACAGAGTATGACTTTGATCATTTTTATACGATCAAAATGGAATTTCTATACGCCCACCTGTGCGTGTGTTAATATCTTACTGCAGAGTTAATATCTTACTGCAATGTCATGAAATCAGAAAGTGGCGTGGTTTCTAATCCCAGCTTGAACGTGACATGGAGTAGGATCGCCGTCCGATTTCGCGAGTTTTCTCAGGAAATTTAGTAAAAACACAAGACCATAATCAAGTCTCGACACCTTCAGATTGGTCTTATTTAAGTAGATTAGAACGGTTGAGCCATTTAATGATTTGATCCAAAAATGATGAAGCGAGGCTAAGCTACGAACAACCAGTACGGTGGGTACAGTCAGTACACATATGTTTAATATGTTCATTTTGCATTATCTATTTTTGAACTTTTATAGCAAGAACGATCGAATGTTACATAATGTATCTCTAACAACGATTTTTATGTTTAATAATGTGATGTTCTTCCTGGTTGAGTGTCCGGGGACTTTAAATGAATATAAAACATTTACATGGTAATATTCTATCTCTTACGATTATACTGTTTTAAAATTGACTGAGAGTGTTATCGTTCAATTCTGGTTAAATCTTTAATTAGTGAAGATATTTTGTTCAATTGTTTGGTTTACTCCATGCCATGCGATATATGTGTATTGTGTCGTCGACCCTCTCCTTTGGCCCAACCGTCCGTCTATCAACATCTGGCTTGCTCACACGGATTTCATTTCATGCGGGGACGGAAACTATTGAGGTCGAAGGGGACGAACATTGCTGATTTCAACATTCTAGATCTATCTGTTCCAGAGATATACTAACGTGTCCGGTAAACCTTGTGAACGCGATAGAGATTAGATTTCTGCAAGACATAAAGGATCCTTTCAAATTTGATACGGGTCTAGGGTCCCCATGTTTTCAGAAGCCTTTCCGGATACATAGAATTGCTCTGGAATAGAAAAATACCTAGATTTCTAGAAAAAAAAATAATCCCCAAACCAATAGGGTTTTTTCCTTTCCGATTCGAATGCTTTATATGAAATTAAAAAAGAACAATCTGTAGAAAACTGTAGCCACAATCGCAATCGCAATGATTTCAACAAAGGGGAGGTAACTCCGGATCTGTAAGTCGAAGCGCGTTGAATATCTATACGGTTCATCCGCTTATGACCCCGATGTGTCACGTACAATTTGAAATAAATCCACTAACACGGGTTTCAGGTAAGGGGCGGATTGACTCGAGAACTAAAGGTAACGGAGAGCTAAATATCGATAGGGTTCATCTGCCCATTGTGTCAATACCCGAATGCAAAACCGTTACAACTGTAGCCTCGTTTGCGTAAACAGCAGACCGGGCAACGCTAAATCGACAGGGTTTACCCCAGCGCTTCAAAAACTGTAGCCTCTATTGTAGCCTCATGCCAAATGTTGACGGGTGGACGGACAGACGAAGGGACGTGTGACGACTATATTATACGGCCAATTCACGCGTGGGCGTATTAAAATCTGTATGTTTGCGTAACAATTTATGTCTTTTTTATATTCCAGAACCCAATGACGCAATGACTATGACCATCTCCAGTTGGGGTTTTATCATACCTACAATTGTCTATTTGTATATGTTTTATTTAACATAAATTCTAAATCTAACATTGAATAAAATATTAATATCATGAATATTATTTTCCTTCATTTCCATTAAATCCCAACCTGATTAAAATACAGATCTAAAGGTTGTTTCGTGAATATACTTTCGGGAGAGAGAGAGAAATGGCATTTAACGTCCACTCGACACAAACTATGTCATTTTGGGACTAACATATGGTTTCATTTTATTTCAATTATTCGCTTGCGCGTAGGGGTCTTTAGCAGTGGGAGGAAACCGGGGTGCCCGGAGGAAACCCACGAGGTTGAGAAGGCGCCCCTATTTCCATGCCACATACGCTCACACCAGGGCTCGAAACCACAGCTGCAAGCCAGAGGTGACCGGCCAGCTAGAGGTCGAAGCGCGGCGCTATAGACCACTAGGCCACCCCAACCCCCCGAATATACTTTCGATGACTTACACTACATGAAGATCTGGCAAGTTATAGTGGGGTTCACGTCAGGGGTCCTACGAACGGCTTTTGATCCTATGACGTCAAATATTGATTAACCAATCAGAGTTGAGGTTTCTAGTGATTTACCCACAGTTCCGCGCGTCAAAAAGTCAAGAACTCGCCGCATTTATTTCAATTATTTGCTTGTACGTAGGGGTCTTTAGCTGTGGGTGGAATCCGGAGGACCCGGAGAAAACCCACGAGGTTGGGCAGGGGCACCTACTTGTCATGTACAACCTGGGAATCGAAAGCCCGCTAACTAACTCAATGATTGACTTGACGATACAGTGCGCACACGCTAACCATTTGGCCAGACAACCCTTATTTGAATAAAAATTATGACACGACGGGTTTATTTTGGAAGATTGACAAGATATTTAACTAAAATAGTGAGACGAAGGGTTTATTTTAATCAAAATTATAAGACTATGTGTTGAGGAGTCTTGCGGATAGAAAGTAGACTTGAGAAAAGGGAGTTCAATGCTTTATCTGTAAAAGCGAAGTGCTGTGCTATGAGGAAAATTTTTCTCTGAATATACACAAGTTCGGTGTTATGTTAACGATTAACCACTTGATTGAATAATAATGGAATAGAACGCAAACAGCTTCCTTTCCCTGTTAGACGAGTCCCACAGGAGCCACGGTGGCTAAGTGGGTAAGACGCTAGCAAGGAGGTCGCTGGTTCGCTCCCGTTATTGACCGAGAAAGTTTATCGTGGTTTTCCGGCGCGAATTCCCCGTGTCGGTTGTGCATTAAAGAGGACCCGTGTACACATAGGTGTGCACGCAAAAGATCCCTTGGCATTTGTATCCGGTATAAGAGTAGGCCTTGGTACCGATGTCCTGACAACATTTCCCTTATAGCAAACTGTATGGCGTAAACAGTGAGAGCAGAACAATAGGATGTTACATCTCATTTCATTTTGTCATAGTCCGACAACTTCAATGAAGTTTTAATGTAGACCACATTAGTTTTTATTAATTTTTAAAAGGTTTGGACTCGCGCAATACCTTTGAATGTAACTGGTTATGACAATGCGTTCTGTTTAGCAACTAATAATACATTATTGAGTATCTGACTGGTTTAAAGGACAATATTGGTATCAGTCATTATTACATACACGTGATAGAAACTGAAATTGAAAAATACAGAAAACGTCCGTGCATTACTATGTTTTATTAGGTATAGAATAAGTAAAAACAAAGGAATGTACGGACTATTTCTATTTTTCTCGTTTTCTCTTATCTAGTGACATTCAATTACTTTTAGTAAGCAGAATTCGTCCGTATATTTGTTATCACTAGTCACGTCAGTCAGTTATATTATAGAAGGATAACTCGTGTTTTCCTTTTGCGTTCATCCCTTCCCTTGCTTGAAAACTCCATCATACATCTATCGAAGAAATGAATTCTGTGTTAAAAATATAACTGGAACGTGTTTCACCACATATGTGATAATGACTGACGCCAATATTGTCCTTTAAGCGTGTTGATTAAGTATGTTCTGTAATCGTCGTCCCACGATTGAATTAAAATAAGATAGCCCATAGCGACACTTTTCAGTTTGAAACTAAAGTGAATTGAATTCCCTTGTTGTATTTGATTCATTCTATATTCAAATTAACTTTTAATTTACATACATTAAGTGGGTTGTAAGTATTCTGTAGTGCTGCATATACGAGGGCTGGTTGTAAAGTTCTAAGCCTATTTTACATAGTCCCCTTCGAGGTGTAGGGTCTATATACACTTTTGCCAACGATAATGCAATGCCTGGATGCCGGTCAGGAGGAAGTGTTGTTCCTCGGCCACCTATGAAAGTCGTTTATAACTGACACGACATATTGTTTACGATATCAACCCCGGGGGAAGTGGATGTTAAACTCCATAATCGAACAAACAACATTACAGCATCATTGAGAGATGCTCAAAACACTGTCTATTGGTCAATCGACCTGTCATCACCATGTCATGCATCCGGGTAATGTCTTATTAAAAGGTTACTGTTCCTTTAAGTTGCATGTACTCAATGACCCACTCTATAGCCAGTCTTGTCAGGTCCACAAGATGGTCTAATGCAAAATACTACAACTGGCGTGGTTTCGATTCCCCATTCCTGGATTGTATATGACAACTCCCAACGGCTATCTCTGGGTCTTACGGTTTCCTCCCACTGCTAAAGACCCCTAAGCGCATGCTATTTATTGAAAAAAAATTAAACCAAGTGTTTGTCCCGAAATGACCTAGTTTGTGTCGAGTGGACGTTAAACCCCATTTTCCCTCTCTCTCTCGTTTCAACGCAATTTCCACCCAAGGAACTTTTCAGCCAGCCCTCGTACGTCACCAGATATTCATGTATAACAGGTGCGCTATGTGTAGTGCCTCTGGCGTCACACAACCATCTTTTCTGAAATAACTGTCATTGGAAAACTGAAAATTGATTTTTAGGAGGTGATAAAAATGAGGTCATGTATAGGAAAAATTCACCCAGATTTGCGTGGAATTGATAAAACTGGGTGTGTATGCAACAACATACAACTTTCACGGGATGGGTTTATATGATCTTTAAAGTCAGTGACTGATATATGGCGCAAGATAGGGTAAGCTTACTCTTCCGGACACCTGTTTCCACTGTTTATCATGTATTTTGTACACGGAGAGAGAGAGAAAAATTGTGTTTAACGTCCACTCGACACAAACTAGGTCATTTCGGGACCAACACATGGTTTAATTTTATTTTAAATAATTCGCATGCGCATAGGGGTCTTTAGCAGTGGCGGGGGGAACCGGAGGACCCAGAGAAAACCAACGAGGTTGGATTTTGTACATGGCGAACAGACCATTTGTTGATGACGCTATTTTGCCGATACCATTTTTAGGACTTCGAGTTTTATCTAATGGTTTGGATTGCTCGTAGTTGTTTTTTTTATTGTTAATATAATGTGAATATATATTTTTTATTATTACGACAGCTGTTAATATAGAATGGTGTTTTGCGTAGTTATTTAGTATCACTAAAAAATATCAGTTTAGCAATTAATTTGTTAGATTAACTTGTGTCAGCTGTTCTCAACAGCAATAATATCAAAAATACTCATCTATTTTACAGACTGATTTATTTTACACACATCTCTATTATATGAAATGAATGGGGTTTAACGTCCTACTGTTCTGCTCCATTACTGGGCTAATGAAGACGTGCATACGCCATACAGTGTGCTATATGTTAAATTTTGCCCGAGCCTATTCTCATATCGAATTCCAACTGCCAAGAGATATTTTACGTGCACGCCAATGTGTACGCGGGACCTCTGCTTTTTGTCCCATCTGAACGACAAGACAGCTGTCCTTGTCAGTTCATCCGCATAGAGTGTAACGTCCACTCGACAAAAACTAGGTCATTTTGGTACTACCATATGGTTCTTTTTTATTTCAATAATTCGCTAGCGCGTAGGGGTCTTTAGAGTTAGGGGAAACCGGAGGACCCAGAGAAAATCCATGAGGTTGGACAGGCGACTCTACTCCTTGTCGATTAAAAGCTGGGAATCGAAACCACGTCATCTGATCTCAATGACAGACCTTATGATACAACGCACACGCGCTGACCATTGTAGATTCCGTCAAACTGTGGTAATACGCACCAATTTTCGCTACGTGGACAATCGAGTCTACGATGACTTTTGAAAACTGTCCACGTGACTTAAAGAGGATCACGTGGATAGCCCCCCCCATTCACTGTATGACCCATGCCTTTGTATTTAGCCCCGTTGGAACAACATAGCAATAAACCCTATTTCATTTCATTCATTGTAATCAGCGCCACCGAGCAGCTATTTTTGTCTCCAGGAAATGGGCTGCTACACAATAGTTTGAAATTGATTTGATTTTGTAGACCTGCAAAGTACTTAATGACTTGCGATCGATTTAAAATGACTGTTCACCCTCCTAAACACTCTGCGTGGGAGGTTATTGTCGTCAAAAGTTGTAATAAACACTCTACAGGGAAAGTAGAGGAAACAAGTCTATGGACAGAGTGATAAACTATAATATATACTTTTTGAAAATGTCCACGGAATGTAATTGCTGTTTTAAAGGAACCACGGTGGCTAAATGAGTAAGACGCTGACTCGCTATCCTTGGGGTCGCGGGTTCGATCCCGGGGCTGACCGACAAATGTCCAAAGGATTTTCCGGCGTGGTATCTCCTTGTCAGTGGTGTAGGACAGAGGGCTTGAGAAGGACGAATGTGTACTCGTTGGAATAGAACGAAAAACCAAGGTCACGTGTACCCATCAGCATGCACGTAAAAGATCTCTTGGCAAGAATATGCCGTATGTACGTCTTCATTATGCCAACCAGGGCAGAGCAGCAGGACGTTAAACCCCATTTAATTTCCTTTTAAGTTTATTACCCTAATTACATTTCATAGATAGACTTGTGACCTGTGTGACAGCCATGTTATTGATCGAGAACGTTCCTTGGCATTTTGGGGCGTAAACATTATGAAAGCTATCTTTGTCCAGTATATATTTGGAGGGTTATGTTTTCCTCTAAGGTTCGAAGGATGTAAGTGCCTGGAGAACAAAGTCTACTTTCTACTACGCTTAATGTACTTTTCAAATGTCACATTGCCAGACATCATTTAATTAGGTGTAAAGGACACGTATTTATCTCTAGTTTCGATTCTATATTAAAGCGATAAAAATTTGTATTAAATTCTAAAAACCAACAACACCCAGCTTTGTTTAAAGGGTGAATAGCTATATTCTTTGGAACCTTAAAATAGACGAAATGGTTCTAAAAGGGCATATTTAACGTAAAATGAGTATGTATATAATGTGATTTATATCCAATTTAGAAATTATTTAAATTTCAATGTCTAATCAAATATATTCGGTGAAATACGCTGCCATTTGCACCTGCTTAGTCCATTTTGCGTGATTTTTGTTTTGTTTTTTATTGTCGTTTGAGGATCGGTCATTTTTAAATACAAGCGGACTTTCTTCTAGGATATGTTTTTCTTTGGCTATTACAGATGGCATTCGAAACCATTATGTCCATAGAATACACAAGTCGTGTAGTCATTTTAAAATGTCCATTGCGTCTTAAATCCTGCACGTAACGATCCCTTGATAATTGTAATCGATATAAGAGTAGGCCACAGTGCCACTGTCCGGGCAAAATATCCCTGTATAGCGTATGCTGGTTTTTTCATGATCCCAGTCGTAGCAGAACAGTAGGACGTTAAACCCCGTTTCATTTCCCTTATATAACTCTCTTTAAACTGTCGAACCAATAACCGATTTGGAATGTAATTAATTATACATTGGACTTGTCTGTCGTAAACAGACGGTTACCAGGTGTAAATGACAACAATAAACCTATTTAATAACCCAAATCAACTGACATCCAGTCGTTAAACTACTTTCATTTTATTTTTTAATTTGATTTAAAAACAATACAAAGGCGTTTTTGAATTAAGTTAAGACCTATATTCACTCAACTTGAACCGACACACCATTGTTAAACATTTGCTTTATTTATAAACTAATTTTTAATAAATTAAACTATTTTTAAATTAAATTTTAATAAATTAAACTATTTTTAAATTAAATTTAAATAAATTAAACTATTTTTAAATTAAATTTTAATAAATTAAACTATTTTTAAATTAAATTTTAATAAATTATACAGATGTTTTCCAATTTATTATTTTGATCTGGCATCCCGTCGTTGAACAGTTTTTATTTTATTTTAAAAAATCAAAAAACGTTTTCGTTATATAAAGATTATAAAACTGCAGTCACTGAACTAAACAGCCATCCGAAAACGTTTTCGGATTAATAACCTTTTAAAACCTGACATAACAAGTCTCCCAATCTTAATAAAACTGCAGGGTATGTGGTCACTACAATAATATTGAAGGAAATAGTCAGCCGCTGTGGGTTCGATCCCGGTATCGACCGAGAAAGTACCTCTGATTCCTCTTGTCATTTGATTTAAGGAGGGGGGGGGCTGATAAGAAATAGTCGCATGGATGGGGCGAAAACCCGACGTGTCGCGAACACATTGGCATGACAGCCTTAATTGGAAATAATTTTCCTCATAGCACACTGCATGTCAAAATGGCCTCTTTATTAGTCTGGATGGGGTAAAAAGGAAGATTTCAAACCCCATTTCATTCCAAGTAAATCTTTCAGAGATCCCCCCCCAACACCATTATATGTCTGAACGTGACAATATAATAATACCTTGCAATCTGGTAAATCGTTGTCCACATTTGGGGGGGGGGGAGGTGTTGGGGGGTAGGAGGAGGGATGGGGGCACAGTGGCTTAGTGGGTCGGACGCTGGTTCACTAGCCTGGAGGTCGGGTGTTCGATCCCTCTCTCTCTCTCTCTCACTCTCTCTCTCCGAACACCTGCAAGTAACAAACGATTTTATCTTTTAAATTTTATCCCACCGCTGAAAATTGATTGAAATAACACCCAAAACAACTCAATTCAACACAGAAGAAAAGATAAAACCGGTATAATTTATAGTTATTTAATTTATAAATAATAGACTACTTCTGTCTGGTAATTTTTTATCATATACTTCCTTGTGATGTCTCCATGCCATTCGCTCTCGGTCTGTCTGGTAATTTTTAGAACTCAAAATTTAATGTGTCACTATGTGGTTTGGTAAACTGAGTTTCGGCCAAATAAACGATTACGCTTATCTACCAAATTGTGGAGAAATGAAATGAAATGGGGTTTAACGTTCTACTGCTCTAGAATCAAACTAGGCTAATGAATAACGGCTCACGCCATACAGTGTGCTATGATTGAAATTTCACCTGGGCGGCGGCACTACGGCCTACTCTTATATCGAATTCAAACTGTGAAGGATCCGAACGACAAGACAGCTGTCCTCGCCAGGCCCCTCGTCCCACACCACTGACACCGGATGGACATCGGTCTAGTCCTAGGTTTGCACACGTGATCATAGAAAATATGTTAAAAAATCAAAATGTCGGAAATCAGTCTATTGTATTACCAGGAACCGTTTCTGTTATATATAGTCGTTCGGGTGGGACGAAAACCCCGAATTCCACCATATACATTTTGGGAAAATAAATAACGGATGCTAGTTTCAGAATGACTGAAGTATTGTGTTGACATTTGCACAGCATGTACTCGCATGCCCAGAAAAGTGATTTCTGGTACCCCACCCCACCCTGCTCAGCTACATAAAAAATTGAATGCCTTGCATCGATGAAATTGAATCACAGTGTGATCCTATATCATTATTAAAATTGACGTCAAAAGGGATGTTGGATTTCTTTTTTTTAAAAGCTCAATGTGTATGTATGCCTATGTAATTTAGAAACGATGATGGCATCATGCATTGTCAACTGCCACATTTCCTTAACGGGAACCTGTCAAACCCCCGCCTGCAAAAATGCCTGGATCCGTCCCTGGTACCTCATCATTTCCCCCAACCATTCCAGTTGATGTATACTCCGACATTGGCATTAAACTCCATTCTTCTGCAATACATTATAATAATGCTTCCGGTTTTCGAAGTTACAATATTTGCGGTTTTGACAAAACTGGGTATTCCGACACTCTGTGACTTCCGACATTATTGTCACGATCCCGTACGATGTCGGATTTGACAGAGTCCACTGTAGATACATTTATATACTATATGGCCGTTGGCACCTGCTATGGGATATTGCAGGGACAAATTTCATTACATTAAGCTCTCCTTGCTTGAGAATGCCTCGACTCCTATAGAGCCAAAAGGAGACATGAAGTTGCTTTGTCGCTTTCGGATTGGTCATAATTTTTTCTTGAACTTTTAACCTTTCATCTTGAAGCGCGAGCCTCAAACATGTCCCTTTAAAAAGTTAAACACAATTTGATTGAGCGTAAGTATCACAAGGAAGTTAGATCGCATTTCTACCGTTGCAAGTCATTACGTCAACCATTTCCCTAACCGGGTCTATATTTCACTATGTATGCATTCCATATCTCGTTGGGGTCGTTGTGTCTACGTAGATTCCGTCGCATGGTTACAAGTCGCCACGAGAATCTTGCACGAGACAGGGTATGTTTACTCCGATAACACTTGTCATTGCTCTCATCTGTATAGACATGGCGGACATGATGGACAGGTTCCGGTTGACTGACTGTATTTTGATCGTCTTGAAACTTGCAATATAATTTGTTTTCGTTATAAAGGCCTTTGCCATGAATTTGCCATGAATTATTTTTATTGGGCAGCTGTCCTGTAGATTAATGTTATGAAACAAACCACATTTCATGTCAATATGTCCCTCCTCAAAGCGGCCTACTTAAAAAAAAGTCCCGGTAACCACCGAGGAAGTCTAATCAGCGATCAATCCTTAGGGAGACCACTCCACCCACCATCCCAACTCTTTTATATTTTAACCGGAGAGATGAATTACCGAATAGTTAATACGTGCGCCCTATCATAAAGCCTGTCGTTGAGTCAACTGGCCTTGTTTCGAACCCTCGGATGTACGTGACAAGGAGTGGGGTCGCCTGTCCATCCTCGTGGGTTTACTCCGGTTTCCTCTCACAGCTAAAGACCCCTACGCGCAAGCGAATTATTGAAATAATATTAAACCATATGTTAGTTCCGAAATGACCTAGTTTGTGTCGAGTGGACGTTAAACCCCATTGATCTCTCTATCTCTCTTATTTTAACCGTTAAAGACCATGGGAAATAAACGTGTGTCAGGGTTCTTGTATTCGCCTTAACAAGTTGTGTTTTAAATGCAGTCGACCGAAAGTACCGCCTCTTACGGGCAATGTTTGATATATAAAAATAAATAGCCAATTACCCAGAGAGCCAATGGCATGTATTGAAAACCAGGAAGCTCATAAAATATTTATAAGACCTGGAAACACGCAGAAGAGAATTTACCAATTATTTATAATAAATTAATTGATTATATAAATTATTCTTGTTTGTATGGTTATTGGGATGGATTTCCTTTCTTGCTGTTCTGATCTGTTGTTCCGATTAATAAATAGTGTTTAAATAAGGCGGAAGTCAGGGTGCTAAATTATCATTATCAGTTATTTACAGTCTATAGGGCCTAACGTTAACTTGCGTGGTTTCGATTTCCGGATATACGTGACAAGGAGTAGGGTCGCCAGTCCAACCTCTTGGGTTTTCTCGGGTTTAGCATCTTGGCATTGTTCGAGGTATAATTGCAATTTTGAAGCTTTGGCTGCTGGACTATCAGGATAATCTTCGATGACAGACAGAGAGAAAATTATAATATTATAATTGAAAACATGACACAGAAACAAACAAAAAACCAACACAATTCCAAAGGACATAATGTCATTTTATTAATAGGACAACAATTAACAAGATATTTTCATATATATTAATAATCATAACCACTCTAGGTCCATTTATTAATATTTTCATATAACACAATAAGATTCAATAATGCACAATTTCATGGTATTGTTGTAACAAGATTTTTAACACTTCTTGTTCACAATTTAGAGGAGGAACAGTAAGGCCTCTAAATTTGAAACGACAGGCGTTTATTCACATTGTAGCCTAATATTTTGAACGTGTATCTTGGGATTTTTGCAATGGAAACATCCGTGACTTAATAACACTCCATTCTCTTTCGATTTGGGTCATTTAGCGACTGGACATTCCCGATAGTCTGGAAAGGGAGGTCACTCCTTGTTAATTGAAGATCACGGTCTTCGTCAATGCACGAGTGTGGTCATCCACAGATCATGTTTGGAGCACTTAGTCATTGCTAAGCAGATTTGAACGATGTCAACAATACATTGCCACGTCTGAAAAAGCATATCACTGGCAATTTGACCAGAATTGTGAGACTAGTATTGGCATAAAATTTAGCCTACTTATTTACTTGGGTAACATAGACTAACTACACAGACGAGATTCTAGTCAAAGAAATGCAGTAGAATTTTGAATTGGGTATACACTTATAGGCTACTTATTGGATACCACTTGTCGACCAAAATCACAATCAAAGATATTTTTATTTTGGGCTATAATAATAATGAACTTTTATAGTCTCGCGCATTCACCGAAATCCGATAAAGACATTTCTACCAGAACTCTTTATAACAAATCAGCTCATCTAATAAACTGGAACTGAACGTCGGATTTGCTCGACATCAATTGGTATAATGTATTCATTCGTAAAACAACAGACTGTGAACCAAGGGTGGCGAATAAGTGACAGGATGACAGGGCAAAGAAGAATGGGAGATGCTGATTGCAGGCCGGTTGGGGAGGTTCGGGTATTCCCGGAGTCCAAAATGGCCGCTTTATATAAATGACTTTTTGGGGGAATACTAACCCTAACCCTAACCCTTTTAAGAGGGGTAAAATTTATATTGGATCTAAGTTCATTCTTCTAGAAAGGGTTAGGGTTAGGCCTAATATTCCCCTAAATTCTCATTTATAGAAAGCGGCCATTTTGGTCTCCAGAAACATCCGAACCTCCCCAACCGGCCTGCAATTAGCATCTCCCAAGAAGAATAAAGTACATAACATTATAATAACTTGAACTAAAGCCAACAATTCAATCTGATTAAAATACAGATCTATATTTCGTTTCGTTTTTATACCTTTGAACCATTAAAACGGAACGAAATAGAATCTGTGTTTTAATCAGATTGCCAATAATTCGAACAAACGAACAAAATCACAACATTCGTTTATGCAGACATCTACAGAATAATATTTTCATACTGTAAACTCCTAATATTTACTGGATATCGGATTCCATTTTACATGAAAAAAAAAAGAACTTAAGATTTAAAAGTTGTCGCTTGGGTAAAATTCGGGTAGTCTGCCTTTAAAATGGGCAATTGTAATTACCGAGACATTAGACAATGAACCAGCGGTTGTCAGGCAAGATACGCCTACATTTTGCAAGAGATGGGTAGACTACAAGCTTAAAAATAAAGAAGCAATTTTTCGTACAGTCAGGGGACATAATCCAGGAAGTTTCGATCTGATACATGCATACAAATGTATATCGAAAGGGGCCTAGATCTGTTGGAGTTAAACTTATATTTAAAGTTTCGTCAAAATCGGATAAGAATTGTGACCCGTAGAGTGTCCACAATCAAATTTTGAACGGACCGACGGACATGGGCGACAACACATGTATACATCCACATGAAAATGTGGGCATATTAAAAGCTACAATGAAATACTTTCTGTGAAGAGTTTGGAACATCAAAATGCTGAAGCAAATGTGCCTTAATATGACAACGAGCGGAATGGCCGTATTTATGAATTGATGTTTGATACCAAAGACCCATTTAACCTAAATGTAACAGAACTTAGGCAGAGTTTATCTTATTAGTTGAATTTCACTCTTATAACCAACGTGACAATCATTGAGTCACGCTTGTCCCATATTTAAGATTCTAGTTCACGATTTTAAACCGACCCTAATGGCAACCCCTTTCAATTAGTATTGCGATCAAACGTCGTACTTGTATCTATGATTTTCATGGCGCTTAGTTAAAGATACATTATGTAAGAGCTAAATCTGCCTATTTTTATTTTTCTATAAATTATTATTTAAACATTTATTCAAATGCAAAACCGATAATCAAGTGCTTAGGCCACTGGATGATTTAGATATTGATTGGATTTGGCCATCTCCGACATTTAATGATAAAATAGATAATCGAAACTTTGTATTGTGGTAATGATACTTGACAGTCAAGAGCATATTGTCAAAATTCCATACACGCCCATAACTTTGTTGAGAATAATGTATTTTGAATGAAGTTTTCACTAAACTATTTTTCATTATCGATTTTTGAACTATTATATCAAGAACAGACATATATATCTAAATCTTACATAATGCATCTTTAATCAGATGTTTACTTTTGAACTTTAGAAAATACAAAGGAGGGGGGTAGGGTCGCCTGTCCTACCTCGTGGGTTTTCTTTAGGTCCTCCAGTTTCCTCCCACTGTTAAAGATCCCTACGCCCAAACCAAACGAATTATTGAAATAAATCTTAGGTTAATCCCGAAATGACCGAGTTTGTTTCGAGTGGACGTTAAACCCCATTTCTCCCTCTATTTCAGTATCTCTCTAAACTATGGGGATGATCAATTGCCAGTCCGGAAAACCCCGAATTGAGAGAATTGCGCAATAGAGAAATGCAGAATCCAGTTCAGTTAGTCGAGTTGTTTTCTTATGCAGTGGGTCTGAGCGTTAGAGTTCGAAACCTCCCTACCCTGCCTAATTGTCATTATATTTTTGGATCGAGAGAATTCAATTCCGGAACATTCAGTCGAGTACCCCCTATGCGAGTGAGACAATTTAAATGTACCCAGTAACCTAGACACATGCTTAAAATCTAATAACTTGTTTTTGTCATGCGTAGGTTTTAAATTACACACTGTCAAATGTCCTGCATTCTGAACCCATGTAGGCAAGCAATGTTACGTAAAAACAACGCTGTTTCAATATCCAGATTGGACGAATCTTAGCTGAACATTGTATCCCAAATAGTTTCATTGTGAATTAATGGGACTTAAGATATTTTCATAAATATATTACATATTTAGTGGAGTTTTTTTTTCTTAGTGTAAAACATTTATATATTTAGTATAAAATTCGATTAATGAAAAGGGTACTCTAAGTAGGCCAGTGCTTGAATTTTTGACACTTAACTTGAGTATAGGGTTCTTGATATATGAATTAAATTATATTTACTTTCTTGTTGAACGTTGTAAATTATAAAGTCATGCTAAATGGGACATAGTAAAAAAGAAATATGTGTATACAATAATTGCCATTGACTTGTTGCCGCGCCCTATAAACGCACATAATCATTACTACACAGTAAAGTATTTCAATACAACATCCACCTTGACATAACCCATGTCTGCAATTGTTCCATTATACTAAAATGAAGTCCAGGACATTACAAATTTATCGAATATTCAATGATCTTTATATTTCATCAAAGCCCCAAAAGAACTGAGCAAACAAGCGTAATAAATAAAACTTTGCCTCATGAAATAACAAGTGCACGACAAAATACCTGTTTAACATTATTAAGAAAGGAAAGAGAACTGCTCTAGAGATAGAGGGGGCGTCGCCAGAGGGAGGTAGGGGGGGAGAGAGAGAGAGCAGGGGGGGGGGGCATGATGTGCTTGGTACCTACATGTACAGTTCTGATTATCCCAGTACTCACTATGCACTAAGTACACCACCATCATCAGAAACAATGAAAATACTATGTATTTACAACAAAATTGTCTGCCTATGGCACCAAGACAACGTAACTCATACATGTATTTGTACATTCCAACAAGGATACCACGAAGACATATACACATCTGGGTTCATAGCGTTTCATATGAATAATAATATCCCAGGTTGTTACACTGAAAGTATCTCCACCAAATGACACACCTACACACAACACACTGTTTTCAGTTAAACCAGATACACATTTATATGAACAGAAAGATTTAACATAAATGAACAATTCTAATCCCTCAGTTCCATATATCATCCAATTAATAGTACAATAAATCCACCGAATAAAACAATCGAATATATTATAATAAATTACTTCTAATTAAAATTCTATTACATAATCCTTATAAGAATTTATATACTTTAACTGTATAATTACTTTATTTAATCATGGCACATTGATATAAATATCTGGTATATGACACAGTTTAACAAGTCTTTACTAACACAGCACCATCATATGGTTCGTATTATCTAATCCAAACATTTTATGTCTAGGCCATATAATCAGGAGGTTTTATATTTTTCCCTGCCTGACTTCGCGTGACTCTGTCCCACACAAACGGCATCTGATGCCTTGCTTCCTGTTTATTCTGTAATTTTTCAGAGTCAGCGGAACACGAATCGCTTTCGTAAACTGAATTGTTCGGAAAGGAAGAGCTATCACAGGCTTTCTCTCCGTCTGATATTTGACAGGAGCTGGAACAGGTCACCACTGTACTGTTCACATTACTCGTAACTTCCTCACATTTCGGACTACCAACGTTATCAGCATCAGTCTTAGCACATTTTGGGGAAACAGTGGAAACATCAGACGATTCCTTTCGTTTCCGATGTCCGAAGAACTTTTTGTGTTTATAGAAGTTCTCCTCTCCGATATCGCTATTTCCGTAAGAGGACACAGTATCCTGCGAATTTTCATTGGAATTGGAATGTGATCGCGTTTCTGCCGATGAACAACGTTCATTCGAAGCCGGAGAAGATTTTGGAATCCCGAAATCGGGGGAATTTTTCTGAAGGACACCGGTTGTAGAATCCGACACCTGTGAACGGTTTTTATCAAGATTTGAATTGTCTGAACTACTGTCTGGACAAGTTACAGTGGTCATTTGATCCGCGGGATGAATTTCTACCCGCACGGAAGGCTTTACTGGTAGTTGAGCGCCATTGCTACAATAGTCCCCTGTGTATTTGCGGCCGTCGCCGACCTTTTCTGCGTCAAGTAACCCACCGTGCACTTTTTGAAGATGTATAAGGTATTCACTATAATCTGTAAACTGGAGTTGACAGTGTGTACAAGAGTTTGCTGTGTGATGTATTTCGTCCCCGTGTACTTTTCGCAAATGATCCTCTAAATACTCTTTTGTAGCATAAGGAATTTTGCAGTACTTACACACAGCCGTTTCCACGTCATGTTTAAGCATGTGCTCTTGTAAGTGTTGAGGTTCTTGGAATGCACTAGGACAAACCTGACATTGGAACGCTCCTTGGTGCCTAGCCTGATTGTGTTGTCTACAGTGTCTCTTATATGAGCCAAAGTCATTGAGCTGAAATGTTTGTTTACATTGTTCGCACTGTAAGAATTTCGTATCGTCCGATTCCTCCTTCACTGAAGGTCGTCTGTTCTCCACTGATCGGCTTCCATTTGGACGACTTGATTTGGTCTCCGAATACATAGCAGATTTTAATAATCGGGAGTCACTTGCAGCTCTTTCTCGAACTTTAGGCATGTCAACAATATCCATCACATGGCCGTCTGGGAAAGGTTGATGTGTCCCATGCAATAAGTTATGGTTTTGAGATAAGTTGTTTGGACTATCTGCCATTCCCGGTGTATGCAGCATGGCTGATTTAGTGGCAGATATAGTTTGAACAATTGTATGTTCGGCTCTAGGCTCAAACCCGTGCTGATTTCGGAAATGCTTTCTAAATCCATAGGGACTTCCGTACGTTTGACGACACAACCGACAGATTAGATACAATATATCGTTTGGTGGATGACTCCCTATTATGTTTTGAATAGGTTCATGTCGTGATATGGAACTTCGTCTCTCTTTATCATGATCTATGGGGGAACTACTACACTGACTAGAGGGGCGAGAAATGTTTATGGACTCATTGTTTGTACCTCGCTCTCCATCAGGAGAAACACTGGTTGGAGATATGCTGTGAGCAAATTGTGGCGAAACATTTGGTTGGGTATAGCACGTGGATAAATTAGGAGACGGAAGAGGATGAAGTTGGGGCCTTCTACCGCCTGGTGAACCCAAATGGTCTGGCATCATCCCCGGAGTCATGGTAGCTGGTGTTTCTTTTAGTCTAGATATTTCAGGCTTGGTAGTATAAGGGGCACCAGGTGATCTCTCCACGTATTTGTTATAGTCCTTATGGTCTTTCTCAGCAGACACCCTAAAGTGTTCAGGGGCAGTTGTGTAGTGTGCTCGTTCCTGGTTCATAAATCTTTGTTCGTAAGGATTTGAAGATATGTTAGAGCGTGTGTTGTTCCTTTCCTCATACTCTTCTCTTGACATTGGCCATTTACAATAATTGTCAGTAGGCACTTCGGTAGTTTTTGGTTTCTTCTTTGTTAGATCCAACGGCTGATCAGCAACAACGTTTGGGTCCATTGTATCTATGGTGAGGTCTAGCATTGCTGCTCCTCGTACTTCATGGGCTCTATGGGCTTCTGGTAATTTTGTCGGATATTGGTGTGGGTGGTGTTTATTTTTTGAGTAGGGAGCCTCTTGAATATGAGGACCATCACTATCTGGATGTCGTCTTTTGTCGTTGTAAAACATATCAATCCCATTTTCTATTCTACTTTTCTTAGGCTGTACCACCTCAGTACATGTATGGTGAATCTTTGGTGGTAAATTCCTTTCTGGCAAATGCGTATCCTTGGTTCTGGTGAAAGCAGAGGGATGATACCGAAGTGGTGAATGGGATGTGGCATGCATTATGTCTTTAGAGGCCGGTGACAAACGGGGGTTGTAGTGGGGTGAAGTTCTTGGCGAGTTCACAGCATTAGGGGGTACTAAAAGAGCGGGGTTCATTTGCTTGGGGGGTCTTTTCATTTCCTCAAATTGGTTTCTATGCGAACAACAGGTAACACATGAGCAGTTTTTGTTATAGGCATGGGGGATAGCAGAAACACCTGGATCCATAGGGCCGTCGACTCTTAATAAAGGAGGGGGCATTCTTTGAGGATGAATAGCAGTAGGGGGACAATATCGCATTAGGGGTCGGACCATTTGCGATTCTACAGCAGATGCCATATGTAATGGATATGGATAACGAGATGAAAGGAGAAGCATATTTTCCTGAATAAGTTTTTGTCTCTGCGATTCATTAATGAGCATGTGATCTATATGATGCATTTCCTGAATTTCGGATGAAGGATATAAGTTACTTTTGTGGTAAATATTTTTCTCATTTGCCAATATCTGATTGTATCTGGACTGTTTCTCTGTGTACTCGCTGTTAGCCCTTGATACAGCCATATTATGGTTGTTATAGTCCTCTCTAGCATGATATGGATGGAAAGCTTTGGCAGTCTTATGGGATTCAGCAGCCGCGGCAGCTCGTAAAAAATCCTGCTGTCTTATAAGTTCAGTATAAGCTTCCGATTTGGAGGCATTGTTTGTTTGCACATTTCGTTCATAAGATCTATGAGAAGCGGAACGACTAGGGGTTTCTGGTTTTTGCACAGGTTTCGCAGATGCTGGAGTATACCCAGGTGCCAAAAGATTGCTTATAACCTCAGTCTGGCTAATAACACGGTCAACAATATCTTGAACACTAATAGTTCCATCTGGGTTTGTCACAATTTTACTCGAATTTGGGTTATGGGCCAGCTTCATAGCGTTAGTAGATGATGCATTATAACTAGCCTCGTGTGGTTTATCTGCTTTCACCGGGGTTAAACTTCTATTATTTGTATCTGGTTTGTGAGATACAGCCGGCATGGCCTTTAATGGTGGGGGTTCATTCCTTAATGCTTCTTCCTCCTCGATTTTAGTCATTTGCGCAAAATTTTCCTCCAAAACCTTTTCGATGTGATCCATTAGAAGAATCCCTGGTCGGTCAGTTTTAGAACTTGAAGAATTCTCACTATTATTAGTATTGCGCTCAACACAACGCGCGACCTTTTCACTTACAAACTTGGCAGGCTCAGCAGCTATTTCATAAGAAGCGCTGCTTTTAGGTTTATGATCAGAACTTTCAACTTGGGAAACACTATTGTCAGTTCTCCTATTCTCAGGAGACGGTATGTCACCTCCTAATGAATTGTCTAAGACTTTGTCTATTAAAGTTTGAAGAGGAACACTTGTCATTGATCTGTCAATATCCAACTTACCGGTATACGAGTTTTGTCGGCTGGTTGTAACCGACGGAGAACACTGTGTAGAAGTCAGTTGAGAACTTACAGTAGTTTTAGGCACATTAGGGCTCGTAACGACAGACTGATGTGTTACGTTTGATACTGGGGAGGGGATGGAGGCTATTGAGGAGGAGGAAGGGGAAGTTGTATTTGAAGACATTGTGGAGACATTAGAACACAGTTCCTCATCGTTTTCACAGTTTACAATCATGTCTCTAATTCGCATTTGAAGGAAAGAACTGAAAGTTTTCGCTCTATCCAATGACTCCTCAGGATTTTTATCCGAAGTCTCAGCATCTTTTTCGGAAACAGTATCATTAGCTTTATGTTCACCGGGGACAGCACAAGTCTGGCGATCTACTTTCGCTTCATCTTTGGGCACTTCCTTTGGGGTATCAACACCATCTTGTGAGTTTTCATTATTGCCTGTTGGGTTACTTAAACATGATTCTATGAAGTTATCAATGGCAGTTCTGAAGGATAGAGTGGAACTTTTATCGGTTGCGTTATCACTGTTCTGTTCTGGAGTGACTAAATCTTTACATTGTTGTGGTATGCTGTTGTTGGGAGATGTCGGAATGACGCCTACACTTCCATCAACGCCAGCCAAAGACTGGTGTTGTCCCATGACTTGGACGTTCTGAAAGTAGAAAAAAAAAAAGACTCTTATTAACTAAAACATTAACAAACTACATGCAGCTAATTAAAATGTATTTCAAATGCTGTTATGAAATTGTTGATCGTCATAACACGTCTGTATGTGCTGTCTTACAGATCTGTTTTGTCCAGTCTGATGTTTCTGCTTTGATCATATTTAGCTTTCCATTCAACAGTGGTGGTAGTGTCATGTATGAGACAAAAACCTAAAAAAAACATTTCCATTGGGAGATTTTTCTCACATGAAGAGTCAACTCAGCAGTCATACTGGATTTTGTACAATTGGTCAGCTGTTTGTGTCTCTGTACTATAATCACTATATATAGTAGGATCAATTGTGCTGGATTTTTAGCTTGATATTTCCCATTAAAAAGTGTCATCAAATGTCTTAGCTATATACATGTATATATATACCAGTCACTTGTACTTTTGCAGCAACATACACAGTAACTGTCTAGGGTCACTTGTACTTTTGTACAGAGCTACTTACGTATACAATGACTTGTACTTTAGTGCATAATTATTGAGATAACCTAGTAATCCATCAAAATTTATCTTGTCTCTGTCTGAACCTATCCCAACTAGATCAATGAAGCATGTAAATTTGAAATGTCACATGTCTGTGCTGTGTCAATCTATTACAACAAGTACCCCGACGATGATTTCATCGTCGAAAACGTGGCATGTTAATAAACCAGTAATTGTTATTCCATAAATAGTGTTAGTGTGTTACTGTTCAACTACTATAATGTCACTTAATGAAATTATATTTATTAGAAATTGCGACAGTTTCACCCATGTCGTTATCTACTCTTGTCTTTGTGATAATTAGCTGGTCAGGAAAACATGCTTCCAACTAAACAAAATCCTGTCAATCACATGTAGGTCAAAAATAGATTCCATGATTTCTGACAGTTAGTGCCAAACTGTTGTATATACATGTATATATACATGTAGATTCCATGTTTTCTGACAGTTAGTGCCAAACTGTTGCATGCACACATGTACATGTACATGTATACACCACACATTAGTTAAATTAATACTTTATTATATTCTAGTGGCTTGTTCACCAGTGTGGAGTGCAAGAGCTGTTTGACATGTGTGAGGTGCAAGCTGTTAGATCACAAGGTCTGTAGATCTACATGTCCAAGTTTCAATACCACAAATTTACAAGGATAAAAAATGACACACAAGCAAATTATTGAAAATCTGCAAATGGTAGCAACCCAGTTTTTGTGTAAAAAGAAATCAAATGATTGATCTTTCAGGATAGGTCAAAAACCCAAAAGGTATGAGCATACATATGTAGCTGTTTGCATGGACAAAACCTATTTATTACCATTCACACCGATTAGGTTTAAGCTCAAGAACTGATTGAATTTTGCCAAGATTAAACCGACCAGGTTTAAATGGAATGAAAATGAAATGAAATGGGGTTTAACTTCCTACTGTTCTACTCCGAACTGGGCTAATCAAGATGGGCATATGCCATATGTGTTTTATGTGGGTAATTTTGCCCGAACAGCTGCACTACGGCCTACGCTCACAGGGATCTTTTACATGCACACCAATGTGTACAAAGTACATCATTTTTTGTCCCATGCAAAAGACTAGACAGCTGGAAAATCTGGATGAACTTTCTCGGCAAATGCAGGGATCGAACATTCGACTGTCATCCTCTACTAAAAATAGTCTCATGTTACCAGACACCTGTCCATTAAAATAAAACAACCTTGACACACTTCATGAAGATCAATGACTATTAGTAACAGTCCCAGGTCAGTTAAATTCATGTTAAATTGTTGAACAGATGGCAAGAATTTGACTTTCGTAACTGGCTGTTCTTTGATTACATACAGTATACTATATATGGCATTGGTCCATGATCCAAGAGGTATTGCTTGAGAAGATTTCTTGAAATTTTCCAGTCTGGTTTCCCATTAATGCTAATGGAGTTTGAAAGAGGTCCTACCAAGGAAAAACGGAAATAAAATGGGCTGAACGTCCTACTGTTCTGTGCCTAGTGTGTTAATGAAGACTGGCATACTCCATATACAGTGTCGGGGGGGGGGGGGGGGGGGTCGGATGGCTGAATGGTTTGCACATACGCGCTGTATCATAAGGTCTGTGTCATTGAGTCAACTGGCATGGTTTCGATTCCCAGGTCGCATGTGACAAGGAGTCCACCCTCCTGGATTTTCTCCGGATCCGGATCCTCCTTGTTCCTGCCACTGCCAAAGACCCCTAAGCGCAAGTGAATTATTGAAATGAAATTAAACCATATGTTAGTTCCGAAATGACCTAGCTTGTTGAAATACATGTAGTCTACAATGTATTCTATACAGAGAACCAATAAACTGCTACATTTATGGCTTTTAAGTTTTAAATAAACTCGACAAAAACTTTGTTATTTCCACAATTTTCTCTACAGAACCAATAAACCGACACATTTATGGACTTTTAAATACCTATTTCCATGCGACTGTACAATATTAAGGTGACATCTGTGATCGTAATTGGAAATAAAACAACTGCAGGTTCATTCAGTCAAATAGAAGATGGCTGTCACATGATTTGTTAATGTTTGTACTTAACTTAGTTACATATTTACATACATATACTTTGACATTTTGTCTTATTCTACAATATCAAATTGACATATATATGAATATAATAACAAAGGCCTCAACAAAAAGCTAATTGTTAATAAAACTACTAAAGAATGTTCACTCAGCCAAAAAGCTGATATGAATTAAAATAACGCTGACAAAATGAAAGATACATGTTGATAAAAAAAACGGAGTTCATAAAAGTATAACCAGGTAGAATTTATTCTACCATATGTAAATTAAGAATTAGATAATATCAGATGATATGGGGTTCAATATCTTACTGTTCTGGTTCAATTGTTAATAAAACTACTAAAGAATGTTCACTCAGCCAAAAAGCTGATATGAATTAAAATAACGCTGACAAAATGAAAGATACATGTTGATAAATAAACGGAGTTCATAAAAGTATAACCAGGTAGAATTTATTCTACCATATGTAAATTAAGAATTAGATAATATCAGATGATATGGGGTTCAATATCTTACTGGTCTGGTTCAATCTTACTGTTCTGGTTCAATATCTTACTGTTCTGGTTCAATATCCTACTGTTCTGGTTCAATATCCCACTGTTCTGGTTCAATATCTTACTGTTCTGGTTCAATATCCTACTGTTCTGGTTCAATATCCTACTGTTCCGGTTCAATATCTTACTGTTCCAGTTCAATATCCTACTGTTCTGGTTCAATATCCTACTGTTCTGGTTCAATATCCTACAGTTCTGGTTCAATATCCTACTGTTCTGGTTCAATATCCTACTGTTCTGCACCGACTGGGCTAATGAAATGGGCACACGTCATATGCATTGTATCATCAAATTCCTACTAGATGTCCTGGGATCCGTTTGCATGCCAATGTGTACAGGGTACCATGTTTTTTTTTCCTTCTGAATGACTGTCCTTGTCAGGTCCTCCAACCTGCACCACTGACAAGGTGTAACCACGTTAGAAAAACCTGATGAACCTGCAGGCATCTCACCCATTTAACGTGCAGTGGTTATCAGCAGAGGTGAGAACAGAGAGAGAGAGAGAGAAATTGGGTTTAACGTCCACTCGACACAAACTATGTCATTTTGGGACTAACATAAGGTTTCAATTTTATTTCAATAATTACCTTGCGCGTAGGGGTCTTTAGCAGTGGGAGGAAACCGGAGTGCCTGGAGGAAACCGGAGTGCCTGGAGGAAACCACGAGGTTGAGAAGGCGCCCCTATCTCCATGCCACATACGCTCACACTAGGGATAGAAACCACAGCCGCAAGCCAGAGGTAACCAGCCAGCTAGAGGTTGAAGCGCGGCACTCTAGACCACTAGGCCATCCAAAACTCCCTGAGGTGAGAACAAGTTAATGTATCCATGAGATGACAAATAAGCATAACCAATTTGAACAATCAAATCATCAAGAAACAAGTCTGTCTGTACTACTATGAACCAAGAATCCACAAATGTTGTGATTCATGATGCCATTGAACCATCTTAGCATTGTGACATCTCACTCAAAGATCAAAGTACATGGATCTATGCACAATTGTTCAAAGAACAAGTATGTCGTATGTGGATTGTAAAGCTTCACCCCAATTACAAGACAAGGATTACCAAGTGTGCAGAAGCTGGTCCCCACTCAAAAAACTAAAGAAAACGTCTTCTTAGTGTACCTCTATAAAGTCTTAAACATACATTATGCAAAAGCTAAACCTGTCTAATGCATGTCTTTCTTTAGGCCTGAAATGTTATTTAAATCATGAATTGGACATTATTTAACTTATCCAGGCCATAATCAATGATGGCATCGGATTTCTCCGATATCAAATAGATTAGAAGGGTTCAGCCATATTTTGATTTATTCTAAAAAATGGAGGCGGAGACTTAGCTTCGAACAACCAGTATGGTGGTTGAAATTATTTCACACGTCTTGTCAAACCTTCAAAGGCTAATATCTTCCTTCACAATATAATAATTTAAATGAAATTTTCAAATTATTCATTTTACATTATCTACTTTCGAACTATTATAGCAAGAATGGCTAGCCCTTTATCTAAAACATATAATGTATCTTTAAATCAACTCTACATACATCTCTACATAATTCCGTTGGAAAATCCTTGGGTGTCATTTAAGTGTGACAGAAAATAAACCACATAAACATCGACGAGACGACAAGCTCTATGAATTCTATATATAGTTCACATTTTTTGTCTACAAATGAAAGCATTTCAAAGGACGTCCTAGTTTTTTAAATACAATCTCCAATCTATTAACCCTTTCAGGAGAACTCAACTGCAGAGTTTTCAATAAAGCTAAGCCCGGGTGAATTGAATTCAACAATCATTGAATAGGTTCTATCGGCATTATGATTTATATAGAGCTGAAATCAATACGTCCTAGAGACTTTCCCCATTCAAGCTGTGACCTACACTCTGAACAAAGACATTTCATGCAACTAACAATATGTCTTTTGAGTCATTGTTAACGTCGCGAGCAGATTCTTTCTTTTCAGCGTTTACAAAAGACCAAACTGAGAGTAGTTGGCTTTATTGAATAGGTAAAGCTGCACTCTGAAACCCAATTTCACATACATGTCTGTTTCCTTTCGGATAATTTTTCTATTATATGTAAGGCGTAGATATTAAATCACCCTTGTATAAATAGAAAGGTATTAACGTGATCTGTTTGCATTGAACATGCAATTTTTCTATTATTGTATATTATGTTAGGCTTAAATACATGTATCAAGTCACTGTTCTATAAATAGAATACTATTAACACGTTGCATTCCATATGCACATGTTGAAAGAAACGACCAGCTATCAAGAAGTTAATACAACTCGCCTCACAAAACCTGGGCCTTGTTTCTTGAAATCTTAACTAAAAAATAAAATCCAAATTTTAGTAGATACTTCAATTTTGATTGGCTAAGCAGCAAAATCCATCTAATATTATCCAATCAAATTACTAAAACTTGGGTTTTATCTTAGTTAAAATTTTGTGAAACATGCCCCTGGTCCACAATCAAAGTTACATTTTTCTAAAAATTGCATTACATGTGCCTGTGCATGCAAAGCTTATCTACTTTCAAGAAATAAAATTGGGTTTAAAGTTCTACACTTTTATGCACATACTGAACTTATAAACATGGGCATATATTTACATGTACCGCATGCAGTGTGTTAAGCCGAAAATTTTACATGGACAGCACTGCAACAACCTATAACTATTTAAAATTCCAACTGTCAATTTGTAACGTGTACACAGGACGTGTACATCAGTTTTCAGTCAGATCCAAATGACTAGATACTGTTCTTTCCAAGGCCCCCCTTCCTTCACTGATGAAAAGGGGAGAACATGTTGGAATTTCACAAGGAACTTTCATTGTTTTCAAATGTGGACTTAGCCAAAAGAAAACAAAATCAGCAAATAAAACAACTGCAACAAGTCATTCGGAACAAATATTTACATGTAATTAAAACTACAAATTCATGATCTACCTGAAATGGGGTTTATCGTCCAATCAACAGGCACCCCTTGTACTCCTTGTCACGTCAGATTTAGCTACTCAACAAAAAGTGGAAAATGAGCAAAAGCAGGCCAACCTCTTCACGATAAATGTTTCAAAATGTAGTCTTTAGAAACAATATCGATTAAACTAAAAAATACATTATTGAAGAGAATTTCCGAACAATGCACCAAATGGTACAAATTCCTTGATTTCCATAGGTTACTCAACTAGTAGGTCAATACCATACATGTAGATCTTTGTCGTAACCACACAAATGTTGCTATCAATCTGATCAATGTATAAAATATGGACTAGAATCCTGTCCTGTCCAATATTTTGGAGAATGTCACTTTAAATTCTTGGACGATGTTGACAGAAAAGTGAAGCGAACAATTACTTAATCATTCATATATTCATAGATATGCAATACGCATATGGTTACAATGAAGACGCTTGTTGTTTACAGTCTCCAGTAAATTGCGTTCTAAATTTTCATATCTATATGCAATCTCAACTACCATTACGTTGGGGGATTGGGTGTCTGAATGGTTTGACGTATGCCTATAGATTGGTCTGTACTCTGTCACTTATGTTGTGGGGTTGGGTGGACTGTGGTTGAATCGTTTATTCTTTAAAGCTTGGCATTGACATGTACGTCACTGTCGTGGTTTCAATTCTTGGGATCCCCTGTCCAACCCCTTCAATTCTTGGGATCCCCTGTCCAACCCCTTTTGTTTTTTCCACTTTCTGACGTTTTCTCCCACTGCTAAAGATCTCTACGCTCGAGCAAACAGAACCATATGCAATTTTTATGTTAGTCCCGAAATGACAAAGTTTGTGTCGAACGGACTTAAATTCCCTCACCTTCTCCTTTATCCCTCTCTTCCTCATGTTCTACTTAATACCGCTAATTAACCGATAAACATTCAGCTGGTAATAATAGTATCATTTTGAAGGGGGAGAGAGAGAGAGAAATGGGGTTTAACGTCCACTCGACACAAACTAGGTCATTTCGGGACTAACATATGGGTCAATTTTATTTCAATAATTCGCTTGTGTGTAGGGGTCTTTGGCAGTGGGAGGAAACTGGAGTGCCCTGAGGAAACCCACGTGGTTGAGAAGGCGCCCCTATCTCCATGCCACATATGCTCACACCAGGGATCGAAACCACAGCCGCAAGCCAGAGGTGCCCGTACTACTAAAGGTCTAGACTACTAGGCCATCCCAACCCCCCTCATTTTGACGGAAAATAGTAGATAAAGATACACGTAGTAATATACATGTACGATCAAATCATAAAATCTAAATTACCATATTAATACAAATTTAGCTGGTTGGCTTTTATCATATGTAGCTAAAGAGAGCCTACTTTCCCATATTAAATACTAGTATACATGTATACATACAGATATATCTACCCTACTGCGTGTTTACATACTGGTTCATAAACATATACTTTTGTTAATATTTTTAATCTGATGAACTAAAAATACTTAAATACTCTTAAAGGGACACAGTCTCAGAAATAAAAGTAGTTTCGCTGGGTTCTTCAGTATCATCCCACTGCTAAAGACCCCTAGGCACAAGCGAATTATTGATATAAAATTGAACTAAGTGTTGTCCCGAAACGGCATAGTTTGTATCGAGTCATACTCCGCGCAGCGTTTCGTTTGATTATAGGTAATCTCACTACACACTGCTATTATGAGTGGATATTGTTGTGTTAAATTTTGATTGGTCAGTAGTCCGACTACCAACCAATCACTACCTACCATACAAAAGCTTTACATTTAAAACGAGTGCCAGTATTGGACCAAATATGTTTACATAACGTTATGTCATGGCTCACGCTTTTATTATGCCTAATTAACCCGTGCACAGGAGAATACTGCAGTAAAACTAATTGTGTGACAAACGAGGCTATCAAGTCGAATGAAATGTAAACAATACTGTTTGGAAACGAACATACTTTCACCGTTTTAATACCTTAAATCACTGTCCAAAGTTTTAGGGAAGACTAAGATTAAACGAAGGACTGTCATGTTGCTGTACGTAAGTGATAGCTTTCATTGAACGAGGAGAATAGACACACTCCCGCAAAAGTTCAAGAATCAGAAGTCAATCCAGCAATGGCCAGAGAGAGATTTCTCGGGCCATTGCTTCAGGAATATGGTATCGAGTGGACATTGAACCCCATTTCTCTCTATTTCTCGAACCTATTAAAAAATGTCCCATAAGGCCAATTAATATTTTACTTCCCAAAATGGTTACAATGATGACTAATAGAATGGTTATAAAAGGGCCTTGAATAATTAAAAGAAATTTAAGTTTACTAAAACAATATTTAACATTCTGAAATTTACATGTAAAAAAAGACCCCACAAGATACATGTACATGTTTACAATCATAATATGAATCTGAACAAAGATAAAATCTGCATAATTTCATCATAAGATGACTGACCGACTATCACAACCATGACCAAAAATAAATTATATTATGAACAAAATATAAAGCAAAGCTGCAGCTATCATAGAGAAACATAATTAAAATGGATAAGAATTCAAATCCCTTCGAGATGTTTAATCAATCGTCTCCATTTCAGACATGTATGTGAAAAGCTAACTCCGTGAATCTACAATGTATAAGCGTTATGAAATGAAATGGGGTTTAACATCCTACTGTTCTGCTCCTAGCCTGGATTAATAATGATGACAGAAATCTACAATGTATAGTCACTATAAAATAGTGTGCTATGAGAGAAATTTTGCCTGGGCAGCGGCACTATGGCCTACCCTTTATATCGAATTCCAACAGCCAAAGTATCTTTTACGTGCACACCAATGTATACACAGGACCTCAGGTTTTTTTACTCCGCCAAATGATTAGACAGCTGTCCTTGTGAGGCCCACTGTCTTGAACCACTGACAAGGAAAAACGACATCGGAAAATCCTGATACACTTTCTTGACCAATACAGAGATCGAACATGTGACCTCAGGGCAAGCGAGCCAGCGTCTTACCCACTTAACCACCGTGGCTCCTGACCTGTGGTGACGTTTATACATGTAGGTCTCATTATTTATTCCTTTAAATGTATCCTACATACACACAAGTGTTAAATTATTCATATAATTGTTGATGTATATATTGAGTACAAGAGAACGATAAACGGGAAGAATCAGGTTAATGAACAATAGTAACAACAATAACAATTGCAATGTTGTTATCATTATGACTATAACTGAACAAAGTGTCTATTAATGAGCACCAGATGGCACCACATACAATATTCATATTTCAAAAGCAGTTAAAGAGTTATAATAGACTTTCATTTGAAACTCTAAAAAGTATCGACCCATAGTCAACAGTTTGTAAAAGTAATAAAGACTTATGTAGGTCCTAGTTTTACAGTGTAGAAAGCCTTCTCAGCTACAGTACTTTTGGTTAAAGTGACATTAAGTACAATTACAGATTAAACATATAAGTGTACAAATGTGTTGTTATTGATGTGTTCCCATTTGAATATTGTTCACAATAAGAAGCAAAATAAATAAGATATGTTTACAGGATCATTTTGTTATACATGTACGAAAAACTAAGTGATGCGTTTTCTCCCACCACTAAAGACCCTTACGCGCGAGCAAATTATTGAAACAAAATTGAACCATTTTTAGTCCTAAAATGACCTAGTTTGTGTTGAATGGACGTTAACCCCATTTTTCCCTCTCCCTCTACCTTTTCCTCTCTGTTGCGTTGTTTGAAAACAGATGTGCAATCAAGATGGCATATGTGTCCTTAACACGTGATTCATACATGCAGATCGGTATAATCCAAGTATGGCCTCATTTATAATTTACGATTACATCCAAGCTGTTTCATCTTCGAGTTCAGGGTTAATATGTACATTATATTATACTACGCACAGGCTGAAGAATCTTGACAACACTCTGGTGACTTGAGTGAATCATTAGGAATCTCTATTAATTAATTAGTGAATAACATTGATCGATGAAACTAGAATACAATGTGTATCTGGTGGCCCAGAAAAAACAAGTACACTATTTAAAGGAGCTAAATCGCTAATATTTGGTACCTCGAAATGGACACAAAAGGCTCACAACGCATATATGATAATGTAATAAGAATGTATATAAATTGATTTACATTCAATTGTTTCTGTTTTTACTCTAATTTCAAATCAGTTACATGTATGTTCCGCGAAATACGCCAGAAGTCTCAATAGAATGGCAATCTCTTACCGTCTGGTTATTCCAGTCTACATTGATAGTATTTACCGGTATTCCACATGCTCATGACTTCCCTATTGATGTACACTAGCCTTTCTAACTATATGGATAATCTCAGTCTTGCCATCAAAACATATACATGTACTATACTGTAATATCACTGGCGACATTAACTACATCACATGTAGGCCTACATATAATTAGCTTCTACCCTGATTGACATTAACCATGACACATTATTACTATCTTTAATTTTAACAAATGAATACTTTAGAGGTGTCAATTCTGTCTTTGGATATACATGTAAAAGACTTTGAATGATCTTTTAATTATTTCATATAATACATAAATAAACGTATCATCATACAGTACTGAAAAGTCAGTTACTGCACTTAGTAAGGGATCCTAACTAGTGACTGCCATCAATGTACAAATTTTGTAATATTTAAGGAAAATCTGATAATAGGATAAAAGTAAATATTGTAATTAAAAATGACATGTTGATTGATAAACAATGCATAAAGAGTTAAACAATATAATAAATCAACAATAACAATAGATGGGATTAACGTGGTTACCCAATGAAGGGTTGAAAAGTTATGACAGGTTAACGACTTACTAGACTAGCAAGAGTTGATCTGTGACAGTTAGTCTTTAAGCCAAATGCGTATTATAAATAAAAAAAAGAATCTTTATCAAGTAACATTTGAAAGCCTTAGTAAATTTGGAATGAGAGATATCTGTGTCGAGACAATATTATATTGGGTAGTTAATTCAATAATAAACCAGTTTACAACAAGTTTGTGGCAGAAGTGTTACAAAGGGGGAAAAACAGTATAATCAACGAAGGGCAATGCTCAGTGCACAAAGTTTGAAATACTGACTCGGACTATGCGATGTGTACATTATTTTCATTTGTAAATGATATTTCATTCACTATAAATGAATTGGACAGATAGGGAGTTAAAGGGAGTTGGAGAAAAAGAGAGAGATGGGGTCATTTCAGGACTAGCACATGGTTCAATTTTATTTGATTAATTCGCGTGTGTGCAGAAGTCTTGAGCATTGGAAGAAAACCAGAGGACCTGGAGAAATCGGAGGAGGTTGGACAGACTCCTTGTCACATACAAGTATAGAATTGAAACAACAACACTTGACTCAATGACAGTTGATTGATAATTGCCAATGACTTATTACATAGAACCTATCTCAAGTCATAATTTACTCCTGACGATTAATTATGTAAAGACAGATTTTTAAAGTTGTTGTGTATATTGTATTGTTTATAATAAGCCTAGACGAGATATAAAATTGTTAGATGTTGTCTTTTTTATCACACTTGTTTTGCAGATAAAATATTCCAGTAGGGGAAAAAAATATGATCAATGCTTCGTGTAAAAATTTTTGTCCATTTTGGCTGAAATTTTTTTTTAAAAAACAAGTGTGATCCCTGGATCACGGAATAGCTAATATATTCTATTTAGTATTTACGCTATCTTCATTTTAACTATTATAACAAGAACTGTCAACGCTTTATCTAATCAGAATCTCCCATAATTCCCCATTAAGTTGAATCTATTTTCGAAGAACATCAAAAATACACAGCCATCGATAAAATGCTTTAAATTTTGCTTTGACACAAAGTAAAGAATAGAAGCTGAGAACCATTACAAATTAGCTTTTAGTCCCTTTTTTCTGGAACCATGTTTGATACTCTTCGGTGCAAAAAGGTCATGATAAGGTCAAATTTCTTTGTTGTTTGAGTTGTAGACTAAGGCTACAGTGGATGGTATTTAAAGACCGCCCATAAAGGTGTCGACAAACACTGCAAACGACAAAACCTATTGTAAGAGACTTTGCAAATCAAGGCCATTAAAGTCAATTAATGTGGTTATTTATTGCCAACCCTTGGCCAAGGAATTGTCAATAAAATCATTGAATACAGGGTGACACGAGGACACATTTAACAGTCACACAGTCAGGGAGGGCGTTCTGTTAAGACAGGTTATAATTTGATTTTCTCAAGAATATGGG
The DNA here is from genome assembly GCA_963678685.1 of Patella ulyssiponensis. Classification (NCBI taxonomy): domain Eukaryota; kingdom Metazoa; phylum Mollusca; class Gastropoda; family Patellidae; genus Patella; species Patella ulyssiponensis. Next base: position 61,673,803 of record OY783230.1, on the reverse strand, counting down.
TCACTGTACATGTAGGTCACTGGGCTGTTACCTAGACCCGGACACCACTGGTCTGTTACATGGAGCTAGAATGTGTTAAAACAACAAATAGCTCCATTAGCCTCAAAAAAAATAATCTTACAAAAAAATGCCCTGATTGAACCGGCAAATGAACTGTAAAAAAAATCATTGACATAAATGATTTTATCCTTCCGTTGAAAAGGTTTCATTTTTTGCGCCAATAAATCAATTGAATAAGTTTTTTTCTGTGAAACCCTTACTGTAATTCACAGTTTTTGAGATATGACAAATAGAATAAAACCTCACAATTAAAGCATTTATGTATAGAGAGTGAAATAGGGTTTAACGTCCACTCGACACAAACTACCGGTAGCTCATTTTGGGACTAAAACTATTTCAATAATTCACTGAAGAGAGAAAGATTTTCATTGATATTATATAGTCATTGGTGTAAGGGTATGAGAGATAGAGAAAGAGAGAGAGAGAAATGGGTTTAATGTCCACTGACACAAACTAGGTCATTTCAGGACTAACACATGGTTCAATTTTATCTCCATAATTCGCTTGCGCATAGTTTTTTTTTTAGCAGTGGGATGAAACCGGAGGAACCGCAGAAAACCCAGAAGGCTTGACAGGCAACCCTATGTCCTACTGGGTCAGACAGGCATACAATATGCTATACAGGAAATTTTGCAGAGGCAACGGCACTATGGCCTAATCTTGCATGCCAATATACATCTATACACAGGAGTGTGTGAACGACTAGACAGCTGTCCTTGTCAGGTTGACTGTCCTGCACCACCCCCACGTCGGAAAATCATGATCAAGTTTCTCGGCCATGCAGGGATCAAACAACCGACCTCCAGGCTAGTGATTCAGCGCCTTACCCACTTAGCCACTGTAGCTCCTCATAAACTAAAGACAACTAGGAGCATGATAACCCTGGTACATTTTGTATTCCGAAAGTACATGTATCCCTCACTCGCCAAAAAATACAAGAGGATAGAAACATATATCAGCTTCCAAAATAAAATGTACCTTCTCTCTCTTACCATCAAAAAAAATATTGCCCCCCTTCCCTTCAAAAAAAAAAATATCAACTTCAAAAACATAAAATGTTTTGACCCCCTCCTTGTAAGTACGTACACTTGTTTGCATCCTGTTAGAGTATACATGTACGACTAAATATAAATTTATATTATTATCATTTTCTGATCTTTGTCTATACCAGTATACACACGTCTAGGAACTAAATACTTTGGCATTTTCCACTCTAAATATAGGCAATGTCTATTGACAGTTTTTGTAGGTGGATCAATAATGGTTGACCTTTTGTCAGCCATGTTTATTTTGGTAAAGTTGACTGGAGTGCACCGATATCATTTTGAAGTTACTCCATTTTTTTTTTACTCAGATGTATTATCAAAAGTTCACTTGATATTATATGGTGTTCGATAAAGATTTATTCATATTAATTAAACATTGGTTTAAAGTTCAAATTGAATGGAAATTCACAAGTGTGCCTGTAATTCATGTATCAACAGTTGATATCTGTTCTTACATCCTTGAACACAGGCAGGGGGTCGGGGGTCAAGTAGGATCTTTCAGTCTATCATTATTGAGTAGAACGGCATGGTTTTGATTCTCCGTTTGTATGTGTCCAATCTTGTGTGTTTTCCCCGAATCCTTTGGTTTCCTCACACTGCTAAAGACCCCTGCATGCAAGAGAATCTTTGAAATAAAATTAAACCATATGTTATTCCAAAAGTTACCTAGTTTGTGTCAAGGGAATGTTAATTCCCTTATCCCCATCTCTCTTTTGACAATAGGTACCGGTAGTGTAGGCCTACATGTACATGTATGTAAGCCTGTCCTGACATTTGAATGCAATCACTTTTTAGTACGTTTCGACAAGATGTCCCGTGTACACAAGATGTCCCATATGTTATTTCGGGACTAACATATGGTTTAATTTTACTTCACTAATTTGCTTGCACATAGGGGTCTTTAGCAGTGGGAGGAAACCAGAACACAGAGAAAGCCCACGAGGTTGGACAGATGACCCTACATGTACTCTATGTCACAGTCAAGCGGGGAGATTTGAAACCACACCACATGACACAATGACTGAATTTGTGAAAATGAAATGAAATGGGGTTTAACGTCCTACTCTTCCGCACCTGACCCGGGCTAATGGAAGACAGGCATATGCCATACAGTGTGCTATGAGGGAAATTTTGCCCTGGCAGCGGCGCTACGGCCTACTCTTATATCGAATTCCAACTGCCAAGGGATCTTTTACGTGCACTCCAATGTGTACACAGGACCTCGGTTTTTCATCCCATCCGAACGACTAGGCAGCTGTCCTTGTCAGGCCCTCCTTCTGTATCAATGACAAGGGGAAACCACGCCGGAAAATCGAGATGAACTTTCTTGGCCAATGCAGATAATTTTTTTTATCTGTAGGCCACATGATCTGTTTCTTATCGATACTCACCATATCAACAGCCATTCGGTGCAGAGATTGCATAAATACAAGAATCCCATACGTGACTAACCAACATTTTAAAATTTAGGCCATTAAACCTACTTATATGATCATGTAGACCACTACATAATTTATCAAATATTAACATATGGGCGTATTCATGTCTGCTGTCAAAATATAGGTTTGGCCAGTTGGGTACATGTATACATGTAACATATATAAAATAAAATGGAATTTAAACTATTTTTATTACCTATGAATATGAATATTTTGTTGACACATGATTTTTGATTGCTTTCTGAATCCGTCTGCTTCAATAACGAAAAGGGTTATTTCCCTTAGTTATTTTTCAGTAAAAATGTCTGATAAAAATTTCAAAATAGCGTATTTTAAAGGGCCAATCCCAATAAGATTTTGGAGAGTAAAACTGCTTTATTTTGTGTTAAAATCCTCTACCTTAGGGCCGGGCAACTAACTCAATGTATGTGATACGTTTCCAAACAACTTAAACCCGCCAGTCTTCATCTGGAAAAGACGACCGGTGTCCTATAAGCTGTATTATGAGGTGTCTGGATGGAACTGAGCTTTGATTTTATAAAAATAATGTGTAGGTGAAATTAACGTTTCGTCATCCAGCACAACACATGGGCCATTCATTGTATAGATCACTAAAGGAACGGGATTTGATTATTAGGTCACCCAATGAAAAAACTGACCCGAAATCTTAGCAGTTGTGGTGTTCACGTCCAAACGACTCAATATTTTCAGCTGAAATTTTGAGACAAGATAAATACATCATTCCTCTATATTTTGGCGTTTAAATTTCATACCTAATCGGACTTTTATTTTTGAAACCATGTTCAAATCGGGATTGTCCCTTTAACAATGTTGGTATCTTGACCATTCCAGGTGAAGACAGTACCTACATGAAATGAAATGGGGTTTAACGTCCTACTGCTCTGCTCTTAACTGGGCTAATGAAGACAGGCATACACCATGGGCTATGAGCGAAATTTTGTCTTACATGTACATCAAATTCCAACTGCCAAGGGATCTTTTACATGCACTCCAATGTGTAGACCTTCTGCTCTGAGCAACCACTTGTGTATGGTGTCCGTGAGTTAAAACAAAAATGACCCGGTCAGATGACTGATGACTGGAAATCAAAATGAAAATGACCCTTTACAGCCGCACTAATGAAAATAAGTATATTGATTTACTGGTTGTCGTAACATGGTTATGTCATAAATGTGATGTAGAAAACTTAGACATGGTATTCTGACAAAAAATTAATAGAGTAGACTGCCACGACATTAACAGGTGTCAAACAAAGATTAATTAAAACCCGCCAGCTTGAGGGAGTTATTCAGTCTAAAGAGATTAAGAAAATAAAATTTGGTTTAACCTCCTACTCAGGGCAAACAGGGGCAATGAAAATGCCTGCACTGCAAAGTAAAAACCCACCGCACCGGCGCTCCCCAAAAAATTAAAAGAAAAAAACAAAACAAAATTAGGCTCAAAATGACCTGTATTCACCTCTGCCCCGTTAAAATTCTTTCACTCATATTTCACCTTTAACCCTATAGCACCAACTGCCAAGCTGTGTTTATATCGTAAATGTAATTCGTAGAAAACTTAAGACATTGTTTTCTAACTTGAACATGTAAACAAGCCTGGAAATAAAGACACTTGTCTCTGGTGCCTGTCATTTTGACTGGCGCTGATATTGATTTTTCTTTTTTTTATCGATATTAATATATGTCCAGCACTAAGTTGAAAATGTAAGGTACTATTTCATTAGTGACTGCCATTTTGTCAGGTACCGGTACATCTTAAACCATTATTTCCAGGCCTACATATAAACAGTTTTGGACTCTTAGTGATATAACAGTCAGTATACATGTAAATCATTTCTTTCTACTTTTCTTAAAGTTCAAGGAATTGGGGTTGTCAATATTTACCTGTCAAGTGCTAGAGGGTTAACCAATATTTTGAAAGATAATAATTTATAAGTTTCAAAATAATCCTTAACATTATTGATCTATCAATACAGTATTTCTCGTTGATCAAACATTCCTTGTTACCTGACACAATATTATCATCGCAGAAGATAAAAACTAGAATTTATCGATAATTCATCCACACAATACTCTCTCGTACAATATCATTGATTTTTATTAATTGTCTGATAATTTATCTCTCCTTTTATTAAAGGTGTCAATGCCCTAGAATGCAAGAACATGTACCTTAACAATTTACAGAGGAAATGAAATGAAATGAGGTTTAAAGCTGCAATTTCACATTTTTAAGTTATATTTTTAAAATAAAGCCTTAAAACAGATGGTATCTATAACCAGTCCTACCTGTTACAGAAAAATCCTATTAATCCAATAATTCACTATTGCTACAAATGTAGTTGAGAATTGGCAGATATATCATTCTCAACTTCAAATTCAACCGTTTGAAGATAGCTATACCATGGGGGGAATGGAAAAACAAGGGAGGTAGTTGTGTTATCATTTCCTGTGTCAGTGATTTATCAGTGTGGGGATTAATGCCTATGATCGTATAATAGTGAGTTGACAACCTATTGAGCAACTCTTTGAAAATATGAAATTATCGCTTTAACGTTCTACTGCTCTGTTCTGACTGGGTTAATTAAGACAAACATGTCATACCTATGAAGCATGAAGGAAAATTTTTGCCGTAACAGCTGCACTACGGCCAACTCTTAAATATCAAATTCTGACTGTTCTTTTACGTCCATGGTAATGTGTATACAAGACCATACTTTTTTTTGTCTCATCCAACCGACTATAAATCATTTGTCAGTCCCACCTTCCTACACTGACAATGAGGAACGACATTAGAAAATGAATCATCGACCAACACTGAGAATGAGTCCATGACCTTAGGCTAGCATGCCAGGATCTTAACCACTTAACCAACGTGGCTGCCAGTCCGTCCGTCTGTGACAAAGTGATCTACATTAAATTGAACCGTACATATATGATGTTTTCAACTCTATACAACTTCAGCTAGGCACGGACGTATTAAAACATTTAATGTACCGTATTCAATATGTTCTTTACGGACTACATATGATCTGTGTTTAACACTCGGCAGAATTGCGTGACTTCAAAGGAAATATACAGTACAGTTACAAATACTATAATCTAATAAATAAACAATACCAAATATGATGATCACTCTTGTACCATTTTTCCTAATTGTCGTATGCTTTATAAGCCTGAGTTTATTGACAGTAAGGAGACTTGGAATCGCGCTCCTCCCGATCTTTGTTAATTTCATGTTCTCAATAAAGGTCTTTTCAATTATGGTGATCTTCTGTTATCTGTAGTGTTACAGATATCAGTAATGGATGCTGTGACTGCGAACCTGGGAGTGTATTGTCGTAACAGTGGGACGTCTTCCACGATGATCATGGGCCAATGATTACAGATAGCAGAAATGGCACCACTGACGTCCGGATGCGACGCTGGAGGAAATCATTGGAATAAGACGAAGTTTCCAGTCGTTTTTAGTTAGGTACATATTTCCTAGTTGTTCGAAAGGAAGTACTGTACATGTAACTCACATTTTATTGCAACTACGATAATTGTAAGCATAAACAATTAAGACCGGTATTATGTAAACTGTTTTTTGATTGGTTTGTAGAATCAACCTATGATCAAGGGCAGATATAATTTGAATTGATGAACTCCCTGTGAATGAACCCACTGTGTAGGTTAGTGGACATACTTTGGATGGCATGACCATATAACTACCCATAATAGCCCAGTAATTACCACACAACCACAGGCACTTGAAGGGATTAAAATAAATCAAAATAAAACTTCTTACCACTGCTTAATACAAGAAGGTATTTCAGTTGCCATCTTTGTTTTGACTGATTTAGCATGAATCGTATGATATCATCTTACAATACTCACTAGTTCTAACACTTCATGTCATTTTTATTGCTAACGAGACTTTATTTGATTATTATTCACCTTCCGATGTAATTAAATTGGTCATTTAACACTGTTATTGATAACAAATCAAACTTAAACTGCTATCATTTATCTACAATCAACTTCCCGAGACCGGAAGTAATCCGAAAATAGGTCAAAAGAAGTCTGTATCACCCAGTTCCTTTATAAACCTATCATTACTCTATATGTGCATAGGAACTGGACGATCGAGTCTCGCTAACAGCGGCCTCGCTTCGTAGGCTTTATCACGTGATAGAACTTGAGAAGCGAGGCCGCTAATGAGCGAGACTCGATCACCCAGTTCCTATGCACATATAGAGTAATGATAGGTTTATAAAGGATTCCGTGATTCCCACTTTCTATCGATGGAGAGAGCTGATATAATGTAGGCTTCATGTATAAAAAATAAGATATTACATAAACTCCATTCCACTTTCCTGACAATGCAATAAAAAGAAGGTTGCCACATGGAAATACATTTATAAAACTGGAAACAATAGTAATAAACCTAGCCATTCAGTTTTCTCCTGAAGGAAATGATTCACTGATCTATAAGACATATTGGTTTTTCAGATTAATATTTCACCATTTTAATAACATTTTTTATTACAATATGACATTGGTTGTTTTTTTGGACAGATACAGATATATTACATTCATTGTTAGATGTAGGTCAAAACTGGCCTTTTTTTTGTTTCTTTCATCTAATGGTACATGCAAACCAAAATGAAATGGGTTAAACGTATTAAATGTATACATGTGTATTTTTCTGTAGAAATTAGACTAATGTCACTAATGACTACTAATTTCAAATTCCAAGTACAAGAATCATCCAGTCCCAATCTTAATGGTAGGAGAGAGATAGAAATTGGATCCAACGTCCACTCGACACTAATCAGATCACTTCAGGACTAACATAAGCCCTCAATGTAGGGAGGAAACTGGAGGACCTGGAAACAACAAGGTTGGACAAGTGACCCTACTCCTTGTCACGTACAACCGTCGATCAAAACCACGCCAGTTGACTCCATGACATACCTTATGATACAGCGCACACGTGCTAACCATTCAGCCATCTAACACTCCTGCATGTGGATGGACACCAGAGAGGATTTAGAGAAAAACCACAAGGTTGACAGACGAGTCTTACTCTTTGTCACGCACACGCATGTAATTGATACCCGCCAATACTGGGTGACTTGACTCAATGACAGACCTTCTGATTTCACTCGCACGCTTTAGACCACTAGACCACCTAACCCCGAAAAGGGTGCCTGTTACAGACGGCCATAAATTCAGACTTTATCAGGCACAATACGTTAGTGCTTTCAATAATGTTACATGTATATATTGCACAAAGGTTTCAGCTAGGAGATGAGTCCATTTGGACTGCCTGACATATTGTCAATGATGTAACTAAACAATGTATTTCCAGTCCAACAGATAGTACAATGGAGTCACACATTTTCTCTTACGTCAAATATTCAAACAGTACAATGTGGTCAGACATTTTCTCTTACGTCAAATATTGTGGCAATTTGTTGGGTTAATTGCACAATAATATGGTATATGATATATTTATCATGCAATTTCAGACATTTATAGACCCAATTATCATTTGTTTAACAGAGTTATGATAATAAGATATCATGAAAACGCATAATAGGCAAAACATACGAACCAGACACCACAAAAAACAGGAACCTAATACATAAAGTGTAATGGCTCAGCAGCTTCTGGCTCTATACATACATGTACATGTATGTAATTTATGGAAATACAGCGTGCAACAAACATACATAAATATAATAAAATATATACATAAACCAGTATGAAGACACATGAATGTCAAAACCTACACCATGTAAACTTTATAATTAATACTATTAAAACAAAAGTAAGCTTACATCACAGGCACTGTCAGTCAAATCATCTTATTTTACAGAAAATCAAAAATTTCATTCATAAATCTCTCAAATTATAAAAATAAACCATAAGAGTGTCACATACATGTACAGTAAGGGTTTATAATAAGACAGCTTGCAAATAATTGAGAATTTAACTGCATTGTGCATGTAAATGCAATGGGCTGAAGAAGATTGGTATAAAAAGAGAGAGAGAGAAATGGGGTTTAACGTCCACTCGACACAACTAGGTAATTTCGGGACTAACATATGGTTTAATTTTATTTCAATAATTCACTTGTGCGTAGGGGTCTTTAGCAGGGGGAGGAAACCGGAGTGCCCGGAGAAAACCCACGAGGTTGAGAAGGTGTCCCTATCTCCATGCCACATACGCTCACACCAGGGCTCGAAACCACAGCCGCAAGCCAGAGGTGACCGGCCTGCTAGAGGTCGAAGCGCGGCACTCTAGACCACTAGGCCATCCCAACCCCCCAGATTGGTATAAACGTGAACGAAATGAAGTTTAAAGCTACATTCCCACATACACAAACTTGGTGATTTGATGACATATTTGGACTGAAGACATATTCAAACTAAAAAATTGATCATCATTTTGATTCGAATCCTTCTAGAAACATTGAGATTGTCAGGAAATACCCTTGCTACAAAAAATCGATGAAAAGAGGTCATGTTTGTGTCACGTGACTTACCTCTCATTATACATGTACATAGCAACGGGGGCGAAATCAGAGGTGAATTCATTGCATACACAAGAGAGAGAGAGAGAGAGAGAGAGAGAGAGAGAGAAATAGGGTTTAACGTCCACTCGACACAACTAGGTCATTACGGGACTAACATATGGTTTAATTTTATTTCAATAATTCGCTTGCGCGTAGGGGTCTTTAGCAGTGGGAGGAAACCGGAGTGCCCGGAGGAAACCCACGAGGTTGAGAAGGCGCCCCTATCTCCATGCCACATACATGTACGCTCACACCAGGGCTCGAAACCACAGCCGCGAGCCAGAGGTGACCGGCCTGCTAGAGGTCGAAGCGCGGCACTCTAGACCACTAGGCCACACTATAAACCTCAGAATGCCTCGTTCGGCATTTCTGTCCAAACGAGGTAAAAAAAATGCCTCGTTGTCTGCAGTTCCAAAACGAGGTTTTTTAAATTGCCCTTTTTTTGGAACGAGGTATTTTGTTCAGAACGAGGCTTGGTAAAATGCCTCGTTTACTAAACGTGGTTTTTTCAAGATAGTTATTAGCAGTATATCGGCCAATTTGTAAAAATAAAAATTTATGTTATTTAATACAAAAATAAAACCAGTTCAAACTATATTATTATCAGAGAAATTGACAAGACAAGAATACACGCCATCGGTGGAGGTGTAAAACTATTGCAGACACATAGCTACCTTGATTGATTTATTGCCCCAATCAGGTATAGGTGTTAAGAAACAACTGTGGTGCTGTGACATTTTATTGGGGGCAATCAATTAATCAAGGTATAGCTGTGTGTCTGCAATTGTTTTACACCTCCACCTAACTGATATCGCAGACAACAAATTAGTGTTGATCTAATCTAAGTACAACAAATAAATAATCCATTCTTATTAATCAAAAAAGCATAAAATTTCATTTCATATTTCTAATACGCCTGTTTATTTTTTATATATAAAAATTTAATTAAAACATTTAATTAGGAAGACATATGGATATTAATAATGATTATATTATCATATCATGATTATAATATCATAGTTTGGACTGGTTTATTTTCGTATGAAATAACATAAATTTTAATTTTTACAAATTCGCTGATAGCAAATACCATTGATAACTATCTTGAAAAAAAACACGTTTAGTAAACGAGGCATTTTTACCAAGCCTCGTTCTGAACAAAATACCTCGTTCCAAAAACAGGGCAATTTAAAAAACCTCGTTTCGGAACTGCAGACAACGAGGCATTTTCTTTACCTCGTTTGGACAGAAATGCCGAACGAGGCATTTTGAGGTTTATAGTGCCATCCCACCCCCCCAGATGGGTATAAATGTGAAATGAAATGAAGTTTAAAGCTACATTCCCACATACACAAACTTGGTGATTTGATACTATATTTGGACTAAAGACATATTCAAACTAATTAATTGATCATAACTTTGATTCGAATCCTTCTCAAAACATTGCCATTGTCAGGAAATACCCTTGCTACAACAAATAGATGAAAAGAGGTTATGTTTGTGTCACGTGACTTACCTCTCTTTATACATGTACCTAGCAACGGGTGCGAAATCAGAGGTGAATTCATTGCATACACAAGACGTTGTTGTCTTTAATCCCTGACACTTCATTACAAATATCAAAGCCCAATTAAATTTTTTGATTATCCACTGCCCGCGTCTTTTTCATTGATTTGTATCTCAGAAAGTGTTGTACGCCTCCGTCTCACTCTTAAGTTTATCAACATGTACATCAAGCGCTCAATCTTTGTGTGCAACCTTTCACGTCACGCATGCAGACACTCCTATTTGTCAGGCCATCGATTAGGGAAACCCTTACAATTTTTCTTGTATGCACGTTGGAATAAGGTCTCTCATTGATGATTGAGTCGAGTTGTGCGGTTTTCATTCACCGGTTTGAAGTGACAAGGAGTAAGATCGATCACCTGTCGAACCTCGTGGTAATTTCTCAATGTTCTCCTGTTTCCTTCCACCTAGTGAATTTATGAAATAAAATTGAACCATATGTTAGTCCCAAATTACCAGTACCTAGTTTGTGTTCGAGTAGACTTTAAACCCCATTTCACTCTATCGCTCACTCAGAGAAATATGGTGTTGTAAGTGAAAAGGAGTAAGATCACCTCATGGATTTTCTCCAGGTCTTACTGTTTCCTCCCACTGCTAGTCAATTAATGAAATAAAATTGAATCATACGTTAGTCCCAAAATTACCAGTACATAGACTTTAAACCCCATTTCTCTCTATCACCCTCACTCATTAAATGGATTGGTGCAGATTTGAACACGAAGCCGTTAAAATAAAACAAAACATATTTTCGTGACAATATCGTGTTGTGAATGATTTGACAACTGACTGTAATTTATTGCTATGTCATTTCACATTCTGGTTAATTCACGTCAAGCGTAAAACATATTGCACAATTTATTGCTGACATATTAGTTATTTCATTCATGTCAAACTTCCAACAGATTGTGCAGTTTATGGCTACATGTATGTCATCTTGATCATAAGGCCTGGAAATAGCGGTTTTAGATCCACTAATTTATGAAATATATTGTACTGGAAATGTATCAAAAATATTATCAATAAAAAAGATAATTCAGTGACGGACAAGATGACAGGCTCCAGAAGTTGTGTGCCTGACATTGTCTATGACAGTTGCCTTATTTCCAGGTTTGCGAGTCATTTCAAGACAACCATAAAAGTCCATATCAATTCCATGTCAAGTTCCTTGTGATGTATTTTGAATTATTATGAAATGGGGTTTAACGTCCTACTCTTTTGCACCTAGCCTGGGCTAATGGAAGACGGGCATACGCCATACAGTGTGCTATGAGGGAAATTTTGCCCGGGCAGCGGCGCTACGGCCTACTCTTATATCGAATTCCAACTGCCAAGGGATCTTTTACGTGCACTCCAATTTGTACACGGGACCTCGGTTTTTCGTCCCATCCGAACGACTAGGCAGCTGTCCTTGTCAGGCCCTCCATCTGCATCACTGACAAGGGGGAAATCACGTTGGAAAATCGAGATGAACTTTCTCGGCCAATGCAGGGATCGAACACCCGACCTCCAGGCTAGCGAACCAGCGCCTTATCCACTTAGCCACCGTGACCCCCCCTTGTGATAAAAGAAAACCATTGAATTGGTCGATAATAAATGCATAAAAATAAATGCATCAGAAACCAACACAATTAAGTGTAATAAAACATGGGACCTATTATTGTTTCGTTAGTGCAGATAATCAATGCAAAAGTTGGGTCAATTTTCATCTAATTCTATCAACTTCAATGCATTCAAAAGTTACCAGAATTAAATCAAGTTTAATCCAGTTCAAAAGTTATTACATCAAGTTTAATCCAGTTCTATCAATCCATGCATTTAAAAGTTATCAGGTCAAGTTTAATCCAGTTCTGTCTATCCCAATGCATTCAAAAATCATAAAGGTTGTTAATTATTGCCTTCTCTATTGAATTCTGTAGTCAAAAGTTATTGGATCAAGTTTAATCCAGTTCTACCCATGCCAATGTAATGTGTATGTAATATTTCTGTAATAATGTAATGTGTATGTAATATGTGCAATGATATGGCAAGCTTAGAATAAAACTCAATATTTCACAACAATCAGTTCATACATGTTCAAAGAAAATTTTCAGAAATTACACATACACAATATTAAACTTTATGTACTACTACTAGTAGCATCAACTGACCACATAAACACCATTAATCAATTTGTTGTTTGTTCAACTTTATTTTCAATAAAATGACTGTAAAAATAAAAAAAACAATCTCTCATTTATCTATTAATTATACTTAAGCCTTTTTTAGGACGTCGAATTTTGTCAAATTGTATAACAATTCTACAACAAATCAATTTCTTAACTGAAAATCTAAATCAAATGTTGAAATTAATACACGTACTGGTATCAGCTAAAATATCCACTGTCGTCGTCGACTCTATCAGTCCCTATCACGAATAATTTATTAATGTAGTTATATTTAGACTTAAGACGCAAGGTGAAGGACGTTAATTTAATAATACCCGCGTGAAGCCGTGACCGTGTCAAGCATTACGATAATGCTTTGCTTCTTTGCGTAATGGCCATAGATCGGTGGTAATGGCTGGCCCACATGTAGCCTAATGGCGAAGATATTATATACATGCATACAGATTACAGATACATGTAAGTCAAGGTGGCGAAATCAAGACGCCCAAGGGTTATCATCAACTCCGGATATAATATAACATATTGCCTACTTCAGACTCCTTAATTGCGCCCCGATTTAAAGATACAATGCTAACCCTAAAATCCGCGAGATGTCGACCCATCAGTACAAACACCCTCGAGGAATATTCAAGGTTAAGGTCGAACATTCGCCATTATTAAAAGTACGACAACCCCTCGTAACTCACCAACAACAACTAGGCTATGCATAATTTATAAAAACGCCATTGAACTATTTTAAAATGGAGACACGTGCCGTCAATTATGTAAAACTATATACAACCAGAAATAATTTTCACATTATTTGAGACCAAATTCGATGGCTAGCCCATAATTTAGCAGCCGTAAATCGTTATAGAACCATTATTTTCAAGAAATTCCATAAAATATTGTTCACAAGAAAATAAAAGTCTAAAAATATGCAAACGGGTTGCATCAAATGAAATTAGGTTTCCGTGGCGGCCATGTCCATTATCGCTCAGCCGATTTGTGTGTTTTACATTCATGAACAAGGCTCACTGCAGTCTACCGTTAACCATTCTGACACACTCAAACACACTCGATTTCCTAGAGAGTAGACCAAGATGTCGTCTGTCCGATCAGAAGGTATGATGATGTCTTAAAATGTTCACTTACCTTATGTAGATAGTAAAATAGACGCCTTTAATATCATATCCTCACGTACGAGTCGGTTTACATAGCGTATATGTTTCAAATTCTTTCATTAAACAAAACAGTCTCCCCATAATAACATACATCCGCCATGAATAAGCCCAACACGGTTTGTGAATAACTACCAGGCAGACGAGTCTATTTACTCACGAGGGGTGTTCACCTGAGTTAGTTGGTTTCGCTATCTGAATGAAGTTATTTAACTGGCTGCTCAAAGCGGGTTATAAAGAAACGCTACCTAATTATACTATTTTAGATACCGTTGTTAATTAATAATAAGCGGCTGCTGTCTGGAAATAATTGCCTGTGTGTTCCAGTTTCGACGTTAATAAAAGTGCACACGAAACATATATTATCGGCCGTGTGTATTGCCGTTGCAGTTTTAGCCTAAAACAGAATTGTAGTGGGATTGCTTTTCTACATTTCATCCGGTTATTGATTAATGTTCAGGATGAGGCCTACTGTTTCAATTACTTTATAATACACACAATAGGGTCACATTAAAACCCATTAGCAAAAATGTTATCCCATTGTATATAGATACCTAGTGTAAAATGTTAGCATTACACAGATGAGGTAACGTTAAGTACATAAAAAGAGAGGGGAGGGTGGGGACAAAACTCGACACAAACTAGGTCATTTCGGGACTAACATGGTTCAGGTTTATTTTATTAATTCACTTGCGCGTAAGTGCCATCAGTAGGCTAGTGGCAGGAAACCGGAGGACCGGAGAAAAGCCACGAGGCTAGACATAAGGTGGAAAACGAAACCACGTCCTCAATCCCAGTGACAGACCTTATGATACAGCGCGCACGTGCTAACCAATCTGCACCCACCCCCCCGTGTAAGGGTATGACTATCAGTGTCCGATAAGAGGTCTTCAACACGAACTTGGTCACTTTGAAGCCACATCCTCACTTCCACTAAAAGAAAGAAGAAAATTCTTTTAATGAACATAATTAACAATATTTGCCAGCCTTAAATCTCGATATTACTTCCTCAAGGACCCGGAGAAAACCCACGAGGTTGGACAGGCGAGCCTACTCCTTGTCACGTACGACCGGGGAATCGAAACCACGCCAGTTCACTCAATCTCAATGACAGACCTTATGATACAGCGCGCACACGTGCTAACCATTCTCCCCCATCCCCTCCCGTGTAAAGGCATGACTACAGGGTCCAACAAGAGGTATTCAACACGAACTTGGACTCTTTGGGAATAATATATAATTATGTTTTATTTACTGTATTTCAAAAGTTTCACTGCGGGTTTAGATAACCAGCCTTATACTCTACTTTAGGGGGTGGGTGGGTTGTCGAATTGTCTAACGCGCACGCTTTAGATCATGCGATCCAGTGCCCAACGGCAAGTGGATCCCTTAGACATTAGACAAAATCGGAAAAATTGTAATTATATCTGTTTGTTTCCACTTCCGTATTTGTTAAATTTATAGAATTGTATTGGTGGGTGTGCCCCCTTGTCTCCTTAGTCTTCGCAACCAACATTTTCAGACCTAGTCCCGTAGTCCGCCACTGATGCGATCTATCATTAACTCAACTGGGATACACCCCCCCCCCCCCTACTGCTAAATAGGCATACTCCTAGTGTGTACGTATCGTGTGGACGTTACCTCCACCACACTGTCTCTCTCACATCACACTGTTCTGCACCGTCTCGACTAAGGAAGACAACACGATGAGTAGTCAAACGTACTTGTCACAAACAACACCGGGATGTTACCGTTTGCATTTAAACTGTCAGTTTGTTCGCCTCAGTAACTCCGTTTCTACGAAATGTAAAAAAAAATCATTGCGCGGAAAGGAGGAATCGTAGGCGTTGATGTATTTATCACGATGTACATATATACGATTAAGAATGTCGGGTGTACAGCACTTGATGGCATGTGCGAAGTATTTCCGGTAAAACCACACGCACTTATCACCGTAAACTAAGTCAAGAGGATCTAAAAGCAATGAAATGAAACGAACGAAATGGAGTTAAACGTATACTGTTCTGCTCCAACTGGGTTAATGAAGATGGCTGATCTGAAAGACACGAGGGTTGACGGTCATTGGGAGACCGACACAAAACTATTCTTCATTGTTGTTATCCTCAAGATTAAAACATCATGTGGTCTGTAGAGGATCACTGTATCCCGGGAGAGAGAGAGAGAGAGAGAGAGAGAGATGGGGTTTAACGTCCACTCGACACAAACTAGGTCATTTCGACACCAAAAATATGATTCAAGGCGACAAGCGATCCCACTCTTTTTCATGTACTACTGGGAAATCGAAACCAATCCAGTCGACTCAATGACAAATGATGATAAATTGCACACGCGCTACCACTCTGTCTGCCCCTCCACACAAACATGGGCCTTACTCTTACAAACTGTGTGATTTGATGATATATTTGGACTAAAATTAATTAATCTAACAAAATTTTGCTTCTAATCCTTCTCAAAAATTTTTAAGCAGGAATCACTGGAGAAAACTGCCAGATATGTGTGCGTGTGTGAAATAGCTTTATTTAACGTCCGCTTCCACCGAGGGGATGCTACCCGATGTCGCCAGAATTTGTTTTTGTACCAACCTTTTTTATCACGTGACTCGTTGAGGGCGAACCCATTTTCAGATGGTATTTGTCGATAGTCGCTGTCTATTTACTATAAATATCGAAACTTGTGCAAAGTCCTGGGAACATGCCTACATATCTAGTTTGTATTGTGGGTCTTTTGCAGGGAATCCAGTATTTTGGAAATAACTTTCCGGTAAAAAAAAATCGTGGGAATCTATCTTAAATACAAGGTGTGAGCATGTCTGCATGCACGTTCCCAGTTAGACATTTGTTGTGTTGGTGGCGCGTGTATGTGTTGGGCGTTGAGGGGGGGGGGGTCTGTCCACTCCACACATCAACCAAAGACCTTTTTCACTGTATTACAGCATCTAACTGGTGCCGTTGGATTTACAACTACTCTTGTGGTAGCATGTAAGTCGACGACCATCAGGGATTTACCAGTAGCACATTTAGCCATTGGCCTAGGCACCACGGATATCTTGGAGCCAATGGAAATATGTCGCAGCAACGTATCACCAGCGTATAACATTGTTTCATGTGCACATGCGGTATTTCATTATATGCATGTTCAAAACTATAAAATTAGTGTGGTGTGTGTGTGTATATGGGTGTGGGGGCACTGATGAGATTGAGTATAAGTCCCATAAGTGGGATGACCATCTGATAACTATGTATTTTGAACGAAGATTGGATACTATTCTCGGCAATTTGTAAAAGGGGGGAATGGATAATAACAAACTGATTCGTAAAACCACCGGGTGTTGACGTTATTAAAGACAACTTCTTGACGTTAAAATCTTCCCCAAAATATTGAAATAACTTCACGGAAAGTTTATCCCAGCTTTAATGTTTAATGGTTTCAGCTTAATGAAGAACTTGAGCTTGGATTGAACCACACACGTAGCGTTTTTATTGAATAAGTAGTTAAACTTAACTGCAGATATTTGTACGCGAAGGGCAGTCTATGAAATGAAATGGGTTAAACGTCCTACTTTTCCTTTTGAACTCCCTAGGCGAATGAGGGTCTTTTGTGCTGCTCTTTTTTCGAATTCCAACTTGAATGGCTTCGTGTACACGTGACCTCGGTCTTTCGTTCCATCAGAACAACTAGTCACTAGACAAGGGGAAACCTCGCCTGAAACACGAGGAATTTTCTCGGTCATCCACCGGCAGCGAACCCGGGTAATCCTGATTAGCGAGCCAAAAACTTACTCACTGGGCCAAGTACGCCCCACCCCTTACCCGGAAATGTCCTTTACCTGGAAAAAAGGCATTTAATTACACCCAGACGAATATGTTCTTTAATGGGCACTTTTAAATCCGTGTATGTTTAATCAATTGTCGTAGTTATCTTAAAAATAGTCTCGTCTAGGTAAAAAAAAATGGGCGAATGTCCAACTGTGTTAATCACGACTACACACACCTCGTTTTAATAAAAGTAACAAATTACATTGCAATTGGGTCAGGTGCACTGACGTGAACGCCGAAAGTACCGCTTTTCAGTCTATCAATCACATCAAACTCGTCAGTTTTAAGTGCTCATACTCAAAAATAGATAACCTGTGTCAACATCCGGTATTGCAACTAATACATTAATGTAAGCTTGAAACAGTGTTTGTTTGCCAACATCAAATGATGACGTCACATGTATTTTGATTTAAGAAATAAGCATACGAAAAGAACTTTTCACTAGAGGGCCAAATGGTTAGCACGTGCGCGTTGTTTCATAAAGCCTGTCCTTGAGTCAACTGACATGGTTTTGATTTCCCAGTTGTACGTGACAAGGAGTAGGGTCGCTTGTCCAACCTCGTGGGTTTTCTCGGGGTCCTCCGGTTTCCTCCACTGCTAAAGACCTCTATTGAAATAAAATTGAAACTTATTTTAGTCCCAAAATGACCTTGTTTGTGTCCTGTTGTTGTGCGTTGTCTGGACATACTCCATGAAGTGTGCAATGAGGAAATTTAGGCCGGACAGCGCCGCTACATGGCTACTCTTACATCGAATCCCAACTGTCAAAGTATCCTTTCCGCATACGCCATCAGAATTACTAGACATTGTCTCTAGCACAACCATCCGTCCTACCCTTCTGACAAGAAGCGGAATGGGGGGGGGGGGGGCACGCTTGAAAATCCTTGTCAAGGGGCATCGATTAACCTGCGTGAGTTTTATTTTCGTAACTTTGGCAATATGTCTATTTTATACGCGGCCTAATTTTTTTTTTAAAAAAATCAGTGCAAAATATTTCCTTAAGTAATTTAGTTTTATTTTTATCAACTGCTTCATAAATGTCAAGGGGCGCCATGCAGCTTTCCTTTATAAAACTTCAAAGTGAAGGTCACGAATGAGTCAAGTACGAGTTGTATTACTACATGCATTGATACCATGTCGAGTTTTCTGGCCAGTTATTCCAAGTCACTGTTAAATTACACGGTACTCGGTTGGACATAAGGGCCAAAGTTATTTTAGTCCTTCTCCCCACCCCACCCCACCCCCCTTTTTGCATGGAGATGTTTGTTTACTTTTTGGTATAGAATGGAAGAAATAGCAGCTAATTGCATGTTTATTGGTCTTTTCTTCCAGTTTGTGTATTTCAATTTTTCCACGATGAACCTCACACGTGCTTTTTGAGCAAGCGGTTTCCACATGTTCCTCCATCCGTGGTGGAGATATTTCTTTTGAACGAAAATTTACGGGGATAATTTAAAGCCGGTCTAAGAGACTTGAATGAACATTACAGTCAATTGGGAAATCATAAGTGATCTGTGGCCAGTTCAGCGCGTCTTGTATTTTGTTGTATTCAGTTGCGTAGCCATACATGTATACGAAATGGAATAAAATGGAGTTTAACGTCCTACTTTTCAGCTGCCAAGGGATCTTTTACGTGCACGCCAATGTGTAATGAAAATTATACCTCAAGTTGTCATCGTGTTACGAAATGTATACCCCAAGTTGTTATGAAATATTCTTAAAACGAACATAGATTTTAATTATTCAAAATTTATTTTATTTTTCGAGTTTTGTATGTCTATACTTTTTAATGACTTGCAATCCATGTAAGTATGTCGAAATTGTTTTAATAATGCCACGACGTATTGCTGAAATGGCATTAATGGAAACAGGAAGCAAGCCAAGACTAATCAGTTTCTGGTTGAGTATAATAAAAAAAATAACACGACCATCTTCCGTTTTTCCTGTGATCAATGACGGTAAACATGCATTATGTAATATTTAGATAAAACAAAAATACCGATCTTGCTACAATAGTTTAAAAATACATAATTAGAAATATGAGTAGGCCGTAGTGCTGCTGTCCCGGCAAATTTCCTCCCACGGCACTCACTAGCTGTATGGCGTATGCCCGGCTTAATTAGCACAGTCGGCGCACAACAGTTGGACGTTAAAACCAAAGAATATATCGAAAATATCCGCCCAATTAAGTTATTCTGAGCGAAGTTTTAATAAAAAGAGCTTAATCTCGATTTTTATAGCTACCATTGTTAGTCTCGATTAACTATTTTTAAATAATATTATTATTAAATCGCGATGGCGTTTCAGGGCATTACAACCAAGAACATCCGATGGATAAAGGGTTGGTTATGGGTCTGTGATACTGCATATTCCTGAAGCAATAACCCGCAAAATCCCCTGTATTGGTCATAAGAGTCTTAGCCTTACTTCTCCATTTTAAAATCAAATCATTAAATGGCCGAGCCGTTCCAATCTACTGAAATCTGGGTCAACCGATGTCATCGAGAGTTGATTATGGTCTTGTCATGCTATTTAATGTCTAATTAATAATTTAAATAACATTCAAATTTATGGCCCAAAGAAAGGCCTGCAGAGGGCATAATTAGCTCTTACATAATACCTGTTTAATAATTTATATAACATTCGAAACCAAAATAGAGATCGGCAACATTCAGATATAACTCTTGCATAATGTACATGTAAATTTAACCAGACATCAGCTGAACAAAACGATATGACCTTGACATTGTTGACGCAGAAAAACGACTATATTATCAATCAATACAATAATATATTATTTCCTGTACATGATTTAATCACGTGATACATTTTACTGAACAGGTACACCAAGGGTTTCAATCACAATCAGTGCTACCTCCAACATGGCGCTGACTCAACAATCGAGAGTATGGATCGATGCCTGCCAGTCTGATTCCCCCGTGTCTGTGGTCCTTAACGGAGGGCATAGTAAGAAAAGGGGTCTAGTCGTTCGGGTGGAACAAAAAGCCTACATTTATCTGTGTACTCGTTGGCGTGCACAAGTCAAAAATAACGTGACAGTCTCAATTTGACGAAGAATGGGCGGAGACTGAGGCCCGTCTATGCACTCAATGTGATAAAAAAAAAACCTGCGGTTGGAATTCGGCGGGTGGGGGGGGGCACGGTGGCTAGGACACTGTCTCCCTAGCCTGGAGGTCTTGTACTCGATCCCTGAATTGGCAGAGAAAGATCATCTAGTCATCTAGATTTTCCGACATCGTTCCCTCTTGTCCTTGATACAGGGCAGATGGTCTGACAAGGACAGCTGTCTAGTTGTTCGGATGGGACGAAAAACCGAGGTCCCGGGTAAAAAAGGGCGTGCACGTAAAAGATCCCTTGGCAGTTGGAATTTGAGCAAAATTTCACTAATAGCAGACTGTATGGTGTATGTCCGTCTTTATTAGCCCAATTCGCGGAGCCGTGCAGTTGGACGTTAAACCCCATTTCTTTTCATTTCATGGAATCCGGGGGAAACACGCTTGTCCGGGTAAAACTTCCCCGAAAGTACACTTTATGGCCGGTTCATTATTTCATTTTCCTGGTTTGGTGCAGATAGGATGTTGAACTTCATTCTCTCTTCATTTCATTCGCTTAACCTCTTGCGACAACCTTCCTTGACACGAATCTTAAGAGTCCATACCCCCATAAGTTAGATTTTTAGTCGCATCATCTATCAAGTTGTACCATAAATCAATCTTCATGTTTAGAGGGAAACTGTTATAAATGTTACGTTTACATACGCGAATACATGTCTTATCACACCAAAAACGTGTACATGTATAATTATTGAAATATTTAATTCTTAATTATCAAGATCCCTTTATCAACTTTCGCCTGTCTAACCTCGTGGGTTTTCTCTGGGCCCTCCGGTTTCCACCCACTGCCAAAGAACCCCACACGCTGGACATATGTATAAATATTGAAATATTTAATTATCAACTTTTAGCCTGTCTAACCTCGTGGGTTTTCTCCAGGTCCCCCGGTTTCCTCCCACTGCTACATAACCCCATAGGCAAGCAAATTACTGAAATAAAATTGAACCATATCTGCCGAATTGACCTAGATACGTACATAAGCTCGTGGGTTTGCTCTGGGTCCTCCAGTTTTCCCCCACTGTTAAGTAACCCCGCACGTAAGCGATTTATTGAAATAAAATTGAACCGTATCTTGGTGCCGAAATGACCTAGTTGGTATCGAGTGGACGTTACCCCATTTCTCACTCTTAGGTACACACGAACGTTTTTTTTTTTAGTTTTTTTGTTTTTGCCTGATGATTCTCTGAACGACTGTTCGTTGCCAGTATCCAAACCCCTCGTTCTGCCCTACTGTCATCTGAAAACGCATCCAAAAATCCTTAGTAACCTCCTGGACCAGCACCAAAACCATTTCAACAATCCCGGAACAGCCAGGTTAGCGTTCAACCTACTGCTCTTAAATGTACGCTCACTTTCACCAATTAATAATACTACCATGTCAGGAAGCGATATCTATAAGCAAGCTGCTTGTTTTCGTATCCTGAAGACTGTTCAATTATATGACTATATGTAATTATATTGAATAAAATGTTGTTTAAATCATCAAGGTCAGTAATTTGTAATTTTTTTTTACATAAGTACACACAATATACATATGATATTACAATTTACAAAACTGAGTCATCGCAACCCCAGTTACATGCATGTAAATTCTTAATTGGTTTCAATTATTTGCAAGCTGTCTTATTATATAAACCTTTATGTGACACTCTTATGGTTTATTTTTATAATTTGAGAGATTTATGAATGAAATTTTTGATTTTCTGTAAAATAAGATGATTTGACTGACAGTGCCTGTGATGTAAGCTTACTTTTGTTTAAATGGTATTAATTATAAAGTTTACATGGTATAGGTTTTGACATTCATGTGTCTTCATACTGGTTTATGTATATATTTATGTATGTTTGTTGCACGCTGTATTTACATAAATTACGTACATGTATGTATAGAGCCAGAAGCTGATGAGCCATTACTCTTTAGGTATTAGGTTCCTGTGTCTGGTTCGTATGTTTCGATGCATCTTCATGATATCATAACTCTGTTAAACGAATGATAATTGGTTCTATAAATGTCTGAAAATGCATGATAAATATATCATATAGCATATTATTGTGCAATTAAGCCAACAAATTACCACATTCTTGTCTAATAACTTTTAAGTGCAGTTTGAATATTTGACGTAAGAGAAAATGTGTGACCCCATTGTACTGTTTGAATATTTGACGTAAGAAGAGAAAATGTATGAACCCATTGTACTATCTGTTGGCCTGGAAATACGATTTTAGTTGTCACTGACAATATGTCAGGCAGTCCAAATGGACTCAACTTATAACTGAAACCTTTCTGCAGGACATGTATCAACAAAAATATCATTAAACAAACTGATAAATGACACTTGACGTATTGTGCTTGACAATGTCCGTAACAGGGTTGGTGGTCTAGTTGTTTAACGCGTGCGAGTGAATTCAGAAGATCTGTTATTCAGTAAAGTTACGTCGTATCGATACCCCGCTTTTTCTGCGGGTCCTCTCCGGTTTCCTCCCACTGCTAAAGACCCCTAAATTATGCGAATTATTGAAATAAAACTGAACCATATGTTTCACGTACACGCCAAAGATTCACGGGACCTTGACTTTTCGTCCCATCCAAACGACTAAATGTTGGCCCTTGCAAGCCCCCCCCCCCCCGGCCTGCGCCACTGACAAGTGGGAACAACGTCGGAAAATCAGATGAAGTCTTGCAACTTTCGTAGCGATCAAACACGATTCAATAGTCACTGATATTTCACGTAAACAATGACGTCTTTCCTAGTGTTCTAGGAGTGAAATACTCTTTTCTGTCCCTGCACCAGAAATCTTGCAGCAAACGTGCAATTGAACATGATACAATCGTCACTAATATTTCACGTTAACAATGACGTCTTACCTAATGTTTCAGAAGGAAGGAATAACCGTTTCTTTTCCTGCACCACTGGCAAGGGGTGACAACGTCGGAAATCAGATTAGTCTTGCAGCAAGCGCAGTAATCGCCCACGATTCAATCACCACTTACATTTCACGTGAACAATGACGTCTTACCTAATGTTCCAGAAGGAGACGATAACCTTTTGTGTTTCTGTTTACAAGAAAAGTTGACGAGAAGAAGAAACAACCAGTCGATGAAAACTCAAACATCAATCAAATTAGGGAAAGAAATAGGTCTGAAGTCGACATAATGCTGATAAAGTCGACTTGTAACCTTCAATGGTTGGTGTTTTCCAGACGGCAGCGGTTTATACTTGCCCTGGGCATATTTCAACTGACAAACGAGAACCCAATTTGAAAATTCAGCATATTCTTCTTTCTTCTTGGCCCCAGGACTCGACCTCTATCGATGCACTTTTCGTAAAAGGTATAAATCACAAGCCACAGAGGCAGTTATAAAAATCACATCGTTTTAAATTTATCGTCAACACTGTAATACTTCGGTCTTTTTGGAATGAATGGATGACATAAAATGAGTTTTAATGTTTTGCTTTTATGCACCGACTGGGCTATAGTAAAGATCGGCATACGTCATGCAGTGTGCTCTGAGGGTAAATTTGCCCAAACAATAGCGGCCTACTCTAATTTTGAATTCCAATGTCAAGGTCTCCTTTTACTTGCACGTCAATCTTGAGGTTTCGTCCCATCTGAACCACTGGAGACTCACCTTGCCGGGTCCCCGTTCCTGCACGACTGACAGGGGAATATACGCCAGAAAATGTCGAGGAACTTTCTCGGCCTACACCGTTAGTGAACTAGAAACCCCCTAATTAGCGAACCTGCGCCTTACCCACTGAACCAACGCGACTGTCATTGTCTGTAATGCGCGGGGCAGAGTGGACGTGGGTGTCTGGGACAGGTTTTGATTTCCGTCTTCTGATCCTTAAATTGTTATTGCCATGGGATACTCAATTATTCTATTCGAACAGTTACACATAATGTCAGCCTTCCACCCGAAATAGTCGACACGTTAGTTCCGTTGCTTAAAAAATCCGAGTGTCCTTGTCAGTACCAGGACCACAAACACTTAGACATTATATTTATAAGTAACACCCAATAACCCAAATTGCC
The DNA here is from genome assembly GCA_963678685.1 of Patella ulyssiponensis. Lineage (NCBI taxonomy): Eukaryota > Metazoa > Mollusca > Gastropoda > Patellidae > Patella > Patella ulyssiponensis. The sequence goes on along the minus strand of OY783230.1, from coordinate 61,648,780 downwards.
AGGCCACCGTAAAAACCGATAACGTATATTTATAGGTTACACTCAATAACCCATAAGGCTACAGTCGTATATTAATAGACAAGTTATATTGGAGAAATAGAACCCCTCCAGCTGTAATCTACTTCTGGACATTTCAGACCACTAATCTCGTTTTTTATTTCCATATTAGGATTTTATCGTCCAGTCAATATATTTTAACATACCTACCTACAAGATAAGCGAGAACTATCCCAGTTACCTGGTTAAGATAAGGCACGCTGAGGAGGCAGAATGTGCTTAACGTCCGCTTTCACAGGAGCGATAAACGCCGACCATGACTCGCTGAGGAAACCTGGTAAAGATTTTAGTAACTATCATAATGTCACGCTTTAATCAGCCCATAAAATTTATTTAGATTACGAAAGTCCAGTCTAGTGAGTAATCTTAATGGTCTAGTGTTTCGCCAGTTGGTAAATTGTATCCAGTCTAGTGAGTAGTTTTAAAGTTCAAGTGATTCAATGTAAATTGTATCCAGTTTAGTGAGTAGTTTTAAAGTTCAAGTCATTCACTAGTTGGTAAATTGTATCCAGTCTAGTGAGTAGTTTTGAGGTTAAAGTGATTCACTTGTTGGTAAAACGTATCCAGTCTAGTGAGTAGTTTTAAAGTTCAATTTAGCTGGTAAATTGTATTTAGTCTATTGAGTAGTTTTAAAGTTCTAGGGATTCACTAGTTGGTAAATTGTATCCAGTATAGTGAGCAGTTTTAAAGTTAAAGTGATTCACTAGTTGGTAAATTGTATGCAGTATAGTGAGTAGTTTCAAAGATGAAGTGATTCACCAGTTGACAAAGGGCTACTGTCCAAATCAATCCCTAGATACAGACTTTCTATACAGTCGTGTATAGTGTGTTGCTTGGAGATTCTTTTGTATGGATCACTTTTCTGGTAAATAATAATCCCGGGCGCTACCACGAATACTCTGCTTGATCAAGACTTGATATTTGATACTTCTGTTTAGTCTTTGGTGGTGAGTTGGGCCGCTGAATGGGTTCAACAAACGTCCCCCGGTTTCATCCCACGTCTAAAGACCTCTACCCGCAAGCGTATTATTGAAATAAAATTGAGCCATATGTTAGTCCCGAAATGACCTTGTCTATGGTGTTCACCCCACTCTCTCTCACTCTCTCTCTCTCTCTCTCTCTCCATAGATTGATGACAAGACACCCAATGACGACAGAAACCTATCAACTCTTGATGTTGTCAAGGTGTTTCTTTCACCAGTTTTATTTAAAGATGAACAGATATATTGTGATGACAACACATGTTAAATCGTGAAAAATAGAATCGCTTCTGGCTAAAGAACATTCTCTGAGATTATCAAAATATCCGCTTATAGTTAGCAAATTATAGATATCGTGGTATGGATCTTCACAACACAAAGACCTCTTGTTGTGAATTACTCACGTAGAAATATCGCGGGCGTTTTAAAGGTCATGGTAACGTGCCACCATTTTCACACATGACACATTTATATGGAATCCAAGTTACATAAAAGATTTATTTCTGGGGCCGTTTCGACGACGGTTCTCTTGTCTTTAGCAAGCAAAGAATGTTACAACACCTGCACGGATGATCGTGGTTTTTTTTTTTGCAGCACAGAATGGTGATCCTTGGAATTTTGATCACTACAGTAGTCCAGTCCTAGATTCGTGTATTACAGTAGTCGATTCTGTAAGAGTTGTGGACTTCACTAGTCGAGTCTTTGATTCGTTCACAGCAGTAGTCTTGTATATTAGATTGATGGACTACCGTGGTCTAGCATTAGATTTGTGGACCGCACTAGTCCAGTAATAGATTTGTGGACTGCACTAGTCCAGTATTAGATTTGCGGACTACAGTGTTCTAACATTAGATTTGCGGACTACAGTGGTCCAGAATTAGATTTGTGGACTATTGTCAGATTTGTGGACTACAGTGGTCTCGTATTAGATTTGTGGACTACATTATTATTAGAAATATGGACTACATCAGTATTTGATTTATGGACTACAATTGTATTTGTTTTAGGACTACATTAATATTAGATTTTCTTGGGGTTTTTTTTTCATCTAGTGTCAAAAGTCCGCGCTCTTGACTTTAGCCATTTTATTTCTCGCTAAAACACATTTCTCCAGATTAGAGATGCGCGTGATCATTAAACGGACAACGTCTGCTGGAACTTGATATCGATATCCAAGGTTTTCCATTACATCACCATACAGACAGTTGACCTTTTTATACACATAAACAGTTTTCTTTCACAGATCTTCATGTTGACCAACAAAACGTCCTTCACCTTACACTGACATCACGAGCAACGTATTAATTTCAAACCTTATTTTATCAATTTCCTTTTCAATACACTTCGTGGAATTTCATTAATTTATATCATAATATATAAACCGATATTTTTTGTGTTAGAAAATAAATAATTCATGGACTTATTGATGTAAATATCAGGGTCGTCGTAACGCATGGGCACTCTGGGCAGTTACCCTGGCAATCACAAGCGAGAGAGAGAGAGAGAGAGAGAGAGAGAGAGAGAGAGAGAGAGAGAGAGAGAGAGAGAAGAATGGGGTTTACGTCCACTCGACACAAACATATGGTTTAATTTTATTTCAATAATTCGCTTGCGCGTAGGGGTCGTTAGCAGTGGGAGGAAACAAGCGGGGATTCGAAACCACTCCAGTTGACTCAATGACAGGCTTTATGATACAGCGCGCACGTGCTAACCATTAGGCCACCCAATCCCCGGAACCACAAGCATGCGGACCGATGCTTTGACTGGGTAATCTTTGCTCTACAGCATATTTGTTTAATGTTTAAACAAAAAATGATCGTTTAATTTTGTTGACCATTTACATTTTTATCCGGGATGTCAAGGCGGCCCAGTGATTAAGACGTTGGTCTGGAGACTAGAGATTCGCGCTTGCAGTTTTAGCTTGCGGTCTTGGTTTTAATCCTTGGTGTAAGGTGGGTTGTTTTGAGATAGTGGCGCCTTCTCGACCCCGCAAGTTTACTCCGAGTACTCCGGTTTGCTCCAACAGGAAAGACCCCCTGCAGATGCGCTAAAATAATAAAAATAAAACGCCTTGTCTGCGATATCGCCCTCGCCCAAAAGCATCAACAATGCTCTCCGTGCAACACAGATGCAAAAAGGTAAATACAGATGCAGCATTCACTTCTTTTACTTATTTAGTTCAGTCACAATTATCGGTCAATCGCGTAGGGTCCCTGTATATCATAGGCCATTAAATGGCCTGCCATTGGCCTAAATACTCCAGAACTGTCATTTATTTTAATATTTATGTTTTCAAGCGGAGCGATTTAAAAATCGATGAACACAGAAATTTCCAAGTTCCAGGGTCATTATTTGAACTTCTCATGCGCTTACGGTACACATCTTAAAGCGGTTGTTAAAATCTTTTTGTGGAGCCCCTCCCCGCAATTACAGGTGCTGTGCAGATTGGTGATCCGTTGCCATGGCCCTGGGGAAATCTTAGTTAAATGTCGATGACATCATTAACATTGCGCGTGCCTCTTTAACTTTTGTATATAATATTTAACATATGTGCTACTTACCAGAAGGGTATATATACGGACAACTTATTTCAATCGTAAATAAATAAATTACAACGGTCATTAACTCAATTTTTTTTCAAGCGTGGGTTTTTTTTTCGTTTTTTTGAATTACTTCTTAGCGGGGTGATTTGAATAAACAAGAGCTACAAACGTTTTTTGAATGGATCAGAGCCATGGAAAATGAAATTGGGATTAGCGTACTACATTTCTACGTCATCTGGTCTAATGACGTAGGACATACGCAATGCAGTGTGCGGTAAGGAAATTTTGCCCGGGCAGCGGCGCTGTGGGCTAGTACATGCAAGCTAGTGTATAGGCGGAACTTTGTTGTTTTTTTTCCAATCCGGAATCACTACCGGTAACAATAGCTAGTGTCTTTGTCATTGAGCCACCGCGAAACACGGTGGACGAATAAATACTCTATGTCACAACACGAATGTGGAAAAGGTAAAAATCAACAACGGACAACGAGACACGTTTGATAATCAACTTTCTAGATCACCCCGGATACAATTTCATGTATATTCGTGCTATAATGTATTAGTTCTAATTAAATTCCTGGACAAACAAGTCTTCTTATAGCGTCGATCATATCGATTTATCTGTCATCTGTCATATTTCTTTAACGTCTTAGGGTGTATAACGGTATTTATACCATACAACCTTGGATAGGTTTCAAATTGAGTCCACTGGTTTATTAAGCACGTGTCTTGTTATGTATATATATATATATAATATATATAGGTAATGGCGCTCATTTGGTTATTTGATGATATGAGAAACAATGATTAATGCGTAGCGTAAGTACGAGAGAAATCAGAGTACCCGGAGAAAACCCACGAGGTTGGACAGACGACCCTACCCCTTGTCACGTACAGCCCACTCGTATAATCAGTAAACTAGACGGTCTAGTATGTCGCTACCTTATTACCACAATCATAAGGTCAGATCGGTCAGGTTTTCTATAGACGGGGGGGTTGGGATGGCCTAGTGGTCTAGAGTGCCGCGCTTCGACCTCTAGCTGGCCGGTCACCTCTGGCTTGCGGCTGTGGTTTCGAGCCCTGGTGTGAGCGTATGTGACATGGAGATAGAGGCGCCTTCTCAACCTCGTGGGTTTCCTCCGGGCACTCCAGTTTCCTCCCACTGCTAAAGACCCCTACGTGCAAGCGAATTATTGAAATAAAATGAAACCATATGTTAGTCCCAAAATGACCTAGTTTGTGTCGAGTGGACGTTAAACCCCATTTCTCTCTCTCTCTCTTTCTATAGACGTACTTTATTGCATTAACGTGTGTATGACTAGTGCACTAGCGAAATGGAATTAAATGAAATAAATATTGGATATTATTTCCCGGTTTAACGTCCTACTATTCTGTCCCGTCTGGGCCAATGAAGACGGGTATACGCCATATAGTGTGCTATGAGGGAAATTTTGCCCGGACAGCGGCACTGCGGCCTTCTCTTATATCGAATTACAACTGTTAAGGGATCTTTTACGTGAACACCAATGTGTAAACGGGACCTCGGTTTTTCGTTTCATCCGAACGACTAGACAGTTGTTCTTGCCGGGCCCTCTGTCCTGCATCACTAACAAGGGGGAACCACGCCGGAAAATCTGAATGAACTTTCTCGACCAATGAAGGGATCGAACACCCGACCCCCCAAGCCACCGTGACCCCCTAGGACGTTAAACCCCAGTTCATTTTATTTTTACTTCCTCGTTTATTTTCCCTACCCATTAAATAAAATATGAAAATAACGATATTTACTTATCTATACATATTGTCAATATCTATTCACGGGTTATTTTTAGATCTTTACAATCCATATTTCACCCTGTAGACTTTATTTTAATCACTATTTGATCGTGTTACTAATGTATTAATTCACTTTGATATTGTGTTCCGTATATTATAATTCGTTTCGCATTCATGTTCATCAAAGCAAAAAATTTTGTATTAACCAGGACGTAGATTATTAAAAATATAATTATCGATCTCTTTGTAGTGTAACGGTCGTCACTTTTAATGTTCGAGAAGAAATATACACCCACTGCCAATAGCGTGATTAGTAAGCAAAAGGGGTTTAACGTCCTACTCTTTTGTCCCATCTGGGCTTATTAAGATAGGTATACGCCATACATTGTAGTATAAGGACAATTTTGCCCGGGCAACGGTACTATGGCCTATTCTTATATAAAATTCCAACTGCCAATGAATCTTTTACTTGCACGCCAATGTATACACGGGACCTTGGTTTTTTGTACTATCCGAACGACTAGACAGCTATTCCTGTCAGGCCCTTCCTGCATCAAGAAACCACGTCGTGAAATCCCGATGAGCCAATGCAGGATCGAACATGCGACACCCAGTCTAGCGAGCCTGCGTCTTAGCCACCCTGGCTCTAGTGTACTAGTTTTCCTTGTCAATGATGCAGGACGGAGGGCCTGACAAGGGCAGCTGTCTAGTCGTTCTGATGGGACGAAAAACCGAGATCCCGTGTACACATTGGCGTGAACGTAAAAGATCCCTTGGCAGCTGGAATTCGATATAAGTGTAGGCCGTAGCGCGGCTGCCCGGGCAAAACTTTCCCTCATAGCAAACTGTATGCTGCATGCCCGTCTTCATTAGCCCAATTTGGGAGCAGAACAGTAGGACGTTAAACTCCATATCTTTTCATTTCATTTCATCAGTGTACTAGCGATCCCTGAACTTTTATTTTTAATCATACTAAAACGTGTGTATGACTAAAATTATCCCATCTTATCCTGCACTGACCTCAAACATTGCATATAATCTAATTGGAAATGCACCGAGTTTTTCTGGCCTTGAACTCTCCGCTCATGATTTCTGCTGAGTTTTCTGAAATTCTGCTATTGAAAAGAGGATTAATGACAACTTTTGTGTAAGATGAAGTGAAATGAAATGGCGTTTAGCGACCAATTTTCTGCCCCCCACCCCTCGGCTAATGAAATGAAATGGGGTTTAAAGTCCTTCTGTTCTGCGCCGACTGGGCTAATGAAGATGGGCATACGCCATACATAGTGTGCTATGACGGAAAGTTTGCCCGGGCAGCACTCTAATATCGAATTCCAACTGCCAATGGATCTTTTACGTGCACACCAATGCGTACAGAGGACCTTGGTTTTTTGTCCCATCCGAACGACAAGGCAGCTATCTTTGTCAGGCCCTCCGTCCTTCACCACTGACATGGGGAAACCACGTCATGTTGTGGTTTAATATTCCGGATTTTGTTTGCCACAGTTTTACTCAATCCAAATTTAATCTAATGTTGTCATGATTAAATTCATTCATTTCGCAAGTTTTCCCCGCGGCCATATTAGTCAGTCACGGTTGCTTTATAAATATTTCCCGTTTGACGTAAATACACGATTGAAGTTTATGAGGTTATCGGCCGACTTCAAGGATGTCTAAAGGAGCTAAATGGCTAATATTTAGGACCTAAAATTTGACATAAATAGGTCACAACGCATATAATAATGTATGAATGTATACAAACTGATTTGCATTCAATCCCTTGCGTCTTTACTCTAATTTCAAATCAGCTATGTTTGGCAATATACGCCAGAAATCTCAATCGAATTATAACCTTGTTGGTTACTTTTCCTTGAAACAAGTCCGAAAGTCTCCCTCCCTTGCGAGGGACTAGATATGGATGTCTCAAAAACCTTCTAGAACGGCCGTTGTGAAAACTGTCTAAATGCAGGTATTGTTCTGGCTGGATCGTTGGTAGTTTTGTGATTAGGACTATTCTTCTTTATCGGGTTTCGTTTCCATTTTACGGGACAAAAAATATCACAAGGTCCAATTTGGTTTAAATTCATTTATAATTCAGTAAGGCACATACAATTAAACAAAAGATTGGTAGGTCTCACACTCTTGACAGTACGTCTACAGCAGTAAAATTCACGTCCGATGAATTCCTAATTAAGAATGATCGTACGTTAATAAAATAACCTGCCTACGTCTCGGTCAAGATTTAGAGCCGTATCTTGACCATCTTCAATGGAAGGCTTGATCTCGCCTTAACTACGTAATCTTATCAAGCCCTTCACGTAATACCCTGCATATTTCGCCACTAAATTTTCATTGGGTACAAGCCCACCTTATGAGTCTATCAGATTCATCGGTCGTCGTGAATACCAAGTCTCGCGCTTCTAGCTAAAATGTCTACATGCGACAATCGAGTTGGAAAGTTCAAAGATCACTCAATGTCAAGGTTGATGGTTTTAAAACAAAGTTTCAACGGCTGTAAACCATGGAGGCCGCCATGTTTGTTTACGGTGTGTTATGTGCCACGACCTCTGATTGGACAATGCTAATTAGTCAAGTGTAAACACAACGGGCGCAAAAGTTCGGGAATTGCAGAGTATTGAAGCAACAGTTAGATGTTGTAAAACTCACGGACGTTGCTTAAGAAACATGTATCTTGACTTGCTTTACTTACCTGATATCTATCCTAATAATAGTTGAGAATTATTTAGAGCTTATACCTTATTGTTAATAAATGACACGTAAGTTACGAACAACTCATTAACAAGTCCAAAATACTACCACCTGGTCAGTGTGATTCATGTCACGTGACAATTTAATGTAATAATTCCGTTCCTTGTTTGGGCTGTAAGCTAATTAATAATTACTGATATACTGATTACCTTGGCAAACTAGTTCACGGAATGTTTTTAGAATATATTGTTAGCACAATATAATAATAAACCTATATATTATAAAATATTTATACAATAAGAACATATAAAATTCATTGAATAATGAGATAATAATAATACAATAATTAACATAAAAAGGATAATATATACATATCAAAACATGAACAAGGTTACAGAATGACATGTCTAGCGTCTGGTTATTCCAGTCTACACCGATAGTTTTTCTTGCGCATGGTCTACTGGTAAGAATATTCTGTCTTGTGACAGATGGCGCTAGAAAGCATTATGGTACAGCACAGGATTCGTGTACCAATGGTAAAATGTTTATTTTGTCTTAAATATTGGATCTCAGAAGCTCAGATCACAACATAAATGTGTTTTCAATGTCGACGATGGTATTGAGTTAGAGACTTAGCTACGAATTGTTCTCTTATAATGAAATAAGAGAGAGGGCTGGTGTCTGTTATCTCGGACACAGTTCACAATACTAACATTGCAAGCAGAAAGATGTCCCGAAAATATTTCAAATACCGGTATTATTGTATTTGCATTCCGACAATAATAACCTACCATTAAAGTGGGACTAAATCTACTAAAGATATGATAACTTGTCATCATTTATAAGCCTTTAAACACACATTATGCAAGAGCTTAATCTGCCCATTGCAGATATTTCTTTGTATAAACATTGATTACCTTATCCAAACCATAATCAACTCTCGATGTCAGTGTCGAATTTTTACTAGACTTGAATCTGATCTGTTGCTCAACGCTCATTGATGATTAATTACAAAAATGGATAATCGAGGTTATGTTTTTTTTATCGTACCGACTTTAGAAATGATGACCAGGGCTAGATTTAGAATTCAAAAGCTAATATATCGCACCAATTTAACCGAAATTGTTGAAAATTTCTGTCAAATTGCTCGACTCTAAACCGAGATATAAGGCAATCAATATTGCTAGGTGTCGTACATGAAGCAGGGTATACTTACTTTATAGGGCAGCTTATAACACTTATAACAGATCTATATTTTGTATTTAGAAAAACCTGATACGAGTGTACGTGCTCTGTGATCACGTGAGTGCCCCCAACAACTGCTTTTATATTTTGACCCCAACATCCTAAGGTCAATCGACAGCCATAATGACCTCCAAATAATAAGAACATATATACCTCGATAAAACAAGTACATGTATACCATAACCATTAACTATTCAGTAGACCTGCTGGGCGTTGTTTAATGTATTTTAAAGTTCTTGGGTCTCTAAGTTAACATCAAATGCACGTGTTCTACATTAGATCACGTGTATAATTAACGTCATTCGGTGAGTGACCGGTAAAATCTGGTAATAATCCGAACACACCCAATTCATTTTACATGACGTAGCCCGTGGAGAAATATACATAAAACAATGTAATTAAAATTTGAATATCATAATATACTATACTGAAAGAGAGGAAGTAGTACCAGTCTAATGACGAAAAAAAAACCCTAATATCCCTCTAATGTTAAAACGGTAATGTCCTTCATAACCGGAGAGAGAGGGAGAGAGAGAGAGAGAACTATGGTTCACTTTTATTTTAATAATTCGTGGGGGCTTAGGGAGGAAACTGGAGAGGGAGAGAGGAGGGAAGAGAGGGAGAGATAGAGATGGTTCAACTTTATTTCAATAATTCGTGTGGCTTATTTAGGAAACTGGAGGACCCGGAGAAAATCCACGAGGTTTGACAGGCGAAGCTACTTGTCATGAACAAGCGGACGATGTAGACCTAGCCATTTGACTAATTGGCAAACCTTATGATCTAAAGTGCATGCGTTTAAACCATTGGACAACCTAACCCTCTATCTCGAGAATGGAGAAGGAAAGATGTTTGGTGGTATGTTCGCACCGACAGGCCTAGACTGTGTCAAATTTATTTACGAGAGACAAATGATTTTCCGGCGTGGTTTCCCCTTGTCAGTGATGCAGGACGGAGGGCCTGACAAGGACAGCTGACTAGTCGTTCGAGTGGGACGAAAAACAGAGGTCCCGTGTACACATTGGCGTGCACTTAAAACATCCCATGGCAGTTGGAATTCGATATAAGAATAGGCCGTTGCGCCGCCCGGGTAAAATTTCCCTCATAGCACACTGTATGGCGTATGCCCCACTTCATTAGTCCAGTTCGGAGCAGAACAGTAGGACGTTAAACCCCATTTCATTGACTATCTAATATTTGAAATTAAAAAATATTTACATTTATATCCATAAAACTGTTACCACAGTCTAGTATCTGAAACTAAAAAAAAAATAAAACCAATATCATCCAATATCTTCGACAATGAAAACACAAATTATTTGTCAATTTAATTCAACAATGATGTTGTGATCTTACCGGGAAACGATGGGCTTCTGATATCCAATATTTAAGACAAAATAAAAAAAATCGTGTTCCATAATCTGTTTCAGGCCCATTTTTAACAAGGGATTTAGAGAACGGGGCTAGACGGTGACGCATGGAATAACCAGACGCTAGAGATTGGCATGCTATTGAGACTTCAGGCGTATTTCACCGAATAGAACATAACTGATTTGAAATTAGAGTAAAGACGGAAATAAATGAATGTAAATCAGTTAATATACATCCATAGAAGATTATTTTATGCGTTGCGACCCGTTAATATACATTCATAGAAGATTATTTTATGCGTTGCGATCCATTTGGGTAAATTTCTAGGTCCCAAATATTAGCGATTTAGCTCCTTTAATATATAAAATTTAAAAAACAAATATTGTATATCAATGTTTAACATCTAAAAAACGAAAATCTGCTTATATATACATGTATACATGTACAATATAATTTTATTATAAACACATTGATGTTTATACTATAAAGTTTTCACTGATTCATTGACTGACAACAGCTGCAAGATAACAACGTCTGGTGGCCGAATTGGACTCAAAGGAGTCGACCCAAATACATTTTAGTGAATCAAGGGTGCTAACTTAGCGTGGAAGACACTTGCAAATATGTATCAGAGGCACTTTCTTTGTTAATTTTTTTTGAGGTCGCGGGGGCTCAGTGATATGAAGGAACTTTTGTCCGGACAGCGGCGCTACGACCTCCTCTTTTATAGCATTCAAACTGCAAAGGTATACTTGACGTGTACGCCATTGTGTAAATAGGGCCTCAGGTTGTCGTTTCTCTCGAAGGACTCTACTCTGTCCCTTTCCAGGCCCTAGATGGGACTACACCGACGAATCCCGATCAACTTTGTCAGTCAACACCGGGTACGAACTCGCGACCTCCAGGTTAGCCTCAGGTGCAGAAGAGTAGGACGTTAAACCCCATTTCATTTCATTTCATTTCCAGGTTAGCCAACAAACGTCTTACTCATTTAGCCACCTTGCCCCCCCCACTCCCCACAACTATAGATCATTTCAGCATGACCCAATATTTCGAGTTGAAACTTTTAGATTAGCTGTTTGAAGTACCGAGCACAATCGGTGCAGGAAAATACGACATTAAACTCATTTTCATTTACACGTGAACTCTGTTACCGCCACATTAAAGATACGTTATCTAATATAGAGAGCTGTCAGTTCTCGCTATAATATTTTAAAAATAAATAATAATGAAAAGGGAATATGTTAACAATTCTGAACAAAGAAATTGCCGTTTGATGAACAGTATCATCTAGATCGTCAATGCTGCCGTTGTTATAAGATAAAAAAAAGTCTCGATTATCGATTTTTCAAATAAATTGTTAACAACCAATATGTTTAAATCCATTGAAAATCAAAAGCATCCTACGGTTTAAAGAATTGATTATGTAAAAAAAATTAATATATTGTTTAACGTCTCACTGTTCTGCTCCGACTAGGCTATGCGATGATTATGAGCTTGGCTTGTGAATAATGATTAATTGACGATTTATATAACTTTTGAGGCCAAACGAAAGATCTGCATTAGGCGGATTTAGCGCTTATACATAGTGCATCTTTGAGCAATATTAGTTCGTATAGAAACGAATGAGGGACACATTGTTTGTGTTTATGTCACTCCATTTATTTTCGTGCTATAAAGATATCTATAAACATATTTACAAACTTTTAAAATGTTAAAGATAGCCTTTATTCATTTAATAGATTTCTTGTAGGCGTGAAAAACCTTTCAACTATAAGTAGTCCATCCGGTAAAAGTACAAATAATATTTCTATTTCGAGTCATTCTTCGAAATAGTCGATATCAAATATTCTACGCTGAAAGGAAGGAGGTGGCTCTATTCAAATGAGAAAAACTGATATCCGGGTAAGGCTAAAATCGGTATTGTGTAAGTGCAATTCTTGTGTATTTTCTGGAATCTTCGTTGTTGATTAAATGAAGACAGGACTCTTGTTGGTTGTTAATAATTCTATATATTCTTTGGTAAACAATACTCAACAGCAGACAATTGATAAAACAAATTTTGGTTCTATGCTTAATAGTAGATAAGCTCCAATATGTATATGGGAATTGATAAAAATTTATATCTCCAAATATCCAAATAAAGGCCTGCTCTTAGGAATGTGATCTACGCTGATCACCCAAAACACGTGTGTAGCAAGCCCCCCCCCCCACTTCCTATTCTGTCATTTGAGTCTATAATATGCCCACGCATCGCCTAAGGTATTAATCCTATAATGAAATATATAAGACAATATGAAATAGATATAAATGAGGGGTAATTAAGGTGGATTAAGATCCATTACCGAATTAAGTAATACTGTGCGGATTTGCACGACTGATTAAACATTTACTATTGGGTCGTAATTCACCCTACTGCTGTAATCTACAACCGGTTGTCCCAGGACTAGAAACGAAATGAAATGGGGTTGAACGTCTTACAGTTTTGCACTAACCGGGCTAAATGAAGATGGACATACGCCATACTGTGTGCTATGAGGTAAATATTTGTAAAGGGTTGTTTTACAGGTCAGCGATATTTCGTGCCATCCGGAGGTTGGATTTTCCAGCACGGATTCCCCCTTTCCATCATTAGCCCAGTTCGGAGCAGAACAGTATAGTCAGTAGGACGTTAAACCCTATTTTGTTTCATTTCCATTTCTGTTACTTACTGATCACGCTATTGACAGTGGGTGTATATTTCTTCTCGAACATTAAAAGTGACGACCGTTACACTACAAAGAGATCGATAATTATATTTTTAATAATCTACGTCCTGGTTAATACAAAATTTTTTGCTTTGATGAACATGAATGCGAAACGAATTATAATATACGGAACACAATATCAAAGTGAATTTTAATACATTAGTAACACGATCAAATAGTGATTAAACAAGTCCACATGGTGAAATATGGATTGTAAAGATCTAAAAATAACCCGTGAATAGATATTGACAATATGTATAGATAAGTAAATATCGTTATGTCCATATTTTATTTAATGGGGAGAGAAAACAAACAAGGAAGTAAAAATAAAATGAACTGGGGGTTTAACGTCCTAGGGGGTCACGGTGGCTAAGGGGTTCCCTTGTTTTTGGTGCAGGACGGATGGCCTGACAATGACAACTGTCTTGTCGTCCAGATGGGACGAAAAACCAAGGTCCCGTGTACACATTGGTGAGTACGTAAAAGATCCCTTGACAATTGGACATTGATATAAGAGAAGTCCGTAGAGCCGCTGCCCGGGAAACATTTCCATCAAAGTATATTATATGGAGTATGCCCGTCTTCATTAGCCCAGTTCGGAGCAGAAAGGTAGGACGTTAAACCCCCTTTCATTTCATTTCGTTTAACTTCCTAGCGTTCTCCACCGGTAAGCGGCACCACGACCTACTCTGATTCGAATTCCGATTGTCAAGGGGTCTTTTACGTGCACGCCAATCTGTGTATAAGACTTCGTTGTTTTCGTCCCCACCGAACGACTAGACACCGTTCGTTGTCCGGTGAAACAACGTTCGAAAATTCTGGGGAATCTTCTTGGGCTACACCGGGAGCCAACCCGAGACCTGGTTAGCGAGTCAGCGTCCTACTCACTGGGCCACTGCGGCTCATAGGACTTACAGTTATTAAACATTAGTGGTGGTATTAAAATTAATATGTGTTAACATGTTGTGATAAATTAAATCTCTGCTGATAAAAACACTTCTATTATAGATATATATCTACGTTGACTGTTATATATAACCTACACAGAGTTTACACGTGTTCAAACCTCTGATCGTAATTCACACTTTCAGACAATCTCTAATATTTCACTGCTTAAAGGGGCTCAATGGCTAATATATAAGACCTAGAAAATAACTCAAATGGGTTGCAACAACGCATATAATACTGTAATATAGATGTATATAAATTGATTTACATTCAATCGATTCTGTTTTTACTATTATTTCTAATAAGTTATGCCACAATCGAATGGCAATCGACACAAACAAAAACATTTCTTAAGTATGGTTCAATTATATTTCATCAATTCGCTTGTGGGTAGGGGTCTTTAGCAGTTGGATGAAAACGGAGAACCCGGAGAAAACTCACGAGTTTGGACAGGCGACAAGCGGGGAATTGAAAGTACGCCACTTGACTAAATGGCATACCTTAGGAACCATTCGCCCCCTCTCCCTCACTTGGGAATTGAAGGTTATCTTTTGTGGCTGTAAAGAGAGCTTACATAGTAATAAAATGCCAAGGGCTATTTTAAGTGCACGCCATTATGTACACGGAACATAATATATATAGCAATTAAAGATAAAGTTTGTTTATGATTATCATCGGATTTCGTGACTTTTCTTTACGTATTGCACAACTAATAACTGTCTTAATGAAGATATATTACATCTATAAAGACTGGCAGTATGAGACATCCCGAGACACAGAATGGCAATGGCTGGAATAATACGTATTATATAACATTAGTCATACTCTATTCATTTGGTTTACCACAGAGGATCATGGGGTTATCAATTATTAGCTATTCCACTTATGAGGGACTTCCAGTCCCCACACCTCCACGGCGAGAGAGAGAGAGAGAGAGAGAGAGAGAGAGAGTTTAATGTCGACCCAACACAAACTAGGTACATATGGTACAATTTCATTTAATAATTCGCTTGCGCGTCGATCGGGACTTTAACAGTGGGAGGAAGCCAGAAGGCCGGGAAAAAATCCACGAAGATGGACATGTGAGAGGTGACCATACCCTACGTCTGGACCATACGTACGCTACCTGACTCCGTGGCAGACCTTATGATCTAAAGCGAAGACATTAAACCACCCCGTCACCTCCAGTTTTTTAATATTTTTGAACAATCAAAATTAAAGCAAAGATTCTTAGTCAGTGTTGTGTAAAGTAAAAACAAAACGCGAACCAGAATTTAGCATAAACGAACCAAATAAATGGAGACCATAACCTATCGGGTAAAACAAATGATTTCAGAATTCATGTAATTTAATATATCATCGATTTTTACCATCGTGCTAGCTAATATTTCTAATATAGATGTACACCCCGCGTGCAGTATGTATATATCGTCCCGATCAAGGGCAGTTGTTTTTATATGAGTGATCCCCCCCCCCCCATCCCGTTTTCAATTTTAGTTATGTTTCATTTTAATGAACATTTATGGATTTCAAATCAACTTGTTTATTAATTAGTTTCGTGTTTGTTTTGCATAAAAAAAATATTTTCTGTTTTTCATAGCAATGTCAATATTAAGAATATTAACAAGGAAGAATTATGAAGAAAAAAACATGGCGATTTAATCGATTCTACAGAAATACAGACGTCAGTCGTTAGAATAATATTTGAGTGCATGAAGCAATGTGTTTTCTCGTTTGATCCAAACAGAGCATAACATTTAGCGCAGTACTTTAAGGTAAGGGGCCACGTAAACACATTAGCGGTTTATTTATGACTCTCCACGAGACGGCTCATAACAGCTAGGAATGTAGATTAAATACATATTGTACTTTGGCCTAGAAATAGAAACGACCTCCACCTTGGCGACTCACCGAGGAACGGCCTTGCCCTTGCACAATCGATTACACGTGACTCGAGAAGCTATTGTCCATGCTTCCTCATAAAGGCCATAGATAAATTTGATCTATTACGATAATATGACGCACGAAGAAACTTTTAATAATGATCAGATACTTGGAACAGAAAAAGCGCAACGCATCATATTATATATTTTGAACTAGATACAGGAATGGGAGTAAATAGGGTTTACACGACAGACGTGAATTGTGGGAATATATAAAACAATATTGTTATGATATTGTTAGATGACAAACAACACATGTCAGACTGGTCATATTCTTTATCAGATTACAAACACAAATATCGCGATATTTTTTATAAAACCATGCAGTACAGAACACATAAAAAATCGGTATATCCAAAATTAGATTAATTATGTACACCAGACGAAACGAATTAAAGGAAGAGGGGTGGGGTGGAAGATAAGTTAGCTTTGACGTCCACTCGACACAAACTAGGTCATTTTGGGACTAACACATGGTTTAATTCTATTTCTATAATTCGCTTACGCGTAAGGGTCTTTAGCAGGTGGGTGAACTCAGAGGTACCGGAGAAACCCGAGAGGTTGGATAGGCGACCCTAATCCTTGTCACGTACAACCGGGGAATCGAAACCACGCCAAT
Organism: Patella ulyssiponensis; assembly: GCA_963678685.1. NCBI lineage: Eukaryota > Metazoa > Mollusca > Gastropoda > Patellidae > Patella > Patella ulyssiponensis. Next base: position 61,631,843 of record OY783230.1, on the reverse strand, counting down.
ACAATGAATTTAATATAAAAGTACAGCTTACATATTGATTTTTATAATTATGGTCGTCTTGTTAGCTGACGTCTGCTCTCCCACTCTCAACAGAAAAAAAGTGTTGGATCGAAACTCCGACACGAGCATCTGTTAGCCATTATGATCTCATTACGACAGCTTGAAGGGGAGAGAGAGAGAGAGAGAGAGAGAGAGAGAGAGAGAGAGAGTAACGTCCATTTGACACAAACTACACAATTTCAGGACTAACATATTATGATTAAGATTAATTTTTCTATAATTCGCTTGCGCTCAGGGGTCTTTAGCAGGGGAGGGAACCAGAAGAGAAAGCCTACGAGGTTGGGCAGACGACCCTACTCTTTGTCACGTACCATCGGTGAATCGAAACCATGCCAGTTGACTCAATGACAAACGTTATAATCGAAAGCGAACGTGTTAACCATTCGTTGGAGGGAGAATGATTAGCGCGTGCCCGTTGTATATTAAATCAAGTGGTGGGTTATCAATTTCCCGTTTGTACGTGCAAAGGATTGCCTGTCCGACCTCGAACGCTTTCTCCGTCCTTCGGTTTCCTCCTGCTGCTAAAGACCGCTACACACTTACGAATTATTAAAATGAAATTGTAACATGATTTCGTCCCGAAATAACATAGTGTGTTTCGAGAAGACGTTAATTCCTATCAGGTGTTTCGGCTTCTGAATAAGCCAAGTTCAATTTGACGGGTCTTGTGAACTCAGCAGAATATGCTTGCCGCTTACTCTTTACAGAAGAAATACCACGGAATGGGGCTTAACCTCCTACGGTTTCTGCTCCACTTGGGTTATGAAGGCGGACATAAGCCATGGGGCGTTCTATGAGGATGGAGTTAATGTTTACCCGTAATACTCTTATGTCGAACGGTGTGGGGTGGATGGCTGATTGGTTAGCACGTGCGCGCTGTATCATAAAGTCTGTCATTGAGTCAACTGGCGTGATTTCGATTCCCCGGTTGTACGTGACAAGGAGTAGGATCGCCTGTCCAATTTCGTAGGTTTTCTTCGGTTTCATCCCACTGCTAAAGATCCCTACGCACAAGCGAATTTTGGAAATAAAATTGAACCATATGTTAGTCCCGAAATGACCTAGTCTGTGTCGAGTGGACGTTAAACCCAATTTCTTATGTCTAATTCCAACGACCATGTCTTGTTTTACGTTCACGGGACCTCGGGTTTTCGCAACATCCGGATGACTATAATTATTGCTATTCGCAGTTGTCGTGCACCACTTTCTCAGCCAACAATAGGATTAAACAAAGGTCCACAAGTTCAGCGAGTCAGGATGTAAAAATGATTTATGTATATGGACGCATCTGGCTGTAAATAGTTATTTTGATTTGTAGTTATAAACACTTGCCAATTAAGTGGTTGAATCGTAATATGAAATATTGACTACACAACGTTGTACGGTATGTAAATTAATACTATTCATTGAATTTTCATATCAACATATGTCATGTATGTTATGTCATGTCATGCATCAAGTTCGTTGACATTTATAAACCGCGTGTATAAAAATGAAATGAAATGAAACGGTATTTAACGTCTTACTGTTCTGCTCCGACGAGCATACGACATACAGTGTGCTATGACGGGAATTTTGCCCGGATAGTGGCACCGTGGTCTACTCATATATCGAATTCATTCTGCCAAGGGATCTATAACGTGCACGCCAATGGGTACACGGCCTACTCTTGTTATAGAATTCCAACTGCCAATGTCTGCATGGATCAGAATAATAAAAAGGGGGTTCTCTATATTTAAGGAGCTATTTCTCTTACTCCATATTTTTCATAAAATTCGAAATTAAAAATGCCAATACAAATTTAACATGGGCCTATTTCAATCAATATATTATTGTTATCTTGTCGCTATAATACGGCATCCTAACATGCAATATTTAATAGTAAGGGCATGAGGACCGCACTACACATAAAACAAAAATCTACAAGATAAACCTGCGGACAAAACAGAAAATAGACACTGCAAAATAACAAATATCAAATCAAGTGAATGGATCCGGGGACCAGCCGTAAGCGTCCACTGTACTTACTAAGACATAGTAATAAACATTTCAAAATCGTACATTTCTGTAGTTTCGGGCGTCATTTGTAATGCACAAAGGAAAAAATTCTACAAGACAATTGGGATGTAATTAGTAATGGCTGATTCACAAACAAAATAATAAAATAGAATGAACTAAGCAGGCGTAAAGAACTACCGTTCAATTTGGAAAGTTCACGTACTTCACCGAACATATATATTTGATTAGAGAATGTCATGAGCTGAATAACACTCACTTGATATACACACATATAAGAGAGAGAAATGGGGTTTAACGTCCACTCGACACAAACTAGGTCATTTCGGGACTAACATATGGTTTAATTTATTTCAATAATTCGCTTGCGCGTAGGGGTCATTAGCAGTGAGAGGAAACCGGAGTACCCGGAGAAAACCCACCAAACTCCTTGCCACGTACAACCAGGGATTCGTAACCACGCCAGTTGACTCAATCGCAGGCCGTATGATACAGCGCGCGCACGCCATCGAAACCCCCACACACATATGACGTGAACATGTACTTTAAGTTCCATTATCGTCTATCTTAAAGAAGAAAACGCTCTTAAATGCATAACTTTAATTAAAGTGGTTACGAGCTCCCACCCCACGCATCAATCAGTTAAAACTTTTTTTTTGCTACGCCGCTGAAAAGCAACTCAGGCGTGAGTATTGTGGCATAATTTGGTCATCTGCTCCACGACTGACGTGAGTAACGTCCTAATCTATGATAAAATTAAAATGAATTATTTTGGATACAGTCAATTCAATTCGCAACAACTGCTAATTTGTCTCTAAAAGTGTAAGTGATTTAATTTGTTATTTGTCTGCAAGCGGAGGACCAAATACAGTTCCTTAGTGTTGCTTCAAAAATACGCACGGGGCATAGTGTTATAAAGTTTGAGTCGGTGCACGTGTTTCCGATATATGTCTAGATCTGTAACAAGAAAGTTGATAATTTACAGTAGAATTATTTGGTAAGTGACCTCCAAGATGGCAATATTAGCCAGGGCCGGTGGCGGCGGAAGCAATTCTTGATGGGGGAGGGGGGCGCTTGGTATTATTATGCATGTCTGTGTCAAGCTCCCAGGGGTCTAGATTGTCGGAGATGCTTTCTTGCTTGCAAGTAAACTACTCAGCAATGAATTGAAATTTTATTTCTTTTTTAACTCTCTTGCCATAAAAAAGATAGTCGATGGTGGTTTAATCCTGTTATGCTGAGCTTGACACAGACATGCATAATAATAACCAAGGTTGTGGACCCTTTAGATGTCACAAGTTTTATCCGAGTTTGATGAAACTTACAATGTATGTTTATTACCGAAAGATCGCGGTTCCTTTCGAGATTGGTGATAGGACTGTCACCTCCTAGATTATGGCAGCCATTTGTACGAACAATCAAATTTTAGTTCAAGTTTTTATTTGATTGTAAAAGCCATTCAACCATATCAGGTCACAATTTTATCCGATATTGACGAAACTTGAAATATAGGTTTATCTCCCAAAGATCTGTGTTTTGTTACTTTCGATATTGGCATAAAGCGGACCACAACTTCATGGATTATTACCTCTGATTGTACCACTCTCTAGAGGTCACAATTTTCATCCTTTCTATATTAGCGCATATCGGATTGTAACTTCCTGGAGGATTATAGCCCCTGGTTGTACGATTTGTTTTCCGATTTAAAAGGCGTTCGAATATATCACCGTTATACCATAATTTCGGTGAGTTCGCAGGTAAACATGGAAAACGCCAATCCTAACCCAGATCTATTTCCCACCATAACCCTTGGCAACAATCACGTGCCCTGGCCTTGATTACACCTCGTGACCTTGGCGAAATCTGCCTGTGGCCGCAATACCCAAGGTTGTACATGTAGATCATCCAGCGACTTTTTTTTATCATATCTTGATGAAACTTAAAGCGAATATTTCATATTTTCTAATAAAGTCAAAACATAATTATACGATCATAGGCATTATTTCCCACACGTACAAATCATTCACACCGGAATTACTAACACAATTACCTCCCTAGTTTTTCTATTCCCCCCCCCCCCAGGCAATAGCTATCTTCAAACGTTTGAATTTGAAGTTGAAAATGACATTTTTTCCAATTTCTCAACTGGCAATAGTGATTAATAAGATTATTCTAGGACTTTTTTTAGATACCATCTTTCTTAAGGCTTTATTTAATGCATTTTAAAAATATAATGTAATAAATAGAACTCCTCGCTTTAAAATATTGATATACAATCCACAGATCGGGGTTCCGTTCGATATTGGATCGTAAATTTCTGGATTATGACTCCCTGATTGTACGAATTATCACGTCTTTAGCTTATGGGCCGGGCCCTCTTGAGATCAAAATTTGTATCTTATTTTCAAAAATGCTCAAATATATTATGATCACACCATAATTATTTCCACAAAATCGGACAAAACTTCACCATCAAATAGCCCCCCCCCCCCTCCTTTACGAAACTAATATAATAAAAGCGTGTAATCATACAGGGTTGTGGACCATCAAGAGGTCACAAATATATACTCGATTTACATGAAACCTCAAACGAGTATCACTACTTCTTGGGTGAGTTCAATTTTCGTGCGCATCTGCCCCTGTCTTTTACACGAATGAAGTTTGTGGACCTTTCACGATGAAACTTATACTGTGTGTTAGGGATCAAAGGGTTTTGGAGGAGTTCGACAATAGTAGCATCAAACCTTACATTCTAGAGCTATAGCCCCTGCTTTTCACCCCGTCCAGTTCTTGCTTGACAACCGTTAGTTTTTATTGCCCATAATTGATAGATAAGGGACTCCGGCAAATAGTATAAATAAAACTTTATCTTGTCATTTGTATAATTACCTAATATGTCATAGATACAACTGACATGAGATGGACTTCTCATCGATATTTTAGTGCAGCCTCACAAATCTGGTATCTGGCACAGGACGGAGAGCTTGGCAACAGAAAACGTATAGTCGTGGGGTTGAGATGAAAAACCAGCCTCTGTTTTCCCATTGATGTGCACCTAAAGTAACCCTTGATAAAATTCAATATAAGAGAATTCCTCAGTGCCGCTGTCCGGGCAAAAGTTCCCTTATTGCACAATTCATGCCATATCCCAGTCTTCTTTGTATCAGTCGTAGCCGAACAGTAGGACGTTGAACCTACTTCATTTCTTTATTATCTGGAGGCATGTCTGATATTCAAATTTTATTGTTGATTAAACGGGGACTTTAATTTACACAAGCAAGTATAGCCAAAGGGTTTCAGAGATCAACAATCTTAGTATGATAAGTAGGTTACTTTTTGATATATTCGACTATTTTCGATCATAACTTACATCAGGTATGACCAACCTACGGCGTTACATCCCGTTGATAACAAGAAAGTAATGCAATAAAGGGCTATTTATACCGATCACGAACGCGGCCTTGACGGAGAATTAGGTGTGTAGGCAAAATGCGGCCACGTTCGCTTTCCGTAATGAAGACTTCATTGAAATGGTAGTAAGTTATTGAATGCGGTCGTCGCATTCACGCTCAGTATAAACGGCCCTTTAAACCGGCTCATTATTTTTTTTTTTTTTTTTTTTTGTTTAGCGATTTCATTACTTCGTGCGCATTTGTTTTTTGGCAAATTCTTTCACATTAATTGGTTTTCATTTGAATATAATGGTTGGCCTCACCTGACTTACATGATACGTTGAGGAGACTTGAATTCACGTGGTTCAACAATATTAGTTTCAATCGGATATTAATAACCGATTTAATATCGTGTATTGTTACACTTTTAATTATAAATATATAGTCCTTGATTCCAAAACTTTAAATCAAGCTTTGTTGAATGTTCCAGTTTAAAGTAGCTAAATCTTAGACAATGAAAACACAAATTATTTGCCAATTTAAATCAACTTCGATAGTGTGATCTTACCTGGAAAAGATGGGCTTCTAATTTCCAATACTTAAGACAAAATAAAAAAAAAAAAAAATTTACCATTGGTACACGAATCGTGTACAATAATGCGTTTCAGGCCCATTTATAACGAGGGGCTTGAAGGACGAGGTTAGGCGGTGACGCATATTCTTATCTGGAGAGCACACGCAATAATGTAGACTGGAATAATCAGACGCTAGTGATTGGCATGCGAGTGGGACTTAGGCGTATTTAGCCGGACATAACTGATTTGAAATTAGAGTAGAGACGGAAATGATTGAATGTAAATCAGATTATATATAGATTCATATTAGAGTATTATATGCGTTGTGACCCATTTGTGTCAATTTCTAGGTCCCAAATATTAGCGCTTTGGTGAAATATCATAGTATCTATAAAAAATAGTTCATCCAATCGAATGTCACACTGTACCGAAATAGCTTATTTATTATGTGTGAAATCTTTAGCTCAAAATATTGAAATGAAATTGGTTATAATTAACGGTCTATTTTTATGCACCGGCTGGGCTAATAAAGAGGGGCAGACAGTATGAGGGGAAATTTGTCCGGATAATCCCTACAGCTTTTTCGGCCAACGCCGGGCGCGAAGTCAAGATCCCTCCTCGACAAGACGGTTTTTTTTACAGAGCTCACGTTCATGTTTAATTTTATTGAGTTACCACGTAAAACGCGATTACTGGACATCGTTTGTAAATTAAAACGCAGCAATAACCTGTGGTATTCTATTACTCGCTTAAAAACAACATAATAATAAGGTATGTCTATGAGTCAGCTGGTGTGGTTTTGATTCCACGGTTGTACGTGACAAGGAGTAGGGTCGCCTGTCCATCCTCTTGGGTTTTCACCGAGTCCTCCAGTTTCCTCCCATTGCTAAAAACCCCTACGCTCAAGCCAATTATTGAAATGAAAAAAATAATACAGTGTATGAACCATATTTTAGTCCCGAAATGATCTAGTTTTTGTGGAGTGGACGTTAACCCATCTCTCTCTCTCTCTCCCCACAGAAGTAACCAGTTTCTATTCACTGAAATAAGTCTTGAATGCATCCTTTAAGCGGGGCTTATGTCGACTTTGCAACCCAAAGCAACGAGTTGCAGTCAGTTGCAAGACTGTTGTTATTTTCTTCCTGTTAGTTACAGAATCAAATTTAAAATTCTGTGTTATACGAGAGAGAGAGAGAGAGAGAGAGAGAGAGAGAGAGAGAGAAATGGGGTTTAACGTCCACTCGACCCAATTAGGTTATTTCGGGACTAACATATGGGTTTTTCGTTTGCGCGTAGGGGTCTTTAGCAGTGGGAGGAAACCGGAGTGCCCGGAGGAAACCCACGAGGTTGAGAAGGCGCCCCTTTCTCCATGCCACATACGCTCACACCAGGGCTCGAAACCACAGCCGCAAGCCAGAGGTGACCGGCCAGCTAGAGGTCGAAGCGCGGCACTCTAGACCACTAGGCCATCCCAACCCCCCTCTGTGTTATACATTTCGATGTTTAAATGGCACAGCCCCAAATTACCTGAGTGATCTCTTACAATCATATACTCTTGCAAGAACCTTATAATAAGATCTGTAGAAACTCCTTGTTGTGCCTAAACCGAAAACAGTCCGTTTTGGACAAAGGACTTTTTCCTACTCAGCCCCAACAGAGTGGAATGATCTGCCACTGGAAATAAAGGACTCTCCAGATACTGCGGTGTTTAGATCCAGACTTAAAACATTTTGGTTCAAGAAAGCATTCAATTTATGACAGTTGAGATCATTTTTGGACTGCGCTTTGAGCATGTTTATGCATGGATATAGCGCAATATAAATAGACTATTATTATTATTTCCGTGGAAACGAGTTGACTCCAGTTGCAAGAACGCTCATGTCGACTGCAACTAGTTGCCGCTAATTGCAACGAGTTGCAGAAAGTTGAATATATGCAACTGACTGCAACTTATTGCAACTAACATAACTAGTTATAAGAGGCGATCAGGTCGACTTTTTTCAGTTGCATTCAGTTGCTCCCAGTTGCCGAAACGCCAGTTGCTTTCAGTTGCAAGGTCGACAGAAGCCCCCTTTAAACAACTTGTACGCTAATCCCATCGAAATAAAGTCGAGTAAACAAAAACACGAAGCATTACAGTCGGTTTGGCCTCGTTCCTCTCTTAAGCCATATACAATGTAAATGACTTAGAGTGGAACGAGGCCAATTATATATGCACTTATATGACCAGAAATATTGCCCTTGACAACTGATTTTATGAAATTGCTCCCAAATTCCCTAGACCTCAAAGACGTTGTCTAGACCGTGTATGCTCCAATTCGTTTAAACGACCCAGTTCCATCAACGTATCACTAATAAGTAGAATGAAGTCTGGGTTTGGAAAAAAATAACTAAAAGTGCAAATTCCAGAATGTTAATTGTAACAAAAAACTAAAATTACAAATTCTTCAATGTGTATAAATAACGTGTTCTTGATTCGAGCAGTGATTAATCAAACCAACCAAGTGTTACACTAGTTTGTTCTGCCATATAGCGGACAATTGTGCAAGGCCAAGATTAACCACAGGATTTTCAGCACCTCATAAATCAGATTAATTATATCAGGGCAAAGCAATTTTATTCAAATTCTACGAGGTTGTCGTGAACGTAAAAACACACTTGACAGATGAAATTGTAAATAATGTGCCGAAATAGCTTATGTGTGAAATCGTTAGCTCATAATAATGAAATGAAATAAAATGGGGTCTTTCGCCTCGCGTGGGATAATAAAGACGAACATACAGGGGATGCTTGATTCACAGTCCAGAATCGACAGAATTACAATCGAGTGACGCGGAATTCAGTCCTGTCACAGTTCTGCCAGTCCCGACAGCTGAGGTGGAGTGAGTAGAATCGTGACGTATTCCTAGGTAAAAAATTATGTTTCGGCTGTCATGATTGGTTGAGATATTTATTATACAGTCCACACATGCGTTGTACTCCGAAATTCTCCTCTTCACTCGATTGACACCAGTTTTGGAATTCAATTCCGGAACTGTGAATCGGGCATCCTCAATGTGTGCTCTGAGTCAAATAATAACCCGGACAGTAGCAATGCGGACTACTCTTATTACAAATTCTAACCACCAAGGGTTCTTTTACGTATACGCCAATATGTACACTGGACCCTGGTTTACGTCCCATCCATTTAATATTTGATTGAAAATTTTCAAGGATGCCAATAATGTAGATCAAAAATTGAAGCGGTCTGAGCACGTAGCTCCGTAGAACACCAGTACTGACGAATGGTGACTCTGAGGCGACATTATCCAGAACAACACATTGTGATTAACATTAACATGTTATATAACCCTTAAACCAACTGCGCAATTCACCCCGGACCACGACAGCATCGAACTTAAGGCAGAGTCCGACATGCCAAACCCTTTTGATTGCTTTGCGGATGTCACAGAATATCGTTCTTATATAATAACCCTTATCGATTGCATAATCATAAAAATCAATTTAGTCTGGAAGTTGATACATATAGAAAGATTCAAGTTCCAATATAGACCCACTTCCATGTGACAGCAATGACGTGTTGTCGTGGTTATATGGCTCGCAAATACAATGGAGAATATATTTTTTTTCTCTAAAATTGACTGACAAACTTGATAAAAACCAAAATCGTCTGAATACCTGAATGGAAAACGTAATTTCTCTGAGTCGTACTCACTGGGCTGAGTACGACCTAGAATGGTACTTAAACAATCAATTATTAAATATTTATTGTAATGGGGTTTTCATCAATGGCAACTGTGTCAACCTGTTACTCTATAAACACACGTTACTGTATCGATTACGGAAAAAAACGGAAGTGTTCCGATTAGGTTGTCCAGTGCGTTCATCCGGATAGATACATAACATTATTTCTGACGAGCTCCCGAGTGGGTTCAAAATGTTATTAAACCAGTGTTTAAAACAGTTTGCGTCGGCATACCTTTTACCTTTTCAATTAGTGCAGCTTTACGGCTGTGCTAATACATTTCGCATGTACATATATATACAATTATAATATTTGTCATAAATCGATCGAGTGTCTTTGCTTAATAAACCATTTTTCGGCGTATGACGATGGTGTAAATCTAAAGACTTTGTGCGATCAACAAATCGTCGAACGTCAACTAAATGTTTAGTTATTTCTGTAAAACAACTAATCGTGAGTGTCTTTTGTTACAAAATTGGGTAACTGATATGTTAACCGAAAATGGTAATTGGTTGAAGCGAGATTTATTCGGAACGCGACAACCATTTTTGAAAAGTTGATTTTTAAGCCTGTCTTTGTAAAAGAACGCAACAAATATGTACCACTCCACAATTAGGGTCTTTTTTAAAAATTTAAAACAGAACCATTTCATGGGGTTTTCACAACGCTGAGAAGGGGGTTGATGTCTGAATGGTTAGCGCGTGCGCGTTGCATCATAATGTCTTTCATAGAGTCAACTGGCGTGGTTTCGATTATAGAAGGTTTGTTTTTTATTGATCGATTGTTGCCTTACAAATATAGGAACATTGATTGATATTTACATGTATATTCAAATCTAAATAGATCAATTATATGAATGGCATTTAGTGATGAGGTCAGTATCAAATAAGAGAGAGAAATGGGTTTAACGTCCACTCGACACAAACTAGGTCATTTCGGGACTAACATATGGTTTAATTTTATTTCAATAATTCGCTTGCGCGTAGGGGTCTTTAGCAGTGGGAGGAAACCGGAGTGCCCGGAGGAAACCCACGAGGTTGAGAAGTCGCCCCTATCTCCATGCCACATACGGATCGAAACCACAACCGCAAGCCAGAGGTGATCGGCCAGCTAGAGGTAGAAGCGCGGCACTCTAGACCACTAGGCCATCCCAATCCCCCAAGTATCAAATAAAGCACTATTTGACTAAATATATATATATATATATATTGCAATGTAAACACTGTGCCACGTTAGTGACTTTGTGTTATTATGATTATGTATACAAATATCCAAACCATATGTTATATAAAATTACACGCACGCTGGTATTATCAATACTTCATGTACATTATATAAATATAAATGTATTATTAGTATACGGTTGAACTAAAATAGGCATTGTTTTCTTTTATCGATAAAACTACACGTACGTACGATAAATAGCCTGATCGATATAGGTATACTAGAAGTTGACCCGGCCTAGCACGGGCTTAACAGGCCAGATCTATTTGATAAGGCCAAGTTTGGTCAAAGGTCACGAGATGAAAACTGGGCTATAGCGCTAACCTTAACCCTGGATGTAGCTTAAATAAGACCAGAATCCACCCTAACCCAAAACAAACCTTATAGCAAACCCTAGCCCTAACCGTTAGAAAATAAAATAAAGTAGATATAAGAATCCCTAGCCCTAACCCGGTGATAGTGGAACAAACACATTTTTAGAAAATCCAAGTCTTAATAGGAAACACACTAATGTGCCCCCCCCCCCCCGAGAGCCTCAAATTTATTCCTTCCTCTTCAGAAACAAGAATACCAGAAGCACCATCCAAGGAAGCCCATCGGCGCCACCAACGCCAACAAAGAGTGAAATCACCTTTGTATAAATCTAATGTATTGTATGTATTTTTAATAAGAAAAACTTGGAAATATCACGAACTAATTTTTCATCATCCTAGGTCAATGCTTATGTGGAGACGTAATCTCTTACCCAAATTCTTAAACCTAACCCTGGACGTAGCTCTAATGCTTACCCTAACCCAAGCCTACCATCTCGGCAACCATCACGTGCCCTAACCTCATTTACACCTCGTTTAAAGTTGCGCTGGCCTTAACAAATATTTAGTCGATGTAGCCATTATAAACCATTTAAGCTTCGAAACAGCCTTAGTGTAGTCGTCTATTCTGATCAGACAAACAAACGGCAGTCACAATTAGTATAGATTTGTAGACTTGATACAGGGACAAAAAACTTACATCACGTTATTGTTATGACTGTTACATATTAGGTAAACAACACGCTAGTAGTTCATGCGTAATAACACGAATTTAAGACAGACATTCCCCTATGGATTGTACTCTGATAGCATCCAGTTTTATTTTCGTCTAATTCCAACTGTCTAGGGTTCTTTTATGTGAAAGAGAGACAGAGAAATTGGGTTTAACGTCCACTCGACACAAACTGGGCCATTTAGGTACCCACATAAGGTTCTTATTTCAATAATTTGCTGTCCGACCTCGTGGGTTTTCACCGAGTCCCCCGGTTTCAGGCATAAAGAATGACGTGTAATAGGCACAAACTGGACCATTTCTTATTTCAATAATTTGCTGTCCAACCTCGTGACTTTTCTCCGAGTCTCCCGGTTTCAGGCATAAAGAAAGACCTGTTATTGGCATACTAGAGGAGCGAAATTTAGCTTCAACAACCAGTACGGTGGTTGAAAATATTTGCACACGTCTTTTCCAATGGGATCACGTTGTTAAGTGTGTAAGGCGTTGGCTTGCTAGCCTGGAGGTCGAATGTTCGATCCCTGCATTGGCCGAGAAAGTCCATCTCGATTTTCCGGCGCGGTTTCCCCTTGTCAATGATGCAGAACGGAGGGCCTGGGACAGTTGTCTAGTCGTTCCGATGGGACGAAAAATCGAGGTCCCGTGTACACATTGGCGTGCCAGTATAAGATCCCTTGGCAGTTGGAATTCGATATTACAGTAGGCCATAACGCCGCTGCCCGGTTAAAATTTCCCTCAAAGCACACTGTATGGTGTATGCCCGCGTTCCATTAGCCCAGGTTAGGTGCAGAAGAGTAGAAAATAAAACCCCATTTCATTTCATTTCCTTTCAAACCTTCAAAGGCTAATATATTCGCTCGCAATAGAGTAATTTGAATGAAATTTTCAAATTATTCATTTTACATTATCGATTTTCGAACTATTACAGCAAGAATGGCTTGCTCTTTATCTAAATCTTACATAATGTATCATTAATTTATTTGTATGGAAGTGGAAATCAATATTTCAGTAAAAATAATTTCTTTTGTTAAATTCACGCTGTTTCAACAAGATAATTTTCAATATAGGCGTAATAGTAAATATTTAAGAGTTGACAAAGTAAAGCTCAATGTATGCAGACATGTATTGTCTATGTACCCAATTCAAAATCTTATTTTGAAATAAAATAAAGAGGTTTTTGGCCCCAATAGTTGCGGGCGTCAAGCCCGACTGACTTTCAAGTATTTCTATAACTTTAAAATTTTAATCATATTGGATACTGTTCCTACCGTCGACAATCTCAACGAAACGGAAGTAAATTTATATGATTGACGTTTTAAACTACGGAGAGGAAAATCCAAATACGTGCTCAAAAATCAGAGGTTCTTTATTGCAAGTTTTATATTTGACAAGAACGTCCACCATTTTCTTATTTTGCGCGCAAAATCACAAGGTCTGTCATTGAGTCAAGTGGCGTGGTGTCGAATCTCCGTCGAACCTCGTGGGTTTTCTCCGTGTTCTCCGGTTTGCCCCGCTGCTATAGACCTCTACGCTCGCAAGCGACTTATTGAAATAAAATTAAACCATATGCTACCCCCCCCCCCAAAAAAAAACCCCAAAAAACTTCACCAACCCTCCTCCCCTGGCTACGGGCCTGCATCTGTTAGTCCTGAAAAGACCTAGTTTGTGTCGGGTTGAAGTTAAACCCCACTTCTACCTTTCGTATGTAAGCATGTTCGCCGACCATGATTCGCCGCCGCGCTCCACCCCGAAATATGTGCGATCACATTAAACAGCATGACCTCGTGAATGTTTTAGGCCATCGATTTGGGCATCGGGCGAATTCGGACCCGTTGGAATTGGACCTCGCCCCCGTGCGAAATTCTGTCACCGTCAAAGTCGAACATCCTGCTAGTAAAACGGACATTAAAGATTGATTCTATTCCTTTTTATTTGATGGAGCCGTGGAGTTTATTTGTGGATCTCTCTGGTAAATGCAGTAGGGCGGAGGGCCTCGACAAGGACTGTCTAGTCCATCGGATGACGCAAAATCCCGAGATCCCATGTACGCATTGATGTGCACATAAAATAATACTTGACAGTTGGAATAGAGTGTCAAAAAATTTCCCCGTTGGCACACTGCATCACGTATGCTCGTCTTTATTAGCTCATTCGACGTTAACTCCGTTTCATTTCATTTCTTTCTCTTTGATTGGCTTTAACGAAAACGTTCAGGAAAATGTTATGCGACTTTAATATCCCTTCTCGTCATAATGCTTAGTATAATAATGCTATAGGGAACACGGGGGTTATAGTCTAGCCATATTTATCCAAAATAAGATATCTAACTGTCACAATTGTCAGTCGAAAAGACAATTTAAATGACAAATCTTTCAGCTATTATTTGTTATGGCCCCACGTTTTTCATACGTTCTGTAACAGTTTATATTATAAAATATATCTTCTGATGGTTGACTCAAACTATAGATAGTTTGATGGTGAGAGAGATAAATGGGGTTCAACGTCCACTCGACACAAACCAGGTCATTTCGGGACAAACATAATATGGTTAAATTTTATTTCAATAATTCACTTGCGCGTCTGTGTCTTTAGCAGTGTGAGGGGGAGGGGGGCGGAAATATCCCACGAGGTTGGACAGGCGACCCCTTGTCACGTACAACCGGAGATTCGAAACCACGCCAGTTGAATCAATGACGGGCTAGCGCGCACGTGCTAACCATTCGGCCATCCAACCCCACAGTTTGATTGTTAGGAAAAGTAAAGATCGCGTATTGGGTCAGTTTTTAACAATTCTCTTTAACTGAAGTATCTTAGATTAAAGGAGATAAAACTCTATTCTTTGGCACCTACAACTGGACACAAAATAGTCGCAACGCATACAAAAATTCAAAAATGAATGTATATAAATTGATTTACATTCAATCTTTTACTTCACGAAATACGCGAAGTGTCCACTTATTCCAGTCTACACCGGTAGTATTCTCCTGTGGGGTATGTTTAGGCTCGGTCACCAAGTCGCTACATTACAAATGGCACTCGAAAGCATTCTGGCACGCGATTTTGTAATTTTCTTTTGTGTTAAATATTGGATATCACGGTAAGATAACAACATGAGTGTTGATTTAAATTGACCAATAAGTCGTGTTTTGTAATGTCGAAAACTGTGGGTAATACCGAGTTCGAGACTTGCTTCCTTTAGGCTTTCTCATTCCTTTTTGACCCAGTATACTTAACCAACGATTAAGGTTCGGTTTGGATCTCCTGATGTGTATAGCTTCCATGATCTTCCGCGTCTTTTCATTGTGTTGATTTAGTGCTAGGGTCTTAAACGATTTGATTTTGTGGCCTGGATTGGACTGAAGGTGTTGGGCAACTGCTGACTCTGCTGTGGAGGACCTCGAGACTTGCTTCTCATTCCTTTTTGGCCCAGTATACTTAACCAACTATGTATGAAAGACTGTTACAATTATTTGAAGGGATGTGATATTGTTTGGGTTTTTTTTCGAAGAGATAAATATGCAGAGTCCGCATACAATATTGCTTTATGATTGATTGGAATCTCATATAAATGATATTAAATTGTTTATTTGTAATACCTATTTAAATTTTGGATATTTGAACCTGAATAAATAATGTTTTAAAACTGCAAGGATTCTGATACCAATCAAATACATACAAAAATGAAAATGAAACGAAATGGGGTTTAACGTCCGACGGATCTGTACAGATTACGCTAATGAAGACGGGCATACGCCAGTCTGTATGGTTGTTTTACGTGCCAGCTAATGTATACACGGGACCTTGGTTTTTCGTCCCATCCGAATTTTCTGACAGTTAAACAGACTTAGAGCTGAGACTAGGTTTAAGAAAAGATGAGTCGGACTGCGACGAGGTTATGGGGTTGTCTTAAAGTAGTAATCCACCATATTTATGTTCCTGTTGTATTGATATTCATGTTTCATATTCTATACCAGGACCGTGTAAATATATTATATATTTACAAAACTGATATTCTGTCGCTAGTGTTATATTCTGTATTTCTCCATATTATATATATATATATATAGAGAGAGAGAGAGAGAAATGGGGTTTAACGTCTACTCGACACAAACTAGGTCATTTCGGGACTAACATGGTTTTAATTTTATTTTCAATAATTCGCATGCACGTAGGGGTCTTTAGCAGTGGGAGGAAACCGGATTGCCCGGAGGAAACCCACGAGGTTGAGAAGGCACCCCTATCTCCATGCCACTTACGCTCACACCAGGGACCGAAACCACAGCTGCAAGCCAGAGGTGACCGGCCAGCTAGAGGTCGAGGCGCGGCACTCTAGACCACTAGGCCATCCCAACCCCCTCCATATTATAAGCATGCACATATTGTATATACGTGCATGTTAAAGATATATTATGGGAAATCAAAAAAAAAAAGAGCTGGCAGTTCTCACTGTAATAATCAAAATCTAGATATTGTAGAGTCAATTTGCTGAAAATTTCAGTCAAATTGATTCTCTATGAACCGAGAATTTAGGCTAGATTCGATCATCATTACTAAAGTCGGTACCATAAAAACACAGTCTCGGTTGTCCATTTCATGATTAAATCATGAATGAAAGTTGAGCAGCAAATCGGATCATAATTCAGTAAATATCACAAGCTAGCGCTAATATCGGGATAAGTCTGGATAAGTGTATTAATTCTTATTAATAATTTCGATAACATTTCAGGCCTAAAGAAGGACCTTGCAATAAGCAGGTTTAGCTCTTACAAAATGATGTACATGTATGTCTAATATATGTTAAAAATCTATTCAATGACCTATATATACTTTATTTCAAGGTACATTATGTAAGAGGTGAACCTGCATATTGCAAGTCTTTATCTCGTCTACAAATGTTATATAATTCATTGTTGAGGCATTTACTAACATGACAGGTCCAAGGACGAGCAGGCGGATAATAAACTTTGCCACGACAATAAATACGCTTAATATTCCAATATTCATAACTTAGCTAAAAAATAAAGTAATTTGATTTTCATTTTTTATTATTATGTAGTTTTGAAATTTTATAGTAAGAACGTCTAGCTCTTTGTCTAACTTTTACGTAATGAATCTCTAATGATGCTTGTCACGAGATAGTTACTAAATTTTGAAACGCAGATAAACAATCCATTCCTGTTCCTTCTGTAAATGAAATGAACTGGGGTTTAACGTTCTATTGTTCTGCTCCGAACTGCGCTAATAAAGACAGAATGTGTTACAAGGGTAATTCTGCCCGGACAGCGGCACTATGGCCTAATCTTCTATCGAATTACAACTGTCAAAAGGGTCTTTTAGGTGTACGCTAATGTATACACGGGATCTCGGTTTTTCGTCCCATCTGAAGGACTAGACAGCTGCCCTTGTCGGGCCCTCCGTCCTGCATTGCCGACAAGAGAGGACCATCCCGGAAAATCTGGATGAACTTTCTCGGCCAATGCAGGGTTCCAAAACTCAGCCTCAAGGCTAGCGATCCAGTGTCTTACCCACTTTGTCACCGCGACTCCCTGTTCGTTCTGTAAATGTTATCTTGAAGTCCTCTAAGAACTGCAGTCTCTCAAACGATACATCGTATCTATAGGCGTCTCATTACCTTGAATTGTAGGAGCGGGCCGGTGCGCGCTGTATCATAAGGTATGTCATGTGACAAGGAGTAGGATCGCCTATCCAACCTCGTGGGTTTTCTCTGGGTCCTCCGGTTTCCTCCAACTGCTAAAGTCCCCTACGCACAAGCGAAGTATTATAAAGTAGTATAGGGTCGCCTGTCCCACCTCATGGGGTTTCTCCGGGTCCTCGAGTTTCCTCCCACTGCTAAAGACCCATACGCGCATGTTAATTATTGAAATAAAAAAGAATCATATGTAAGTTCCGAAATGATTTACTTTGTGTCGAGTAGACGTTACCCCCTCCCCCTCCTTATATGCATGTAATTGATATAAAAACAGTCATATTCTTGAAAACCGATACTCAATTAGCATAAAAGCCACAATCAAGATGTTGACTCTGATTTCCCTCGTACTTACGTTACTCAATAATCACTGTTTCTCATATCATCAAATAACTAAATGAGCGCCATTACCTATATATCTATATATATATATATATATATATATATATATATATATATATATATATATATATATACATAACAAGACACGTGCTTAATAAACCAGTGGACTAAATTTGAAACCTATCCAAGGTTGTATGGTATAAATACCGTTATACCCCCTATGGAGATACAGAAATATGATCGGCGCTATAAGAAGACTTGTTTGTCCAGGAATTTAATTAGAACTAATCCATTATAACACGAATATACATGAAATTGTATCCGGGGTAATCTAGAAGGTTGATTATCAAACGTGTCGCTGTCTGTTGTTGATTTTTTTACCTTTTCCACATTTGTGTTGTGACATAGAGTATTTATTCGTCCACGGTGGTTCGCGGTGGCGCAATGAAAAAGCACTAGCTATCTTACTTAGCGTTATCGGTTGTGATTCCGGTTGTGACGAAAACCTGAGGTTCCGCCTACACACTAGCTTGCATGTAATAGGCTATAGCACCGCTGCCCGGTCAAAATTTCCTTACAGCACACTGCATTTCCTACGTCATCAGTCAGACCAGATGAAGCAGAATGTCGGACGTTAATCCCCATTTCATTTCCCATGGTTCTGGTCCATTCAAATAACCACCCGTAGATGTTATTCAAAGAATTCACATTGCTACAAACTTAAGTCTTATGCTTGAAAAGAAGTCTGGCTTCTAATCCATTCAAATTGCCACTCTTTAGACGTAAGTCGAATAATTCACGGTGCCACAAACAAGTAGCATGCTTAGGCTCCACACACTTCTTATCCAATCAAATTACTACTCGAAAGAGCAAGTCAAATAACTGACGGTGCCACAGATGCTTTGAAAAAAGATTGTAGCTATTGTCGATTCAAATCCCCCCGCCCACCAAAAAAAAAACAAAACACGCTTTGAAGTAAATATAATTCAAAGATATCACTGCGCCACATAATTTTAGTTAATGACCTTTCTAATTTTTTTATTTACGACTGAGATAAGTTGTCCGTATATGCCCTTCTGGTATAGACTCTAGTAGAAATAAACGTGTAATTATAATGTTTTATTTCAATTTAACCTATTTACTGAAATTGACATTTTATAAGAGCTATTTTGAACAGTCTGTAAGGCAATATATATATATTAAAGTACAAAGACGGCTTCAATAGCTTTCTATAGATTTTCGTCATATTACAGACGAGTCGTCTTGTTGCATTAATAGAGTGTTCGGAATCAGAAAATAGTCTATTTTAAAAATATCGAGATTGGGCCGTTTGAGGTGAGTAATATTTTGTCTCAATCTACTGGTTTTATTTGATTGAGAACATTATAGCTGGTGATATTTTGCAGTCATGACACGATTAAAATCCAACTACATGTATGTGTTTGAGAAGCAAAATAATGATATGGGCCCCTACTCGTTACTTCTTGTTCTTCGTCTTTTGCGAAAGGGAAGATGGGGGCATTCTTCGAAAAATGCCAAAGGTTCCGCCAATTCAAGAATCGGAGTTCCGTTTGGTGTTCGTTCGTTACTGGAGTTTAACGTCCACTTCCACCTAGGGTGATATCGTAGACAATCCGTTTGGTGTATGTGAAATCGCTTTATGTATCGCCCGCTCCCGTTTTGTCGTGTGCTATTTGACGTAGATAATCTGAAATATTTTGTAATGAATATGTGTAATGCACAAATGCAATTTTCGGATTTCTAAACCTTTTCGAACACAAACTCGGTTTTGATAAATAAAATAATTTATTCTGCAGATCACCTACATACCGGATTAATAAACGCCCCACCCCATCCCACCCTTACGTAAAATCAAATAAAATGGGATTTAACGAGCCACTGTAACGTTGTGCTCCTAACCTGGACTAAGGAAGACCGGTCCATCCTTATGTAACATGCATACATAACATACATACATGTACATACACTCAATGTACGTGATGAAACCCAATATTACTTTGATGACTATTATAAAATATGAAAAAGAGTGTAATTCACAGATGTATTATTACACACTATCTCTACACGTCATGTGGTGATCTGTTATCTGTTTTTGGGACGTGACAATCTGGATAAAGATAATACAAACAAACGGTATCATCGACCCCAACACTCAAGTCCACGAATATAAAGTGTTATAATACTACGTGCACTTGATCAGGGTAATTTGTTTGACAGACCCTTTGCAAAATAAATGACGCAGTATCAAACGCAATGTTAAAAACAGACACGACTTTAAACATACATTATGTTTGAGCTAAATCTGCATATTGTAGGTCTTTCTTTAGGCCTGAAATGTTATCTAAATTATTAATTAGACATCAAGTAACTTATTCAGACCATAATCAACCCTCAATGCCATCGCTAGCCCACAATATTTAGGACTGGATTAGAAGCCGGTCTGCTGCTGCTGATTAAATCAACAAATGGATAATCGAAACTATGTTTTGTTATCGTAGCGACTTTAGTAATGATGATCGAGGCAAGGCCCGAAATTCTCGGTTCAGAATGTATCAATTTGACTGAAATTGCAGCAAATTCCCTTTACATTATCTTTGTTTCGTTTTTTTTTAAAAAAAAACCACATAATAGCGAGAACTGCCATCTCTTTATCTAATCTCACATAATGTTTCTTTAATGAAAGAGATCTGCAATGATAAAAGTAGGTAACTGAACAGAAATACCTCGGACTTACTTTTAAAAACGCGGTCATATATTTGAACATGCCGATGTCTACCACCAAAGGTGCTCTTTATTCAAATGTACGAAAAGAAATCACAAAATGTTCGGTTCCACAATCTACAGTCTAGATGTTAACAATAACATCTTCAATGAAGTCTATAAGTTTATATCAAACAGATCTTAATCTCGATCAATTAGTATTTTATTTTCAATGTTTGGCTTGTTCTCCAATGTAGTTTAGTAGCCTAATGTTTATTTATATTTGTATAACTGTAACCTATAATAAAAACGGTTTATTTCTAATCCATTGAATTATATTTACATAGTTCTAAAGGTTAACCCAGTGCAGCACGGTTGACGCCCGTAACTCAGAAACGGGAAATGGTAGACCATCGCGCCACATGGCCTATGTTACTCCCCGATCCGAGCTACCCCACACCAAATTTCAGCCTCGGGACAATCCTAGTGTAGCCGCCAATCCTGAACAGATAAACGATAGTCATAGCTATAAGTGTAGATATGATTACCATTATAACTATGTATATACACACTCCTTGTATAAATATTTTGTATATATATCATGTAATTAGAGGGGGGGGGGCAGAGTATGCCTGTTCCCCAATCCTATTTAGATATCCCGAAAAACAATGTTGTTTAAAAAAAGGTAAACAATACATTGTATATACATTTAATAAACACCAACAGTTCGTTGATACCGTTCATAAAATGCTTTGTACACCTTAGGCATGGACATAAAAGAATCGGGGGTTGAATGGCCGAATGGTTAGCGTGTGCGCGCTGCATCATGGGGTCTGTCATTTTGTTAACTGGCTAGTCTCTGTCATCCAGAAAAATATTCGGCGAATATTGAAGACTAGGAGGTTCTGGCTGGCCGAGACTATCAAATGGCGTGGATTCGATTCCCCGGTTGTAAGTGACAAGAAGTACGTTGGCCTGTCCATCCCCATGGGTTTCTTTCCATATGTTTGTCCCGAAATGATCTAGTTTGTGTTGAGTGGACGTTAAATCCCCCGCCCCTATCTCTCCCATAAAATGCAGCTATCAATTGTAATGTTAAATTTCCCTGCTTTTGTATAGTTTGAATGCGAGTACTATCACTCCAGGTAATATACCCATCAATTACATATGCTCTACTAATCGGGCAACTATGAAACGTACATCATGTAAGCTAGTGATCCGTAAATTTGCGGCATATGAATGCTCTAGCATTGCGATGTAACCAAGAAACGCATATTCCGTAACTGGTGATTGGGGACTTTTGTATGTTTTACTCCTTTTGAGGTCTTGGTACGAACAAGATACTGCGTTTGAGGTGTTTATATCTAGATCACGTGCTAGATACAAATATGTTTCCAAATATAGAAATATTTAGTGAAACAACATATACCCATA
Source organism: Patella ulyssiponensis (assembly GCA_963678685.1). NCBI lineage: Eukaryota > Metazoa > Mollusca > Gastropoda > Patellidae > Patella > Patella ulyssiponensis. The sequence goes on along the minus strand of OY783230.1, from coordinate 61,609,583 downwards.
AGTGAACTTCGACTTTTTTTGTCAAGATTTCTATTAATTGTACAGCGATATAGCATGTGTGAAGTTCGGTTCGTTAGATGACGAGCATATGACATGCAGAGTACTATGAGATAACGTTTTGCCCGGACATTGGCATAGTCATATTTCGAATCCTACACCACTGAACCACGGCTGAAAATGGTCCCGGTGAACTTTCTGGTCAACACAGGTTTGTGAGCATATATGTCGTACTCCCGGAACCACCACAGCTTTCCGGCCCATAAGAAAGGGTGGTTTAGATATCTGATTTAAACGACGCATCCCGCAAAGTGCTTATATACTAAGATTATCTAACAAAGAGGTCAGTATACCACGTTATCGTGCTGTATTTTTGGTCATTTTCCAATGGAATCGTGATAACAGGTGTCATACCGGGAGGATATTCCCACAGAAAGTAGGTTTTGGGATATACAATCTGGTGGGCAGTTAAGATAAGAACTATTATTTGATGGCATCCAATCCGTGGTACTTGGTTGTTTACGGTGCTCGACCGGATAAGAACAATCGAACATTCCAAAGGTGATAAACTAATTTTCGCGCCAAAATCCCCCCACACGGAAGATATGAATGATCATTTGATCTTTGCATGCACGTTTTTATCTTCAAAGAGCTCGGTTATCTTGTAACCATGGCCTTGTTTGAACTTATCATTAAGGTTTGAACTAAGCCACGATTCGTTTACAGTTTTTGTTGAATCGGTGTGTACAAATACAGGAGATAAGTCACACTAATCAAATTTTGCCCATGGGTTATTTCAGCAATTGAGATGCAGCTTTAAAAACAGACTGTTGATAAGATATGAACTTTAAAATGAAGACTGTGACAGGCATCAATTATTAAACTATTTGCGAGTGTCTCGATTAAAGCAACGACAAACCAGAAACTCGGTCAGTCGGTCTCGGGTCACCGTAATTTGGTTCACATGCACTTCACCAGACTGGAGTCGGTATTCAAGCTCGTTTCCAGGATTTCTCGCTCGGGTGTGTGGGTGGGGTGAATTGTAAGACCAAATAAAATCACTTGCTGCGAGGGTGAATAAATATTTAGATGGGAGTTAGTTTTCTAGTGGGAGATCCATCAGCTATCACTTGAAATATTTTGAGCTTTACTTTGGTCAGATTGTTTTGTTCTTTACTCCGTAAGTGTTCTCTAAGAAAATGAAATTATGTGTATCGTCCTACTGTTCTGCTCCTACCGGGATAATGAATATAGGCATGGACCATACAGTGTACTATTAAGGAAATCTGTTTCCGGACAGCGGCACCAAGGCCTAGTCTTATATCATATACCAACCACCAAGGACTAGACGGTGTCCCTTGTCGGGCCACTTGCCCTGCAACAAAAGGGAAACCACAGGACCCCAGGGTTAGCGATTCGACGCCTTACTCATGTGAACGTGTTATAGAGGTATACTAATAACTTTTTGACATGTCCTGAGCCAAGTACATGTTCATGGCCAAGTACAGCATATTTGATATTGTGTAGTCACGTTCTCTAGGTCGTTGGATACTGACAATATTCCCACATTGCTGGTAAGCCACTATGTTGTAAATTGCTTTGCGGCGTTTGTTGCTCAAAGGAAGGAAATGGACTTTGACGTCCTACTGTTCTGCACCAACTGGGCTAGGCTAATGAAGATGAGAACTTATTAAGGGAGCAGACTCTGGTTTTGGGACTGTTTTTTCCCCATTTAATCAAATAAACTCGTGAAAACCAGACCTCCTTAAGGTAAAAGTTTTGGGACTGTTTTTTTTTTTTTGCATTTAATCAAATAAACTGCTGTTTTTTCGTGTTACTTTGATCTGTCATCGGGTAGAGTGTCTCACTAGCAATTTATTCCATTTGAATAAGAATATTGCTGTAGTGTGTGTCCATTAGACGCAGTATCTCACAATCCCATTTAGGTACGAGTAGCGCCTGACGTCGTAGTCGATAGCAGACGTGATTTTACTTTCTAGAACACACCAGACACCTTGTTATCATCCCAAGAGTCCCAATTGCTCACGATTTTATTTCAGTTTTATTTCGTATTTCAGAAAACTCCACCAGAGATTAAGACAGCCATTTGAGCCCGAGCCCGAAATAGACCAAAACCCAGTAATTAATCGTGGGTTATTTGACCGCCTGGTAAAAAGGTTATAAAATGAAACAGGTCGATCGATTCGAGACGTGTTCATACGTGATATAAGAAACGGTCAGAATGTCGGTTGCTGGAAGCCAATGGAAGCTGGCTGATTAAATCATGGTCGATATCCGTAACACTGGGTAACGGGATTACATACAGACAAAGGCCGAGAGTAGTGAGTGCGCTGGGTTCATTTTAACATGAAAGGTGAAGGTCGTTTATTAAACGAGCCAATATCGATCACGTGTATCTCCAAAGATTAACCGACTAAACTCTCACCGACGCTCCAATGCACGCGTCATCAATAGTATCTGGTTAATTGTTGTTTATCACCCGATAAGGCGTGGTCGGATCAAAGGAAATAGGTCTATTATCAGTTTTAATCAACAGTTAGACAATGTATTAGGATGTTTGTCAGATAGTACATTAAGTTGATTACCATCACTACTATATCATGTAATGCCACATTGCGTAATAACCACCAACTTGACCTTTATGTAATCTATTGACCCTGTTCACGAAACCTCTTAACTATGGTGGGTGATTGATATCACGTCGTCATGTCTTAGTGTCGCCCTTCATAAGGCGACAACCCGACATAACGGCTTTTTAACCGGACACCACAACATTTTAACCCGACACTACGACAACCCGACATTACGCGCTGCCCATGGTAAACAAAAGGTCACAGACTTTGGTCCCATCCAAACGACTAGACAACTTTTCGATATTTCTTTGCAGGGTCCTGCAGCCTGCATCCTGAGTAAATCAGCCACAATATCCCGAGCAACGTTCTCTGCCAACAGTGGGAACAAACCCTGTTATTGAGTCCACTCCATAGTCACTGCGTTACAGTGGCTTCTTCTGTTTTATATCAAATAACCACGATGGGCGGAAAACGTAAATTTGGTACATGGCTGCAAAAATTCATACCACGCACCATTCAATTTAAACGATTTTGGCCAAACTTATTCAAATACCCCATTAATCGATAAGTCAATATCGTTGAAATGTCCTTTTTGTAGGAAAAAAAGGGGCTATTGCACAATGATATAGGGGTGTTTGAAAGAGTGATGATCGTTTGACCTTTACTTTAGTCACGTGAGTGACCCTTCATGAAAACAATTGGTTACATGCATGTGCATTTTCTACGCAATATATAAAATGGAATTTGGAGATTATGTTCCGATGATTCATATTAGCCTGCTGTCAACTTTCTAAAGGATAGCTAACCATGGTACAGCTGGCCTCTCCCTTTTTTACCCAATGCACCAGTTTTGGCTCACCCTAGAAATATTCTCCATTCTGGCTGATGCAATTGTATCTTGGTGGGAATGGAGCAGGTGACGGTGCTTCAAGACTGCGGTGAATGGCTGAATGCTGAATCCAACACCCAATGGTCCATGCTGATTTATGAAATGAAATGAATGCTACATCATACCATCCACAGATCCCAAAGACAACATACATTGTGATACTGCATGTTCATCTCTGAGTAGTTAATTCAACACATATTCTCCAATAAGGTCCTGTGAAGCTGCTCAGCTGGTCCATGTTGATTCATCAGCTACAGTAGCCGAATATTCCCGAAATATCTTCGACCATACAATCCAAAGATTCTAAGCACAGCAGACTTTGTACAGCTTTCTGATCTTTCGGTATGCTTGATTTGATTTAAAAAAAAACATAATACCTCCGGGCTTTTAATATCGCACAGAAACTATGTATAGCTAATTTTTGATCCTTATCAAATTCAAGATCAAACGGTGATCAGTGCTTCAAGCCCTTTTTTTCTGGGCTGAGAACGTTAGTCTGAATATTTCTGATTCTAATCTTATAGTTTTGACTGTTTTTATTCTTATATTAAATGACATAAATCTGAATTTTCACAAATTCGCTGATAGCAAATACCACTAACAATTAGCCTGATCAAAATACTTCGTTACAACGTGGCGTTACAATGTGGCAAAATCTGCTCTGCTCCGAACTGGAACAATGAAGACAGGCATACGCCCTACAGTGTGCTATTAGGAAGATTTTGCCCGGACAGCGGCACTACGGCCTACTCTTATATCGAATTCCAACTGTCAAGGGATCTTTTACGTGCACGTTAATGTGTACTCGGGATCTCGGTTTTTCGTCCTATATGAACGGCTAGACAGCTGTCCTTGTCAGATCCTCCATTCTGCATCACTGATAAGGGGGAATGGCGCAGGCATTTAACATCTAGTGTGTAACGAACCACTTTCTTTATTACAATGCAACGTTTCAAAACGCGTTTACAAGCAAAAGTGGACATATTATGTCTTGTTTATTGCATACAATGTCCGTGCATAGTGTGCGTCTTATCCGCCGTTTCGTCTTCTTGATTATGTTTTATGTGTGGTGCGATCCTCCTACACTTACTAGTATATCCCTCCAGCAACAACTCTTCATGAAAACTAATTGTTGGTAGACGACGGACATCTTACATTTTTAGTCTTCTTGGCAGTAAGTGCAAACCAATTCATCAACACTAAACATTGACTTGACGATAGAAGCTTTTAAATTTTAAAAGCATGTTATAAATGCAGTGTTTATCTTGATCTAAAAGCCGAGATTTATAACTCTGATATTTATTTACCTCCAATTAATGATTGTGGAGTTTTCTGCGTACAGTCTATAATGTGTGTAAAATGCTATATGGATTACGTCAACAAGTCTAGTTGCGGAAAACAAAAGCCGATACAAAATATACACGAAAGTTTATTTCCCTTGATAAAAGCAGGTCCTTCACATTGAATATGCTATTTGTCCTTAAAGATACTTTCCAGCTTACAAACTCTGTGATTTTATGATATATTGTAGTCAAAAACATTCAAACTGGAACTACCTCAAGCCGTAAAATCTATTCTAAACAGCATTGACTCGATGGGCAGGGGGTCAAAAGTTAGATTTTATTTGTCGTCGAGGTGGATAAACCATAGGAACAAAGCCTGAGCAAATCCTTGAATTATTCTGAGTCTGGTGTAAGCTTAAGCCTGTCACTGATCTTATTACCACTGACCACTCGGTTAACAGTCATACACTTCGTACTCGTCACATTTTTAGCCAGTTCGTAGCCCGATGATTTTTTCCAGCATTATCTAGAAAGATTAGGTATCTCTATTTTTCATATACAAATTGCTTTATACTTATATTAGAAATAACGACCCTGTCAATCCCTCGTGGGGATTCCTCTTTAAATGTTTTACTGTTTGATTGGTTCATAAACCAAGATCTGAGATCAGTCGACAGATCTGTTCGTGGTTTCATTAATAATTCATGATTTTGATTGTGTTTTAAACAATATGGTATTATGTGCCTTAAAAAAACTAGGTCAATGACAACTAAATAAACCGCGCGTGCATAGATATTTTAAAAGTGTGTATCCATAATGAAAATATATTTAAAGCAGTGGTTCTTAATCTTTTAATGTGCTCTTACCCCTTGAGCTTTCATAATATTTCAGGATACTTCCTTCCGAAAATGACTTACGCCAAGGAATGAATCCGGAACTGGGTTTAATCAGTACTGGTGTGTTTTAGTTTTTCACGTCAACGATAAAATTAATTAAAAAATGTTGTCATGTTGAGCTCATAATAAAACCGGAAGTTATAATAAAAGACCGACCTTTTTGACATAGATGTAACTATAGACGCGACGGTCATCATGTATGCAAAGGTCAACGGTCATTGATGGTAGGACAAAAGCCGAAATTTTTCAATGTGAAATCGGAAGTAAATGAAAAATCAGCTCGCTAAGTATTGCTGCCATTTGGAACAAGTTCAAAACAAAAAAAAATCCTTGAGAATCAGAATCAAAATGGCGGCTGAATATCGATTTGAAGGTATTTTTTTGGTAAAATTCAACTTGGCGACAAAACGGTAGAAAAGGATGTTGAACAAGGTCTTTCAAAATGAAAGATATTATCTGGGGCTAACACTAGCATATGTCATTTTTAATCTATTTTGAATGAAATGGAGAGAACGGATCGTGTTCGGTGAAAATCGGAAGGCCTCGGTAATATCCGAAAGCGCCTTCACATGCACTGAATATAATTAAAGTTTTCATAGAATTGTCCCCAAATGGCCTGACTGGTGTAGAGTCTAAATCAACACAGTTTTATTTGATATCAGTGCTATTTCACATTTGCAACAGGTGAAAGAACCATCTTGGTGTTGGCAGTCAAACCAATAGCTCATAGTACTTTGCAAGTTGAAACAGACGATGGGTTGTAGAATGATCAAACGCTCTACGGAGTAATGTTCAGACCCAAGCTTATCGATCACCAGTCGCGAATGGTCGTGCACCTTGCATCCCTACTCTCCGCCCCCACCACAACCATCAACACCACCTAAGCCAGCTCCAACAGCAAATACACCCAGAAAGTAAGAAAAATCCGGAAGGCCGGTATACAGCATGGCAGATACCGCTTTGTATTTACCCTATATAGTATTTGGGGTTTTTTTTACCTACCTTACAACATAGATAATTAGGGATTTTAAAAGTAATTATACAATATTTACTTTTCTACACACAGGACGATTGGACAAGGTTTCATTAACATTATCAAGCATACACGATTTACAAATGCGCAGGCTTTATCTCTACATACAGTTGAAAATAACGTAATCATACAAAAAACAATGAGCTATAACAGATCTGATCTTGAATAGAGGCTTTGATAGTTCAAATAAGAAGGAGGTAATTGACAACATGATTAATATATGAAGATATTGAACCACCACGGATGTCACCGAGAGCACCATAGTACATTGATTTATGTACATTCACCAATGTATCTATGTCGCTGTAATGCATTAAAAAGATATAAGATTTGGGATGTTAATCAGGGTGTCGACGTACTATAATAGCAGGGTTATCTAATAGCAGGATACACAGTCCATATTAGCACGGGACCAAAATGCGCCAATGGTCCAATTCCCCCAGGGGAGGGAGGGGGGGGGATCAAAGTTCGCCGAGGGTCCAAATTCAACTAGGTCCAAATTCGATGGCCTAAAACATTCACGGGATCATGCTGGTTAAGTTGAAAGCACATGTGGGCTGGGGGGGGGGGGGCGCTGCGATGAAACGTTATTCGCCCAGAGCCCAATTCGACGGTGTAAAACATGTTGGTTAGTTTTTTTCGACCCCTTCCTCCCTATAGTCACAGGGGGGGGGGGTCGAAAAATCTCAGACGTCACGGGGCGGGGGGAGGTAGGGGTCGAATTATCTCAGTATAGTCACGGGGGCAGGTAGGGGTCGAATTATCTCAGTATAGTCACAAGGGTAGGTAGGGGTTGAGATATCTCAGTAGTCACAGAAAGGTTAAGGGTTGAGATATCTCAGTAGTCACAGAAAGGTTAAGGGTTGAGATATCTCAGTAGTTACAGAAAGGTTACGGGTTGAGACATCTCAGTAGTCACAGAAAGTTTAAGGTTTGAGATATCTATCTCAGTATGGACACAAGGAGAGGTAGAGGTTTAGATACCTCATCATGATCACCGGGGGGGGGGGGGGTAGAGGTTAAGTCCCTTATGTGCAAGCGAATTATTGAAAAGAAAATTAAATTAAACCATATATTACTACCGAAATAATCTAGTTTAAACCAAATTTCTCTCTGTATATATAACTGTATACATATATATAAATGTAGAAATGCGATAGTTCATCCTGATGATATGATTCAACCATACAAGTTATGAAAATTTATATTTCTATTGTACACTACATCTCCATTAATAATTGCAGTCTCCATGCTCTAATTAGTATATTTATTTCGTTAATATTATACGCGATAACCTTTGCTCAAGGTCTTTTTTTCTCGAAATTCTTGCATATTCAACAAATATTGTGTTTATTGAATCCCAGGTTGTACGTGACAAGGAGTAAGGTCGCGTGTTTAACTCCGTGTGTTTTATCTGGGTACTCCTGTTTACCCCTATTGTTAAAGACTCCTACGCGCAAGCGAATTATTGGAATAATTGGAGGTCCGATCCCTGCGTTGGCAGAGAAAGTTCACCCAGCGTGGTTGCAGAATAGTACGTAGGACGTTTAACCTTTTTTTTTCTCCGTGTTTATTACGCTATGACTTTGAATGAAATGTATTTACAAGATATCGAATTTCTGAAATTGGACACGTATATTTATTACAAATTTAAATTTGTCCCTTCGTGCTTAACGTCAACAAAATATTCTAAATATAAATTTTTTAAAATAAAAATGTGTTTGTTACAGAAATTGGACACTATATTGAAATTGCTCGCCCGTGCACGACGAGGCTGTTTATGTACCTTGCTTCCTCTATTGTTAAAACTAAATACATGATTAAAATGATTTATGAGAGGGTATTGCACGCACTGCACTTACTGTTGTTGCTCTATTTTATTATTAACTCATTTGAATTCTTTAACAGGCCTATAATATTTGACCCCTATTGTATAATTACTACATAGGCCTTTTATTTTTGATTTGGCTTTCTACTAAAATTATTGTATACAGTTTAAGTATGCCAAGAAAACAAATATCTTTGTTTACGGTTCCAGTTGAATGCATTTACGGTGATAACAAGAAATAGTAACAAAGGGGAATAATTCTTTTTTAAATGTTAAGGGTGTACTCGATTGAACGTTCCGGAATTAAATTCTCTCAGTTCCAAAAATAGTGTCAATCGAGTGAAAAGGAGAATTTCGGAGTACAACGCATGTGCCGACTGCATAAAAAATATCTCAGCCAATCATGGCAGCTGAAACATATTTGTTACTTAAAATACGTCACGATTCCACTCACATCACCTCAGCTGTCGGGACTGGCAGAACTGTGACAAGACTCAATTCCGTGTCACTCGATTGCAATTCTGTCAATTCGGGACGTTCTGGACTGTGAATCGAGCATCCCCTAAGAATCAATAGGATTCTTTTCTTGAAAAACACAATTCATTAACATTTCAGAAAAGTCAAAGCGAAACCTCTATCATGTTCTATCACCCTCATTACATTGACGAGGATTTCGCCAAAAGGATGATAACTCCGGGTCGAAAGACCGCAGAACGCTGAATATCGGTGGGATTTGTCCTATATCACGCTCAAAAGACAATTGTTGACGGACAAACAAAAGACAAATTAACGAAAGTATCTGCTCAAACTACACATCGGTGTATAAATACCATACTACAATTTCGCAATAAATGAGTCGCAACGCATATAATAATGTAACATGTAATCTCAAGCGTCTGGCTTTTCCAGTCTACAACGATAGTCTTTATTGCACACGCTCACCAGATAAGAATATGAGGTCACCGTTTGACATGACTCATGGAATATGTCTTACTTAGTTCTTCGAGTCCGTTGTTACAAATGGCGCTGAAACGCATTATGGTACGAGATTCGTGTACCAATGGCAAAATGGTTTTTTGGTCATAAATAATGGATATCAGAAGCCCATCTTTACCCAATAAGATCACAACATCTATATTAATATAAACATGCATTATGCAAGAGCTAAATCAACATATTGAAAGTCTTTATTTAGGCTTCAGATGTTATAGAAATGATTAATTAGACCTTTATTTAGACAACAAGCACAAAATTAACACTGTAGACCCACGGATGGCTTGGATACAGCTCGGATTTAAACAGTCGTCCTTCTAAAATTAAATCAGCAAATGGCTGACCAAGATAACGTTTACTGTTATTCGGTGACGTCGCTACCGGAAACTGGTTATGAAAGGCCTGTCAAGCGAGAGTACTATTGCTATTGAGCACGTTACTGGATAATCAAGAATATGTGGGTGGAGTTATCGTCTGTCAATCAAACGATCGACAATTCTCGTAGAAGGTGTAGTAGACGCAGTTTGTACCCATTTCTTGTCCAAACTTCCAACACTGATAACTCCGTTCAGAATAAAATGGCCAACTCGTTATTAAACTCTTAACTAATGTATCTTTAAATTGACAAATAATTCGTGTTTTCATAAGACTTTGGATGATATTGAGTTAGAGACTTAGCTACTTTAACTATGGGTACGTGCAGTCATCTCGTATTTCACGGTATCGTGCAGGTTATAGTCACGTACAGAAAATCTTATATAGGTCAGATATATATTTAGATAATCTTAAGCTATGTGTCTGTAGTCCATTAATCTATCCAGCGCTGGGGGTAAATATGAATTAAGATATTCTCGGTCATCCGGTCATGGAAATAGTCAAGATAATTGTGTAATGCGCATGTAATAATATTTAATTTGTTACAAGAACATGAAGCGATTATGGCTTGAAAGAGATATTAGAAGGACGGGACGATTTACCCATACACCCCGATACCACCCAATACTAACCGTCAGATACTATTCAATTATTGTGAAAAACTAACATAATACTTCAATTATATATAAAATAAAATTGATTTAATTCGAAGAAAACTTGCACTTGCAAAAAATGTACGGCAAAGGTGAGGGCCAATGTCTGGTTGTTCCAGTTACATCCCTTAATCAACCAATACTAACAAACCCATACTAGCAAAAATAATGGCTCAATGTCTATAAACCCAAAATTATTTGAATTTTAACCTGGGAGATCTCCGTCAAATTATAGAATTTGTAAATAAAGTATTTTATTTGTAGGATTATTGTTGGTGTATTTTGAGATGTCATCTTTGTAAATGAATAAAAATGAAATGGGGTTTAACGTCCTACTCTTCTGCACCTAACCTGGGCTAATGGAAGATGGGCATAAGCCATTCAGTGTACCAGGGCAGCGGCGCTACGTCACACTCTTATATCGAATTCCAACTGCCAATGGAGCTTTTACTTGCACGCCAATGTGTACACGGGACCTCGGTTTTTCGTCCTATCCGAACGACTAGACAGCTGTCTTTGTCAGGCCCCCCGTTCTGCATCACTGACAAAGGGAATCGAATACCCGACCTCCAGGCTAGCGCGCCAGCGCCTGGCCATCTTTGTAAACACGATGAATACGAATAACAGTGTCCATTTCTATATTTCCAATTGCATATAAGATATAATGTGTTATACAAAGTTCAGGGACGTGGTGACCAATGATTTGGCATGAGGAGCAAGATTCCGCCCGGACCCCCCAAAAAGCAGCATTCATATATGTATGCGTGGTTGGGGAGGGGGTACCTCCTAGTGCCACTGGGTAATTTTCGGGTAAGTTGTGTGGAACATGCTAGCATATCTGACCCATGGTATATGTTTAGCATTATGACTCTGGAAATTTCTCGTAGGTTTTCGCCGGATACTCCGATTTCCTCCCACCGCTAAAAGAATCCTACACGCAAGCTAATTATCGAATTAAAATGAAACCATGTAGATCAAAGAAACCTGAAATGACCTAGTTTGTGTCAAGTGGGCGTTTAACCCAATTTCTGTCTCTATATTAGAGATTCATCTTTGACAGTATTTTAGTGATTCAAATTGATTAAAAAGGCTCATACTGATAATTCTTCTATACGCCTCCGGTGCTTTCCAGTGGTTCAGCAGAAATTGGGACAAACTTCTTTGGTGTATGTGAACTATGGAAGCGTATGGGGGTCAAAAACGCGAACTGCACGATCTATCAATAAGGTAGTAATTATGTCACCATATTGCGTTTGTTGAGACGCGTTTCACTCCGAAAAGACAATTGTTGCGAAATCATCCGAATCAACGCTCCATGCTGTGTGTCCTCAATTTGTTTTCAGTTTACACCTTTGCGTTAAGATATTGTTATTGTGAGACATTGTCAGCACAGTTCAACTCCGCTGTTGTATATGTCGACATAGTACACATTTGCGTTAATATTGCTATTCTGTAGCACTGCCAACAAAATTCCATTTCGCCATATTATATTGCGACCTAGCACATGGCGATAAATGAAATGTGTCGACAAAACTTAAGACTATCAATATCATAACCCAAACGTGCACATTTAAAACGAAATAGCACGTTCACAAAAAAAAATATAATAAATGCGGTAAAATCACAATATGAAGACACATTTTAATATTGTTGGATTTTTTGCGCTATTGACTCTTATACGCTTCCATATTAAACCAGATCTTGGATAAAGAATATGAAATGACATACTGTGTGATTTGAGGTCAATTTGTGCGGACAGAGTCACTAAAGTCTATAGTTATTTTGCATACCAACGGTTAAGGGTTCTTATGCGGGTACGTCAATGCGAACATGGGTTTCGTTTATTACATCATGTCACTGGGTCTCCTCCCCCCTCCCCACAGGGTATAACGTCCTAATGGCGACTTTTCGATAGTATTCGTATGTTGTGAAATGAAATGGGGTTTAGCTTTCCATTGTTTTCCACCGACTGGACTAATAAAGGCGGTCGTATTCCATTGTTTTCCACCGACTGGACTAATAAAGGCGGTCCTATGACGGACACTATGGCCAACGTATTTATCGTATTCTAACTGCCTATGGTCCTTTGAAGTGTACGCCAATATGCACATACACGGGACCTCGATTTTTGATCCCATCCGAACGACTATACGTTGTTCCTTGCAAGGCCCTCCGTCGTACTTCACAAGGGACCTACAGGCTAACGAGTCAACGTAATACTCACTGAGCCACCGTGGCCTCGGATATTGAATAATTAAAGACGTTTTATGGTATTTTATATTTAACATGATATGAAATTAATTACATTTAATTTCTTTTGGACAAGTCTTGGAAATATTTAAGACAATTCCAGGACATTTTTAAAAATCATAATCATTATAAATCCATTATGGTTATCATTAAATTACCATTTAATTGTGTTTGGGGATAATACATTATATTTAAAAGAGCATCTTATTCCTCCCGGAAGTGCTACTTCAAACTCGTTTGTCGTCATATATAGATTTAACGGCTACATATAGTCTCCGAGGATAATTAAAGATAATTGTGTTCGACATTTATTTTCTGTTTTCCAGATTTATCTTGATGACGTCAAATCTTTCAATGGTCGTTATTTTTGTATTCATTGCTTTGACATTTATTTATTTATTCATGTACTTTTCTTTAACCCGGCCTTTGCTTTTGGTTGATGTATTATTTCTAGAATCAAAGTCCCCCTGGGATATATTTTGCCCAACCTAATATGGAAATGCTGGCAGCAAAAAAATAAATAAATATGTATTTTGAGAGAAATTTTGAAAATTAAAGTGCGAAATCGACCCATGCTACAACCTCGGCAAGCTACCCAACAAAGACGAACAGACACGTGTTATGAATATAGGAAACAAATGTACATCACAACCTTTACACGGGACCTAAACATTGGCATTGCCAGGCCTTCCAACCCGCACCACTAACATGGTGAAACCCCGGGGAAGTTTCTAAGCCGATACTGGGAACGAATCCGAGACCTCCTGTACACGGGACCGCGGGGTTTCGTCCCTTGTTAGGCCCTACGATCCGCATCACTAATATGCGGAAACCCCGAGCAATTTTCTAAGCCAATACTGGGAACGAATCCGAGAGCTCGTGGTTAGCGAGCCAGTGTTTTACTCACTCCGCCACTGGAACATGTCTAATTGAAATGGATGTTGCACCAGGAAAATCGATTATCAATGAGGGAATGCATGTATAAGCTCAGTGATCTAATTACGGGACCGTGTTTGTTGTTTTTAATACACCAAGTAACTGTGTCGTAATAATGCAATTAGACCTAATTACCACTATGTCCAAATATCGAACTATAGTGCAAAAAGGTCGATTTGTCACAGCAATTAGGTTAAAATGGAAAAAAACCATTCGCTTCGGGCATGCTAACCTCCATATTTCCACACACATGGCCTAGAGACCCCGTTTGTTGTCCGGTTCCATTTTCTTATAACATGTTTTGTTATTTTTACAATCATTTTCTATTTGACCTTCACATTTTGTTCTATCCCAAGGCTTGTTTTTGTACTCGATCGAAAACAGGTCGAAAAATCTGGTACATACAGACTCCATCATTGTGTTGATGTAGAATACGTGTATCGTTTAATTATCTCGACAAACAGTTCCACTGAATTTCGATAAAATCAAAGAGGGTTTGTCAATCGGTGAAATCCACGTGGGACGAAACTCTCATTCGGAGAAATCACAGAGGGGTAAAATTGTCATTCCCAAAAACCACAGAGGGGTAAAACTTCGTTTTAGGAAAATCACAGAGGGGTAAAAGTGCCATTCCAAAAAACCACAGAGGGGTAAACTGTCATTCGGAGAATTCACAGGGGGTAAAACTTCATTCGGAGTGGAAAACTGCCATTCGGAGAATTCACAGAGGGGTAAAACTGTCATTCGGACAATTGCCATGAAAAACAAATGCAACTGTTTCATTTTACATTTTGATAGAGAATATGATTGTTCAATTACAGTTCAAGTACCACGACCAGCTCAGTAATTTGGCCTTTCAAAAACCAAGGTCGGTCAACTTTCATGTTATCGTTTTCTGAAGATTCAACAGTGGAAGAGGTTGGCCCTCTTTCTATGTTCTACTATATAGCATCTGTTGACATGTGCAGGGGATTGCAAAAAAAAAAAAAAAAAAAAAAATCTCTGATTTTTATGGCTGCTTAATATTTCCGGATACCAACCCACTAATGATTCTAGCATACATTGCCAATGGCTGAACATTGTTAAATCGTCATGTACTCATAAGTCAAGAACACATCTCCAGGCAACTGTCTTTCTTTTGGTCCAAGGTTTACACAACAGAGATCTAGTCGTCCCGGGCAATGAATGACCTTCGGTTATGCCGCGTCAAGGTTAACCACATATTTTTTAACACGGCTGCAGGGAATCTTTCTACGTACATGTGTTATGACAGATATCACGATAGCCCTATACCCGGAAGCTGTTCCAGCCGTAAACAGAATCATGATGAAATATGGCTTTCAGATTATTCTGGATCTTTAGTTACGCAATCATCCGTTCAAACAACATGGTGGCTAGATTAACGCGAGAAATGAAATGAAATGGAGTTTAATATCCTACTGAGCTAATGGAGACGGTCATACGTCATAAAGTGTGCTATGAAGGACTAGATTAACGTAATACAAATATTATTCACATGATACGAAGAATGTTTTCCTCATTTCTACAAACAATAGCACTAATTATCTTAATTTGTCTGCTGTACAAAAAATACAGAAAGAAAATATATAGATGTACAGAATTATATATCGTGCGCTGCTTCAATTTGATATACAGGAAGCTATAAAAAAAAGGCGCGGGATGGCAACTCGATATTGCGAAAAATCAGAGAGTGGGTGTGGGGGGGGGGGTGTTAATGAGAAATGGGCTTAACGTCTACTCGACACAAACTATGTCATTTCGGGACTAATCTTTTTTTGTGCTATTCGAACGACTAGACCCCGTCATTATACCAATCTTGCACCACTGCCAACGGAAAATCACGGAAGCTTATGCTAACCCGAGACCTCCGGTTAGCGAGACAGCATCATACGTTACTGCTGCACAGGCGTTTGTTGTAGTTGTAATTATTCCTATTCCTGACCAACGTTAAACGTAAAAAACTGTACAGGATCCTGTAACCTTGGGGGTAAGTACAGGGAGGTGAACTGTGATAATCGACCACTTATTTGCTATTAAAAATAGTACGCGTGTATTGGAATCGATTTAATAGTTTTAAAATCTTTCGATTTGGTGAGTAAGAATGTGCAATGTATTATTATCCTAAAACTAATTGTGTCAAGATAATTATTTGATCTAGTGTTTACGTGATGCCAGTACAAATATTGACTAAACCCCAAGGACCCTTCGTTAGAAAAACAAATCATGTATCCTCAAGTTTTGTTATAATGATGCCTTAACTAGATGTAGACGACCTTGGACGAGGCTGGACAGAAGCCCTGGACTTAACATTGCTGCCGCTGGACAAGTTTAACGTTTCAAGAAGTATTGACGTCCCCTCTTGTCAGTGTCGTAGGACGGAGAGTCTGGCAAGGACAAGTGTTATGTCCCTCATAGCACACTGTATGACAAAAGCCCGTCTTCATTAGCTCATGGGTGGTTGGATGGCCGAATGGTCAGAACGTGCGCGCTGTATCATAAGGTCTGTCATGATACAACACGCACGTGCTATTCATTCGGCCATCCCACCCCAAAATTTGTAATAACCAACAGCAAGCACATATTTCATAAATACATAATGTTATATTCCGGCAGATTACTCACATTATGTAATTCCACCACCATTAGCTTTTACGGTGGACTGAACATTTTTGCAGTGATAATGAACTTCCTGCAAACTTTATTTTAATCCTTTCAGTTATTAAAATGTAAACGGGTTTTTATTATCACGTATTGCAAGTTTTAACCATCATTTGGATATTTGGGTGCCTCCGTTCATTGATCGAAGAGCAAATCTTTTTTGTACATTTTCCACATGTTTTCATTATCACGTGTTACACGATTTATCTATTAAAGCGTGGTATAGATCCATCGAGAATAGAAGAAAAAATATGATAGAGTAGTATGGAAGCCTATAGTGGTCAATAGCGCGACAGATACATGTACCACAATATTAAGTAGCAATTGTGATTATTCTGGTGATTTTATCCCTGAAAAGACAATTTTTGCCGAGTTCATTGACTAATTCGCTATGTTGTGTGTCGTCGTTTAGTTTTAAATGCACACGTCGACATAGCGCATGGCGGTATTTCCCGAACTTGTCTACATATTATACTAAGGGAGAAATGGAATATGTCGACAAAGCTTCAGAATAGCAATATCTTAACATAGCGGGTTAGTTCAATTAACTCGGCAAACATAGTCTTTTCAGAGTTAAAATCATCAGAACAAGCACAATATGTTGACATACTACCAACTTAGTATTGCGATATCCAACTCGTTATTGACCCTTATAGACTTCCATAGAGTATATATCCAGACTAAAGATTATAATATGTGGTTATAGTCTCCATGACATTGATAACGTATATAAAACCCTGCTTTACTAGACTAATCACATAGTATGCTTTATAATAGTTTGGTCTGGCAAATACGTTAGTCACGATTGATTCATAAATGTCATAGACAAATTGTTCATTGGGGGGTCCACATTTAGATCATGAGATCACCATGTCATATTGGAAACGTAATGATAGCCTGGTGTCTTGTTAGATATCTGAAATAAAATGAAATGGGATTAAACAGACGGCCTACCGTTCTGCTCCAACTGGGCTAATGAAGACGGGCATACGCCATACAGTATGCTATGAGGGAAATTTTGAGCTGCAGCGGTACTGTGTGGCCTCATATTTTGTCTCTGTCCTGAACCACTGACAAAGGGAAACGACGTCGGGAATTCACGATGAACTTTCTCGGCCAATGCAGGGATCGGACACGTTTTCATCGGGCTTGTGAGCCAGCGTCTTATCCTTCTATAGGACTTATAATGTATAATTAATGATGGACCTCTTTCTCTTTCTCCCTCTTTCTTTACGGGCACTACCTACGTATTTTCATTTTGATATCGCAAAGGATCAATCGTTATCCTATGAAGGATGCCGATGTTGATGCTTACTGGAACCAAATCGTTCTAGTGCAATAATAAATAGAGCGCGAATGATCGGATTATTATATACGGATTATAAAGCATGAATGGTTAGATTAATAGATACAGATTATTGTGTGAATGACATTCAAACGTGTTCACGGGATTAATGTCAAGGGGAATTTAATATTCCGCATATTGTCTCCAATATGATAATTAAACATTGTGCAAGGATGTGGGGCACTTATAATCTAGGATCAGCAGCATTATCACATTGTATATCACGTATGCGGATTAATTTAACTCCATGCAAATGGCACGTGTTAATAACCTAAAACGAGGCTAGTGACGTAATACTTCCTGTTTTAGTGCGAGACAGTGCGGTTTAATGTGCATTCGACAAGAATGTGATATTTTGGGATTAATCGGTATGTTCCTTCATTTCAGTACCCGGAAAACACCACGTACATATCTGTAAGGAACCACGGAGGCTAAGTGGGTAAAACGCCGGTTCGCTAGCCTGGAGGTCGCGGGTTCCATCCCGCAGTTCATCAGAAGTTTTGTTTATTACGTCATGTCACTGGATCTCCTCTCCACCCCCACCATGGAATAAAATCGGGTATAACGTCCTAACAGCCACTTCTCGATAGTGTCCATTTTTTTTACACCGATTGCACTACTAAAGGTGGTCCTATGAGGGACATTTGACCCTGCACATGTTCTTTTCCCTGTACGCCATGTGTACACGGAACCTTGGTTGTTCTTTGCATCAAAACGACAAGACACTTCCTTGCAAGGCCCTCAGACACCTCAGACTCCCGATTCCCCTAGCAACACCCTAGCAACACGTACTTCATTACTCAATACTGAAATAACAAGAAATGAAACGTAATGTAATGCCCTGGGGCCTATTTCACGAAATTTTAACTAAGATAAGATCCCAATTTTAGTAATTTGATTGGATAATATTAGATTGATTTTAGTGCTTAGCCAATCAAAATTGAAGTATCTACTAAAATTGTATTTTATCTTAAGTTAAAATTTCGTGAAACAGGGCCCTGCTTTTTAACCTAATACTACTAATGCAATAGTTCTAAAAGTTTCTAGTAATAGAATAATGCTATATGACGTCAGCAAACACTACCCATCAATTTTACCGAAAAAAAACCAACACTGAAAAAGATTGGACTCAAGAGCGAGTAGATAATTCCCATTACCGTTACTTAGCAACTAATAAAAATCCATGAAGTTATAAAAGAAGCTATAGAATGAATTATTGGTTTGCACGTATTTTTCTATACCTAATCAATATTGTCACGCAATATGTTTTATTTAAGATGATCTACACACATGTTTTAATGTGAAGGTCTTTAATAGCATTTTTAAAAAAAAGAATGATTTGGTTTAGTCATGTTATAGAGTAAGTTTGTTTTCGGAGTCGCGGTGGCTCAGTGAGTAAGACGCTAACCTGGGGTCGCGTGTGTGTGATCCCTGTGTTGACGGAAAAAATTCATCGGATTTTTTCCGGCGTGGTACTAATTTTCAGTGATGCATGACGAAAAGCCTGGTAAGGGACACCCTATAGTCATTCGGATTGGGCGAAAAGTCAAGTTCCCGTGTAGTTTGTGTCGAGTGGACGTTAAACCTCATTTAATATCCAGATGTGTACACGACATGGCGTAGTTTGTTTAACCCGATGGACGTTCTCCTTGTACCCAGGTTCCTTGCGTCCCTGGCTCTTGAGACGGGTCTGTGCCACGTTGTGTGTTATGAGGAACATTTTGCCCAGACGTTCCCACCTATCAGCCGCCGAATTCCAACTTTCAGGGGTTTATTCATGTAAAAGCCAACATGTATACGTGCTCTACTTGGCTCGCATTGGATGCACATTCCTGCACCACTAAGGGAAAACACCACTAAGGGGAAGCTCCTCTGGGCTTTTAACATCAAGTCCGTTATCGACGTATATAATAACGCATTGTATTTATCCCGACACATTTTACATTTTTAAAAAGCGTAAACTTAGTCATAATTTGGTTGGCGCTGCTATAAAGAGTCACACCGCTTTCCTAAAATGGCAGAGAGGGGGGGGGCAGTGGCTAAGTGGGTAAGACGCTGGCTAGCTATCCTGGAAGTCTAGTTATTTTCAATAATTCGCTTGTGCGTAGGTGTCTTTAGCAGTGGGAGGAAACCGGAGTGCCCGGAGGAAACCCACGAAGTTGAGAAGGCGCCCCTATCTCCATGCCACATACGCTCACACCAGGGCTCGAAACCACAGCCGCAAGCCAGAGGTGACCGGCCAGCTAGAGGTCGAAGCGTGGCACTCTAGACCACTAGGCCATCCCAACCCCCTCCCCCTGGTCAGTGGACAGCTGTCTAGTCGTTCGGATGGGACGAAAAACCGAGGCCTCGTGTTCATATTGGCGTGCACGTAAACGCTCGCTTGACAGTTGGAATGCGATATAAGAGTAGCCGTAGTGCCGCTGTCCGGGCTAAATGTCCGTCTTAATTAGCCCAGTTCTGAGCAGAACTGTTGGACATTAAACCCCATTTCATTTTATTTCATTTCTTTTCTCAAATAGTAATTGAAATTATTTATGAATAATATCCCATTTATAGGTAAAATAGAATGGAATGAGGGTTAACGTCTTAGCGTTCTGTATTTATAGATAAACTTATATTCAAACTTTGTTTGGCTGCTATCTTAAACAGGTATTTCTCTCTTTCTCCAAGAACCCATATAGAATAATTATTTATTAACAATGTCCTATTAATATTAACCTGATTATCGTAAATCCCCACACTGACCCACTTATAGTAAGGTAGTCCGTGCCATCTTTCTATAAACACGCACATTATGAAATATGCATGCCATCCGGAAATTGGAATGAATTGGCCAACTTGTCTCAAATCTTGCATAAAATTGTTTTTGTTATTGTAGCCGATAAATTCTCTTTCGCTCTTTTTTGACTTCGCGTTGATAAAGGCAGCCACTTATGGCGGAAAATTTGATGTTAGTAATGTGACGGTGTCTAGGGGTCGCGGATCTATATTTAGTGCACGTCATTGTGTACACGTGCCCTTTTTTGTACACGTGACCATATCCGAACGACAAGACAGCTGTCATTGTTAGGTCCTCCATACTGCACCACTAAGAATGAGAAACCACGCTGGAAATTCCCGATGAACTTTCTCGGCCAACACGGGAGCGAATACGCGACCTCCAGGCTACCGAGCCAACGTCTTACTCAATTAGCCATCGTGGCTGCTGAGTTCGAAAGCCTATATTTCAAAATATTACACTCTTATATCGAGGAATATGATTTTTTGTCACCGCAATTAACCACCTTTTTGTATTATGTGCCCCTTTTTTGGAGGATATGCAAGCTCATCACCAAAAAATTGAATCCATGAATCGGTTATTAAATAACCAAAAAATGCCCAGTGCCGGCCAACTTGTATATTTAAAACTTCCAAAGGATAGATACTGAATCTACGCATATTAAAGATATAAAATCCAGAAATAAACATCAGGTCAACTATATTATCAGGTTTGTCGATCACTAGAGAAGACCTGATGCAATTATTGGGAAGCCAAGAAGTCAAAACAGTCCTTAACATTTCCCGTCTTTTTGCCTTCGCGCTTTTTTATATCTGGTGTAATATTACTAATAATCAGCCAACCTAAAAGTAGTGCGCATCTCCTGTCAGGATTAAGCCCACTACTTCAAATCCCAAAGAACTAACACTTAAATTTGTGTGGCCTTACAAGTGATTTCACCTCGCCTTCCGGTTTGTGTCTGCCAAGTGGTCGCAAGGTGTGCAAGCCCTCGACTTTATGACCACGCATGGCAAACATAAACAGATTATACGAAGGAGTGAACCGTTACATCGGCTGCCATAATTTATAGGTTACTAGTTTTTGTAATGGGAGTCGCAGTGGCCCAGTTTACCAGACGTTCCAAGTGTTGGCTGGGGAAAGTTCTCTGGATTTTACGGAGTGCGCTGCTCTTGTCTGTGGTGACGGACAGAGGGCTTGACCAGGAACAACGTAGTCCTTCGAATGTAACGAGAAGCCGGGGTCCCGTGTAGGACTACACGCAAGAGAACTTTTGATACTTCAATTTGATATTAGTGTACGTTTGTATACATTAAACCCCGTTTCATTTCCGTTTTGTTACAGCTGAAATATGCAATCATCAATGTTGGATCGAACAATTTGCATGAAGCGCCATTGTTATAAAACTGTTGTTATTATAATAATATGTGATTATATACATTTATCGAGGACCAGATATGTGCAACTTCCATCCATTAAGATAGGTCTGCATAATATTTAACATCCCCCACGCAAATAAGTCTGGACAGTCTTCTCTCGGAAAAATCATCCAGTATTCATAATATTTATTGAGCAGATATCAATGCCTTGATCACTCCAGTACAAATTGGCTATAAGCCAAACCACTTTACAAACAGAGTTTTTAATTAGAATATTGAGTAATCTACAGATATATTCATATTGAAATATCCTGTGGGTTCAATGCACACTCTTCTGAATTTAATCTGATACAGAAGTAAAATTAATTACATTTTAATTTTTTATTAATTCCATTAAACTTTCTCACACAAAGAGAGAGAATGTTGACACCCACTCGACATAAACACTATGTTATTAACGTGCTAACATTATTTCAATAATTCCTTTGAGCGTAGGGGTCTTTAGCAGTTGAAGGAAACCTGTAGAATACCAACAAGGTTGAACATGCGGTCCCATCTCCTGTCACCGACAGGCAGGGAATCTAAACTGTAATAATATGTTCAAAGTCCATAAATTGGACTATTGGGGTTTTCTGGTCATTGGGAGTTCTCTCCCTCTCTTGTGTACAAAGTATGGCTGAATTAACATGTGCTTAGATTTAACAGAAACCACGTCATTGACCTTATGATCGAAAGCGAGGGGACCATCGTATCCATACTCTGACAATGGTATCCACAATGGATTCTAAATTGAAACAGATTTTAAAGGATTATCTCGATTATATTTTGGAGAATAAAACTGCTTGTGTTAAAAGCCCTTAAAATCCTTAAACCTGTCAGTCTTCATCTGGAAATTAAGATTGGTGATCCAAGCTGTAGGGGAAATTTACCGTTCGTTATCAAGTTCAGCACGTTGGCCATGCACTATATATACCTCTAAATGAAAAGTAATAAATTATCAGGCCACTAAAAGAAAAAAAATGACTCTAAGTCTTAAAAGTGTAACGTGTCCGGATAAACGGTTTTGACGTTCAAGTCTACTCGACTTATTTTGGGCTGAAATTTTTTGACAAGGTAAAGACACAATTCCTCTATAATTATTTTGGCGCTTAAATTTCATACGAACACAGACTTTTATTTCCGACACTCTGCTAAAATTGGGTTGGCTCCTTCACCGCTGTTAGTCATCGGAGAGAGAAAGAAACAGGGTTTAACTTCCACTGGACTCAAACCCGGTCATTTCGAGACTAACATATGGTTCAACATTATCTTAACAATTCGTTTGGGCGCAGGGGTCTTTAGCAGTGGGAGGAAACTGGAAGACCCGGGAATCGAAGCCACACCAGTTTACACAATGACATACCTTGGGATACAGCGCGCACGTGCTAACCATTCAGCCATCCAACCACCCTGTTAGTAATCAATATTTAAATAAATGAAATGAAATGGGGTTTAACGTTCTACTGAATAACAAGAAATCGTATACCCTATTATAATAAATTTAAGATCATATATTGAATAGTCTTTGGTTTCTTGGGTGTTGGATGGCTAAATGGTTAGCATGTGCGTTCTGTATCATAAAGCCTGTCATTGAGTCAACTGGCGGGGTTTCGAATCCCCGGTTGTACGTGGGATCGCCTGTCCAACCTCGTGGGTTTTCCCTGTGTCCTCCAGTTTCCTCCCACTTCTAAAGACCCCAACACGCGAATTATTAAAATGACCCAGTTTGTGTTGAGTGGACGTTAAACCCATTTCTCCCTCTCTCTCTCTCTCTCTCTCTCTCTCTCTCTCTCTCTTTTTGATTTTTTTTTATCATTAAAAAAAAATATCAATATGATTCACATATTTCAAAGTTTGTTTCTCTGAAAGTCGCTGGAACTGTTGGAAGTCATATGAAAGAATAGTTCGTACGTCATCATTCATTACATAAGCTAAAAATATAATAAAAATCGATATCCTTCTTATAAAAACAACTGAATGACTCAAGGCTTTATGGGCAGATGAAAATAAGTGAGTTAATTGAAATTATCCTGCTGTTGTTTCATTAATGATACACGATTGTCATGTCATGTCTGAAGGTGGGGATTTAATATCCGTAACCACGGCGACATCCAATGTCAAGGCTGAATTAAATATGGAGGAAGAGTTACCTTCAATACACATATTATTAGTAAAGGGGATGAATCACAAAATGAGATTTTAAAAATATATTTTATGTAGGAGGTGTGCATCCACCATAACAAGGTAGATCACGATGTACCACATCTAACCAAAAAGTCTAAAATTAAACCTGGTAACGATATTATTATAGTGTCTAGTCGTTCGGATGGTTGACAGTTGGATTTTGAAATAAAGG
Organism: Patella ulyssiponensis; assembly: GCA_963678685.1. Classification (NCBI taxonomy): domain Eukaryota; kingdom Metazoa; phylum Mollusca; class Gastropoda; family Patellidae; genus Patella; species Patella ulyssiponensis. Next base: position 61,585,279 of record OY783230.1, on the reverse strand, counting down.
TATGCCGTAGTTTCGCTGTCCAGGCAACACTTCCCCACAACCAAGCATACGTCCGTCTTCTTTAAAGGGACAATAACACTCTTGCTGGCTTGTCAGCTCCAGAAAATAAATTATAGTCTTATTCAAAGTACTAGATGTTTAAGTGTCCTACCTGTTGTGTAAATTATCCATACTATTTTACTTACATACTATTTTACTTGTCCAGAGGGTTCGAAAATATTTTAAAATCCAAGTCACATTTCAAAAGGTTTACGTTAGGCTTTTCAAATCGTTTGGTTGAATTTTTCCAATTTTTTTTAAATTAGGTGTGTTAAGATGAAATTTGTATCATCAATTAATTGGAATATTGTAAAATAATACAATTTGTTGACCAGAATGAAGATTGGGAGATATTATTCAATTACAACAAGAGTGGTATAGAGCCTTTAACTCATTCGTTGCAGTGAAGTATGGCGTTAAATCCCAATGTATTTCATATTTTTGGTTAATACTTTCCAGTTTAAGAATTAGTGAATTTTGTAACATCATAAAACGTAATAGTGGTTGGTATGAGGGAGTGAGAGAGAGAAAGAGAAATGGGGTTTAGCATCCACTCGATACAAACTAGGTCACTTCGGGACTAACATATGATTTAATTTTATTTCAATAATTCGCTTGCGCGTAGGGGTCTTTAGCAAACGAGGTTTGACAGGCGACCCTACTTCTCGCCACGTACAACCGGGGATTCCAAACCACACCAGTTGACTCAATGGCAGGCCGTATGATATAGAACATAAAATATCGAAAATAGGTCAAGTACGCAAAATCTCTCTCGTGATTTATTGAACGGATTGAGAATTTGCTAATTGAACGAAATGCCTAAATATTTTTGCAGAAAAGTTTAATCTAATTCGAACCACTTACTAAATTAATTCCAGAAAAGTCTACATACGCCTACGTTATAAATACATATCTATCCGGGCTATAATTAAAACTGTGTGGGTCTTAAGAAGAGAGTCACGATACATGCGTCTACTTTTCTCCATATATAACGACTTCCGGCTTGGGGATTTTATAAGTTTTCTTATAATTATTTTTCGTCGCGTATTAGCGCATAATGCATAATGCTTAATTGTATTTTTTGCTAAAATATTAAATTTCTCGGGAGCTTAATCCACGCTAATATGTACTCAGATTGATGATTCTACATTTTGCTTAGAAAAAAAATCTCCATAATGCTAAAGTTACATAACGATCCGGATTGGATTAAAATAGGCCCATCAATTACGTTCGCACACAGTAAATTGCGACGGACTTCTTACATAACGAACAGCATCGTACAATGAGATTTCAATTCAATATATCTTTTGTAAACAATGCAATGAATTAAACCATTTTAAACCCCATCTTTCATAACATTTTTTATTACAAGGGATTCCTATAGACCTATATTGACGCAATGAGACATTAAACTATGTAGGGCAAGCCCAGATATCTCAAAGAAACAACAATAAAACGAACTTGAACTTTATTACAGGCGAAGCAAAGAGTTTCCTATCGCCAAGACTTATATAGAGTATGCATTGTAAATTGAATGTTCTTACAATGCAGATGTGACGTTACCCCCCCCCCCCCCCCCCCCTCCTCTCCCAAAGTCAAACAACTTAAAAGAACAAAGAAACAAAAGAAAATCAAAAACAAAAGCAACATCCCCAAAAGCAATACCCGTCTATCTTACTGGTGTAGCTATTACACATGTTTTCGCGAAAAAAAACCCCAGTAGTAGATAAATATACACAACATATCCACCACCACCAATGTGTACTTTGATAATGTAAGAACTGTTGTCCACGCAAACGAAGATCTATTTGGCTTGTACGAGAAAAAATTATTATTGCTTTGTCAAGGATTACCGTATGATGAAATCAATCAAAACTTTAAATATTCATAATCAAAACATACATAATTCACGAGCTAAATCTGCTTATTGCCGGTCTTTCTTTAGGCCTTAAATTAAATAATATGCATTTATTAACAGAATACACTCTCGATGCCATGTGGTGGGTTCAATTTTCAACATATTTGAATCCGATCTGTGATTCAACTGATGTTAACTGTAAAAGTGGATAATCAAGACTTGGTTTACTATGGTGACAACGGTAACAAGGCAATCGAGGCTATTGAAATGAGACGTTCACGGCTCAGATTCTCTTTACATCATCTAGTTTTTAACTATTATAGCAAGAACCACCAGCTGTTCGTCTAATCTTGCCTAATGGCACTCTAAATGACAGTTGCTCACAATTATATTGAATAAAAGTACTTTTAGTTTAGTGTATATGACCTTATAATAGTACTTTAAGTGTATATGACCTTACACAAGTACTTTTAGCGTATATGGGGGGCTACGGTGGCTAAGTGGGTAAGACGCTGACTCGCTAACCCGGAGGTCGCATATTCGAACCCTGCATTGGCCGAGAAAGTTTATCGGGATTTTCCTTGTCAGTGGGGCAGGACGGAGAGCCCGACTTGACAGTTGGAATTCGATATAAGAGTAGGCGATAGTGCCGCTGCCCGGGCAAAATTTCACTCATTGCCCACTGTATGGTGATAGCCCTGTTGGAGCAGTAACAGTAGGGCGATAAATCAAATGTCGTTTCATTTTAGCGTACATGCATATATGACCTTATAAAAATACTTTTAGCTTATATGACCATATAAATTTTTTTTTAACGGGCTATGAATGCCAACACTTTTTATTATTACAATAGAAAAGTAATGGAGTACAACAGCACTTTCATGTTATACGTCAGCCATTTTAATACTAATATATTAGGTAGGAAACTTAGGGTTTAAAGTCCTGCTGTTTTGCTTCGATTAGGCTAATAAAGATGGGCATACGCCATACAGTGTGCTATGACTATCAGGAAACGTTTCCCTGACAGCGGTGCTACGACCTATCTGTCCTTACATCGAATTTCAACTGCAAGGGTATATTTTACATGCACAGGGCTGTTTACACGCATGTCAACGAGAAAAGTCTGTATTTATATTTTATACATACAAGTAATTACAAAAATATTGAAAATTATACCCTGGCTTTCCGTGCCACTTGACACTTTGTGCTATCACTAATAATAAATTTAAAGAATAGATTTATATATCAGTGGTGCAGGACACAACGGCCTGGCATAGGACAATGTATAGTATGGATGGGACGAAAAACCGAGGTCCCTTGTTCACATTTGCTTGTACGTTAAAGATCCACTGGCACTTAAAGTTCTTAAGGGTAGGCCAAAGGGCAAAGTTTCACCCCTAGCATTTTATATGGCATATGCCTGTATTTATTAGTCCAGTCGGGACAGAACAGGAGGACGTTAAACCCAATTTCATTTCATTTTAAACCATCGAAGCAATACTAGTATCTAGGACATGAAGTTTGATGCTAAATCTATACCAAAGTCCTTGGCACTTATTTCGTAAGTGATCAGGAGGCAAGATTTGAACAATACAAATTTAGGCCGAACCGCCAACTCTTTGTCTAAATCATAGAGAAAATTGGGAAAGCATTTTACTTCTTACAGTTCAAGGGTGGGGGGGGGTGAATGGTTAGCACGTGTGCGCTGTATCATAAAGCCTGTCATTGAGTCAACTGACGTGGTTTCGAATCCCCGGTTGTACGTGACAAGGAGTAGAGTCGCCTTCCTAATTTCGTGGGTTTTCTCCGGTTTCCTCCCACTGCTAAAGATCCTTACGCACAAGCGCATTATTGAATTAAAATTATACCAATACATAATATGGTAGTCCGGAAATGACCTAGTTTGTGTTGAGTGGACGTTAAACCCCATTTCTCTCTCTCTCTTTCGCCCTCTCTCTTTCAGTTCATTTATTTCTTTCCTTGGTTTAGTGATATAAACACGGGCTATTCATCAGCACAACAACAATCAAGCTCCTATATACTGCCTGCCACAAGACGTTTCGGCAATTCACTTTATGATTTCACCCATACAAATTTGCCAGAAAACGTGTTTATGCACTTTCGTGTTTATTTTGGTGTACTTTATAACATCCAAAAATTTACCAAATTTTGCGCACCGGAAAGCGATAAAAATTGTTAAAATCCAAAATGGCGAGTTTTGTTTAATCAAGGTGCATGAAAATCCTAACCGGTTGGATTAATACGCTATATGTATTATGAATATATAGGAAAATGATATCAAAATGTCGAATGAGCCTATTAAAAGTAGAATGGCGTCATCTATAGTCAGATAATGATATACGATGACGACGGGAACATCTACGTAATAAAAACAATTAAACTTTTGACTTTTATTCCCTATAAATGTATATTGCGGTTATCTGAACATGACACTAAAACGTATTTAGAACATAAAATTGACACCTGACATTACAATGACGTAATATAAATCAAGATTCACTTTTAAAAAGAAAATGAATTTTAAAAAACTTAGCTTTTTGCTTCAAAATATTTGGACTTTCCGGTACTTCTATTTTTGATAAACTTTATGGATGTCATTCAGTACACCAGAAACCATCAAAATTGTTTTTGAATGGACACGTTATCGTGCGCCCCCTCCTACAAGACCCGCCCTTGCTCAGTGGGAACGGACGTAACCCACCAAGAACAACATAGATTGTAATTCGCGGACAAACAACCCTTAGCCTTTGTGTGACGTAAAACAAAAAGAACAACAAAACACATTTGTAAATCGCGGACAAAAAGCCTCAGTGTGAACGGTTAAGGATTTTTAAAATAAAGATGTGAAGTCATCCTTTGCTGTTGGCGTACCAGTATTTCCAATAATGCACGGGCAACTTGCCAATCGTATATTATCTGTACTAGATATAATATCGGACTCGCGTGATGCATTTCATTGAAAAGCACGTGCGGGATCGTGTCTGTATTTTAAGTTGTTTAATGGTCTCGAGTTAAAGACATTGCGTAATATACTGAAACAACACTCGGCTAATGCCTCGTGCAGTATCAATGTATTAGTCGGATTAAGAAATCAACACATTGGAGGTTTATCAGTTTGATTATAGCATCAATATATATAAACAAATATGTGCACTTGAAATGTTATAAATCCGTCAAGTCAGACTTGCCCAAAAGATTTAAACCATACGTCATAATTTGTGAGATTGAAAGATTCTAAAGTCTGTAGCTGAACTGACAATGATTGACGGTGATACAAGATCTAAGGGGTGCTACTCCAGAAACATTTACTGGTTTCAGACCACCTATAACTAATTAATGAAATGAAATGTGATTTAAAGGACTATATTGGTGCCAGTCATTATCACATAATGTGATAGAACTGATCAAACACTTTCCAAATAAAATATTAACACAGAGATCATCGCTACCATAGAGGAGTAATAAAGGATTCATGAATCGGAAGTGACGAACTCCAAAGGAAAACACGAGTTATTCCTCTATATAACTAACTGAAGTGACTAGTGATAACAGATACATGGGCGAATATCTACTCACTAGACAGCGGCGTTATGGCCTACTCTTTCTCAAATTCTAACTGTCAAAGGATCTTTAACGCGTACAACAATCAGTTCACGGGACCTGTTTTAATTTCAGTTTTATCAATAGTTTTTAAAAGGGGTTATATACTGAAACCAAATTTATCGGATACGCATCCGACAAAATCCTCGAAATTGTAATTCCCCTCACATGGCGGAGGACTGGCAAGGAACAGTGACTAGTCGTTGGGATGGGACGAAACACCGAGGAACCGACGTTGGCGTTCACGTAAAAGACCCATTGCAGGATAGCCTTTTCAGACGACTTTACTTAGATCCAGTTTACGTTTTATCCCTCTTTAAAGGGTTAGGATAATCCCCACAATAAGAAACTCCAACGATTTAAGGGCAGGATAAAGCACGAGACTGGGGTTATGCTGGGGAAAGAATTACTGAAGAAAATAACGCGACAAGGCCGATGTTTGTCTGTCGAGTTTTGTTTTCTGGAGTCTTTATTTCCCAGAATAACCAAGTCGAGTTCTTTATTGTGTTGTGGACGTAAAATGAGATTTCAGAATTCCATGTTTTCCCGTGGGAAAAAAACCTACCCTGGAAGAACCTGTTACAGGTTTGTTTATAAAATAAAACTTTCTGAAGAATAACCGCAATTTTCCTGTATGTATCAAACGTTGCCCCCGACTTTCTAACCGCAAGCAATTCCAAGCATATAATTAATTGAGCCCAAACAATAGAGAGATTTACCGTTAAAGGTTCATACATTTCCCGTAATGTGATCTGTAAGTAAATTATAGTGCTTCAAGGGAGACCACTGCGAACAGCATGGCATTGTTTACAGCCATATTTCATGTTAGTGATTCATCGTTCAATATTGTAGTGTATGAGATTGTGAAATGACATGGAATTTAACGTCCTACTCTTCTGTTCCGAACGGGGCTAATGAAGACGGACATACGCCATACAGTGTGCTATGAGGGAACATTTTGCCCGGACAGTGGCACTAAGGCCTACTTCTATATCGAATTCCAACTGTCAAGGGATCTTTTACACGCACGCCAATGTGTACACGGGACCTCGGTTTTTCGTCTCACCTGAACGACTAGACAGTGTATGAAATTATAGATGATTGAATAACCAGCGTATGTTCAGATACATGTGTGTAAGGTGTCACTTCATATTTGTATAAGGAAGGGAGTGGCCGAAAACTTCAGCTTTTGGAAGAAAAAGGTCTGAACTAAAATTTCCATTCTGGTCGCCATTAGCCGGAAATATTTGATCCGTCTATATCGAAAGAATAATTATTTTTGAAGATCGAAAAATCGTACTTTCTTGTCATTTGTACTGTGATGGGCCATCTGCATTATGTGTTTTAATGTCGGCTTCCTTCTGTTATCACACCCAGTTCTTCCTATATCATGCCAACACGGATCTCAATTATGAAATAAAATGAAACGCAGTCCTACTTTTCTGCACCGTACAGTGCATACAATATATACTTTGAGGTAAATTTAACCCGGGCAGTGGCACTATATGCCTTACTTTTATTTCTAATCCCATCCGTCAATTGTTATTTTACGGCCACGACTTTTGTCTCATCCAATCGACTAGACACTGTTCCCTGTCAGGCCTTCCACCCTGACCTAATAACAAGGAGAACTCACGGTAGAAAATACCGAGGACCTTTCTCAGTCAACACCGGGATCGAACCGCCATTATGCCTTGAACTGGATTCTTCATGGTTTAAATGGGTGAATAACTCAAATATAAATTTGAAATTGATTGCCTAAAACGCCAAACCAGAAGTCCAGATGTACTGGTAAACATGTATACGGTAATGAAATAAAATGAGTTTAACGATCTGTCTCCCAAACAATCGGACTAATGAGGACTTCTGGATAGTCTCCTAATGAGGACAGAAATGGGAACACCCTGGCGTTACGTTGTATTTGAATCGTATTTTAATTGCGACTTCTGGATAGTGTCCAAATAATACCGCACCAGGGGCGTTTTAAAGTTTATCATGGCGGGGGCTGCACTATTATGAGGGGCCCTCTTTCGCGGGGGGGGGGCTCCGCTATAAAACGACTCTCTGGCCTCTGACTGGGGCCACTCTAAGTTCACTGCTGTAGCAACGTAGCAGGCATGTCGACTGGTGCCACGCTCACCTCAATGGCCTCAAATGGATTTCGAGATCAATCTGTGAAATAATTTATCGTGTGCTTCAATAGGCTTTGTTATCTAGGTTCAGTTTTTGAGGTTGGTTACAAAAATCAGAAATGGCCAAGTCGTTGCGTCCACAAAGAACTGAGAGTTGTCCCGTTCGTCCTGCCCGCCATGCTGATTCTGTAGTAAGCTGTGAGTGAGGCCAGTTAATGCTTGATGAATGCCATCCTAATTGATATAAGGCAGACTCAAGTACCCTTAATTCCCTAATCCCTCATATAATTTCTTTCTATATTAATCAAGAGGTACCAATTAAACACCAAGGTGACACATTTGTAAACACCAAGGTGACACATTTTGTTTTACAATGGAATCATAGCTAACTCAAAATACATGTTTGGACACCAAATGTGATCATTTTGTAAAATTCGAATTCCGCCATGTGAAATTATTCCACAACATTGAATCCGCGGTGCAACGGATTTCGGACTTTGGCGTTTTAAACTACACATGAACGTCTATTGCAGTAATTGTCCGGGATCATGGACGATACGTGTAATAATGTCAAACGTTATACTCCATTTACATAAAATATCTGAGCTTAGGGTCCCAACCAGTGACTGAAATATCCTGGTGTCAGACGATGCACAAACATTTTAGGTCGTTTAATGGAAATGTAATTAATTTTACTTTTATATCAGTATATCAGATTATATTCAGAAGAGAGGGCATTGAACCCACTGGATATTTCAATATGAATAACCGTAGATTACTCAATATTCTAATTAAAAACTCGGTTTGTGAAGTGGTTATAAGCTTATAGCCAATATGTACTGGACTGATCAAAGCATTGATATCCGCTCAATAAATATTATGAATACTGGCCGATTTTTCTCTAGATTATTTTGATAAGACCGAGAAAAGACGTCTGTGGTACAGATTGATGCTGTAACGAGGTGAGTGAGTGGCTAATTGGTTTAACGCATGCGCTTTCGATTCGATAATAAGCTCTGACATTTTATGAATATGTTTAGTTTGGATTCCCTGCTTCTTGGGTTGCCCGGCCAACCACGTGGGTTTTCTCCGGGTCCTCCAACTGCCAATGACCCCTGAATTGAACCATGTTGTAATCCTCGGTAGATTTTAAACTATCGCATCAGTCAACGACCTGAAATGAAAACCACACTAGCCTGGGACCTGTTTTACGAAATTTTAGTAATTTGATTGGATAATATTAGATTGATTTTAGCGCTGAGCCAATCTAAATTGAAGTATCTACTTAAATTTGGTTTTTATCCTTTGTTAAGATTTCAAGAAACATGACCTTGGAGTGGGAGAAATGGGTTAAATGTCCTCTCGACACAAACTAGGTCATTTCAGGACTAACATATGATTTAATTTTATGTCAATAATTCGCTTGCGCGTCGTGGGAGAAATGGGTTTAAGATCTTCTCGACACAAACTGGGTCATTTCAGGGCTAACATATGATTTAATTTTATGTCAATAATTCGCTTGCGCGTCGTGGGAGAAATGGGTTTAAGATCTTCTCGACACAAACTGGGTCATTTCAGGACTAACATATTTTTTCATTTTATGTAAATAATTCGCTTGCGCGTATGGGTCTTTAGCAGTGGGAGGACCCGGAGAAAACCCACAATCAGCTAAGTACACCCCCCCCCCCTCTCTCAGTCAACGGCCAGAAGTGAAAACCGCTGTAACCTGGAGTATTGCGACCTGGACCAGGTAAGTACAATCTATTAGTGTAAATACAATGATTGATATGTCTGGAGTTCGGATGGTTGTGACAGTCTCTAATAAATAAGTGCAGTGTGCGTCTTTTACGTTGTGGGATGATCTATGTCGGAGTAACAGTCGCGATCACCAGCACAGAGTATGTCTGCAATTAAATAAATAAATGCAGCATGTGTCTGTTACGTTATGTGGCCATCACTGTTGGATCCGCAGCAGAATGCTAAACTAAAACAAAAAATACCCGTATTGAAGATTACCCGATCAACCCAATAATTGTTTTCAAGCAAAATCTCCAACCCTAAACCTTTTCTCTCTTTCCCTACGCCCCATAACTCAACCATGGCGTGATTTTCTTTCGGCAAGTTCCTACAATGTCATTAAATTGTGGTATTTTCAAAATCCTAACCCATTCATAAAACTAAACGCTAGACAATTCAAACCCCACAAAAACAAACAGTGATAATTTACTTTTAGCGGCCAAGTATTTTTTTGTCTTCACCTTAAAGGTGTCTACAATCCAAAAAGTGCATTAGTTGTTATGACACATGAAGTATTTATGTCCAGCATAGTGTCTACCACTAACGATAATAACATTAACGTGCATGGGAACTGACTTTCATGATATGGGGGTTGAGTGGATAGTTAACGTGTGTGCGTTGCATCATTAGGTCTGCCATTGAGTCAAGTTGCGTGGTTTCGCTTCACCGCTTGTACATGACAAAGAGTAGGGTCGCCTGTCCAACCTCGTGGGTTTTATCCGGGTCCCCTATACGCGCATGAGAATAAATGTAATAAAATTGAACCATGTTAGTCCCGAAATGGCCTAGTTTGAACGTTACCAACCCCACCACCTCATAGCTCTGTTTGACGTCAAACCAAATCAGTTCATTTTTGAAAACCAAACATAACTCTTTCATAATATACTATTCAAACAAAGTAGGGGATATTTGCTTTTTAAGTGTTATTAAAGTCACCTAATGAAACTGACGAAGAAACAAATGACAAAATGAAATGAAGTTCACATTCATCGATTTATTCCAAATGATCGTTAGACTAAGTAAAGCACAGACTGACCATTATAAGGGTAAAATGATACCCGGGGTTAAACAGCAAAGTTACCACAGCATCACAACAAAGTCAGTAACGGGTAAATCCTCCTCTGTTTGCCAAACAAGCATTGATCCGACGTGGCATACTCCTAATGAGACGTCTAAGGTTATTTTGGTCCAGATTGTCCCATTCCTGTTGCAACGCAACAGCAAGTTCTTGGACATTGGCAGGACGTTGTTGACGTTGACTTAACCTCTGTCCAAGCATGTCCCAGACATGCTCGATGGGGGAGAGGTCGGGACTCAGTGCTGGCCAAGGTAATGTGGTGATATTCTGTTGTTGGAGGTAACCTGTAACGATCCTGGCCCTGTGACATCTTGCGTTGTCATCCTGGAAGATGAAACGGCGGCCATGACGTCGTGAGAACGGCACAACATGGACTGCCAAGATGTTGTCCCGGTAGTACTGGCCTGTAACACGCCCTGCAACAACATGTAAAGCCGTTCTTCTAGCAACAGTGATGCCTCCCCACACCATAACAGAACCACCCCCAAATCGATCATGTCTGATGACGTTAACGTCTTGGAAGCGCTCGTTTCGACGACGCCACACCCTCCTACATCTGTCCAAAAAATCAACAGTGAACCTTGACTCATCTGAAAACATCACATTGCTCCAGCGTCGATTATCCCAGTGTTGACGATCCCTACACCAACGACGTCTTGCCTGAATGTGATGATCTCTCAAACAAGGGATCACGCGAGGACGTCGGGCGCGAAGGTGACCCCTATGCAGTCGATTCCGAATCGTCTGGTCACTCACTCTCACACCAGTGTCTGTTTGAAGACGAGCGCTGATCTGATTTGCTGTGATGACACGATTTCTCAAGGCCAAGGTACGGATAAATCGATCCTGGGCTTGAGTTGTCGACCTGAGCGTGGTCTGTCCTGTACAGATTGTGTATCACGGTATCTGGACCATAGCCTGCTTATGACAGACTGAGAAACATTAATCGTCCGCGCCACAACCGCCTGTGTTGTGCCGATCTGTAGCATGCCAAGGGCACGTAACCTTTCATTTTAGGTAAACCGACCCATATCAAAATTTGTTTTCTGGTCACTAAAACAATTAAACTGATGTTTCCACCCTGGAATTCAATGCCACAATGACTGTAACATTCAAAGTCAGAGTCGTGCAAATCTTGGGTTGGACCCCCATGATGATCCCAAGCATCACCTGCATTCCATGCGGTAGCTATTGGTGCGTTTGGGTGTCACATGTAACTGGAAATGTTTCTTCTGTTAGGTTCTATAGTGACTTTTTTCGTAGTCATTTGCATATTTTAGTATTATGCCCCCAAAATCAAATATCCCCTACTTTTTTTGAATAGTATATGATTAGCGGTATCACAAAGATACATTGCTTGATTTTAAACTGTAGGAGAAAATCAAGTAACAGCCAGTTAACTTAAAACTATCCCATCGAGTGAGGTAAATAGGTAGCAATTCTTCGTTTGATATTCTTAATAAGACTGGAATTGAAGCATGCTAATATTCTATTATGGTTTGCATAAGTCTGACTGTTTGCAAATATCAACCGATTTGGTTTGACGTCAGAGCTAGGAAGTGGTTCTCTGAATTCCAACTAGTATACTTCGGCAGTCAGAGAAAACCGTAAGAAGGTTTGGGGTTGAAGGTACAAGCTTAGTCTAACAGCGAAACAACGTTATGTAATACAATGACAGGTCTCATACGTGAACGTCGGGTCATCCGCCACCGCTTTATTTGACGTCAATCGCATCCCAATGGATCATTTTACAAATGATGCTACAATCAGCAGTCATCTGTATGCTTAATGTTTGCATAATACGAATGACAAAAGATAACAGATTGGCGTCGGTTGGTTGATGTTTTTATTCAGATCTCAAGGTTACGCGTTTCCACATGTACAGAAGAACTAAATATTCTACTTTAAAATACAGATGTGACGTCATCCTTTGATGTTGTCGTTCCATTGTTTTAAATAATGTACAGGCAACTTGCCAATCCTATGTTATTCATACCAGATGGAATATCTGATTTGCTTGACGTGTTTCATTGAAAAGCACGTGCTTGATAGTGTCTGTATTTTAAGTAGTTAAATAGTTTCGAATTGGTCCAGATCTAAGACCTTTAAACTCCCGGGGTTCTCGGTTTCAAAATCAGTTACAAATGTAGACTCTCAACGAGTTAAAGTGATGCCACGTCTGAATGAAGACCAACTTAACAACGCTATCGGTCAGTTCCAAGCAGGTGAATCCCAGACAGATGTAGCCAGACTGCTGAATGTTTTCCAGAGTACCACCTCTCATATTTTGGGTTAAGTTACGACAATGAGGTTCAAGACGTGACCGTAGGATCTCAGACCAGAGTTTCCGTTAGAGCTGTTGTTTTGACACGCCGACATCACTAGGTGCGACTTCAATGGGTTTAGACACACGGAGAATGGCCACAGCAACGCCGAAGAACAGATTGGTGCAGAACGTGTCGATGGTAGGGCTAGGGCATACCGCACGACGAAATTTCACTATGCGATTCTTTTCTGGATTAGTATATATAACGCCCATTGTGCGTTATCAATATATTACTTGCCATCGACCATCAAACCACGCTTTCGGTACGGTAACAAAAATAATTCTGATTGTTACTTTTACCAACATGAAATGAAATGAAATGAAATGAAATGGGGTTTATAAATTATTTGATGGCAGGATAGAACTAAGTTGTTCATGTAAGGTTTTGAAAACTAGAATTGTGTTGTTAGTTTTAGGTTTCAAGAGGAACTCCCACGAAAATAAAAACATTGCAGTCGTCCATGACGGAAATGTATCTACCTTTGACATTCGCTCAACGATATCTACGAGAATTCAGTGCGGACCTCGCAGATGGTAGAGTATTTGAAAACTTTTTGAGGTCCTAATGTCGTGAGCACAAACTCAAACTATAAAAAACGAAACGAAATAGGGTGTTGGGATAGGGTGTTAGCCGATTGGAGTTTGGGCGTCGGATAGCGTGTGTACGCTGTATCATAAGGTACGTCATTGAGTCCACTGGTGTAGGGTCGCCTGTCCAACCTCGTGGGTTTTCTCCTGGTTCTCTTCCACTCCTGAAGACCCCTACGCGCAAACGAATTATTGAATTAAAATTGAACCATATATTAGTCCCGAAATGATCAAGTTTGTGTCGAGTGAACGTTAAGACCAAGTTCTCTCCCTGTACCGTAGGAGTTGACGGCTTCTAGTGTTTTATACGGCACGCGGTTAGTGCGTGTACATGTTATCGAGCACGTGCATCACCTGTAACTTCACACGTGTAGCCGAAGATTGATCAACCTGAACTACTTCCAATAACGAAGCGGTTAATTACTCGTCGGGTGAACGTTACCTTGACTGATGTGTACGTTTAGCAGACAACTATAGTTTAGTTACGCCCTATTGCCGCAATAAATTGAATTACCGGCTATACACTGACCGCATATCTAGTTAACATATCTCATTTGCTTTCTTTAAAAGTACTTGATACCTCAACAATAATAGTATTTCAAGAAGAATTTCAATCCTTTTAAAACTGCCTTCTTTATTAGCCCAGCCTGGAGCTGAATATTAGGACGTTAAACCCCATTTCATTTCCATCTGAAACGCTGGCCACAGAATTGGCATCGACTTATAAATAGACTGATGGTATATCATGGTCTTTTCCCCGCGTTCGCCAAATTCGTTACAATAGACAGGCAACATTTGTTGACAGCACCGGGCATGTGCTATTGTGGTTAACATCATATCCATATCTCGGCAACACGTGAGTCAATTCTTATTCTTGGTACACTGGTTCACGTTCTAACTATAACTATGTTCCCCAAGGCTCAATCGGTTGTTCTTCCATATATCTCCTATCCCTCGAATTCCGGGTCACAGTGTTCGATATCATGAATTCACAGACGATACTCAAGTTTATTTTCGTGTCGAGTGGATGACATACTGAATCTTGAAATGTTTCTCCTTCCTTATTGGAATCATGTTTGACTGATGTTCACCCGAAGATGTCAAGTAGCAAGCTGCAAGTTGAAATTAACTCCTGAGATATCAGTATCGTTAGTAACAAGATGATCAAAATCTTTCGTGAGAAAGTTTGCAAAATATCCTATCCGAATATTTGAAACTGTATAATCAATCCAACCAATAATATCCAAAATCAGAGATATAAACTAAACAGCTTCAGTTGTCAAAAAAGGGAATATATAAGGAGAGGCCGATTTCAAAGAGATTAATACATGGTTCAATTTTACTTCAAAAATTAGATTGCGCGTATGGATCCTTAGCAGTGGAAGGACCCGAATAAGACCCATGAGTTTGGACTGGCGGCCCTACTCCTTGTCACGTACAACCGGGGAATCGAAACCACGTCAGTAGACTCAATGACAGACCTAATGATACAACATGCACTAACCATTCGGCCACCCAATCGACTAACCTCACATAGATAATATTTGATTTTTAGTAAGATTGAGTGTACTAAAACATGGGAGCCGCAGTGGATAAGACGCTGGCTCGTTGGTCTAGAGGTCGGGTGTTCGATCCCTGAATTGGCCGAACGAGTTCATCGGGATTTTATGGCCTGGTTTCCCCTGTGTGGAAGGGACAAAAGCCGATGCCCAGTGTATATATTGGCATGCACGTAAAAGATCCCCTTGCAGCTGGAAATCAATATAAGACATAGCCATAGTCCACTATGGGGGCAAAATTTCCCTCATAGCACACTGTATGGCGTATGCCCGTCTTCATTAGCCCAGTCGGAGCAGAACAATAGGACGTTAAACTTCATTTCCATGCTAAAACACTTTCTGAAATATACTATTCAAAAAAAGTAGGGGATATTTGATTTTGGGGGCATAATACTAAAATATGCAAATGACAACGAAAAAAGTCACTATAGAACCTAACAGAAGAAACATTTCCAGTTACATGTGACGCCCAAACGCACCAATAGCTACCGCGTGGAATGCAGGTGATGCTTGGGATCATCATGGGGGTCCAACCCAAGATTTGCACGACTCTGACTTTGAATGTTACAGTCATTGTGGCATTGAATTCCAGGGTGGAAACATCAGTTTAATTGTTTTAGTGACCAGAAAACAAATTTTGATATTCGTCGGCTTACCCAAAATGAAAGGTTACGTACCCTTGGCATGCTACAGATCGGCACAACACAGGCGGTTGTGGCGCGGACGATGAATGTTTCTCAGTCTGTCATAAGCAGGCTATGGCCCAGATACCGTGATACACAACCTGTACAGGACAGACCACGCTCAGGTCGACAACTCAAGCCCAGGATCGTTTATCCGTACCTTGGCCTTGAGAAATCGTGTCATCACAGCAAATCAGATCAGCGCTCGTCTTCAAACAGACACTGGTGTGAGAGTGAGTGGCCAGACGATTCGGAATCGACTGCATAGGGGTCACCTTCGCGCCCGACGTCCTCGCGTGATCCCTTGTTTGAGAGATCATCACATTCAGGCAAGACGTCGTTGGTGTAGGGATCGTCAACACTGGGATAATCGACGCTGGAGCAATGTGATGTTTTCAGATGAGTCAAGGTTCACTGTTGATTTTTTGGACAGACGTAGGAGGGTGTGGCGTCGTCCAAACGAGCGCTTCCAAGACGTTAACGTCATCAGACATGATCGATTTGGGGGTGGTTCTGTTATGGTGTGGGGAGGCATCACTGGTGCTGGGAGAACGGCTTTACATGTTGTTGCAGGGCGTGTTACAGGCCAGTACTACCGGGACAACATCTTGGCAGTCCATGTTGTGCCGTTCGCACGACGTCATGGCCGCCGTTTCATCTTCCAGGATGACAACGCAAGATATCACAGGGCCAGGATCGTTACAGGTTACCTCCAACAACAGAACATCACCACATTACCTTGGCCAGCACTGAGTCCCGACCTCTCCCCCATCGAGCATGTCTGGGACATGCTTGGACAGAGGTTACGTCAACGTCAACAACGTCCTGCCAATGTCCAAGAACTTAACTGCTGCGTTGCAACAGGAATGGGACAATCTGGACCAAAATGACCTTAGACGTCTCATTAGGAGTATGCCACGTCGGATCAATGCTTGTTTGGCAAACAGAGGAGGATTTACCCGTTACTGACTTTGTTGTGATGCTGTGGTAACTTTGCTGTTTGACCCCGGGTATCATTTTACCCTTATAATGGTCAGTCTGTGCCTTACTTAGTCTAACGATTATTTGGAATAAATCGATGAATGTGAACTTCATTTCATTTTGTCATTTGTTTCTTCGTCAGTTTCATTAGGTGACTTTAATAACACTTAAAAATCAAATTTTTTTGAATAGTATAATATTTTAAGAATTCACAAACATTCACTTAATCGCATACATTGCAGACTTTAATGTATGTCGGCTGGTAACGACAAGTTCAAAGAGATGGCATGTGATCACCGAAAGCTAGTTGCCCTTCGTTGAATACCCGTTCAAGCTAGGGTAGGGGAAATCCTCTCACCTTTCCCCAGGGTCTATGTCCACAAAAGAACTTTTTTTTGTATCTACCAACACTCTAGACCTAACTTTAGATCATCTACAGATTCAGCATGACTGTACATTCCAAAATATAATATACCCTATGGGAAATCATTCACCACTGGTTCACGGTGCAAACATCTGGAATGATATTCAAATGCGTAATTGGGAAAACGGAACTTTTCCTGTTTTTAAGAATATTTTGTAAACCCATCGTTTTACCAAATACCGGTGCTGGAGCCTACTAATATGGACTTAGCGTAATCTGTTGTTATTATTAGTAGTAGCCGTATGACGCCGAGCAGAGGTTTAAACTGCATGTCGATTTGCTGTCGGTAAATCGTGGCGATCTTCTCAAGTGACCCGATTTGTTCACTAAACCATATAACCAATATAAAGATATATTTACTTCGGCAATTTCAGTCGAATCAAATTGGAAAACGGATCAGATTACCAAATGTCTGATGACAACACTCGTAGTGTAAACCAATCAAATAAATGAAATGCTACCAGGTTACTGGAGACGTGCATACGTCATAGACTGTTACAGGAGCCATCTTACCCGTACAGCGGTGCTACGACTTACTCTTATATCGAATTCCAACTGGCAAGGGTTCCATGTATGAACGGTATCATCGAAAGACTACAATGTCCTTGCTAGGTCCTACGTCACGCACGCAATGACAAGAGGAAATACCAGGGAACTTAGTTGACACTGGGAGCGACCCCAAGACTTGTTCACTGAGCAATCTAAGTCCTGGCCCACCCAGACTTCACAAAGTATCCTCAGACTTCATTTGGGAATTAACTCAACGTTCAATCACTGTCTTTGACCCAGAAACAAAACTTTCCACATTTCATATTGGTGTATTTGATATATTAAAACAACAAAAGTTTTATAAAGGACTATATATGAGTTGAAATAAGACAAAGAAGTTTGAGTTAATTCATAACATAGGTCTGAGAACACTTTGTGAACTCGGGGCCTTCTGATAGTCGATGGGTCTTTACTACATGGCCTCCGAATGTGAAACTCCGATTCTAAGTTAAGAACATGGCTTGTACGTAGTTTGAATTTTTATCCGATAAAGATTGGGTGATGTATTTGAAACCTCGATGGGAAATCGTAATTTAGTTGCAAGAAGGTTGTAATGTAACACATAACATACGGGAGAAAACGCCATATGTCGTTCCTAATCCACTTTTAAAACGATCAATGTCAATAGTTGCTTTCCATATAGTGATTTAAATGGAGATCCTGAAAAGAATCATGAAAAGAATCAATCAAGTCGAGTTAGCATAAGGTGGAAATTCTTAATATTTGTTCAAATCAATTCCTTTCCTATCAGAGAAACCGGCAATTGTTGTTCGATCTGCTACGAGCCGATTGACATGTACAAATATTGGATGGCGGTAAGACAGCTGTTTAACAAGACTGACCTTTACAGCCTTAAATAGATTTCAGTTGAGAAGTTGGCCTACTGCTACTACTGACTGATTTCAAATCTCATTTTGAAGACAGACCGTGTCAGTATTGGTACGCGCTTGTCTGATTAGAATAAAGAAGGGCCTTAGCCGTTCGGTGGGAAGAAAGACCGGTCCCATGTAAACATTGACGCGCACGTAAATAAACCTTTGACAGTTGGAATTCTAAAAAAAGAGAGGGACGTAGCGCTTCTTTCCGGGTAAATGTTCTCTCAGTATCCCAGTCGATGTAGAGAAGTAGGATGTTAAAGCCCACCATGGTTACTCTAGTTAATACGTTCCAAAAAAACCCAAAAAGAATTCTGGAAAAAAAAATGGTCATCTGTGTCGGAAAATATTTTGCGAAAACGTTGTCTTCCACCGTGGACCGATGCATTCGGGGTTTTATCATGATCGGTGTGCTTAGTCGTTTGGGAGGGACGAAAGGCCGAGCCTCATTCATACACTCCTTGATTCCCCCCCCCCCATCAACACTATAACCATGTAACCCCAGAAGTGAAAATGACCATATTTTAGTTTCAAATTATTTTTTGCCGACCACACGTTCAAGCCTCATTCCGTTCTATACCGCAAAGGGAACGCATGTAAACAATCAGCCAGATCTAACGGGTAATTATAGCGGTAAGTGATATTCGAAAAAAATGTATAATGGGTAGGCCCGATGATTATTAGAGTCTATTTCAAGATGGAAAGCCTTGGTTTTTTCCCGTCCAACAATGAGTAACAGCTTGGTAGCAAATAAATAAAAACACATCAGCCTGCACGCTACGGCTTCTGGGTTTTAATAATTACTAGCATTGTACCAACAACAATTTGGGAAGAAACGATAGTTTCAAAACAAGTTGTTGATGTTCACGAATGCTTTTTTTACGTATTTACATCTCCCTGTGGATCAATAGAATAGCACAACACCCACATGAGAGAAGCTCAAAAAGGCATTAATTAGCGCTTTGTAAGTCTTCGCCTATGAGTAAAAACAATAATTGTCGATTTACCATGATCAATTCACGGGATGGTGACGTTGGGAGTGTTTAAGTCAGGTCGTATACAACAGAGGAATTAATTAGCGCTTTGAAGGTCTTCGCCTATCAGTAAAAACAATAATTTTCAATTTACCATAATGAGTATCGATGCGTCATTTGCCCTTTTCGTTAAAATATCAAATTTCTCATGGATTAATCCATGTTAATCCGATTGAGTCTAATTGTTGCATCGTGCAGCTTCGAGCCAAACTACAAATACTGTACCAAATTGTAACAGGCCACGATCTACTATCGGATGTCCAGTACAGAAATGATGTAATGACTTTGACATTAGTTTGAGACTAAGTAATGAACCCTTTACAAAGAACACAATCCTCTACAACGGACATATTGGCATCAATCGTGGTCTCTTACTTGTTTGTAATCTACCCCAATGTTTTGTAGGCCCAACTGTGAACAAATACCTTTCATTGTGTTCAAATCCTTCTTAAGTGTTAATTAGTCTCGGACCGAACATTTACCAGTGTGACTCAGGTCACACTATCCATCACCATTTGGAAAGATTCCCTTTCGTTTTTATCAGCTCATTCACGGTTTATATAATAGACTTGTCTTATCCAGACAGACTAATGCTGAAGATGGTGTGTCTTTGTGCCCAGGGGCTAAGATGGCGGTGTTGTACAGCGGGAAGAAGTATCTCTATAATTATAAGTAGATAATCGGAGGCCTGCGCCATCGAGTAGGTAGAATCGTCAAGGATCTGGAATTTCAATATGGTCAATATGACGGCTTGAAATATGACGGGCCAACAAAAATAATAGTGCTGTACTCTTGGGAATAGATTCAAAGGGGATATAATGGACTCCTCGAGTCGTCTTTAAATGAATTACACAAGCGAATTGGAATTTATTTATTAACACGTGAATTACACATGCGAACTTATCAGGCCCGGATCCAGGATTTTGTCGAGGGGGGGGGGGCATACATTGGAGCAAAGGGTAATACGTTGCAACCTTGGATTGCTTGGGCGGATACAATGCCAAAATCATGTTTATATCATCTATTTAAGAGTAGATATGTGAACTACAACAGTAACAAAGCAAATGAAAATGAACTCTGTCACTGGGGCTGAGCGGGGGCCTCCCTGTTATAGTTCTTGTATGTGCCAGATTGTATTACACAATGTAAATGACATTTTAGCTGGGGAATGTACAATTCACTATAATTGCCCCAGAAATAGTCAAGAGACCTTGCGTAGACTTCGTTTATGGGTTGACAACCCAGGGTTGTAATCGGGCGTTAAAGAGGTTTTTTTCTGAAGTGTGTGTCGGGGGAAGGGGCAACGTTTAAAATTGAATGTAATGTTTTTAGCTAAATTTGTCGGACACATCATCATACTATGCTATTTGAAAAGGTCCTTCTCATTTTCTTGCCCAGTTACGGTTTATCAAGCTGGACGTTACCGAATTGTTGAAGCCGAAATTAGTGAGATCTGCTTGATCTTTACAAAAATGTTCACCAGCTGTTCATGTTATTGTACTTTCATCGTAAGATAGGCACAGGCCAAGGAATCTTTGGAAAGGATGGGGACCAACTCTATATGACATCAAGCGGAGCGATGTAGAATGTGTGCTCTTTGTTATTTGACTATCCGGAAGAAGGTGAATTTTGATTCTAATTGACCAAATTTGAGTAAGTATTTGGGAGAAAAGAGGGGGCTTTTGAAATTTGTGTTGAGTGTTAAAGAAATGGGGTTTTGACACAAACTAGATCATTTCGGAATTTACACATGGTTCAATTTTCTTTCAATAATTCGCTTGTGCGTAGGAGTCTTTAGCAGGGGGGGGGGGGCGGAGAAAACCCTCGAGGTTGTTTTGGTGAGTGACCTGAACTTCTGAGCGTAGTGGGATCCGTCCTTGTAATTAATTATGACCAATACAATAAACCATAAGTTCGCTTCACTTAGCCATTGGCAGCAACAAATAATTAAACATGGCCAATAATGAACCATAAGTACGCTGGACTTTGCCGTTGGTAGAGACTATTGTTATTTATAACAGACTAAGATATAAACCTAGCTTCTATCTTTATGACCTAATTGGACATGTTACTTGCGGTCTCAGACATGATCTGACCTTTGTTAGGAATCATTAGTGGTCTGAACTATTATTGTGTTTATTCTGTATCATATCAGTGTCAGTTAACCAAAGTTATCGGCTAATAATTATTATTAAAGTCTCGTATTTCCAGTGATCAATGTTAACAGTATTACAAATGGTCCCCGTAATCAATCACTACTTTCGTTGGTGTTAAATCGAGCTCTACTCAAAGGGAATCGTTATGGCTCTTAAACGTTGCCCGCCTATTAGTAAACACTAACACCTCAACTTGAATTGAAGATGACGGGTATTATCACGTGGTCACGTCATTAAATCAAAATGGCGAATGCTAGTGTGGGATATGATATGAATAGAAAGTATCTCACGGAACTAGACAAATTCCCAATCTCAATCCATCTGACATCACTCACTTTCGATAGTAAACGTATCACTTGGTCAAATTCGCACGCATATGTTTGGGTACATGATCCCAAGATGCTGCGTCTTTAAGATGTTCATGTAGAAAACCCTAATTTGAAGTTGACTTCAGTGTTATATCCGTGACATTTCTTGGACATTTTGATGACCCTCATATATATATATGTATTAACAAAGAGCCCAACATATCACAATCACCTAAAAAAATATTAAAGGGGGGTGGGGGTGACTCGAATTTTTTCTAGCCTAGTAATCTATAGACCATACCGTTATTTTGTTATGTGAGTTCCGAATTCTGTCGCGGGTCATTTTTGTAGGTGATTTCCCCAATTCCTAATAGGGTTTAACGTCCGCTTGTGCGTATTGGTCTCTAGCAGCGTGAGGAGACCACTGCCCGGGGATAAACCACATGTTTGTACAGGCAACCATACTCCTTTCTCAAAGGAGGGGGGGGGGGGGTCGAAACCACACTAATGGAGTTAATGACAGATCTTGTGATCTAAAGTGCACGCGTTAACACCCACCACTCATGGAGTTATAGAAAATGATGAACTAATGAGAAGTGTTAATTCAAAGGATATGCGAGGCGTTATTCCTTTGGAAATAAGTATATTGATGCGACATTTGAGAATACTTGTCCATTCATCCCAGTTATACATGACATTCCATACGAGTCATGGTCATTATACGCAATTGTTGTTTCCAAACATTTACCAGGCGCTCTTGAACAATGCTTGGTGAGAGTCAGCTATAATTAGCGGAGCCTGGGGTTAGTTTCAATATGATAGTACATGAAATTAATTGCAGTTATTTTTCTTGTGGGAAGTTCTGCCTCTTCAAGGTCAACATCCAAGAGCCTTAAGAAAATTATCAGGGAGAGGGGCAATGTTTTCTGAACCTATTAAACGAACCAGTGTAACCCCCATATACATCGATATAGGGTGTCCACATCCAGGAGGATGATTTTTGACCAAACGGTTGCAGGTTCTTGACACGAAATATAAGTAGTTCTTGTTACTGTTTTACCCATCTGTAAAGGGGTAACATAGGGTTGGTGATTGTATATTAAATTAAACCAAAAACATATCTTCTTACTTAATACTCTTTCTGCGGATTTTGTCTAAAAGACACCAGACGTAAAGGGAGATAACTAAGCTTTACATGAACGGATGCAGACCATTTACATACTCCAATTGAGTTGAATGTTAATTGTTGAATCTTCGTCCGGCTACAAATGTTTCATTGGGGTCTGCGCTCTCCACAATAGATAGAGCGATATCTGACAGTCCCAGTTCACAACTAGTATGGCGTTGTCCATGAGTTATTCAAATCATGGTAACCACTGCCTTAATTAACTCTCTTATCATTCTGCCTCTAAATCATGAATGTTTAACAAAAACGGTCATACAAACGGTTTTAAATAATCGAGGGGGATTTAATAATGATGTCCATTATTACTTTTACACGAAAGCCCGTCTCCCCCCCCCCCCGATACCACCTCTATAACAGTTTGTTTACAGCTTTGCATAAGGATGTTTATATTAACTGAGAGTTTTAATTTTCTGATTACACTGTGTTTATTTCTAAATTGATACTTTATGAGTTTTAAGATCCATCATTCAACTTCAGATGCACGTATATAAACATTAACTTTATTCGCCTGGGTCATTGTGTTCTGGGTATTTTGTCGAAGAAATACGACGTTTTCGGTTATTTCTTGATATCGTATGTTGGGAACATAGTGCCTGCTGCAGGAGAAGTCCTCTTGTGAGCTGTGCGTGACGGTTGTCATTAATTGCCCTACTGTCTCTGCACACAGCCTTCTTTCATTAGCTGCAAATCATTATCATTAGATAATTTTACGAAACTCAATTTGTTTTCATTTCAAAAAATTTGCGATGATCAGATGGGGCATGGTACAGAAAAAGTGAGGAACCACTGATGTAGAAGGGCTTTCTTGGTTCCTTTCAATATTGGGTCATTTCCTTGATTCCATTTAATCGTGGGTCATTTTTTAGAATCACTTTCTTGATTCCAGTTAATGATTGGT
The DNA here is from genome assembly GCA_963678685.1 of Patella ulyssiponensis. Classification (NCBI taxonomy): domain Eukaryota; kingdom Metazoa; phylum Mollusca; class Gastropoda; family Patellidae; genus Patella; species Patella ulyssiponensis. The sequence continues at coordinate 61,561,187 of OY783230.1, read as the reverse complement.
CACTTCATGGAATCACTTTCTTGGTTCCTTTAAATATTGGGTCATTTTTACATTGGATCGCATTCTTGGTTCCTTTTGTAAAAAATAGAACCACTTTCTTGGTTCCTTTTTTAGATTGGATCACATTTAGTTGGACTTGAATATAGAATCACTTTTTGACGCACTTTTAAATAATTTTATCAATGAACTGTTTATGGTACGAGGAATTAGCTGTATTAAATACTATGTTAATAACTGGATATTATGAGTTGATACGGTATCAACTCATAATATCCAGTTATTAACATAGTACTCTATTTTATCGTTATTGCATATCATATTCATATACTTCATAATGGAATAGTTGATGGGTATTATGTTTCAAAACACATAAACTTAATAATATTATTAAAGGGAGTTATCTAGCTTATTTTTCTCCACTTTTATTTAGAATTAGTTTGTCGTTTAAGAGAGAGAAATTGGGTTTAACGCCCACTCGACACACACTAGGTCATCTCGGAACTAACATATGATTCAATTTTATTTCAGTTATTCGCTTGCGCGTAGGGATCTTCAGCGGTGAGAGGAAACCATAGGACCCGGAAAAAAACCCACAAGAGGGGACAGGTTACCCCACACCTTGTCACGTACAACCGGGAATTCGAAACCACGCCAGTTGACTCAATGACAGGTTTTATGATACAGCGCCTACATGCCAACTCCCCTTGTCGTTAAAGGTCCCATTACAGTTCGAAATGAAAATAAAGGTATAGTCCGTAGCGCTGCTGCCGTGGCCAAAGTTTCCTCATAGGACTCACTCTACATAGAGTATGTTCATCTTCATTTACTTTATTGGCGCAAAAAATTAATACAATGATAAACACGTTTAAGTGACGTTTACCGTCCTACTTTTATTGCACCAACCGGGATATGGAAGACATACGTACGACATACGGTGTACTATGGAAGATAATTTGTCCCAGGGGGGTTGGGATGGCCTAGTGGTCTAGAGTGCCGCGCTTCGACCTCTAGCTGGCCGGTCACCTCTGGCTTGCAGCTGTGGTTTCGAGCCTTGGTGTGAGCGTATGTGGCATGGAGATAGGGGCGCCTTCTCAACCTCGTGGGTTTCCTCCGGGCACTCCGGTTTCCTCCTACTGCTAAAGACCCCTACGCGCAAGCGAATTATTGAAATAAAATTAAACCATATGTTAGTCCCGAAATGACCTAGTTGTGTCGAGTGGACGTTGAACCCCATTTCTCTCTCTCTCTCTCTCTAATTTGTCCCGATAGCGGCACTTCGGCTCAATTGTGAGAGAGAGAGAGAGAGAGAAATGGGGTTTAACGTCCACTCGACACAACTAGGTCATTTCGGGACTAACATATGTTTTTTTAATTTTATTTCAATAATTCGCTTGCGCGTAGGGGTCTTTAGCAGTGGGAGGAAACCGGGGTGCCCGGAGGAAATCCACGAGGTTGAGAAGGCGCCCCTATCTCCATGCCACATACGCTCACACCAGGGCTCGAAACCACAGCCGCAAGCCAGAGGTGACCGGCCAGCTAGACGTCGAAGCGCGGCACTCTAGACCACTAGGCCATCCCAACCCCCCCGGCTCAATTGTATTTCGAATTTCAACTGTCACGGGGTCTTTTACATGCCTGGCAATGTGCACACAGGTCTTCATGTTTTCTTCCCATCGAGTGACTAACAGCTACCAGTACCACGTTTAAGTGGGATTTAACGTATTACTTTTCTACACCAAATGGGGTGTGGAAGACATACATGTATGTCATGCATGGGGGAGATTTTGTCCGGATAGCGGCACGTCAGCCCACTCTTATTTTAAAACGGCAATTTCATATTTTTTTAGTTATATTTTTAAAATATATTAAAATAAAGCCCTAAAATAGATTGTATCTAAAAACAGTCCTACCTTGTTAAAGAATAATCCTATTAATCCTATAATTCACTATTGCCAGTTGAGAAATTGGCAAAAATATCATTTTCAACTTCAAATTCAAACGTTTGAAGATCGCCAATGCATGGAGGGGAATGGGAAAACAAGGGAGGTAATTCAAGTAATTGTGTTATAATTTTCGGTGTCAGGGATAATTTATGCCTGTGAAATATTGCCCATGATCGTATAATAGTGAGTTGACAACCTTTCGAGCAAAAGACATAGAAATAAGTATGTTTTGGCTTTCTTACAAAATATGAAATTTCCGCTTTAAGTTCCACCTGTCACGGGAGCTTTTACATGTGTAATGGATACACGGAGCTTTAAATATAGCAGTTTTAGAATTGTACCAAATCCGTTTGATCCACCATCCCCATGTACATGTAACTGTTAAGTGGAATGTATTAGTACATTAATTAGTATTTGCAAGATAAATAGACCCTTGCTTTTTTTGACATGTGGTAATTACTACCTGGCATGTGCGGAATTAAAACAACATTTACCATCGACTAAACAGCCAGTAATCTGACATGTTTATTTCTACCTGTAATTAAACAGGTGTACTCATCTAACTGACAGAACCTATAATAATGAACCTTAAACTCACCTTCAACCTTTAGTCTACCATTTTATTGGTAAACTTCCCTACATACGAAACTTACGCTATCTGGTTGCCAATCACCATTAATTTTCCCATTGACTTTAATGCTAATTCTTGCCTCTTTTCTCCAAATTTTCGTTGGGCTGAATGCTTTTCAGAACGGAAGAGAAACAAATGGCCATGTCTTTGCACCAAAATTAATATGAGGTTGTCCACCCAAATTTTGAGATACAAAAACTTGAAGTTCGTTACTTAAAACATGTAACTATTTGCCGTACATATCGTCGTAACTAGCGTGTTAACTCTGTTATCTTTCCGCCTCTCGATCATGAATATTTACCAAAACCTGACAGATAATGTTAATTCAAACACGCTTCGTCCATTCTAGGCCAAAACGTCAACAAAAATGGACATGCAAAAGGGAAGAAAGGAGGGAGTGAATTACTATAAATAGAGCCACAATTCGTTTGTACCGAGATGGTGAAATTTAATGGTGGCCTGCCTCCATGTGTCTACAATTAGCTGATTTTGAAAACTGACATGACACTTGTTGACAGCTTATCACCAACTCTGCAGTTTCAAGGTAATGAAAGCAATCTGATGAAACACAGATCCTATTTCGTTTCATTTTTTACAGTTCAAAATTTCGTTTTACTGGTCTTTACTACACTTGGATCTGGAATATTATTATATAACTCGCGCTCTAAATGATGTTAGGGATTAGCCAATGAAAAGCTCTGCTACAGCGAGTTCTTGGTTCAGGAAGGAGGGGGTGGCACAACAGCTCTCTAGTCATCCGGATGGAACGGAAAACCGAGGTCCCGTGTATATAATGGCGTGCATGTAAAAGATCCCTTGGCAGTTGGAATTCGATATAAGAGTAGGCCGTAGTGTCGATGCCCGGGCAATAACACTGTATGGCGTATGCCCGTCGGAATAGAACGTTAAAATCTTACTTCATTTCATTTAAATTTACTTGTACACTAGTTTGCATATATCTACATGATGAATGTCCGTCTTCCTCATCTCGGATGGAACAGAAAAGTAGGGCGTTAAATCCCATTTTAATTTATTTATGTACTAGTTTACATATATCTATATGCCTGTTTGTTAACAAAGTCGAAATGACTTTCTTTTTAAAAGGGTCTCTTCATCACGCGTAATAACTGCTTGATGTCCACTTAACGAACTCGCGAGCAGCTAGGAATCCGGAAATAACAACAGGCATGGCAATAAACAACTTATAAGGACCCTTTTACAAAAAGTTTTCCGCGTTAGTACATTGGTTTTAAAGCACTTTAGAATTTACGTGAAAATACCATCTTTGTATAACAATTAACGCTTTAAAGGACCTCGTGGAATGGTTTTGAGTCACCTTCACTTTGAGCATATTTGTTGGTATGCAAAATTTTAGATAATTCGACAAACCATCGCAGAGATGTGGATTTTTAAACTTAGACTGGGGTGGATTCATAGTTTACTCTGTACGTTTTAGATCATTAGGCCTGTCATGAAGTTAAAAAGGTGGGTAATCGAAAAAACGCTATTTGGCTCAATGACAGACCTTATAATCCATCGCGCACGCGTTAACCTGTCTGCCAACCAACTCCTTGACACAGTACCAGTGTTGCTGCAGCTTCCGATTATACTTCAAAAGGGTCATTGAATGGATATTTGATAATTAGTTGTCTCTAGGATTCTTCTAAAATATTATTCAAAACAATTGCTGTTTTTATTTACTTGGTGTATGTGTATGAAACTACCATCTGAGATACCCCATATATATGATCTTACAGACGAAATGAAATGGTGTTTAACGTCCTACTGTTCTGTTCCTACTCGGCTAATGAAGACGGGCATACGTCATACAATGTGATGTGATGGCAAAAAACTTTCCCGGACAGCGGCAATACGGCCTCCTCTTACATCAAATTCCAACCACACGAGATCTGTTGCGTGCACACCACTGTGTACACCGCACCTCGGTATTTCTTTCCATCCGAACGACTAGACAGACCTCGTCCCGCATTACTGACAAGGGGGAACCACAATGGAAAAACTGGATGAACTTTCTAGGTCAATGCAGGGATCGAGCACCCGATCTCCAGACAAGCCAGCGTTTTACCCACTTAGCTTTTATTACGTGAGTGATACTGCCTTCTGAATTATCGCATATACATGTATATAGATTGTATGAAATAAAGTAACTCATTGTCGCTGCAATGTTGAGTCAGAAACCATAATTGCGCACACATACCCAAAAGTCTAATGATCACAACACGGTTATTTACACCTGATCTGCACGCCTCTGTATACAGTTTCAACAGTTACAATAATATTGTGAATTCGGGTAGTTTATTACCCGATAATTACTCCATAACGATCAAATGATAAGTCGTCTAGCTAGGGAATTGTATTTGATAATCTGTATAACCTATTGATATCAGCGATTAGCATTATGTAAGCATTGATATGCAGCTTCATTAAATTTTCATTTGGGAATGGTTTAAAATGAGAAATTTATTGACTTTTCATGTAATTGATATTTCAGTAGATTTGTCAATGAATGATGGTGCTAGTTGCTGCAGTAGGTTATGGTATTTACATCTTATTTCTTTAGAGTTAAACATACATTATGCAAGAGCTAGATTTGTCTATTTCAGGTCTTTCTTTAGGTCCGAAATGTTTTCTAAATTATCAATTAGACATGGCATAATCAACCCTCGATTGCATCGGATTTTTCCGATATTGAATATATTTGAACAGATCTGCCACATTTTGATTTATTCTAAAAATGGAGGAGCGAGACTTAGCTCCAAACAACCAGTACGCTGGTGGAAATTATTGCACAAGTCTTGTCAAACCCTCAAAGGCTAATATCTTCGCTAGCAATAGAGTAATTTGAATGAAATGTTCAAATTATTCATTTTACATTATCTATTTTCTAACTATAATATACTATTCAAAAAAGTAGGGGATATTTGATTTTGGGGGCATAATACTAAAATATGCAAATGACTACGAAAAAAGTCACTATAGATCCTAACAGAAGAAACATTTCCAGTTACATGTGACGCCCAAACGCACCAATAGCTACCGCATGGAATGCAGGTGATGCTTGGGATCATCATGGGGGTCCATCCCAAGATTTGCACGACTCTGACTTTGAATGTTACAGTCATTGTGGCATTGAATTCCAGGGTGGAAACATCAGTTTAATTGTTTTAGTGACCAGAAAACAAATTTTGATATGCGTTGGCTTACCCAAAATTAAAGGTTACGTGCCCTTGGCATGCTACAGATCGGCACAACACAGGCGGTTGTGGCGCGGACGATGAATGTTTCTCAGTCTGTCATAAGTAAGGTATGGTCCAGATACCGTGATACACAATCTGTACAGGACAGACCACGCTCAGGTCGACCAAGGGCGACAACTCAAGCCCAGGATCGATTTATCCGTACCTTGGCCTTGAGAAATCGTGTCATCACATCAAATCAGATCAGCGCTCGTCTTCAAACAGACACTGGTGTGAGAGTGAGTGGCCAGACGATTCGGAATCGACTGCATAGGGGTCACCTTCGCGCCCGACGTCCTCGCGTGATCCCTTGTTTGAGAGATCATCACATTCAGGCAAGACGTCGTTGGTGTAGGGATCGTCAACACTGGAATAATCGACGCTGGAGCAATGTGATGTTTTCAGATGAGTCAAGGTTCACTGTTGATTTTATGGACAGACGTAGGAGGGTGTGGCGTCGTCAAAACGAGCGCTTTCAAGAGGTTAACGTCATCAGACATGATCGATTTGGGGGTGGTTCTGTTATGGTGTGAAGAGGCATCACTGTTGCTGGAAGAACGGCTTTACATGTTGTTGCAGGGCGTGTTACAGGCCAGTACTACCGGGACAACATCTTGGCAGTCCATGTTGTGCCGTTCGCACGACGTCATGGCCGCCGTTTCATCTTCCAGGATGACAACGCAAGATGTCACAGGGCCAGGACCGTTACCGGTTACCTCCAACAACAGAACATCACCACATTACCTTGGCCAGCACTGAGTCCCGACCTCTCCCCCATCGAGCATGTCTGGGACATGCTTGGACAGAGGTTACGTCAACGTCAACAACGTCCTGCCATTGTCCAAGAATTAGCTGCTGTGTTGCAACAGGAATGGGACAATCTGGACCAAAATGACCTTAGACGTCTCATTAGGAGTATGCCACGTCGGATCAATGCTTGTTTGGCAAACAGAGGAGGATTTACCCGTTACTGACTTTGTTGTGATGCTGTGGTAACTTTGCTGTTTGACCCCGGGTATCATTTTACCCTTATAATGGTCAGCCTGTGCCTTACTTAGTCTAACGATCATTTGGAATAAATCGATGAATGTGAACTTCATTTCATTTTGTCATTTGTTTCTTCGTCAGTTTCATTAGGTGACTTTAATAACACTTAAAAATCAAATATCCCCTACTTTTTTTTAATAGTATAGCAAGAATGGCTAGTTCTTTATCTAAATCTAACATAATGTATCCTTAAAGCATTCTATTATTCAATTGCTGGTGCCACAAAAACACTTCACTTCTCGTCCAAGATAATTACAATCCCTTGCTTGCTGGTCTGCCACTTTGCTTAATATATGCATCGACTTTAATTTCTGTGGAGATTGAGACATAAGTATTCTCATATCATCTATTGGACTTTGTTAGCGAGCATCTACAATTACTGCTGTAACACTTTACTGGACGCCGCTATTACTTCCTTTACGTACTCGTAAAATGCAGGGAGTGAGCTTGTAAAGTCAAAATCACCCAAATTATTACTAATTATTCTTATCAGTCCTTATTGTATATACAGTCCATAAAACAGGGCAATACAGAAAATATTGCATGAACTATTACTGTCAATTTTCAACTTTCTTCAGAGATATAACTACACGGACGTTAAATAGTCCCGAATTGAGCGAAAAATCGGCCCTTATTGTATACACATCGCTTAAGCATAAATTATGCAAGAGGTAAATCTGCCTTTCTTTAGGCCTGAGATGTTATATTTAATCATTAATTGGGCATTAATTAACTAATCTAGACCAGAACCAACTCGCGATGTCAACGCTTGTCTGCGATATTTACAGGATTAGGATCACATATGCTGCACAACTTTCATTGATTATTTAATCATGAAATGGATACTCGAGGCTAAGGGGCTTTTTTATGGTACCGACTTTAGTAATGATGATGATCGAAGCTATGTCAAAAATTCAATCACTAAATTCTCGGTTCAGAGTGGATCAATTGACTGCAATTTTCAGCATATTCCCTTTACATTATATAGATTTTAACTATTATAGTGAATACTACCAGATCTTTAACTATAATCTTCCACAATGTATCTTTAACAGAAGGCAATGTATAACATTTTTATGAACTATTACTGTTGATTTTCAATTTGTTAATTTACATCTTTTCTTCAGAGATAAACACGCAACCTTTCACAACAGCCTCGTTGTCTCTGAATGTAAACTTGCCTTAAATTAGGCGACAAACTACGAGAACAATAAGTAGTTGGACAGTCAGACTTAATTGGCATTTGGAAATGAGACCCGTCACTATTGTCTGGATGTGGAGAATGTCGATCTGTAAATCAGAGGGTTTCAGTCCAAGATTGTTTATCTGAAGTGCCCTCTTTAAACCAGAATCTCGACCATTCTATAACTTGACACACTGAGGGAACCTATCATTTCTCACATTCAAATCTCACAGACAAAAGAAAGACATACACTTCAACTGGATCATATATATATGGGTCATGTTCGATATTTTAGTCGAACGTTATGGTTTTTCTTCTTAACTACTTAAATTGCCCTGGATAGTTGAATGATTGATGCGTGGTTACTCTATTTATATGTTACATTTCTGTGAAAACGGTAAATCGTCCAGAGTAATACAAAGTTAATAACGGTGCCATTAAAGGTCGGGGTTATCGTAGTAGATATATGCTTTATTCCAGCTTTTGGATGGATAGAAATGGGGATTACGGTCCACTGGACATAAACTAGGTCATTTCGGCACCAACATATTGCTCCAATTTATTTCAATATTCACCTGCGCGTAGGCGTCTTTAGCAATCTCGATCCCAGAGATAAGCCAGGGAACCGATTTCACGCTGATTTATGGCCGGCGAGTTTTACCAGGGGTAAAAGTTATCTCTGGGATCGAGATATATTCTTTAGATGTGGAGGATCCCGAAAAATTCCAGGAGGATGAACAGGTGACCCTACTTCTTGTCACGTACGAGCAGGAAATCGAGACCACACCATGGTGTCACTCACACACGTTAAACCACAAGACCATCCAACCAACCTTTGGAAATATAATTTATAGAAATTATGGGGGGGGGGGCAAAGCGAACATCCCGATGAACTTTCTCAGTCGATTGAACACTGGGCCACGCGGCTATCGAGTCAACGTCTTACTCGCTGAGCCATCGCGGATCCCAAATAAAATTATCATTTAGACATAATCAACTCTTGATCAACATGACGAGCCCATGGATTAGAACTCCGCGGCAATTTAAAAGTTTAACTAAGTTATAACTCGATTGTCAACTACGGTAGCTCAGTTGCTACGATACTATACAATCTAGGCTACATTTTGCCCAAACTTCAAACACTCATAACTTCGCATAAAAAAACTAATTTACCTGAAATGTTTAATATATTATTTGAACTATATGTTATGTTTGAAATATTAATACTATCTGGCCCGAGTTTACAAAGCATTCTCAAGACTTAAGTTAAGAATTTACTCAAAATTGTTTACCTAAAATATCGTTCTTTATATAAAAATTTTTTTGTGTTCATCTATCAAATATTTTAATAAGAAACTATGTGTTTTTGGATCAACGATATTTCTCATAAACAGTGATTGAAAGTTAAGTAAATTTAAGCCCGAGAATGCTTTGTGAAGTTGGTGGGCAGCGCTTTATATATACTTCTTTCATAATGCATCTTTAAGCAAAGGTTCAGAAATCACTGAAAGAATAAAATGATCAACAAAGCAATGGATGACAAAAGTCTGTACGCTCGATTAAATTCGATTTATGTTTTCTTGACAATGTATTCTACTAACTTCATTATTATTCATCTATAACTCTAAATCGATACGTTTTCTTCCCCGGCGTCTACCGAATTGACAAGACCAATCCACTTTTCTTTTTAAATGAAATATCGAACTCGGGTGTCCGATTTTTGATTTGTGTGTTGATCCTTTATATTGGCTGATGTGCATGCAATATTTAACCTTCTGTAATTGCCTGCCATATCCTACTTCACTGAAAACAACATATTATTCCCAAGAACATCCGTTGTATTTTTGTCTCCTGAACCGACCCTTGCGTCGTAGTAAATCCATTTTTAAAGATGTCTTGGCTATGGTTATATGCCCTCAAGAAATTTCTGGCTGCATTAATGTCGGCTTCTGGTATCTATGTAGTCATTCTTTACACAGGGAACTGTCTACTTTGAGTATAGGCTTCTGTCATGAATTACCGCCATTTAAAACAATAGTGCACTATTTTGTTAAGCAGTTAGTATTTTGCATCTTCTATACACACGAGGCAAAGTATAAATTTTACATTTCATTAAATATTTCTCAGTATTCTCGCAGCATAGCCTAAATGTAGGAATTAAAATGTCGGTCAACTAGCTGCGTGTCAGTTCTTACGCGGACGTACAGAGCAAGTTTTATAAGCTATTTGACTTATACTACAAGAAATTATCGTAAAACTTTTGTAACAAATTTCCACAATGTTGGTGTAGATAGAAGATCTCTAAATAAATACCATAACGACCTTAATGTCGGCTTCTGGTATCTATGTAGTCATTCTTTACACAGGGAACTGTCTACTTTGAGTATAGGCTTCTGTCATGAATTACCGCCATTTAAAACAATAGTGCACTATTTTGTTAAGCAGTTAGTATTTTGCATCTTCTATACACACGAGGCAAAGTATAAATTTTACATTTCATTAAATATTTCTCAGTATTCTCGCAGCATAGCCTAAATGTAGGAATTAAAATGTCGGTCAACTAGCTGCGTGTCAGTTCTTACGCGGACGTACAGAGCAAGTTTTATAAGCTATTTGACTTATACTACAAGAAATTATCGTAAAACTTTTGTAACAAATTTCCACAATGTTGGTGTAGATAGAAGATCTCTAAATAAATACCATAACGACCTTATGAAATGAAAGGGTGGATAAAATGCATATTGACACACTTATTGATTATTTTGAACCATAAATAATAGGAAAATGCACTTATGACTCTAGTCAGATCGATTGATCGTGTGCAATCAAACATCGTAATGTTAAAGTACCATATTTCGTGACATAGTGAATATCAATTCTTAGAAATTCTCAGAAAAGGAACGCAACACAATTCTTGACTTATCTCTGGCTTTTCTTATTTGATTAAACTGAAAGATCATTTCAATAGCTGCAGGTGACATCCGATTGATCACTGTACAGTGATAGACAGGTATATGTTGTAAGTTTATGTTCCCTATGGATGGTTGTTAAAAAGTATATTGAAGGTCATATATCGGATTGTAAGTATTATTTATTTTTTTTAAGATATATTCCGGACAAAACGCCCCCCCCCCCCCAACAAATCTGGTTTTACTGATTGAATTGTTAAAGCAAAAACGTAGAGTTTGTAATATATGAATAAGCATACAAAATGCTCTAATGGAGACGAGTATATATTGTGCAATGAGGGAACTTTTGTCCGGATTGCGGCACTACGCTTTACTCTGAAGTCAAGCGCTCTATCAAGCACACACCAACTTATACCGTTAGAATTTAATAAAAGAGTAGGCCGTAATGCCGCTCTCCGAACCAAGTTTCCTCTTAGCACACTGTATGGCGTATGGCCGTCTTCATTAGCCCAGAAACGGTAGGGATTTAACTCCTTTCATTTCAGTTCCTAATCAGCAATTTATTAAACAACACCTTGACCTATTTCCTGAATGAGTATGGGCGTACTCGATTGAACGTTCCGGAATTAAATTCTCTCAATTCCAAAAATAGTGTCAATCGAGTGAAAAGGAGAATTTCGGAGTACAACGCATGTGCCGACTGCATAAAAAATATCTCAACCAATCATGGCCGCTGAAAAATATTTGTTACTTAAAATACGTCACGATTCCACGCACACCACCTCAGCTGTCGGGACTGGCAGAACTCAATTCCGTGTCACTCGATTGCAATTCTGTCAATTCGGGACGTTCTGGACTGTGAATCGAGCATCCCCTAAGTTTGAAAGTAATCAGGGAGATAACTCCGCGATTTTTTAAAATGTATGTCAAGAACTAGAATCTGGACGAATGGAATAAGGTAAAAAACAATATAATATGTAGCGTGAGTCTATTATTATTACCAAATGTGAGATGGTTTCAGGCCAATCACTTCCTTTTTCCTATATGTATTATTTTAGCCTATGTCAATGCCAGTCCTCCAATAAAGGTCAGTAGGTTTAATTAAGCAGGGTATTCACAACTGCCATGGGATTGATGGAACCAGATCCCTGTATTGATCACCCTCAGATAAGAAATCTGATTATCCCTTGGAACATCATATTATAAGTAACTAAAAGTGTTTATGAAAGCAAATTGCGGGTTATTGAGAGAATTAGGTTAGTTGTGTTCATCTGTTACTGTGTCAGGCATGATCCTGCGTCTCATCTTCAGCTTAGCAGTATATCGGTGACATTGTAAGGTTTATCGAAAGATTGGGGACATTTAAAGGTGTTCGTAATTCCTCGTGGTATATTGAATAACACCCCAACACCCCTCTTGCTAACAGTACCCTTCTCCGTAGAACAGAACCCACCGACACAACTGTATATAGTTATAAAGTGCAAGACACCGAATTCGTCATTTAAATCTGGGAAGGACTTGTAGGTGCGTGTCTTCTTAATGTTCATTTTATACAGTTTTAAGATTTAATACACAATCTCTTCAAAAGAGAATTGAGCAGAAATTGGGTACGAATATGTAACTTTGCTACTGATGAGTCTCTTTCACTAAAGGAAGTAAAGTTAGTGGTTGTTCTCGATCTATACTCACAAGTTTGAGATTCAAATTGCTTTTTTCTGAACGGGAGTTTTCATTGTAGGAGGGTTGGACTAGAAATGGGCATCAACTGTATCTGCACCGTCTACGAGAATTTCCGATCGTCTGACTGACATGCGATAACTCCACCCACACATTTTCGATTATAAAGTAACATTGGCAATGGTACTTTCGTCCCCTGTTTCCGGGAGCGACGTCACTCACCAACGTTGGTCAGCCATTTATTTATGTAATTTTAAATGGTCGACTGTTTAAATCCCAGCCATCCGAGGGTGTACAGAGTTGATTTTTTAATAATTTCTATAACATCTGAAGCCTAAATTTAGACTTGCAATGGGCAGATTTAGCTCTTGCATAGTGCAGTGTCCTATTTGGATATGTTACATGGTGACGCAACAAAAAGTTAGTATTTTAGATGTTACACAGGGTGTTTTAATTTGCTACCATTCATTACTTTGCATTAGTAGTTTGCTAGCGTTCATTTTGATTTGGACTGTGTAACTATCTAAAGTTTTATTTCTGTATTCAAAGAATTATGTAGATTTGACATCTTATGATAACTAAGATAACTAATTTCTATTATGTAGATCGGACTTTTTTTCTATTTTTTTAGTTCCCGATTGAATATGGCGCTCAGTACTTTTTTACAGAAAAGGATTGAGAAAAAAAGGCTTATATTATCCATATCGTTTTTGAAGTGAAATTAAATTATGTAGATCGGATCTTTTTCTGTTTTATTTTATTTCCCAATTCTCCTTTATGATTTAGGATATTTGTATTTATTCACAAATCACAAACATTACATTTCTTTTTACCAGGCTGTACATTATTTTATCTTGAGGGATATATTTACATATATAATTAAATAGTAAATACCTCTTTTCTTGCACTTCGTACATCGTATATGTATATTGTACCTAAAAAATTGGAACATATCGGAATACAATTGTGTTTCTGGATCATAGATATTTCTCATAAACAGTGATTGAAAATTGAGTAAATTCTTAACTTAAGTTTGCGAATGACTGAGAACTCCGTGCCTTGTGTTTCAAAAAAGAGTAAGCATACAGCCGTGTATATACAGCAAAAACATCGTTGATGACAAATCTGCGATGATAGAAGATGAATTTTATCCTCAATTAACGGATGACGACCATCCAAGAAAATCATCCCACATTGATGCTGCCTTGCCGTCAAGCAATTCCAACTAAAACTGATGTATCTTTAATCTCCGATTGATGATGATATACGATTATTCACGGACCATCATCTATAAAACTGAACATTTTGTTTGTTTGCTTGCATTCTGTTCTCCATACGAATGAAGAAATAGATCAGAAAGGAGCACAGTCGACACCCATGGGAATACCAATTATACTATCCTACAAGTAATTAAGCAATGTGAACATCACCCAATGTCATCTTCGGTTTATTGTGTTTTGTTGAGAGAGAAAGAGGATTCCCCAGTTGTACGTGACAAGGAGTAGGGTCGCCTGTCCAACCTCGTGGGTTTTCTTCGGGTCCCCCGGTTTCCTCCCACTGCTATAGACACCTACACGCTAGCGAACCATATGTTAGTCCCGAAATGACCTAGTTTGTGTCGAGTGGACGTTAAACCCCATTTCTCTCTCTCACACACAACATCAGCTACCCTATGAAATACATCATGGGATGTGATTGTTTTAGACAATATTAAATCTGACTATTGCCGGTCTTTATTGTGGCTCCACAATGTTCTTAAAACTATTATTAAGACATTTGTTAAAATGACAAGCCTATAATCCACTCTCTAAACCATGACAGATATTTAAATAGATTAAAACTCCCGCGGGATTAAAAATTTACCGACATAACGGATAATCGGCACTCATAAATTTGCTCAGAATAAGGGTAATTTTAATGAATCTTTCAATATATTCATTTTTCATTATCTGTGTTTGCACTATTATAACACGAACAATCAGCTCTTTATATAAATGGGGTGCGAGGTGGGTGATACGCTGGCTCGCTAGCCTGCAGGTCGGGTGTTCGATCCCTGTATTGGCCGAGAAAATTCATCCCGATTTTCCGGCGTGGTTTCCCCTTGTCAGTGATGCATGACGGAGGGCCTGACAACGACAGCTGTCTAGTAGTTCGCATTGGAAAACCGAGGTCCCTTGTACACATTGGCGTGCACGTAAAAGATCCGTTGACAGTTGGAATTCGATATAATAGTTAGCCGCAGTGCCGCTGTCAGGGCAAAATCTCCCTCATAGCACACTAAGCTGTATGACGTATAACCGTCTTCATTAATCCAGTTAAGGAGCAGAACAGTAGGACGTTAAACCCCATTTAATTTCATTTAATTTCTTTATCTAACTCTTACAAGATGTATTTGCTTTCTTATTCCACTAAGTAATCAATCAACAGAGATAACGCTGTTTATTTATCTGTGATAACGTCACGTTCAGGATTATGCACGTTGTGTGTTTATCTGTTATAACGTTTAACGTCACGTTCAGGTTTATGCACGTTGTGTATTACAACTTTTAACGTCATTTTCAGGTTTATGCACTGAGTCACCGGTATGATATTTGGGGTCAATCATCCCGACTACCAAAAACTAACTTTACTTCGCATTTTAAAAAGTGATGCAAGTGATAATCAACACTAAGAATTAATTACAATTATTGTCTCAAGCCAACCAATATGAAACTTGGGTTTAATCATCCACAAACTAACTTTACTTCGTATTTTAAAAAGTGATGAAAATGTTAATCAACACTAAAATTAATTACAATAGTCCCAAGCCAACAGGTGGGCCATGTACTGATAGAAGAAGTCCAATTTGCTCTACAAGACCGCTCTTTTCATCAATTGTTTCACTTCTGGTATTTTTAATTTAGGTTGGTATGGGAGGTTTCTAGAATGTTTCAAATGTTGATTTGAGAACTGTCTAGCTCTATTGTTATTGAAGGGAACAGAAACTTTCTGTCTTTAAACCAGACCAAACAGGAGCATTCATAAAAGTATGGCATTGTCTTTGATCATATTCACAAGAAGTGGATCACGGGTGACCTGCTTTCCGCGAAAAGTCTAATTAATACGTGCCTAATCATATTGGCTTCAAATCTCAAATGTGGTCCTGTCATTTTCATAATTCTTGAATTAGATTTCTTTCCGTCATCATGTCATTTCAGATCATAAGTTGGTGACATTGGTCGACATGTCTGTCATTGTAAATATCTCGAACACTGGGGAAGTCTTTAAGAATCACGCATCAAGCTCTTACAACTATATTCATGAATTCCGCTCAATCGAAAAGAATAATAAGTGTCTGAAAAGTAGAATGCTTATAGGCGTCTGTTCTTTTCATGTTAATCGTGGCGGATTAGTTATTTTTGATCTTAAAACCAGAAGAAACAAATTGGTTAACAGTAGATATTTCATACCCAACGCCTTCCAATCAGCGGCGGTGTGGAGGTGGGGGTATTATCTGTCCACCATGGCATAAATGGTGCTTTCAAGAGTCTATTAAGGTGTTTCATGTGTATGAACTTAGCGTGTCAATCTTATTTATTCAACGATTAACGACGTAAGTTTAAAAATATACCCCCCCCCCCTCGCCCTGGTGGGGTTAGACTCAAATGTTGTCATTTATTTCGCCATCCCTGACATGCTAGCTTCAACCTCAACATGCTACAATACGCCTTTGCCTCAAACGTTGATTGTGTCCCGATTTCATTTTTTATAATTATCTACCCTCTGCTTCTGGTCTGAACGATGACATGTTATTTTCTGTTCTTGATTAAACCACCACATACCACATTCTCGCGCCTGTTCTGTCTATATCTTGGTGCGCAAAGATCAGTGTTAAATGCCAATAATGCGCCTTCTTAATTGAAATTAAAGGCTTCGTCAGAAAACAGAATAAACTTTATTTCGAAGTAAATTATGATGTGCGGTTCTAATTTTTAACGAAGCCTTCAAAACTAACACGTCGAGGGTTGGATGACCGGATAGCGTGAGCGTTGATGTTAAAACTTTTTTCTCTCTCTCTCTCGAAACTTACCCACCCGAACATTAAATACACGACATGCATTTTGTTTTGTTTTTTTAACAGAAAGAAACGGAAAAATTCTTTTAAAGAGAGAGAGAGAGAGTAATAGGGTTTAACGTCCACTCGACACAAACTAGGTCATTTTGGGACTAACATATGGTTTCAATTTTATTTCAATAATTCGCATGCGCGTAGGGGTCTTTAGCAGTGGGAGGAAACCGGAGTGCCCTGAGGAAACCCACGAGGTTGAGAAGGCGCCCCTATCTCCATGCCACATACGCTCACACCAGGGATCGAAACCACAGCCGCAAGCCAGAGGTGACCGGCCAGCTAGAGGTCGAAGCGCGGCACTCTAGACCACTAGGCCATCCCAACCCCCCTCTTTTAAAAGATATGTAAAAAATAAATCCCCATTTACAAAAAAAAACAGTTAAGATATATCTATAATATGAATCATCGTCTTCTAATCCACTATAATCATTGTTTATTAATAATCTACGCGAGTAGGAAAAAAAACACGTGTAACTATTTGACAATTGACGAACGATTAAATCAATTTTATATTGCCAATTAACGAAAATAATCGATTCCATGTTATCACATTCATATTGTTGTCAACATTTTTTTGTGAATTGCTATGGGAGGTTTTTACCTTAAAAAATCTAATACAGCTATTTTAGGAATTTAGATTCACGTGAGTTCATTTTTTATCTCTGATGATTAACCTGTCTGATCAATGGTTATGTTTTTTCTGTTTCATAAAAGTGTTATGCTGTGATTTTCTTGCTATAATTCCTGCTATATGACACGAACAACATACTCCGGTTTTGGTTTTCTCATTGATTACAAATTGCTGGTTTTATTAATAACAGACACAGGTTAACAGAAGGGCGTTTTTTTGGCAATATTACTTATCCATAATTTTGTCACCCTTTTTTAATTAAATCATATAAATTTGGTATATGATGTGAAGATTGTGCAAACGCATCGGTCACTTGTTGCAATACTTGGACGATATTGAAAAAAAAGAGCCCAGTTTATATAATAAATAATTTTTAAAAAACAAGTACGAACCCTCCAAACCATTAGTCAAAATTCGTAGTCGAGTCAAAATAGTGTAATCAAGAAATGGTCTGTTCACCGTGTACAAAATACATGATGGACAGTGGAAACAAGTGTCCGGAAGAGTAACAAAATTAGAGAAAGATTTGTAAACACAATATAGATCAATTACATCGTCAACGCAATAAATTAAATTTGACCGATTGGAAATGTAGACAATCACGAGTTTCCGGTGCAAACACGGGGTAGAAAATGTGCTAGGTGACGTCCTGAAAGACACATAATAGATATGGCACCTGTAGTGCCATTTCCAGATGGCATCTGTAGTGTCAGAAGTCATACCAATGGCTTTTGACCCTATGATGTCAAACATTTGATTAAGCAACCAGCATTGGTGTTTCTAGTGGATTATCCACAGTTCCGTGCACCACACGCATAAAGCTCGCTGTAACAATCCGCTTCATTAGCTAATCCCTCACATCATCCAGAACACGTCAATGATAACTCTTCAAGATCCTAGTGTAGTAAAGACAAGTAAAACCGAAACGAAATAGGATCTGGGTTGTAATGCGATTGCTTCCAGTCAAATCAGTATTTGCAGCATTCACATTATAATTATAGCAGTTCAAAAACCTCCAATCTAGCAACCATTGCCCATTACGAATCTGTAATAGTTTAATCAAATGATTTATAGTTTTTAATACTGCCGCTCTTTTAGCCCTTGTACAGAAAATCACATAAACATACTAAAATTATATACGACCTCTATGCACCTATTAATGTGTAATATGACGCAAGCCCTACTAATTACAGCTAGAGAGATGAAATGGGAAGATCATTAAGAATATCTCGCCACTATCTAATTGCATAAAGTACAGATTTAGTTCATTTCTTATCGAATAACAGATTGGTACGTTAAGGGTGCCTCTCTTTCATTGCCTTCGGGTTAGTTTAAAAAACATTAATGATATGGGCATCGGTTTAGTGTACCTTTGTATATATTTTATTACTATTTAGTTTTGGTCAAAATATTAATTGACCAATGTCCGAATTCATATCTCACTAATCTTTCAATTCTTTTAACTGTTTTGGCTTATCCTTAATGTGGCGATATTTTTACGTAATAATATACTGAGCGCCATAGAAAACGCATCACTTAGTTTTTCGTATAACAGAATGATCCTGTAAACATTTCTTATTTATTTTTCTTCTTATTGTGAACAATATTCAAATGGGAACACATCAATAACAACACATTTGTACACTTATGGATGTTTAATTTGTAATCAACGGTACAAAGTCAGAGGGGTCAAAACCAAAAGTCTTATCACATTATGTGTTTAACCAGCTCTATCACAAATGTTATGACTGACACCATTATTGTCCTTTAAATTTGAATATCGATATAGGGTCTTACATTGGCAATTCCTGGTATTGATTTTTAGCAATCTGCCATTTCTTACAACCACTTGTCTTATGTTTTCCCCAACATTCACGACAATGGAAAAATTGAAGTAGGTGCGGGTATGGCGCACGAGATAGAATTTATATACCAAGAACTTCTTCATTTGGGAAATTTAGACAGCTTACATTATTTATTCAGCTGAGAAATACAAATTCACATTAATGAAAGTTTGCGGGATTTTTACTGCTTATCCCGGATACGGACCTCATTCATATAAATAACTCAAACCTATTATACCTACATAAAGGTAATAAGGTTGACAGGTTGTGACGGTCAGGGCGATAATATAAATTGAATTCACTGGACGGAGAGTAGTGATCGATGAGATGATCAGAAAATATGAGCTCGTATGACGGAAGTTCATCGGTTTCAATTAGGAGAATAATGTCGATGGCGTGATTACAGTTGTACTTCATGGAAAGTTATTTATTCTGGGACATATATTCTGATAATGGCAGCTGTACATATACTCTGATAATGACAGCTGTCTAGTCGTTCGGATGGGACGAAAAATCGAGGTCTCATTGACTTGCACGTAAAAGATCCTTGGCAGTTGGAATTTGATGTAAGAGTAGGCCGTAGCGCCGCTGCCCGGGCAAAATGTCCATCATAGCACACTGTATGGCGTATGCCCGTCTTCATTAGCCTAGGGGTAGGAGCAGAACATATACTCCGATAACGAGGGAGCTCTGTGATGATGACGTTGGCTCACTAATGCCTCCGTCACCAGAAAGTCTCGGGATCGCCCCAATATTTCCCTGATGAAGTATGTCAGGAGTTTTACGGCGTGGTTTCCTCTTGTTAGTGGTGCAAGGGACAAGCGAGGTTCCGTGTACAATTTGGCGTGCACGTAAACGAACCCTTGACACGCGAAAATGTCCCTCATTGCACCCACCTCGTATTCATCATGATCATCCCGGTCAGTGCAAAACAATAGCATGTTAAACCCAATTTCATTTCTCATACACAACAATATGGCGTATACCCGTCTTCATTAACGAAAAGGTATGACGTTAAACCCTATTTCATTTCGTATATTCTTACACAGATACACTTTGATTATATAAGAGAGGGAGAGAGAGAGAAATGGGGTTTAGCTTTCACTCGACACAAACTAGGCCATTGCAGGACTAACACATGGCTTTTAATTTTATTTCAATAATTCGCTTGCGCGTAGAGGTCTTCAGCAGTGATAGGTAACTGGAGGACCCGGAGGTTGGACAGGTGACCCTACTCCTTGTCACGTACAACCGGGGATTCAAAACCACGCCATTTGACTTAATGACAGGCTTTATCATACAGCGCGCACGTGCTTACCATTCGGACATCCAACCCTCCTTGATTATATAAAATATACCTAGTCACCTACACTGTATGTAATCTAATTTACTAACTAAGTTTGTGGTAGTTGTTGGTCGGAAATGGTAGCTCGCAACATTTCTAAGAATACTCTATCGTAATGAAGCTTACTGTGGCTAATGATGAAGCTTGCCATGGTTAATGGAATTTTATAATAATAGGGTTTGTAACGAGCTGACCTTATTTTTTTATGAGAGTAAATAGTTTTTGTTAAAGACGCCATTGTAACAACATCACACACGTCAGTGAGTAGGCCTAGATATTCTACTATTGGTTTCGAGGAGCTAAATCGCTAATATTTGGGACCTAGAAATTGACACAAGTGGGTCGCAACGTATATAATACTATAATATGAATGTATATAAACTGATTTACATCAATGGTTTCCGTTTTTACTCTAATTTCAAATCAGTTATGTTCGGCGAAATAAGCCAGCAGTGTCAATCGAATGCAAATTTTTTAGCGTCTAGTAATTCCAGTCTACATGCGCAGTTTGATTTAGTGCAATGTTTCTAGCCTCGTTCCTAGAATCTCTTGCTAGAACTGGGGCTGAAACACATTATGGTACACAATTCGTTTATCAATGGTAAAATATTTATTGTCTTAAATATTGGATATCAGAAGCCCATTTTTTCCGGTAAGATCACATCATCAATTTTGATTTAAATTGACAAATAATTCGTGTTTTCAATGTTGAAGATTTTGGATGATATTGAGTTAGAGACTTAGCTACTTTAAAGATACTGGTGTAGGACAGGGGCCTAATTAACAAGGGACGGGGTAAAGTAGTTCGGAAAGGATGTAAAACCGACGCCCCGTGTGCACATAAGCGTGCGCATGTAAAAAGTAAAAAAAAAAATGGACAGTTGCCATTCGATATAAAAATATGTCAGTGCGGCTGTCTGGGCAACATTTCGCTCATAGCGCAACTTTAGGTGCATATCCTTCGTCATGACAAATGGCATGAAACAGGGTATAACGTCCTAATACTCTGCTCCGATTGGGTCAATGCGCCATACAGTATGCTATGAGTGAAATATTGCCCCAACAGCGTCGCTACGTCCTGTTCTTTAGAATCACAAAATTCTACTTGAAAGTGGTGTTGAATTATTATCAGTCTGTGACAAGATGTGATTCCTTTTGGCAAACAATAGACGTTAACGATTCCACAATAGCCTTGGAACAGAGGTGGGTGGGTGGGAGGTCAAGTGTTTTTCTTTCAGATTGCAGCATAACAGGGACGAAAAGGAACGGTGAGAGGTCATTGACCGATCAGACACTTTTCCTAAAGGAACCAATATTTTGAGTGTTTTCCCATAGTTTAAATGACATATCGTAGACAAAATTGCGATATCTTTGGCTTCCATAGCCAGTCATCAAATTCCAATAATTGAACAGTTAACCGAAGCAATGGTTTGTTTTGTGAACTGTTAATTCTTAATCGTCCTTAAAGCGGTGTGTATTGGTATTTCATCTGAGATACACACTATCCTTTATCTCCCCCACCCCACTCCGACATCCAAGTGTTCCATGTGTGTAAATTACTGTTCTGTATGATATAGCCTTTGCTTTAGGATGTTGACCGGATGGACTAGCAAGATGGGCTCCCTTTTGATAAATGTATAGCAACATTTTATCCAAACCCTATGAAAACATATGGAAACGTGAAACGCTTGCTGATGACGGGCATGAAGTATGGAGTATAATTCCTTTACCTTGTGGCATGACCCGATGGGCTAACAGACGAACGTCTAGCTCTATGTTTCTACAACATAGTAGCATTTAATTTAACTTTTAAAAACAATAATAATTGTGGGTATCATTCACAGGGCGAGATTTACTTTCTTATTCTTGACCCAACACTTCAAAATTATTTGCAAAGGTAAGTGGTTGAATGGTTTGACTCGTATGCTTTAGATCACAGGGTCTGTCATTGGGTCAAGTGATGTTGTTTCGATTGCCGGTTTGAAATTAAATGGGGTTTAACGTCCTACTCTTCTGCACCTGACCTGGGCTAATGGAAGACGGGCATACGCCATTCAGTGTGCTCTGAGGGAAATTTTGCCCGGGCAGCGGCGCTACGGCCTACTCTTATATCGAATTCCAACTGCCAAGGGATCTTTTACGTGCACTCCAATGTGTACACGGGACCTCGGTTTTTCGTCCCATCCGAACGACTAGGCAGCTGTCCTTGTCAGGCCCTCCTTCTGCCTCACTGACAAGGGGAAAACACGCGATTGCCGGTTTGTATATATGTGATAAGGTGTAGGTAAGGTCGCCTGACCAACCTCGTGGGTTTTATTCGGGTCCTCTGGCCTCCTCCCACCTCGGTTTTTCGTCCCATTCGAACGACTAGGCAGCTGTCCTTGTCAGGCCCTCCTTCTGCATCACTGACAAGGGGAAACCACGCGATTGCCGGTTAGTATATATGTGATAAGGTGTAGGTAAGGTCGCCTGACCAACCTCGTGGGTTCTCTTCGGGTCCTCTGGCCTCCTCCCAGAGTTACCGACCACTAATTATTGAAGTAAAATAAATAGTACACTGTTGGCCCCGAATTAACCTAGTTTGTGTCAAGTGAGGGTTAAACCCAATTTCACCCTCTCGTTTTTTAAAACAAAAATAAAACATTTTATTTTCAAACCTTATGAACATGTTTGGAAATTAAAAAGGTTAACTGAAGACGAACATGAGGTATGGGGTATATAAAAGCCCTTTGCTGTGAGGTGTTGGGCCGATGCACCAAAAAGATGAGTCCTTCTTTATTGTAACTGTCGGATATAGACGTATTCAACTTAATTTTTATGAAAATAAGCTAGTGATGGATATCGTTCATAGATATATTTCTTTTTCTAGCCCACTACGTCAAATTCTTTTTTGGAAAGCTCAGTCGACTATAACAATTGTCTTTTATTGATGTCCACGACGCCAAGTTTCTATTTCCAGAAATGATTACGATAAGCACATCGAGGATATAATGCGATAATCACTAGTCGCTTGGGTGACACAAAAGGCTAATATTGCGTACAAAGACCTTTGATTACGACCAATAAATGGTCAAACAATGAGCATTTTCCGCTTACACATTAAGAAAAGTGACGTAATTTATAGGATTGCTGTAACAGCCTTTCAAAAGACGAACTAGTTCAAGTGTGTGTAATTCCAGATGTAAACTGTTAACGTCTTGCATTTTATCTTTTTATTTTTTGTTTACGTGGTTGGATTTTATTTTTTTTTTATTTTTTTGTGGGGTTTCCCGTGAAGTTTTGAAGAATAATCCTTTCGCTGAATTTGATTGAAAGTCAATGTTTAGTCCCTAGACATTTCTTAAACTAAATTGCATGAATATCCCCATGATACCGTGGAAAAAAAATGAAAGCTTATCTAAATTGGAATCGAAACAGTAAGGTCAGTATGCTCTTATTAAAGCAATTTGCCTGGTTTGCCACGATGGCTAAGTGGGTAAGACGCTGGCTCGCTAGCCTGGAGGCCGCATGTTCGATCCCTGCATAGACTAAGAAAGTTCATCTGGATGTTTTCCGACGTGGTTTTTCCCTTGTCAGTGATGCAGAACGGAGGGTCTGACAGGGACAGCTGTCTAGTCATTCGAATGGGACGAAAAACCGAGTACCCATGTATATATTGGCGTAAACATAAAAGATCCCTTGGCAATTGGAATTCGATATAAGTGTATGCAATAGTACCACTGCCCGGGCAAACTTTTCCCCATAGCACACTGTATGGCGTATGCCCGTCAGCTTTAGCCCAGTTCGGAGCAGATCAATGGGACTTTAAACCCCATTTCATTTCATTTCTGTCCATGATGATCGGCTTGATGATCATAGTGGTCGTTATTGAGACAGACCATTTACTTGCAACCGATAGCATTACTGATTATGTGCAATTTCTGACATGGTGCTCTTCAGGCAGAGCAACAGTCCTGATGAATTCTAACCATGCGATGCTGGTATAAACACATATGCAAATCAATCGTTTTTTTAGTTATTAAGAGTAATGTCGGTTCTAATCGTGCATGTGGTGTGATCTAGCTAAAGTCTAAACGAGGTGGGACGAGGAGAACCCGATTGTGATTAAGTTGGGATGTAATGGAATGGGGTTCAATGACGGAAATGATATGCAATAAACTTTGCCCAGACGACGACACGGCTTACCGTTATTGCAAATTCCGTGCACGGATCGGATTTTTGCCTCATCCGAACGACTAGATGTTGTGCCTTGCCAGGCCCGAGGTCTGCGTAACTATCAATACCAGGACCTCCTGCAGATGAACCAGCGTTTTACGCACTGCACCGCCGTGGCTCTCCTGCACATGTAGTTCTCGGAAACATAAATCTCTGGAATGGCATGTCTGGTCACAAATCAAACACACGATAAAAGATTCTGCCTGTTAAGTGGGAGAGACAGACACATCGGATTGAACGCCCACTCGGCACAAACTACGTAATTTCATTACGAACACATGGTTCAATTATATTTCAATAATTCGCTTGTGTGTAGGGATCCTTAGCAGTGGGAGGAAATCGGAATGCCTCTGAGATATCTCACGATGTTGAATAAGCTGGGAATCGGAACCACGTCATTTGACTAAATCACCGACCTTATTATGTAAAACGTAGGTCTTAAACCATCCGGCTAAGTTATGAAACTAAAAGATTTTCATGTTGATGTGAAAGAGAAGGGGGGAAATGGGGTTTAACGTCCACTCGACACAAACTATATAGGTCATTTCGGGACTAACATATGGTTTAATTTTATTTCAATAATTCGGAAACCGGAGAAAACCCACGAGGTTGGGCAGGAGATCCTACTCCTTGTCAAGTACAACCGGGGATTCGAAACCAAGCCAGTTGACTCAATGGCAGGCTTTATGATACAGCGCGCACGTGCTAACCATTCGCCCCCCGCCCCTGTTTATGTGAGAGATGTTATTATATTTTAATCGCAATCGGCGGACATAGCGATTGCCGGCGTTAGAACTGCGGATGACTATATACCCACCTCCTTAACAAGATGAGTAATGAAAGGTTTTCTACTTATCCTCCTACAAAACCGTAAAAAAACTGTGATTAAAAACTTTAGGTATACCATTATGTAAACTTTGTACATTATAAACCTACTAATAGGAATCGATCCGTTATCGGCACTATATTAAAATATATTAATAAGTCACTCATTCACGTTATTATCAAAGCCCATTTTCACACTAACGAGACTCGGTTGTTGACGCGGTTTCTTTGCGGTGGTATAGATCGCACTCAATCCGATAGAACTACCGTTAATGTGCTGTCGTATTGTGTGTACATTCCCAGCTTCGCCGATTGATACAGCGGCGTTAAGGCCAGTAGAAGCGAAGTTTCTTGCAGAGTACAAGCATATTGGAATATCTGCATTAAAGTTTTATAAGTTTTTTTAGGAGAATTTAAAGAAAACGAGTATTGGAATATTTGCTTTTAAAAATTCAATGTTTTTTGGAGATTTCTTTTTTTACTACCGTTGTGCATAATCGGATATTTAGTTAATTTTTCGCACTTTGTTCCCGGATTTCTTTTGTTTCAATGGAGCTTACATAATGTTTTAAAACGGAGAGTAGTTTTGAATTACTGGGATACATAACTTTAAAACTTTAGATATACTCAAATACATATCAGGATATTTAACCAATAATATTAAATTTACTGAAGAAAACTCAACAAATTTTGGAATCTAGAAAACAGGTAAGATTCATTTTACCATTATGCATTAAATATGTGGTTATTGGTGCAGAAAGCACGTTTAATAATTTCTAATGAATAAATTAAATGGAGTTTAGCGTCCTATTGTTCTGCTCCGATTGGGCTAATGAAAACGGGCATAACCACAGACCACAGAGTGTGCAGTGAGGAATATTTTGCCCGAACTTCCATATCGAATTCCAACTGTCAAGGGTTCTTTAACGTGCACGCCAAATTATAATTCCTAAAATCCAACACTAATTTCTGGTTATTTCAATTTCACAAGGGTTACATAATATCACAATTGTTTGCCACTGCCTTTTTGCGGATCCTTGAAAAATTAGTGTCCGCATTGCATTTCAAAAAATATATTTTTGTCATTTCGATCAATAGGGGGCATTATTTAAAAAAAAAACCTGAATCTTTCAATTTGTTTTGTCTTTGAGCAGTCAATCGGAGGCATTTTTTTTTAAAACTGAACCTTTCAATTTGTTTTGTCTTTGAGCAATATCAACTACGTCATGTTGGTGTCATTATAAGTTTGTATTGAAACATAGTAAGGAAAATGGAAGAAATGTTAACCTCTGCGGTCTTCATGAGTCAGGTCGGTGCACAAAAGTTGGACGTTAAACCCCATTTCATTTAACTTTAAATAATTGTTCGAAAGTGTGAGAAATACCGAATGTTGTTGCAGATACGTTACTTTGATTGGTGTTGATAAAACAGATTTGAAATAGTAATTAAAGGGGCTTTATTGGAGATTATGTAAAGAGTTATCACTATACTAGTTAAAAGCTAGATAATGCAAAGTGAATATGCAGAAACTTTCAGTCAAATTGCTCCACTCTGCATCGAGATATAAGCTTTTGAATTTTAGGCTAGCCTCGAGTATTCATTTTTACGTTTTATTATTTTTCAAAAAATGTATTCCAATCAGCTAAATATCACAGGTGTGGAGAGTTGATTATGGTCTGGACCAGTTTATCAAAGTTAACTTAATAATTTAGATAATATTTCAGGCCTTAAGAAAGACCTACAATTTTTTTAACCCATACCGTTGATTAAAACACAGATCTTATTTCGTTTCGTTTTTCATAGTTCAAAATTTCGTTTTATTTGTCTATACTACACTAGGATCTGGAAGAGTTGTTATATAACTATGCACTGGATGACGTGAGAGATTGGCCAATGAAACCATCTGTTACGGCGACTTCTTGGCGAGACATGCATTTGCCGTTGCTATTTAATAACGAAATTGTAGGTAGTTTGAGGACATTTTTGTCAAACAAAACCGCACGTGCACGTTAACGATCCCCGGACAATCACAACAAAAGGTGATCAGAATCCTGGTAAAACTGTGCTTCGACTATAAATTACGGCATCTGTATCAATAAGACTCTCAGAATATATGGATGGAGCATAAAGCTATTCATTCATTTCGTATCAATTTCTTCATAGAAAAAAAAAGGTAATCGGAACTACTTTTGCTTCTGTTGAACAGACAACATTTCTGCACTAATAAAATTATTCATTAGAAGTCGATCATATACACGCACTGATCATGGGATTTTATAACACGACACCAAAATCCCGACCATGTTCGTTTCGTATGATTTTGTGCGAACACGTTATGTCTGTGTAGTTGTCTACCCCAGACAAATCGTGGGATTTAATAATCGTCTGCCAATTGTCCAATTAGCAATGAACACAATCTTGATTCGTGGGCAAAGATTCCACTGGTCGGATTGATATTTCGCGGACAAAAACCGGTTTAAAGTTCTTGCATGAAACCGGAGAAGCCTCGTCATCTAAAACAATGTCTTACACGTCCAAAACATGATTATAAAGTAGTAGGTTGCTGTCTAACATTGCGATATGAGCCTCAATGGGAGCCTAATAGCAGTATTATACCATTAGTGCTTCCGGTCACATGTCAATGTAGGGAAGTTTACGGTCGTAGTTAAAAGCATCTTTGGTTATCCTCCGGAAATAAACTGGACTAGACGAATCCCTTTTCGATATGAAATGCTACAACCTCATGTATGTATAGTGAGGGTTAGACAGAAGTCCACTCGACAGAAAGCAGGAACGGGACTAACGCATGGTTTTATTTTATTTCAATAATTCGTTGGCGCGTGGGGGTCTTTAGCAGTGGGAGGTAAGCGGAATACCCACGAGATTGGACAGGCGACCCAACTCCTTATCACGTACAACGGGGGAATCGAAACCACGCCAATTGAATCAATGACAGACCTTATGATACAGCGCGCATGTGCTAACTATTCGGCCAACAAACCCTCCTTGTAATATAATACTCCGGTCCAAAATTTGTATATAGCCATTATATATTTATATTTACATGACATATCACACATTTTACTGGCACCATGGAAAAAGATCAAAATTCGGCTATTCGAATTATTCGACAAGGGCAGACAAGTTGTGTTGTGATCTAGAAACTTCGAACACAATACTCCCTTGACGTCGCATACATGTGTGTATTTCAAATAATTATAGACGCCTATAGGACATATTATACCTCAAATTGCTTTAGCGTATTTTAGAATTGGTCAATTTAAATGAATTCTGGATTAATATGTTTATGTTTGACTCTATTTCTAGTCTTCGGCTTCATTATCTCGGGGCGTGGTTTCCCCTTATCAGTGGTGCAGGGTAACGGGCGTTACAGGGACAATGGTCTTGTCGCTCGGAACAGTGGTGCAGGGTAGCGTACCTTACAGGGACAGTGATCTTGTCGCTCGGATCAGTGGTGCAGGGTAGCGAGCCTTACAGGGACAGTGATCTTGTCGCTAGAATGGGACTAAAAACTGAGATCGTGTTTACACATTGGCATGCACGTAAAAAGAATCTGCGACAGTTTGAAGTCTGCAATATTACTTTGGTGGAAACGAGTGTTTAATACAGCTATTTCACACAAATAAACAGAACCCCGGTATAAGAGTAGGCCATTGTGCCGCTGCCCGGGCAAAATCTCCCGCATTGTACATTACATAGCGTATGACCGTGTTCATTAGCCCAGTCGGTGCAGAAAAGTATGACGCCCCGCCCCCAGTTCATTATCAAGGTTGGTGCACTAAAGTATTGCACACTACACAGCGTATGCCTGTCTTCATTACCCTTGTCAGTGCAGAAAAGTAGGACGTTAAACCCCAGTTCATTATCGAGGCTGGGCCACTAAAGTAAAACGTTAAATCCCCTTTCATTTCACATTTCAGTCGAATTAAATTATTTTATTATTAATTAGAAGTCGGAAATTACCTTTAACCAGTCTGTCACCTTAAGGCATGCGCTATCGTGACACGCCATTGATAAGAGGCGGGCATAACAAATTATCCTAAACAACCATCAATAATAAAAGCCTATATTATACTACGGAAGGTAAATAAAATTCTCATATAGCTATTTCTGTCATCTTCACACTCTGACATTCTTTCGTTAATTCCATGGGCTTATTGAATAGAGGGCAATGTACAAAACAAATAATTCGTTCAACATCGGTTTCATGTCCTTATATTACCGCGTTAAACAAATCATAGGTTTAATAAGTTGACGTCGAGTGACTGGACGGCCTTTCATAGATTACTGTGGATTCGTGCACTTAATCTCGACTATTTCTAAGCGTCGGATGATCCATGAATCGAGTAACTGTTGTTGATTAAATGATGTGTTTCTCAGAAGGGGATAGAAAATGACCCGAGGTCATGAACTCTATTGAATGGAGGGGTGTATATAACACGAGTTTAACCAGAAAAACCAAAATAGTTTGTTTTTAAGAATGTTTATATTATCTTTATCCCAGGTGTTTACAAGTTTTTTCACCGATCGGTCAAGACGAAAAGATATACACGAGATAAAGAGACGTGGATACAAAATAGATAGCATCAACAGGGGGCTATTATAGTATCTGTTTCTGGACATTATAAATGAAATAGGGTTTAACGTCCTGATCTTTTGTATAAACCGGGATAAAAAAGAGGGAAACATATCATGCACTATTCCGAATTACCTCTGTCAAGGTTTTTTTTTTCACCGGAACGCCATTTTTTGATCAATCCGAAGGACCGTGCAATTATCTTTGTCACGCCCTCCGACCAATATGAAAAATCCTGAGGAACTTTCTCGGCTAACACCGCGATCAAACCAAAGAACCCCTGGCTAGTGAGCCAACACCCTACTCATAGAACCACCGTGGCTTCCTTAAAACTTCTGTGTCTTGAATGCTAGCCAATTTATAATTTAAAGCCCGGGTTATTGACCAGGATCTGTTACATTGATCACACACAGGAACTTTAGGGTTTCGATTAACCGCTAACTTTTTTCTTCTTACATATTAATATAGATTCAATCTGAGTTCAATATGAAAAGCTATATAAATTTTCGGATTGGTAAATAAAAATCAATATTTTATTTAATTTAAGCGAAACTCGTATAATTTCAAATGGGAGCTTATAAAATACAAGAGAATAACAAAAATGCGTTAGTTACGGGATCTTCTGAAATGAAAAGTGGCATCTGGGCCTTGTTTCTCGAAATCTTAACTAAAGATAAAATACAAATTTTAGTAGATACTTCAATTTTCATTGGCTAAGCACTAGAATCAATGTAATATTATCCAATCAAATTACTAAAATTTGGATTTTATCTTAGTTAAAATTTCGTGAAACGGGCCCCATATGTTTTAGAAAACCCTGCCATGTGCAAACACATTCCTTTTTTAAGATATTGTCTCATTAAGGTGGAGAAATTCTACCCGCACATCCGTTCTCTTATTCGCCTATTATTTAGAAATGTCGTATTGCTGAATATTAAAGTACATTTTCAATAGACTTGCATTTGCATCTACTTGAAACAACTTCTATGACGTAACTGTATTTCTGTTACTGTAGTGCACTCATTAAAACAGACACATCTGCGTCCCTTACTCACAAAACATAGTAATTATCACACTTTAAAGGGTGCATACATCTATTCTTTGAAACCTTTAAATAGTCGGAAATGATCGAAATGCACATTCAGGGGTTGGGTGGTTAGCACGTGCGCGCTGCATCATAAGGTCTGTAAGGATTTGGGTTTCCTTCCAAACTCGTGGGTTTTCTCCGAGACCCCCGTTTTCCACTGCTAAACCCCTACCCCTACGCGAAAGCAAATTATTTGAATAAAATTGAATCATGTGTTAGTCCCAAAATGACCTACTTTGTGTCAAGTGGACGTTAAAACACGTCTCTCTCTCTCTCTCTCTCTCTCTCTCTCTCTCTCTCCACGTTTTAATTATTATTTTGTCGCTTATGAATCATCTATTACTAATCGCTTCCGCATTGCCTTGCAGGATATGTTTTTCTCTGTTCATTACAAATGGCACTGGAAACTATAGATTACACGACTCGTATAGAGATTATTAAATATTCACTGTGTTTTAAATATTGGATTTTATGACCATACATTCATCAATACTGATTGAGATAGACAGATATTGAATTCTATTTCGTATTTTTAATTACAGATATTATGGTAAATATTGAGTTAAAGGTTAAGCTCCTTTAAGATATGTACTTTAGAATGCCAGTACCCTGTACTTTAGTAAACAAATCACACGAATGTAGTTAACAGTCGGAAATAATGAGTCGATTTTTTCATACATATATTTTATATAATGAGGTGATTTTATAATATCAATTATTTTAATATTGGGTCGATTCTATTATATTTCTCTTAAATATATATGATGTCTTTAGATGTATTTTTTCTACAGGGTAACATAAATATTGAAGGATATTTAATTAATAGCAGCTGGTCCCTCCGATGCATTATGTATGATTTAGATACAGAACGGGCTGGTCTGGTTATAATAGTTTAACAATGGAAAAAGCAGAATGAATAGGTTGAACATTACATTCAAATTTCTTTATTATGAGTGAAGTGACCACTGTGTATGGTTTCCATTATTTATTATCGTAAAAGAGGTACTTGTTATTCGAGATTTAGCCACGCTTCTCCATTTTTAAATTAAATCATTAAATGGACGAAGCGTTCTAATCTACATAAAATCGGGGCCATTCCATGACCTAGAGAGTTGATCAACTCAATAAATTTCCACTCAACTCAATCTGGGTCATTTCGAGACTAACCTTGTACCATTTTAGGCAGCTTTCCTTGTCAGGCCCTCCTTCTGTATCACTGACAAGGGGAAACCACGCCGGAAAATCGAGATGAACTTTCTCGGCCAATGCAGGGATCGAACACCCGACCTCCAGGCTAATGAGCCCTTCTTTATTTAAAGTAAGTCGTAAAAAAAAGCGTGTAACAGTGATACCTAAAGTAAGTCATAGTCGTAAACAAAAAGTATAACATTGATGCGTGTTGCGTGTTTGATATTACCGTTACCATAACTAGTTTATTAAACGGTTCATGTTTAACCATCGGTTAATAATGTGTTGTTACTTACTTAAAATAGTATCTATTATGTATGTAATAAAATGAGCTATTAATTTGTCTGGTTGATAAATTCTCTATAACAATTACACAAAACCAATTATGTGTGACAAATTAGTATTTGATGATTATTGCTCATTGATTGGTTTGAAACACGTTGTTACGGAGAGACCGAGTCGAGCTGATAAAGCAGAAATGAAATAAAATGGGGTTTAACGTCCGACTGTTCTACTCCTATACGGGGCTAATGAAGACAGAATACAACATACAGTGTGCTATGAGAGAAATTTTACCGGGACAGCGGCGCTACTGTTATATCGAATGCCAACTGTCAAGGGATCTTTTACGTACACGGTAATATGTACACGTGACCTCAGTTTCTGTACCATCCGAATGACTAGACAGCTGTCCTTGTCAGCCCTCCGCCCTGCATCACTGGCAAAGAAGGACTACGCCAGAAAATCTGGAAAAACTTTCTCAGTCAATGCAATGAACGAACATGCGCCCTTCAGGCTAGCAAGCCAACATCTTACACACTTAGCCACACACACACTGATAAAGTAAAACATTGTTTCGTAAATAAAATTGGCTAAATAATTATGCTATGGCTCTAGTGTAATCCTGGTCGGGCATGGGACAGGATATGCTTTTTTCTAGAACACCTCTCTCTCTCTCTCGCTCTCTCTCTCCGTGGAGAACCAAACCTTCAAGACCCCATGCTTTTCGGAATAATTTATATACCCTTTTACTGTTTTATAACAATGGCAAGCACATTATTGCGTGTTGGGCAACCGATTTTTTGTGAAATACTTTTAACCATTTGGGAAGACTTGGTAATGAGAAAACAGCCTGATATAGAGCAGGTATCAATGAGACATGCAATAGCGTTGTTACTCAATGATCTGACTCTATCATACTGATTAACAACATTGATGCCCAGCTAATCATTACAAGATAAAGGTCATTTCATATAATGTGAGAGATTAGGTGGCCGAATGATCTAAGGCGCGTGTGCTTTTGATCATAAGGTCTGTCATTGAGTCAGCTGGCGTGGTTTCGGTTATCCGCTTGGACCAGGGCGGATCCAGGAATTTTTGCAGGATGGGGTTAATTGCCAGTACACTATAAACTGTTAAGGAAATTACGTAGGCATACTTACACATTGAGCTCTTTAATGAGAGAAATCCAACACACATTGAGATGTCTATTTCATTATAATCTCGCGCTTAGAATGCCAATCATATCCCACCATCTGATTTGGACTCCCCCCCCCTCTCTCTCTCTCCCTCTCTCTGGATCCGCCCCTGTCGAAATCAACCTTGCATACAATACAGATCAAACTTAGTTCGTAATAAACTTTATTAAGTATGGGGGGGGGGGGCAAGATATGGATCTTATAATACATCACCGGAAAGTAATTTCTGTCGATCTTTGAATATATTAGTTATTGTCAGGCACATTTATGATTATATAATTCAGAAGATATAATTATGTCGCGATCTGACAATAATCCCCACTAAGTTTTCGATGGCCTTGTGGCACTTTAATTCCTAAATTATCGATTTTTGTCGAAAACATTACGTCATGTCATGTTCTTCGATAAATTTAAAAATTATTTCTTCTACTTCAACATTTTAAAATGGAAAATGTTTATGTAGAAGTCTTTTTGTGTATGATAGAGGTAAGCAGGTCGGAACCACATTAACGCCCCACTGTTCTGCTCCGACTGGTCTAATGAAGACGGGTATGAGATCAAAATCTGCCATATGAACACTATGAAATATTAGCATCAAATAAATCGCTTGATGCTCGAAACCAATCTACAGTACATTGGCCTTGGTAAATTAAATTGATTGTATTTTAAATTATCTGTTTAAATGAACACTAGAGAATTCCATGAGATATAAATCAGTCAGCCATGTTTATATGGAAATATGTGAAAACCTTGAGGTAGATTACGGCATGGTCGGCTGAATGTCTTCGGTCAGTTGTGATATGTCTTCAGAGAATTCTCCCTGAAGAATGTTTCGCGGTATTTACATTTTATTCCCTGCTCTTTTAATTAAGTCGTAAATCAGAATCTGAGTACAGACTACCTTTAATATAAGGAATATGTTATATAGTTTGTTTCATAATTTATCACATATTTATCAGGAATATGGTGTATAGTTTGTTTCATAATTTATCACGTATTTATTAGATAGAAAAAAAAAACAACATTATGTTGCAAAGGGAGAACTATGTTAAATACAAAATATTAACAGAAAAATGGTAATTACTTGGCAATAACAAGCAAAACATCCTTAAATATACATTGGAAATTATTTATGTATAAGAATTGTGAATGTTATTTCTTGTTTATTAAGGGCGAGCTTTAATTTAATGATTTAAAATGGTGTAATTCAAGATATTCTCGTTTGTATCGTGGGGCGTGGGGTGGGGGTGGGTATGGTTTGCACTGCGCGCTGTATCACAAAGTCTGTTATTGGCCGAGAAAGTTAATCAGGATTTCCCGACGTGGTTTCCCTTGTCAGTAGTGCAGAACTGAGGGTCTGTCAAGGACAGTTGTCTAGTCGTTCGGATGGGACGAAAAACCGAGGCCCCATGCATGTATTGACGTGCACGTAAAAGATCCCTTGGAATTCGATATAAGATTTGGCCATATTGCCGCTGCCGGGGCAAAATTTCCCATCATTGCACACTGTATGCGGTATGTCCGTTTTCATTAGCCCAGTCGGAGCAGAACAGTAGGACGTTAAACTACATTTCATTTCATTTCTTTTTAAATAATTAGGGGCAGACTTCTAATTAATGATATATAAAATGATGCATTTAAAGAAACGAAATTCTTATTTGGCTGTTGATGGAAGCTTGAGAAAGATGGAATGATAATTCCTGCAATTAGACAGGTGTACAATACTTTAACACGTGATAAGCACAAATCCCTTGGCTTAGCGGGGCGTTATCAAGGATCTTATCTAGGATGTATCAAACTACTAGAGTCCGTATTAAAACTCATCAACCACTCGCCACGATTGATATGTTTCCGATATATAATTCCCACGGCTCTCTTATCCTCTATTTATGAATAGTCAGGCCCTTTCTGATCAACTTCACATCGACAAATAATTTACTACACGTGATTACGTTTTGGCATTAAGCCAAGCTAATCCATATTGCCCAATTCCAGGTTATATGATCGAAGACATTATTTGACAGTCTGGAAATTTCAAGATAATCTTTTAAGTACGTCTATTTATTGCGTAACTCGCATAGAATATAATTGATAATATTATTTTGACAGAACATTGAATAGCGCCCCCGAGGTTCTAAATTATACATTATGGAAGATTAGATAAAGAGGTGGTAGTTCTAACTGTAATAGTTAAAAACAAAATGGTATAAAGAGAATATGCTGAAAATTGCATTCAAATTACCTTACTCTAAGCCGAGAAAACGTTATTTTCAAATCACTGTATAGCCTCGATTGTCACAAAAATTAACAAAGTCTCGATTATCTTTTTGCGTTTAATCATCAACGGACGTTGAGCATCAGAATGGTTTCAAATCCAATGAAAATCGAAGAGATAAGGAGTGACAAGGAGTAGGGTCGCCTGTCGAACCTCTTGGGTTTTCTCCTGGTCCCCTGGTCCCCGCCTCCCACTACTAACGTTACATATAATAAACCAAGAAGTAGTAAATCCATAAAGTTGTGTTATTATGAAGTTTAACGTGCTAAACTTAAAGGACAATATTGGTGCCAGTCATTATCACATATGTGATAGAGCTGGTTAAACACATTCCAAATATACTTTTAACAGAGAGATCAATGCTACCATAGCTGAGTAATACATGTTTCCCAAATCGGAAGTGACGAACGCCAAAGGTAAACACGAGTCACCGCTTTATATAACTGACTAAACCGACGAGTGATAACAGATACACGGCCGAATATCTGCTCACTAATAATTCCTTCGAAGACCAAAAGTTGTTATATGGGACTGTAAGAGGATATCTGACAATTCAATAAAGTAATTGAATGTCATTAGATAAAAAAACACGAGAAAAATAGAAATAGTCCCTACATTCCCTTGTTTATATTCATTCTATACCTTATAAAAACATGGTAATGCACGGACTTTTTCTGTTCTTCTTTCGTGTTTTCTTATCTAGTGACAGTCAATTCTTTTTATGAATTGTCAGATATCCCCTCACAGTCTCACACAAAAACTTTTGGTCTTCGAAGGAATTATTAGTGAGTAGAAATTCGGCCGTGTATCTGTTATCACTCGTCGCCTCAGTCAGTTAAATAGACCGGTGACTCGTGTTTTCCTTTGGCGTTCGTCACTTCCGATTTGGGAAACCTGTATTACTCAGCTATCGTAGCATTGATCTCTCTGTTAAAAGTATATTTGGAATGTGTTTAACCAGCTCTATCATATATGTGATAATGACTGGCACCAATATTGTCCTTTAAAGGTCGGGTTCCGGACACAGAAAAGAAAAACTTTTCATTCAACCGTGCATACTATTTTAAACCAGGGTAAGGTGGTAGTAGTAGTAGTAATTATTTTACGTAGAGAATGTATGGACTTTTATTAGAATGAAGATCCATGTCTTATAACATGATTACTACCTGAAACAACGAGCCAATATAATGTATAAATACACGTAGATTAAATGATCATCTCCCCTTGCATATTGTTGACCTATCGACTGTAAAGGGACATCAAAAGCGTCAACTAATCTCAAAGTCATAAGGCAATCAATATGGTGATTGTGTATTGGTCACATTACACTCAGGGAACTAACTGCCCACAGCATCCCATGGACAAGACAATACAATAGAGTAATGAGCTAGTCGTGGTTTATAATTATAACAAGAAATCCCATTAAAGTCTTCCTCCAATCACCAATTACACGGAATATATCAGAGGATGAGTTGAGGCTTAATTAAGAACAAGCAATTCAAGCAATAGAGGTCATCATTAATATAAGGTCAAAACATGAATAACCAAACTGCAGAAAAACCAAACCCTAACCCTAACCTCTCCCAAATAATAGAAATCGGTGGACTAATGAACTCTAGACCTAACCCAACCCTAAAATTAATACTAGATATCGCTGGGATAATGAACCCGAGAACTAGTGAGCATTCCCTCTAAAGTGTACATTAAAACAAATTTATGGTTGTCGCTAAGAAATAGTTGGTAACAAGTAAGAGCATACTATATAGACCAAGAAACAGCATGACGTCATCGAAGCCATCTTGGAATTATTGTGACATTTCGTGTCCACCGTACTTGAATTGCCGTATCGGGTTTTGTTGTTCAAAAAAGGACGCTTCCTAAGAAGAAAAACGAAAACAAAACACAACGTAACGCTTGGGGCAGGGGGGGGGGGGTCCAACAAAATTACATGGATAAATACATTTACATCTCATATCTATCGCTTTATTGACCCAACTCATATCTTGCAGCAAAGTTGGGTGTCCCACAAGGGGCAGCGTATGGACCATCTTGCACTATTTTAATAACAAGCCCCATGACTGGTTCCTATTCGTATGCCCACATACTGTTCACGCATTACTCCGTTCTCGGATTACTATAAAAGGGTATTTGGCATATTCTTTAAAGCCGAGTATGTAGAATAAGTTTCAATTTGGTTAAAACAG
The DNA here is from genome assembly GCA_963678685.1 of Patella ulyssiponensis. Lineage (NCBI taxonomy): Eukaryota > Metazoa > Mollusca > Gastropoda > Patellidae > Patella > Patella ulyssiponensis. The sequence continues at coordinate 61,522,743 of OY783230.1, read as the reverse complement.
AGACCATTCAAAAATGTGAAAATAATCAATCCGAGTAACACCGTGATTTCCAAAATGTCTGTTATGATGTCGTGCAAAAGCAAGGCCCCTTGTACTTAATGAACGGACACCATTCCTACATATCTGATCTAGTACTAGAAATATATTCAAATAGATACTTTTTTCTGTGTTCAGTATGTGTTAAAGGATATCGTACAAAAGTTAGACCCAGAAAGAAACGGAAATGATCCCTGCAGGCTATTTCCATGACGACCGGAACTGTAATTTCTCTTCTATCTTTTCAATAATGTATATATACTGGCAAATCAATTATACTATAAATTCAATGACTGGTGAGCAACAGTGATTTGATTTTCAGATTCAATATTTTAAAATATCCGTTAATTGTCAAATACTGTGTCAACATAGCATCACTCATTGTTCCAACTGTATTTAATTTTCATATACTGGTATAGAAAGAGTTCGGTCGATCTCGCCAATGTATTATGACGTTAATTTGGCCTAATACAAGGAGCGGATAGAGAGAGAGGTAGACTTACACGTGGTTCAATTTTATTTCAATCAATCGCTTGCAGTTAAGGGGAAACCAGGAGGACCCACACACAACCCAGAGGTTGGACAGGCGACCCTACCTCTTGTCACGTACTTAAGGTTTGGAAACACATGTAATAGTTTAAATATTGTATTAACGTATGGTCGAAATGGCCGCAACTGCAAACAATACCAATCGTTACATAACAGCCAATTGTAGTACTTCCAGTCAGACGCCAATCAATTTAGCCAGAATATTAAAAGGGACCGGGAAGACCAAGATGATATACAGAACAGGCATGCGTACAGGCGGGATTTACTTAATCAGCAAAAATATATTCATTTACGTATCTATTATTGTTTTGCTTACTTGGCACGGAAGTCGTTTTAAGAATTGTTTTGTGGTTTCTTACTTCTTTAATACACACGAACCAAGCGACTAGTAACAACATTCTTCTTGTCTCATTCTTTAGACATTTCTCAGTCTAATTGTATAGTAGTCGACCATGTACGGACAAATTATCAATATAAGTTGAAGAAAAGGGAGTGGTTTTCTCGTCTTGAATGACTTCAGTGCTGCTGATAATTATCATGCATCCTAATGTTTTTGATCTAAGCTTTTTCAGCTTATTGTTAAAGTCATTTGTATCGATCACTAATCGATTATCTGATTATCATTATCTACAGTGATTGTTAAATTCCATGAGCGGCCATTTTTATTCCATCTCATTCAAAACACAAATCAACTGGAAGTCCAGTCATTCTATATTCCCAGAGAAATCGGACGGAAATAGAGCATCAATAATTTCCATCACTAGAAATAGAATGGTAGCATGCTATAATCAAATAATATTTAGTACCATTAAAAGCTAAAAATGAGCGTACTTAATAGGGATATATTGCTTAAAAGTCGGTTAAAATGAGATTCAAAGATATTCAATACAGTAATACCATTACGCATCCGTGATCGGGAATAAAAGGCAGTGTGCCTGACACATTAATACCAATAGCGGACTTAACAAAACAAGAGAAAACTTAAAAACTATCATACTTCTTTTTTCATCTGCCCGTAAATTCACGTTGAATAGAAACTGCCAAAGATACGGCGTATAATTTACATTGAGCTAGTAATTTCCAATGAAATGCCACAAAATTTATGTTGAGCTACAGCTTCCAAGGATATGACGCAAAAATAAGGTTGAAATAGAATCGTCCAAGGATATGATGCAAAATTCACGTTGATCTAGAAATTTCTAGGGATATAACGCAAAATTTAACTTCCAACTAAATGACGCAAAATTCACGTTGAGCTAGAAACTTTCAATGATATGGCGTAAATTCACGTGAAGTGATGTTTATAAACACCTGTACTTAAGATACATTAGATGACGAGTTGGCAGTTCTCACTATGATATTTAAAAACTAAATAATGTAAAGGGATTTGCTGAACGTTTCAGTCAAATTGACCCAATTGGACTCAAGAATTTAGCGATTGAATTTTAGGCCTAACCTCGATCATTATTACTAAAGTCGTTACGATAACAAACATAATCTGGATTATCCATTTCATGATTTAATCATGAATGAAAGCTGGGCAGTAAATCGGATCTTAATCCAGTAAATATCAAAGGCTAGCGATGACATCGAGAGTTGATTATGGTCTGGATAAGTTAATAATCAAGATAACATTTCAGGCCCAAAGAAAGACCTGCAATAAGCAGATTTAGGTCTTACGTGATGCATGTTTAAAAGGTTGTTATTATCAAGTTCTAGCGCGTTATCTTAATCAACTTTGATCATCATAATAATTTTACATTACCTAAGTTAGATCTCCTTAAAGGTATTAGTACCATAGACTAAGCTAACTCGTTTTTTGTTTCCGTAGCCCAGTGTAGGAGCAGAACAGTAGGACGTTAAACCCCATGCCATTTTTTGTTTTCGTATACATAATGCCTTATCAGTTTTATATTAGTGTCATTACTTGATATTGTAAAATGACAGGACATGAAATATATTTTGGACAAATTAATTAACGCTCACAGCGTGGTGGAGAAACAATTTGCTGAACAATTTTTTCCTTCAAAATCGTATCGGTTTCAAACAAAGGCGATTGAAAAAGCTTACCGTAATCCATAACTGAACTATTGATTTCGGTTCGGCAACAAATGGATTCCAGTTCAACAATTAATGAGTGCATTGTGTGGCAGCTAGCTTATATTGGGAGCTTAAAGGGTTTTACAGTGAAACTAACACTTGTCGTGAAAGTGAGTGTGATTATTGACTTGTATTAGCTGAATCAACTTCGAAGAAGTGTAGCCGAAAACGTCAGTTTATGGGAAATATTACCCCCACCTGCTTCTGAGAAATATTACCCCCACCTGCCCAGGAAACAACAAAGACATCATCGCTTGGGAAATATTACCCCCACCTGCTTCTGAGAAATATTACCCCCACCTGCCCAGGAAACAACAAAGACATCATCGCTTGGAATTTTGATGTGGATGTCAATCAATTTATGAGCATACCAGGGGCATATCGGGCGACCATGAATTGAGGGGGGGGGGGGGGGGTCGTACCGAAGGCGAAGTGCTAAACATCTACAAGATGTCCATGTAAACGAGAAACACGCAAATACCATTTCCAGTGATAGGCATATTCCTGAAGCAATGGCCCAAGAAATCTCTCTCTGGCCATTGCTGGATTGACTTCTGATTCTTGAACTTTTGCGGGAGTGTGTCTATTCTCCCCGTTCAATGAAAGCTATCACTTAAGTACAGCAACATGACAGTCCTTCGTTTAATCTGAGTCTTCCCTAAAACTTTGGACAGTGATTTAAGGTATTAAAACGGTGAAAGTATGTTCGTTTCCAAACAGTATTGTTTACATTTCATTCGACTTGATAGCCTCGTTTGTCACACAATTAGTTTTACTGCAGTATTCTCCTATGCACGGGTTAATTAGGCATAATAAAAGCGTGAGCCATGACGTAACGTTATGTAAACATATTTGGTCCAATACTGGCACTCGTTTTAAATGTAAAACGTTTGAATGGTAGGTAGTGATTGGTTGGTAGTCGGACTACTGACCAATCAAAATTTTACACAACAATATCCACTCATAATAGCAGTGTGTAGTGAGATTACCTATAATCAAACGAAACGCTGCGCGGAGTATGGTGATAGGAGACAAGAAGAACTAGTTCTAAAGTACGCCTTCACCCCCAAATCCACCCTTAGTCTTCCTGTCAGTAGTACTTTATAAGAGCGTCGCTCGCCGAAGAAGGGGAACATAACCAGTTGTAAGGAACCAATTCATGGCCTCGAAACTATTTAAGTGCTAAATCTGTTTATTACATGTCTTTGTTTAGGAGTTAAATATTATATGACTGTTATTTAGACATTTATTAACTAACCAAGACCATAATCAAATCTCGATGCCATCGGAACATCTATATTTTCAACAGATTTAACTACGATTTGCTGATAATGATTTAATTTACAAATGGATAATCGAGACTTATTTATTATCGTAACAATGGCACTCATGGCTACAATGTTCTGCAATCGAAGATAACTCCGATCACAATGAAGTAATTTACTGAAATTTCCAATACATTCCCTTTTCTATACCTATTTTTTTTAAACTAATGTAGCGATAAGGGTCAGCTCGTTATAAACATCTTACATTATACATCTTTCATGTGTTAAATCAAACAATCGGTGGATACTACAAAAAATGATGTTAGTTATTTCAGCTGCAAAACTAGCCAAATTTCTTAAGATAACACTTTTAAAAACGCACTGATTACACTAATTCGAGTACACCGACAAGAAACGTGGCATATTTGATATTTTAGACACCGATTAGTGGATACGAGGTTATTTTCAAGATGGCTACAATGACGTCATGACCGGTTCCTAATCCACATATCGGGGGGTTGGGATGGCCTAGTGGTCTAGAGAGCCGCGCTTCGACCTCTAGCTGGCCGGTCACCTCTTGCTTGCGGCTGTGGTTTCGATCCCTGGTGTGAGCGTATGTGGCATGGAGATAAGGGCGCCTTCTCAACCTCGTAGGTTTCCTCCGGGCACTCCGGTTTCTTCCCACTGCTAAAGACCCCTACGCGCAAGCGAATTATTGAAATAAAATTGAAACCATGTTAGTCCCAAAGTGACCTAGTTTGTGTCGAGTGGACGTTAAACCCCATTTCTCTCTCTCTCTTTCGTAATCGTAATATACGCAGCATAGTTCATGTATTTTACAAAAGTGCATAATACAGTCATAAAATTGTATATCAGACTAGAAGGTTATTAGACATTCATATACGAAAATATTTCCTCTTTATGAAAAAAGGATTTCTATTGATTTGATGAAATAAGTTCCCAGGATGATCTATCAATATTAAGTGCAACGGTTAATCTCTGGAATGAATACAGCGGTAATGATATTAAAAGCCAGTTCTTAATGAGTCCTATTCATACAACCTGCCTTTATAAACTACCTTTATATTTGATCACAACATGGGTTGATCGATCACCTGTTGGATATGATCGATCACTGATTTAACGATCGATATTAAGCTATGAAAGTATATAATCTGATGACACTTTTATGAAGAGGTATTTGACCCAAACCGGAAAGTAGTTTCAAATTCTTCCAGATCTCCGCGACACCCCATTCTGATTGAAAGACAGATCCTATATCGAGAATTTCTTTTCAGCACAACTTTTGTTTTATTTGTCTTTACGACAGAACTGCTCCTCCTTTAAAGCGGATAAGGTCAGCGTCAGTCATCTCTGCTGTTTCGAAACCGGCACACGGCTAGGAGAAGCGGAAACTAACCACGCACCCTAGGTAAAACAGCATGCACCAGTAGAGCCAACTATACTAATATAGGAAAAGACACCCTCATCTATATAGGGTTTAGTCGTTCGGAAGGGACGAGTTAAAATTGGCGTGCACGTAAAAGATCCCTTGGCAGTTGGAATTCGATGTAAGATTAGGTCGTAGCGTCGTTGTTCGGGTATAATTTCCCTCGTAGCACACTATATGTCATAAGCCCGTCTTCAATAACCCAGTCCCAGTCGGAGAAGAACAGTAGGAAGTTAAACCCCATTTCATTTCATTTTTTCTATATATGGTAATATCTCAGAACGCTCAGAGAAGGCGGATGGTGTGGTGCATTGGTCTGGGGATGTCGCGCTTCGACCTGTGGCTGTGGTTTCGATCCCCGGGTGCCCGCTCAATCTCGTGGGTTCCTCCCAAAGGAAATACCCATGCACGTGAGCTAAGATAATAAATGGTATATGGTAATATCTCAGAACGCCCAGAGAAGGTGGGTGGGGTGGTGCAGTGGTCTGGGGATGTCGCGCTTCGACCTGTGGCTGTGGTTTCGATCCCCGGGTGCCTGCTCAATCTCGTGGGTTCCTCCCAAAGGAAATACCCATGCACGTGAGCTAAGATAATAAAAATGGAAATGAGACAACTTGTCGGAGATATCACCTTCGGTGGAAGCAGACGTTAAACAAAAAGAACAGCAGCAATGCCCATAGTAGAAGGTGTTTTATGTTAGGTATTAGCTAATGAAATAGTCTCCTTAGATGAGTTTTGTGGAAGATGTGCTCGGAATTCTGGGAGATACTTGAGCGGCATCAAATGGGTCATTTGCATCAGCAATGCTGATTGGTTTATTAAATGATAATGACATTAAAGAATTCCTTAACACTTTGAAATGGAAGTAATTGTAGGTGTTAGCACAGCGGTTAAGGCAGACACGACATCCTCCCGTGTACTCATTGGCTTGCACGTAAAGGATCCTTTGGCAGTTGGAATTCAATATAAAAGTAGGCCGTAGTGCCGCTGTCCAAACAAAAGTGTCCCTCATAGCACACTGTATGGCGTATGCCCATCTTCATTAGCCCAGTCAGAGCAGAACAGTAGGACGTTAAACCCCATTTCATTTCATTTCATCATTTTTACTGTATAGTTTAAAACGATATTCGCGATTTTCTTTTACATTTTTTTTTTAAATTTGTGATGTACAAATTATAATCATATTGTCAATTATGATTGTTACTGTGTAGTCTTCTGCTGTATGATCTGGATTAATGTATTATATGTTTTGCTCATGTATTTGCTGTTGTGGAGTTATTCAGTTAAGCCTTCCTGTTCAACTACTTGATGCTCTTATTTTATAATACCTGCTAAAGAAAGCCATGCGATACTTCAGACTGTTAATACTTCTCAGAAGAATTATAGCAATCGTCAATTCTTTCTTTGTCTTGATAAAATAATTAAACCCATTCTCGAAAGTAAATCAGAAAATCCATCTATCACAAATAACCCGGAAGGAACATCATAGTACTAGCAATAAATAAATCAACACCAACATTGTTTCAGAAAATTAACCAATTTCCTCAACAAACAGCGACCATTTTCATTTGCTTCTACGAAATAATCCGAAAGGCTTAAATAGCTTATTTTCAGTCTGCCCAATTAACAAATATTAATCCAGTCGTCCACGGAAGCTATTATCGCAAACCCAAAACAGTAACATTTCACGGGCTTTTAATGTGTAATTCTTTGGCCATTAAATCGTTCCATTATCTCGACTGTATGTAATATTACCATTGGGATTTAAAAGGTTCATAATATGTGGGCTCCCAACAGTTGCCTAACGGCTGAACGATGTAATCACTGTCTGCCACAGAAGAAACAAATGACTACGGCTGATCAAAGTCGTTAAGAGTTCGTTCATATTTTACCTATTTTTTTAAACAGTGATGTAAACTTCTGACAGTTCAGGGACAATCGTGAGAATTTGATGAAAATGTGCATTAAAAAGGGGGAAATTTAATCTGGACGGTGACAGCCAAGACCGATGAGGGTTGAAGGTTTTCACGACAAACCATTTCTCCTATGCATGTAGTTTTAATCTTCTGTAAAATAAAAGTATTCTTTCAAGACGTTCTTTACGGACGATACAAAATGAAATTTGGTTTAACGTCCTGCTCCGACTGTGCTAATGACAACCGGGGGGGGGGGGAAATTAAATGAAAGAAGGTTTAACGTCGTCATACCTTTACGCACCAATTCTGCAAACTAAAATGGGTATACGTCATGCACTGGCAGTAGCGTTTCCCGTTATATAGTAGTCATCGAAATCCAACTGTCAGGTTTTTTGGGTTTAATAGCGTGCACACCAACGAGAATCCTGGATGGCCTCGGGCTTTTCCCACTCAAACGACAAGAGGGATGACATCGAAAATGTACACATTTTTGTGTATATGGATAACTATATTTTAATTGGAGCCACGGTGACTCAATGAGAAGGGTGCTGGCTCGCTAACCTGGAGGTTCCGTGTTCGATCCCCGCGATGGCCAAGAAAGTTCGCAGTTGTCAGTGGTATAGGACGGAGGGTCTGGCAAGGGACAATGTATGGTCGTTCGGCATTAGCGAAAACCAAGATCCTCTGCACACATTGGCGTGCACGTGAAAGAACTCTTGGCAGTTTTAATTTGAAATAAGAATGAACCTTAACGCCGCTGTTCTGGTACAGTTTCACTCATAGGACACTGTATGGCGTATGCCCGTCTTCGTTAGCTAAATCGGAGGAGAACAGTAGAGCGTTAAACCCCATTTATATTTTTTATTGCGTTTGTACTTGTGCTAAAGACTTTATTTGAGTTAGAAAAAGTACCAGCAATAGGCAGATTTTGCTCTAGCATAATGCATCTTCAACATCCTTAAAATGAAAATGAAATGGGATTTAACGTCCTACTATTCTGTTCCTAAACTGGGCTAATGAAGACGGAGAATTAATAAACCGAAGGGAAAACGCGTGTGTACAGCAACTACTGGAGAGACTTTCTTGCTCAGTCTGTGATGAAAAATGATCTTCGTGTCTAATCCGATCTGAACTTTATTACGAAAAGAAAAATGCTATTTTAGTGAAAATTCCAGACACAAGTAATATCTAATTATTCGGTCAGATATATATTTCCTAAACTAATAAATTCCCCACATAACTTTGCGGATGTCAGCAACATTTAAAATATTTTGATATCCAAAATCGATGTCAAATGATAGTTTCGTATTTAATTTGTCGAAATCAACGTGTTTTTTTGTTTAATATATCTAAGGGTCAATGGAAGTGGATAGGCTGAACTCATAATTTTCATCTCGAACAATAATTAATGCCGCGACTGCTTTTATTTAGCTATACGTAGCGCTACTTAGATCCAGAGTCTCGACCTTGTCGTGGAATAAACAATGATAACTTAATAATAAATGTTAGATTTCTGCAGATTTCATAATTTTACAACACGTCAGTCTGATACAATTAACAAATTTAAACCAAACTGAGGCAGAACATAACCGAAGCAGTCATAATTTCTTTTCTGTTCTTTTAAACTCCAATTTTATTTTATTCCTAAATCGACGTAACCGTAACGCATCGAGAGAACTGTATAACAATAAGGTGTAAACCAAATTTTTATTCTTTGTTCACAAGTCACAATTCTATGGAATACAATTACTGCTTATAACTGAGGGACGTTTTGACGTTTCGTGATTAAAGACGCCATGTCAAAAATACATAGTTAAAAACAGAGATGTGGTTTAACGTTCACTCCACACTAACCAGGTCATTTCGGAACTAACATATCTGGTTCAATTTTATTTCAATAATTCCTTTGCGTGTAGGGGTCTTTGGCAGTGGAAGAAAACCGGAGAAAACCCACGAGGCTGGGCATTCGACCCTACTCGTTGTAACGTACGACCGGGGAATCGAAACCGTGCCAGTTGACGCGATGGCATACCATATGATACAACGCACACGCACTAGCCATCTGCCATCCAGCCCCCGAGTTATAAATAGCCATTGTAATCTATGGAATTGTGACCGGGAAAAGTATATCAACCTATCATAATTTGTCAAGGCCTGTATGGCTTTATGTTGAAAAAGATACCTCAGAATTGCTCTAGAAACTGCATTAATGGAATCATTAGTAAACACATAATTAATGTGGGTTCGTTGAATCATTATTGGACGTATAATTATGATGACTTCCTACGGTACAAGCCAACTCGACTATCTGTAATTTGGAACGGTTTTATTGTATTGTAATAACCTTGTGCCAATTTAATCTCAAGGTAAAAACTTTTGTTTTTAACTGGAAACATATCATTAATTTGGTCGATTTTAGGGGGTCAAACGGTATGGAAATCAGTCATTTCAAGTTCACACGTTTTCTTGGCTACAGGCAGGTGATTAGACTTCTATTTACTAACTCTTTTAGCGATTTTCTATCCATTTTGGGAGTAAAAACGTGAGTGTATAATCGAATGTAAAATCAATGCTGATCCAACCACGCCCATTTCATGTTGTAGCTAGACTATAGTCACGTGTTATTGTTCAGTTCGGTTTAATCATTGAATGTAATTAAGTTAGAAACGATTTCAGAATGAAACCCACCAGATTTTCCTGGCGGCCAAATTTAACCGCAAAACTTGCTCATATGTAATATAATAGTTTTTAAGTGCTTTTATGATCCGAAACGAATGTCACTAAATATATACAATACAAAAACATATTAATCAATACAGTAAATAACGTTAACTTAACATGTGGAACACACACATATGACATCTAGAGCAAGTTAAAATTAAAATAAACAAAAAGTTGTTTAAACATACATTATGCGAGAACTAAATCTGCCAATTGCAGGTCTTTCTTTATGTCTGAATTGTTATTTGAATTATTAATTAGACATTAATTAACGTATACAGACCATAATCAATTCTCGATGTCATCGCTAGCCTACAATATTTACTGGATCATAACTCGATCTCCTGCTCTACGCTCATTCATGATTAAATTTAAAAAAATGGATAATCGAGACGTTGTTTTTTTTTTTTATTTTGACGACTTTAGTAATGATAAACCAGTCTAGACCCAAAATTCAATCGCGAAATTCTCGGTCCAGAGTGGACCAATTTGACTGAAATCTCTGCCAATTCCCTTACCTAATTTCTATTGCATCTTCAATATCCGACATGTTTATCGACGGTATCGAAAATAAAATGAAGTGGGGTTTAACTTCCTTCCCACCTTTATGCAACGGCTGAGATAATGTCTTTTAAGGGGAATTTTTGCCGGCACAGCGCCGCTACCTTTTTTTCGAATTCCACTCTAAAGGGTTCTTTAACATGCTCACCAACGTGTACACGGAACCTCCTTGTCAGTTCAATTTCATTTCGATTCAGTGACAATTAGAACTTTAGCTTTTTCGTTCCATCCGAAGAAGTAGACATCGTCCTTGTCAGGAATACTGTGCAATTTGATATTGAAAATAAAGTGTATGATGTTACAAGTATATTGAATATATCAAAATTTAGGGATCA